>CM075480.1:22051071-22722142 GCA_037950665.1 Hypophthalmichthys nobilis | reverse complement strand
AGGATAACTGAACTCTGGCTAATTTGGTTCTTCAAACGAATCTGTGGACTGCATTAAAATATCTGAATTAAATTGTCTGAGATTACTGCACATTCTTGTGTTCCTTGAAGAGGGCAGATGTATCGATACTCGAAACCACGATCAGCAATGCAGCGATTGGCTGGCATCAAGACGGCAACGTAGTGACATCATATAATTAAAAAGACACCTGACGAACAACTTGACGAATTTTTGGACCTTTATAAGAAAACATGTTTTTTTTAACATGATTCCCAATTATTTAGGCTATAGTAACAATTTCTAGTAGGCTATTTGTACAGGCTTTATATTTTCAATGTTGTAATTAACAATTCATTTAATTTGAACTTAGAAGCAGATTTGTTATGTGACAGCATTAATTAAAGTTTCTTAAGGGTCAAGATCAAGTTATCTGCATCTCCTGTGCTGCATCAAGCCACTCACATAATAGCTACCACGGTTCAAATTAATGCACGCACGGCATAGACTGACGTGTGTGAGACTCAAGTAAAATTATTAGGTAGTTATTACCTCACAAATAAATCTCTCAATGAGTAAAACTAGCTGTGTCTATATATATATTATTACACAACATTATAATATTATTTGCAAATTTATTTTTAAATATTATTATTGTCCCTGGTTCACATTAGGGTATGCTAGAAAGAAAGTAGCAGTGGCTGGGACAGACTTTAAGCATCACCTCCGCTTAAAAAGATGCCATCTAATCCTGTTTATGTGAAATAAGCCAGGTTTGAGCTTATGGACCTGTTGCTATGACAGCAAGTCCAGGATGAGCTTCGAAGAACCGAACAATCCAAGATCATGCCAAATTGTCATCAGTCAAATCCAGCTAACTGAGTTAGCGACGTACGGAGAATGGACCCCAGATATTGTATGGATATTCTTGTTTTTCAAAAAAATCCCAAATATTTAAATTCAGTACTTTTGAAAAATGCTTATCCCTAGAACAAATGATAACAGAATTTTCATATTTGTGTGTGCTACCCCTTTAACATTAAAGACCTACAAGTATAATACAAACAAAGTTTATGACCATCATATTACAATCCTTAATATAGCACAGCAGCTTAGCCAGGATTCAGCCTATAAAAGGTGTAGGCCTATACCCTGCTTAAAGTGGTTTCAACAAGTAAGTTTAGCAAAGAAACATTTTTTCCCCCTAATTTTTTTAATTAAAGTATCTCTTTAAAGCATAATGCAAATTCTAACAAATAAAATTATTATTATTATTATTACTATTATGTTCTATCATGTACTAGTACCATGTGTCAAAGCACAGAATATGAAAATAAATGATATGCTGTTATAGTGTTTAATGCAGTGTAATGGCTTGATAAAAATAAAGGATTCAAAGATTGTTCAAACATCTAATATCTTAACTTTATGCAGAACATGTCAATCATGGTCTTAATTTCTAGTGTCGTGTCTGTTTTACCCTCACAAGGCTCAAGATAATTTTGTAATTTAAGTTGGAGAAGTTTAATCACAACTGTTCCTCTTCACACATCACAGTATTATCTAAGATTGCTACTGTGATGTGTGAAGAGGAACTATAGGTGATCTATGGGGACCATCACTTTCACAATGTCGTCTGCATTAAATCAGTTTCTGTCAGTGTGAACTTCAGTTCTTTGCAATTTCTTTAACATTACCTTTGCCAATTGATCCAAGAAACTATTAAGCATTTCAATAGAACTGTTTCGCCTTGTGTAGACATTCTAATTCAGTTTGTGTAACCACAAGTCAAGAAGTTGCTTTTCATCACAAAGTAAAAAAAATAAATAAAAAAAATAAATCTCTCCAACAATTACTCAGCACTGTTCACTTGCATGCCATTTTGAGTCTTTTTGTTGTTGTTGTTGGTTGTGATTAGGTCATATTGGAGGATTCATGCTTCTGATTCTGTCAAACTGCATATTTTCATCAATGCATCAACAACAAATGAACCATTATACCCCTAACACATACTTTTCTATTTGAATTTGAATTTCATTTGATTTAAACTAAAAAAAAAAAAAATTCGATTTAAAGAAAAAAAAACGTTTGACAACAATTACTGTCGTTTTTGTGTTATTGCCCCTTCATTACTGTAGTGCTGTGAGGATTGGTGGTTGGGGCAGGGAAGCGATATAAGAATTGAGACTCACACTAAAGCCGTTTAAATTGCTGAATAATTTCCCAATTTTGTATTAAAAATGGCCCTTTTGTGCTTTAACAAAAAATATCACAGAGAACAACATGAATACTATTGCAGCACATATAATATAAACAGGCAGATGCCTAAGATATAAATAGTTTTCAAGTACGCCCTCTGTGTTTTCCATTTTGAGCTCAGGTCCTCATTCCCTCCCTTATTAAGTGCATTATTGTGCTAGAGGAAGTTGATCCAAGAACAGAAAAAAAGAAAAAGAAACTCCTTCCTGAAGGAGCAAATATCTGTCCCTCAAGGACAAAAGAAACAAGTCAATTCATATTCCTGTATCTCCATCCTGGCACTCTCTTCTCTCCTTTCAATGCTTATTTTTACCATTTTCCAGAGAAGGGTTGCATGGCAGTACAAAATGAATCATGCATCTAGTTAATCCCCATTTGTGGTTGATTATTTCCTAGACTTTGTTAGCAAGCGTCATGTATGGTAATTAAAAAAGAAAATGAGCAGCTTGCCACTTACCAAACAGACAAGAGGCTTTAAACAGTTCATCTCGTCATACAGATTTACTAATGAATTAATGACACTATCATTTGCATTTTAATACTACCATCTACAAGGCATGCATGACATGGAGAACTCAAACATTCAGTTTCATAGTGTTCACAAATTCCCAGCACTTTGGTATGTGTATGTCTGACCAAGAAAAAAACTGGGGGTTCAATGGTTTGCTTATGCTCTCATCTCACAGTTGGGTTTAAAGTCTCATATGCAATTTGTTGCTGATGAAGGAAGGAGCATCATCCACTGATTTTAAACAACTACAACTGTAAACAGAGGAAATATGTTTGCCTTTGTTTAAAATACACAGTACACACACAGCTTGGGGCGATGTCAAACAAAGGCCAACAAATTTGAGAACTTTACTAATTAATTTTAAATATATTATGCAACAGTTAGTCCTTGTCCTCTAATTTGATTGGTCAAAGCTGTTTGCATGCTTTTGGAACTTTTTATTTAATTTATTCATTCATTCATTCATTTAGAAGGGGAAAAACATTTACTGGCTAAATTTAGTCTAAAATGCAAGATATTCAATATTAACTTCTTTATAGTTCATAAAAACAATATCACATATTATGGTGCTGTTGTACTAAATATCAGCACTGATGTGATGACGTGTGGCCAAGCTGTACTGATATTCATTATGTGCTGATATAGAAGCACTCTTGCTTATACTGGGTACACACCACAAGGTAATCGGGCTGATTTTGGGCCGATTTCTCCCCTTCCGACAATCCTAGGTAATGTCCCAATTATCTTGATGGTTCTACAGATTATCTTATCAGATTTTAATGTAGTTTAAGGTGTGTTAAAGGTGCTGTTAAGTATTATTTGAACTGCACTGCTGGACATTGTTGATATTTGAAATCAACCCAAACAAACCCACCCCTCTCTTCATTGCTCTGCCTACAAAACTCACACTCCAATCCTAACCACCCTGCTCTGAGTCGGTCTCGAACCCCGGCCCGATCGCTGCTGGCATGCGAGGCGAATACACTATCAATGACACTAAACACCTCATTCTCTAGCAGCCGTCAATGCGCAGTGGTTTACCTGCACAACTCTCACTATCTGGCCACTGTTACACACGCAATACGAGTGGATGTCTGTTTATCACAGCTGACACGCAACAAAATGCTTCACGAAAAATAAAGCGCAGTTGAAAACGAACGACAAGGAAGTACAAAAAATGAACAGACGGTACACAAGAGTAAAAATAAGAAACTAAAAACAAGTGTTCGTTGTTAGTCGCAAAGAGCACAGCAGCTCCAGACAATCAAAACCCAGTGTTTGTTTGTTTGTTTTTATTGCCGTATCAGCATCTATGGCTATTTTCATGGCAAGAACAACATTAAAATAAATAAATAAACATAATTAGCACAGTAGTAGTAAAAATCAACAGTTGATAATTAAAACTCACATAGATATAAAATATTATATAAGATTTTTCATTTCAATATTTGATAAAAAACTTAAGATTGTTCCTGGTGAAATATTTTTGAAAACTTCCATTAAAGAACTTTCTGTGTAAAAACGTTGCCAAGTGACATTCAAAGCAGTACATTCCAACAAAATATGTTGTATAGACAGAGGAGTTTGACAAAAATTACACACTGGTGGTACATCACCTTTTAATAAAAACAAATGAGTAAGTCTGGAATGACCAATTCGGCATCTTGTGTAAACAGTCTGATCATGTCTACTCTCGAAAATAAAATTTACAAAACAATTTTTATTTATGATTGGATTAACTTCATATAACTTATTATTAACACAAATGTTCCATTCCATTTGCCATTTTTGATATATATACACAAGTTTAGCACAGGTTTGAGATCTGATGGAGGAATCTGACAGTCTGTAATTCTCAAAGAGAGAGCTTTCTTTGCTGCAGCATCTGCCTGTTCATTACCAAATAGTCCCATATGATCCGGAATCCAGCAGAAAATAATATCAAAATATTTTTCCTTTAAAAATAACAGTTTTGTTATTATCTTCACTATTACAGGATGGTCAGTTTTAAAAGATTCAAGAGTTTGGAGGCAAGATTTAGAATCCGTGCAAATTAAAAATGTTCGTTGTTGTGTTCTCTCTATTTGTTCTAAAGCCAGGAGCAATGCACAAGCTTCAGCAGTAAAAATTGAGCTTTCGCTTGGAATATACTAAAAAAAAATATTTTGACCAAACACACCATTCTCTGTCTTAGATCCTCAAAACCCAGTGTACTCACATGATAAGCGGGATCAAAGCAGTTTTCAGGCCTTCCCTCTTAGCTCTCTCCAGCGCTGGAAAGCTTTTCTAATATAAACGCGGTCCTAAAGCGCATGCCCAGGCATAAACCTTCATTCCAGTGATATTCTTCTGAGCTGTTTTATATTGTGTCCCATTTCTCGTTCTGCAGTTGTTGTTTTTTTTTCATGAGAAGGAATGAGAAGGAATGTTGTTTCAAACACGGAAAGACGTCAGTACATACCATTTTTCAAGTTCAAGTCCACCGAGGTTAATCTTCTAACTCCTGACTGCTTTGTCGGACAAAATAGCGGATTCTGCGTTATGATTGGTTAGATCGCTTGTCAATCAAACTCCCGGCGAAGGATCAATTACCTTTTCAACAACCGCTACTGTTTGTACTTGATTATATACTGTCAAAAAAAGAGGTGACAGCCAACATGCAAACTCACTACTGGCTGAAAGCTTCACTCTGCTATATGGCAGAATAGAACAGAATAGAATAGCTTCACCCCTACCTGTTCAGGGTTGGCTGGGGGAGAGAATCTCTTAGCACACACCACAAAAATGTCAGGGTGTGGCTTGCCATTCTTTACTTCAGGATCATCTCCAAGGACAATGTGACTGAAGAGGCTGAAGAACTCTTTATGACGGCTTGTCTTCATCTCAAAGGTCAGACCTGCTGAGCTTGTGCCAACAGCAATAGGAATGCCATGCTTGTGTAGATGATTGACAAGCTTTGCTACACCTGAAAAAAAAAAAGAAAATGGCCACTTAGGGTATGTTCACACTTGGCAGGTTAGATTAGAACAAACTCTAGTTGCTCTGTTAGGGTGGTTCAGAATTAGTGTGAACCCCGCTGTGCACCAAACAATGAACTCTAATGCAGCTTGACTGAAATATGAATGCACACAAACCAAAAATATCTTAAGGTAAGTTCTATCACACAATATACCATAAAAGTTTTTTTTTTTTTTTTTTTTTTTTTGTTCTTTAGGTTTGGTGTTAAAAAATGACATTGTGAATGCTAAGTGAACCAGGACTAAATGTATAATTTTCTTTTTTGGTCTGGACCAAAAGAGCCAAGAGAACCGAACAACAAGTTCTTTTATTCATATGGTGAATTTGAGGAAAACACATGCTCTAGATGCTGCATCCCTCCATCACCTTCTGTTTCAAAATGACCTTCCAGTTCCAATCTTTACATGGACATTACCTGGCAACAGAGAGGCTGTGGGAAATAATTGCTCCTGAATTTTTCTGGTCTCCTCTAGGAGCTCTTCAGGGGTCATGGGGAGTTCAATTTTGTCTCTTATGATCCTGGCAGCCTCCAAAGCCTTTTTCCCCATCACAGAGGACTTCACTTCCCAGGTATACTTCTTATTGAACCTGTCACAGACTTCCTGGAATGACACTGTGTACAACCTCTCTGTATCTGCAAGAGATATACAAATAAAAACATGCAATAAAGCAGTCCAAACTCATGGAAATGGACAAAAAGGCATTACATTATTGACTTATAATAAAGAAACTATATACTATATCCTTTGCTCATGAGTGGTAGTCTGCAAAATAAATTTGCAAGTATTATATATGTGCAGCTACTGACATTAAAAGGTATATTTTAATTAGCCTACATAAAAATAAAAATCTTTTAAACTATCAGAATCACTCGATGAGTACGGACTGTCTTTCTGATTTTGTTGAATGGAAAAGACAAGCGCTTGTTAAAAAAAAAAACGTTTTTATTTTAACAAGATTCTCACCCACCTAATAATAATCCGTCCATATCAAAGAGCACGTGTGTTACTGGTTTATAAGACATGTTTTAATCGATACGCTTGCTCTACTGTGTGGAAACACGAAACTTCATTGACTCAGGAGAGACACCGACACGAAAACTGCTGGACAATCGAAGTTACAACTAAAACAACAGCAACACCTCCAAATTCAGAAGAATTTCTGTTCATATCTTGCTCGATATATTTGAATGGTAAGTCAAATTTATGTGCTTTGATGAATAGATAATACAATAATAATAACATGATTTCTATCTTGTCCCTTTTTTCTATGAGATGCACTTTTTGAGTAATAACCCAGGGAAATTTTTTAACTCGCCATTCTTGTTGCAAAGGTTTATGGGAAATGTATTTTTCAAAGCGCACATTGATCCAAAGCTCTTACATTTAGAATTGTATTTAGATAGAAAAAATACAAAATGTATTTTAACAGTAACAAAAACCAAGATATACATACATACATACATTTTTATTTATTTATTGCAATCGATGTTGTCTTTATCATTTTCAGAATAAGGAGTCTGTATATAGCTACATAAAAAATGTACAGCTGCCTTTATATTTTAAGAAGGGGTTCACTTACAAGGGAATCATCTTAACTGAGGTTCTTTGCATTAAAAACACTAAAATTCTTTATATTTATTAATACATTCTTTATTATTATCATTCTTTATAATTTTTCTGCTCTAAAAAAAAGAGCAAATGAACAAATAAAAAATAAACACATAGATGTAAGAAGTTTGTGAAGTACCTGTGACAATACAATGGCTGGTCACACTGACATTATAATCTTGTTTAATTGCAAGTGCAGTAGGTCATATTATTTATAGTGATTTGTACATACAGTGATATATATATATATATATATATATATATATATAGCTGTTCGCACAACACAGGAGATTCAGAGAAATAAACAGTCTTTCATAATATATCTAGGGAGAAACTCAGGAGAGCACAACCACAGACAATACCAGACAAAGAACTAAATAGGCTAAATTGTTAATTAACCAGAACAGAAACAGGTGTGAGATTTATCAGAAACTAATGACCAAGGAACACAGGCAAAACAGGGAGGAGAGGAAAGCAGAAGGAGCCAGTTGGGGACCCAGACCACAGCCAGTACAAATGTCCATGGTGGAGTCAAAGGAGGGAGGAGCCATAGTGGAGAATTGGAAGGTTTGAACAGGGGGGTGACATATGGAGATGGAGCCGATGGAGGTGGAGACCCAGGCAGAGCCAAAGCGCTGATGAGACTATGCAACAATGATGGATCTGGAGACCAAGGCGGTGCCATAGTGACGAGCATCCGAGGTGGAGCCAGGGTGCCAGAGGACTGAGGTGAAGCTGGTGGGACTGAGGACCAAGGCTGAGCCGGAGGGAAGATTAAGCCGAAGGGGTGGAGGGATGACGCGAAGCTGAAGGCCAGGTAGTCCATAGCGCAGGCAGAGCGACATCTGACCAAGGTGGATGAGGGAGCCCGGTGGAGCCCGGTGGAGCCGTAAGGACGATGGTCCCAGGTGGAGCTGAGGGAGGGAGGAGCCAAGTGCCAACCCAGCAAACATTTGGACATTTAATGAGAAAGACGTCCCTCCGACACGTCCCGTCATGGTTGAAAAATAGTTCCAAAATGAAATTTGAACTGACATCTTTGACATTATCTTATTAATTAAGTAAATAATTATTATATATTGAACTGCACGTAGCTAAAAGTCAAAGTAACATGCAACCCCAGAGAATTGTAGACATGTACAAACATATCTGAATGCAGTTTTAGGAAATGTTCTGTGTTACATATTTTTACCAATTCATGCCATCCTACCACGACTATTTTTGGCCAGGGACACGACGTTGCCGTCGGACCAATGTTTGCTGGGAAGTCTTATATATATGTGATACAGTGGATTCCTGTCTGAGACCAAATTGAAAATCTGGGATGCAAAATAAATATTTTAAGATTTAAAAAAAAAAAAAAAAAAAAAAAGGAAACAGTATGATGTAAGATTATAAGAAAAAAATAATATCCTGCACTATTTCTTTGTCATTACTCAAATAATAAAATTTGTGACATTGTCATGTAATCTAATTTGTACAAAAGGTCAGTATCCTTGCTTCTATTGAAGCAAACAAGATGCTCTTTAGAAGTGCTGGGGTAGCAGGAATCATCAGGTTTTGCACAAACGTGAGGAGTCCATGCAAGCTTGACTGTGCTGCAACAAGGGGACCGAACACTAAGGAAATCTTTTTATTATTTTTAGGGGAAAATGCTTTTTCACTAGAGATTTTTAGAGCACGTCCTGAATTTGACGAGTTAGACATGTTCCTGGGTCAACATATTTTGTTGATTCTGGAACAACATTCCTGTCTGAAAATCCTAACCATATCCCTACCCCTAAACCTAACCCAACCCATAAGTTATCCCTAAAATGTGAAATGATAGGTGAATAACATTGTAAGCCTAAACTTGACATAAACTGTAAACTTGTCCCTTAAATCTGATTAGTTGATTGGAATATTGTTCCAGGAGCATGTTGTGATTGGTGAAATCAGTTTCTGCATTTTTAGACATAATTATATGCCTATTGTATTTCAGCCTGGTTTCTGCTCTGGCTAAAATCCACACAGCAGCATCACTGAGGGTCATCACACAGAAGCAGATACCTAGACACACCCGCCAGGCCTACACTCCATCCACATTTCACAAGGTAATTGGAAGCGCAATGTAAAGTGAGAGAGTCTCGTTAGGAGCAGAGGCACGTTTGGGGAGTGGAGGTTTCCTTCAGCATGGGGCAGCTAATGAGGCTATGGATTCCAGATCTAATTGGGTGTAGCGGAAAGTAGCCCCACTTTCAACTCTGACTTAGCTCTAGTTTATTGTACCGACTGCCTGTTGTGTCCCAGTCACACCGAATGCCCAGCCAGACAAGGTGTGCTCTTCATGGATAGACAGAATGAAAATGCACGTCTGAAGGGGTGAATTGTGCTTTATTCCTACTACAGGAGGGCTGTATTTTTTTTTTTTTTTTTTTTTAAATGTCAGTCTGTGGATTTTATTTTTATTTAATTTACATATATTCTCTTGAGCAAACTCCTTGGTCAGCAACACATTTTTTTGATAATTATTTGATATTTACTTTTCTATTTACTTCTTACAAAAAAATGCACTACAAATGCAATTTATACATAAAATGACTTGAGTACACCTCTACTATGATCAAATTAAAACTTCTAAAGTAAAATTCATTTTTATATATTCGGAGGGCATGAAGTCAAAAAAAACGAGTCCAAATATCATAATGAAGAAAAACAAGCCTCTGTTCTTCCTTACATTATTATGCAATTGGAGATAATATTTTATCATTTCTTGTAACCCCTTAACTGGCAGTCTGTGGATTTTATTTTTATTTCTTTTAATACATATATACTTGTTACTAAAAATGCAATAAAAATGCAATTTATACATAAAATGACTTGAGTACACCTCATCTATGATGAAATTAAAACTGTCACTCACATTTTTGGGGAACTGTCCCCAAATTAAATTGTTTTAAATTTTGAATACTTTTGAGCACAGACTTAAGTTTGGTCTCCTTATAAAAGGGGACACTTGGCAGATAATTTAAGAAGTATGATATAAATATGAAAGTAAAATAATAATAATAATAAAGAAAATTATTGAAGTTTTAATTTAGGAAAATGTAAAATGTAAAAATATGATTCCTTATAATTTACAGTATATAAAATATATATTTTACAAAACTGTTTTACTCTAAAACTGCAAGAAAATCAAAGCCCAAATCTAAAATCTAATAAAGTTGTGTTTCAAATTTTTGGTTGATATCTCAAAAATTGAGCTTTCAGTAAGATTTTGTTTGGGCGCAGTACCAAACTTTTCCACTAGATACCATCCAGGCTCATAATGACTCTTCCATTTCAATATAGCCTATGGTTTGAGTGACCTGAACCATTTATTTCCATAATGTTCATACAATTTATGAAACTGACATCCTATTCAGAAGTAGTATGGGCAGAATGGCAGTATCTGGTTTGAATTCAACCTTTAACAAACACATAAAAGACATGCAAAATCTACAAGATTTTTCGTTTTCATTGCTATTTCAAAATAAATGTCTGAACATGCCTTATGAGTCAGAAAATTGTTGTTGTGAATAAATAAATTACTGTCCCTCTGTCATTTGTCTTGAAAATCAGAAAACTAGAAATCAGAAAATTACAATTTGTAAGCTATATAGTTTGTCAATGTTATTTTAGGTTTAGACTAAGATATTATTGTTTTAAGTAAATAATGGCAAAAGTCCTGTTAGCGGGATGGTGACGGTTAAGTGGTTAAAAAAAAAGTCTGCCAAATTAAACCAAATCAGAGTAGCACACTACCTTACTACACTTACTGTTTTTGACATATCCTTATATGGAATAAGAGGTAAGAGTAGTAAGTCTATTCTTAACTAAAAGTTATGTGGTGCAGCCAACATGCAGTAGAAAAAAAAAAAACCAAGAAACAAGAAATAACATCATACCCTTACAGGGACCCTTACAGACCATAAAATCTGTGTGTGTGTGTGTGTGTGTATATATATATTAAATAAATAAAATGTTTAAAAATATTTTAAAATATCACATCATTTGACCATTCTATGATAACAAGGCATATATATTCACAAAACATGAGTATAAATGAACAGTTGTGTTTAATTTGTAATTTTTTAAGCACTTGCATGTCATGTACTCCTCTTTCTCTAGAACCACACATTGCATGCAGAAGATTATTCCCATATTATACATCCTTCAAGCTTCTTTTTATTGGCTGCTTATCAATATTGGTAAACATACACATTACACTGACATGATGTGTGATATTGACATAGCCCTAAATGATTACAAGATCTCTGGATAAACAAACAGCATAGATTTAATCTACAGCACTCCATCATGTTGAAAAACTGTGCTGTCAGTCTGAGACATGCTAGATTGTGCAGTTATACTGAATTCTATTTTTAGATGAACTCCTCTGGAATAAGATATACGGTAGTTCTTTGCCACACTTTTGTGTTTTGTTTGTTACCATGCATATTCTAAATTTGTGAGAATTATGAATAATTGACCTTTAAGGTCAACTTTTTATAACACTCTCTGTTTGACACATCAGTTTTTGGTGCTAATGAGTATTTACGTGAAAAGGTCAGAAGTGACATACCCTCATCCATTAGTCAAATACAAAGATTATAACAAACACTGTATGGGAGTTACATAGTTGCTCATGTTAATCAAATTTAAAGTTTTGTGTGGTTAAGTTAACATGAGAGACAAATGAAGAGACGTGAATGCAGTGATTAAATATAGATGTGCAATTAATGGAGCTGAATAATAATTCAGGGGGTGGACTGATGGAGTTAAAAGCAGATGTGAGTCACAGAGTGATGACATTAATGTTTTTCCTTTTGAATAAGATGAGCAAGTGGAGATTTGGCTCAAACCTGATTGGCGGAATAAAGGTATAAAATGTTTTTTTTGTTTTTTTTTTTCAGTTCCTACTCACATGTTTATGCTGAACCTACTGGTTTTCACAAAAAAAAAAAAAAAAATGGTATTCAAGATTTATTTATTTGTCACATACATAGTTATACAGAATACAACCTCATCAGCTATTCAGATTGGGCATTAAATATATAAATAGTAGATAAAATAGTAATAGAGTAGTCATATGTGCAAAAATAAGCATGTACAAAATTGCAGGGTATGTTATGAGGTAGTAACACTGATAAAAACAATAATAAAAACAATAAAAAGTGTTGTGCGCAGATTGCAGTATTTAAATATATAAAGTTGGACTCAATGTTGTTGGCCTAGTTTTGGTTAAGGAAGAAAATTCTTGTTCTGTGTTGTTCTAATATCAATTCAACAACATACACATACATAGATGGATACGATCTCTGGGCACCTATAGAAAAAAAAATTAATTAGCAAATGTGCTTTTTGTCCATGATGGCCATGCTGAAACACTCAACAGGGACTGTGCTTCACTTGACCCTCTGTTCATATTCCCCTATGCAGTCCATTGACAACAAATTATATCAAGAGTGGCAATTAACTTTTGTCTGTTCCAGGGGCACTGCGGTGTATGGCCACTCTAAAGAATACTGATACACAGAGCAAGTACCTTTGCAAAACAGATACAGACATTGCTAATCCAATTTACTGAAAATAGCCTACCTGAAAACTTTCACAGAAAGAATAGGCTGTGGACCAGTCCTGGCAGCTAAGTAAATGTAACTAGCTGGAAATAACATGTGCTGTCTCCAGTGTATTACAACATAAACCACAAGCTGATGTCATACTGTTGTCACTCAGTTCTTTTATGTTATATGTACAACAATGTTAGTTTGCAATCAAAAAAAGTGACTGTTTTAACTGACTGTTATTCTGTGTTTATAGTATGTTAAATAGTTTTGTTAAAGAAATGGCTTCAGAATCCTATAGTCTACAGTATATTAGGATTCAGTTAGTCTCGCGGACTCTATCGCAGCTTTCATTGGCCAAGGACTGCCCAAGAAGACGTTTGACTGAAATGTAACGCAACCAATCACAGTTCGTTTTGTTCCGCGTCAGGTTTAGGGGCGTGAAAGTGAAAGTCAATGTCCCTACAATAACAGACCTGCATGCATATAATAAATTATTCATTCAAGAACATTGTGCAAGTTTACTGCAGCAATGGAGCCACGAACTTTTGAAAATCCAGTGTATATTTGATCCTGGTAAGCGCCCATTGTCACAGTTTATAAACATGACAGTGTTCTTCTTCTATGAGGGGGTTTGGCGTGACGGCATTTGTTTCCAGGTGGACCGTTAAAGAATGCAACACACACGTCTCCTAGACATCCTGTAGAATTCAACCAACCAGCTGACAACCAGGGGATTGTATGATACTATGCAATTTTTATACAATTTTATGAGCTTTTTTTTTATTTATGTGTGTGTGTGTGTTTGTGTGTGTGTGTTCACATAGCTAAGGTGACAAAGCCACCAAGTGTAAAAAAAAAAAATCCAGTTATTTTTGACTGCAAAGGTACCAAGTGTTACTTTTTATTTTTCGACCATTTAACATATCTGAATCATGTCCATGATTTTTTGTTTATTCACATAGCTAATGCAACAAAAGTCACCAAGTGTCATCCCATTCTGATGAAGAAAATGTTTTTTAAAAAATTCATAACGTAAAATTTTGTGGTCAGTTCTGACCGAAGAGGCCCAGATAATTATAAATCAATAAATAACCTGACTGTAATAAAATAAATTGCTGTAAGAAGCATCCCACATGATGTAGTTTTGTTTTGACACCAAGAGCACACATGCTATTTATATTACACCTACTGCTGCAACTGTGTTACATTCTCAAGTTACCCATAGAAACTTGATTCTGCCATGCTATGTTTCTAGAGCACCAGAGGCTGGCCGCTATTATGGTGACCTCAGATCAGTCAGTTTTTCTCAGCCTTTTCTCCATTATAACTCATCGCAAACTGCATTTTGCCTCGGTGTAAAAAAGTTGAATAAATCCTATGGAAGTAAAATAATGCCATATGTTTTTGAAACAAAAAGCATCTTGAATTGCACTACTTGAAAAAAATGTGCATTGCATTAACCGTGCTTGTATTTTAATGGATTGTATTTTTAGGGTTTGCATTTTTATGGGCTGAAATTCAATATGGTTGTATATTTAAGCTGTGAATATTTCAATTCAAAACTGTTCACACACATTTTCATTGTTAAAAATTCAATAATCCATATTCACCTTTCAGATTTCACTTCCAAAATATTAATTCTGTTTAAAAATACAACCTATAATATTCAGCAGGCAATTTTCTGTCCATTTTATTTTGCGTCCACAAATTCAGTGGTTCAAATTTCAACATTTCACATCCGGGAACTGCAGGAACAGCAGTAGAGTACTGAGCATAATCTCCATCTGCTGTTTGTCGACATATATCACTGTATTTAGTCTATAAAGATAAGTTCAGTGTTCTATATGTCCCGGTGGCACAGGAATCCTGGAGTATGAGGTATTGAGGGAAACCCCAGTACTGCAGCACAGAGCCACGATCATTTATTACTCACCCTCATGCCGTTCCACACCCGTGAGACCTTCGTTCATCTTCGGAACGCAAATTAAGATATTTTTGGCTCAGTGAGGCCTGCATAGCCAGCAATGACATTTCCTCTCTCAAGATCCATAAATATACTAAAAACATATTTAAATCAGTTCATGTGAGTACAGTGGTTCAATATTAATATTATAAAGCGACAAGAATATTTTTTGTGCACCAAAGAAAATAAAAAATAAATAATGGCTAATGTAGTGATGGGCGATTTCAAAAGCTGCTTCATGAATCTTCGGAGCGTTATGAATCTTTTGTGTCGAATCAGCGACAAAGTCATGTGATTTCAGCAGTTTAGCGGTTTGACATGCGATCCGAATCATGATTCGACACAAAAGATTCATAACGCTCCGAAGCTTCTTGAAATCGGCCATCACTATATAAGTCGTTATTTTGTTTTTTTGCTGAATATTATAGGCTGTATTTTTAAACAGAATGAATATTTAGGAAGTGAAATCTGAAAGGTGAAAATGGATTATTGCATTTTTAACAATGAAAATGTGTGTGAAATGTTTTGAATTGAAATATTCACAGCTTAAATATACAACCATGTTGAATTTCAGCCCATAAAAATGCAAGCCCTAAAAATACAATGCATTAAAATACAAGCACGGTTAATGCAATGCAGTTTTTTTTTTTTTTTTTTTTTTTTTTTTTCAATTAGTGCAATTCAACATGCTTTTTGTTTCAAAAACATATGGCATTATTTTACTTCCATAAAATCCATTCATTAAAAAAGGTTTAGCTAAGTCATTCTGACCAGTTCAATGTAATGTTTGAAGAGCGATCAGGAGTGAGTCAAATCATGTATGAAGGTGTGAATGTTCTTGGAGAGGGATTAATTAAGAGCAAACAGATTAAGCACAAATTATTTGGGTTGGTTTAATGAAATTACCAACATGGTAAATTTACATAGATTACCCACCTCCTGAGCTGACCTTGCTCTAACTATATATATATATATATATATATACAGTGCACAGCATAAATGAGTACACCCCCTCTGAAACTTCTGAAAGTCAGCAATTACTCAATTACTTAGAAGACATTTTAGGGTTCTTTAGAGATATAATGTTCCAGCAAGTCTGCTTAATCAATTACCAAAGAAGCATGTCAAAATTATTCAGGAAAATAAGATTTTCTTATCAAGGTGATAAAATGTTGTGTAGCAAAAATGAGTACACCCTCCTAAAAGTTACTAAATAAAACGAAATTAAAAAATTCTGGTGTAAGTTTAAGGCAATGTTTGATCAACAGGTAAGTATTTTAAACCAAAACATTAAAAGAGAAGTAATTTCTTGACAATTAAAAGTGTATAGCCCACTGAATCATTCTCAGATTTAATGCTGACAACAATGGAACCACTTGGGAGAGAACTGTCAGGAGACTTATTTCTCAGCACAAAAGAGGACAGTGGTACAAGAGGATTACCAAATCATTGTTTTAAGTGTGAAAATATAGCAAAAGTAACACAGAAATTCAAAAACAATGGACTTATGACAAGGCCCCTGAAATAATCAGGCCTTCATTTTAAGCTTTCATTTAGTGATGAGGGATTTTTTTTTTTTTTTTTTTGCTAGACAAAGAGCAGGAGAAATATCAAGCGAGTGTCTCAGAGCCACCAAAAGCTATGAAAAGAGTGACTGTTTATCTCACAGAGTAAGATGCAGCCTGTAGAAATGACATGCATGGTTGTTGTTCTCACTGGAACTACCTACTATAGCCAAAGCACAATAAAGTCAGTTAGCCATTTCCAAAGCCCATATTTACAAAATATAGATTCTGGGAATCAATACTCTGGTCTCATGAGACCAAATAAATAATTTTGGATCTAACAGCATCCAAAATGTTATGGTGTTGCTAGAGGAGGAGTACAGTGAGAAGTGCTTGGTTCCCACAGTAAAGTTCAGTGATAGTAAAGCTCTTATATAGGGATGTATGAGTGCTGAAGGTGTGAGGGAGTTGTGCTTTATCAATGCTGTCATGAATTCCTACACCACTGTGTAATTTAATACACAAACTTGAAACAGAAGATGTTACTCTCTCCTCATTCCCTGCATTGTTGGCCATTTTTTCAACATGACAATGAGGATATGCATTCTCCCAAGCTGAAAAACCTTCTGTGGACATGTATTGCACTCAATCTTAACACTTTTGAGCATCAGTGGGGGATTCTGTAGAGACAAGTTGAGCAACACTCCCCATTAAAGATCAGGGCATTTAAGGAGCTCATCATCCAGGAGTTAAACAGGACAGATGTGACAATTTGTCATGAACTTGTACACTCCTTGCCAAGAAGGGTCAGAGCAGTATATTTATAATTATGCAGGGCATACTAAGTACTAGGATATTATTCATTTATGAATTAAATCTAGGGTGTACTCATTTCTGCAATCCTTAAAATTGGCTAATTTACTTATTTTATGGCTATTAATGACATATATTTCTCAGTTTTCATTATGTATATGCTTAATACACTTTAGTTTTGCCATCTTTCCATGAATTGTATTAGTGATCATAAAGAAAATACATCTTTTGTATTTGTTCAGCAGTAATCATGGGAATAACGGCATTATAAATAAACGGTGTTACTTTTTTCAGTAACGAGTAATCAAACAAATTAATTTTCCCCCGTTACAACGCCGTTACCATTACTGACATTAAAATGCGGCGTTACTATAATTGAGCTCACTGAATTGGTTTCATCCGAGTAGCTCTCTCTCAGCCATAGACCTGCAAAGTTTTTTCTTTGGTGTGTGTGTTGGGGTGGGAGTCGGGACACATGCAAACTGATGATGATTGGTGTGTGACTAGAGATGATAGACCTGCAAAGTGTTTTGTTGCAAAGAAATAGTACAGGTTAGTCATACACAAATACAATTTTAAACTGATAATAATGTACAATGTTCTGTGCGTGTGTCACAGCATGCGAGCGGAGCGCAAGCTCAAACAAGAATACCCTTTGTGACATGCTGGATCGAAATATGTGAAATACGTTTTTTCTAGTCTACTAGTAGTTGTTCATTTAAACCATTAGTTGACTAATCACATTTAATTTCTTATATAGGCCTACTGGAGAGAATAAACCATAATAATGAGCGTTTACATAATAGCTAGCCTATCACTCAAGCGCACACATAAAGCTTGCCATAAAGAGCCGGCAAAAGTAATGATTATGAATGTGACAAAAAACAGCAAGGAGACATTTTAATTGTTTATTTATAAACTAATGTTTTCTGAATCAGTGTCGGCTGCAAAGATGAAATTGACATGACTCATCATCTCCGCAGTGGACGAGTTTAGAGAGAGAATGGACATTTCATTCGGATTACATAATCAGAGAGTAGCCTATTTCGTTTTGAATTATTTCATTTAAAAGAAGACACTTCAAGATTTCTGTAGATATATGTCATGTCTGCGAGGCAAGCAGACTATACGCTGAGTTTCGGTTCATTTAGCCTATAAGACGCACTCCAGTTCACATGCAAGTGATCGCGCTGGCGCCTCCATGTCATGATTATATTGTCTGCTATATTTGCTTCTTATTTATTAAATCCAGGCAATTGGTTGATTAAACAATGATTAAAATTAAGATAAACAAAATTGGGTATCTTGTGTCCTTCTCATGTATATGCAAGGGCTAAAATAAAGCAATATAATTTGAATTAATATCGATACTGGAGTTAAAAAAAAAAAAAAAAAAATGTGATTAGTTAGGTGAATCTATTTTTTTGTCCCAGCCTTATTACATAATTGTTATTAAATGAAATATCTGGACAATTAACACTTATTTAATAATATTACAGATTGTTCTGAATAAACAGGGTATGTGCAACTTTGGTGTATAAGACAGCAGGCTAACCGGGTAGCTGTATTTTGTGCTAACGATATAAATCATAATGTGATTTTGTAGAAATTCAAATCAGGTGCTTAAAAAAAAAAAAAAAAAAAAAAAAAAAGTACCCATTTAAATGTCTTTACATAAAAGACCCGATCATGGAACAATCCACAGTACAAGGGCAGCATTGAGTTTCTTGAGTCTGTTCAGTAAGGAGCGTTATGATTGGTGGATTAAAAGCTCACAGCGATTGGCTAAACATCCTCCAAAAAAAAAAAAAAAAAAAAAATATATATAATATTTTATGAATCTTACTGTCAGGACACAGACTGAGGCAGAGAGGTGAGTGAACACAAGTGTATATTTATTGGACAGAGGCATGAACACAGGCAAATGGTGGAAGCAGGTGAGTAATGGAATCAAGCACTTTCTGAACAGTCACTTAGCTGAATGATAACGGAGAACAGGAGTAGAAGGCACATGGATGGAGTCATGATGGATCACCCTGCCGCTGTGACAACACCGCTCCGACCCTGGTGGATGAGGCGTCGACTTCTACGACGAACGGGAGGTCAGGGTTTGGATGAACCAGGATCGGAGCGGTGAGGAAGGCTTCTTGGAGCTGGTGGAAGACTTCTCGGGCAGATGGAGTTCAGGACAGAGACTTGGGCCGGCCTTTGAGGAGCGAGGTGAGGGGATAACCGCCGGGACCAGAGGAAGGGATAACTGAACTTTACCGTCTGGGAGTTCAGGTGACAGTAATCAATGCATGGCCTCAAGCCTCCGTCCTTCTTGGCCACGAAGAAGAAGCTTGAAGCGGCAGGGGATGTCAATGGTCGGATGAAGCGTTGCTTTAGTGCCTCTTGGACGTACTCCTCCATGGCCTTCTGCTCCGGGATGGACAATGGATAAACTCTACCCTTGGGTAGAGTAGCTCCAGGCAGCAAGTCGATAGCGCAGTCCCATGGCCGGTGAGGTGGTAGTTGCATTGCCAACCGCTTGCTGAACACATCCTGGAACGCCCGGTATTCAGGAGGAATTTCTACTTTGAGGTCAGTTTCAGGACTTTCAATGGAGGTTGAGAGGATAGAAGATTGGAGATTCGAGGAAGACTTTCTGATAGGGGATAAACAGTTCTTGAAACATTCGTCACTCCATTTGAGGATCTCACCCGTGTTCCATTGAATGTCAGGCTGGTGTTGTGTAAGCCAGGGGCGTCCCAGGATGATGTCCGCGGTGGACCTATCCAGCACCATGAATGTGATCTCCTCCTTGTGAAGACAGCCGATGCAGAGTGTCAGTGTGGGGGAGAAGTGCCAAATGTGACCACGGCCCAGCGGTTTTCCCTGGATAGTTTGGATGCGGAGATCTTGTTGGCAGCGTTTGTGACGCACATTCAGTTTCTGGAGAATCTGGTTGCTGATGAAGTTCCCTGCGGGGCCAGAGTCGATGAGGGCTTGCGCTGAAACACAGACGTGAGAGTTAAGGATATGTACAGTGGTTCTGGTGAGTGGTGCAAGGCAAGCGGGCAATTGGATTGTACTCACTGCTGGGCGTGGTGGTCGGATGGGACAGGCAGGATTGACATGGTCCTCTCCCCCACAATACAGACAGAGACGTTGCTGAATTCTTCTCTGACGCTCCGCACGAGTCAGGTGATATCGACCTGCATTGATTTGGGTGCTGGAAGGGCGACAGATGGTGTGGCGGGCAGAGGATTGGCAGTGGGTGTATGGAGAGTACATGCTGAATAGCGCTGGGCAACTCAGATGGTTTTTTGGATGAGGTTTTCCAGCCCCATAGTATCATCGTACACGACCATTAACTGCTTGACATGTGGATTTAATCCCCAGCGAAAGGCTGTTATCAGGGCCGTTTCGTTCCAGCCACTAGCGGCCGCTAGGGTACGAAATCGGAGAGCATACATACTCACAGATTCATCACCTTGTCGTAAATTGAAGATTTGGTCGTGTACGGAGAGATCAGCGGTACTTTGTCCAAATACTTCCCGGAAGTGATTGAAGAAGGCGGCTATGGTGGCTGTCACAGGGGCATTGGATTCCCAGAGGTGCTGAGCCCATTGTAGCGCTCATCCAGAGAGCAGGGAGATGACGAACACCACCCGGGCGCATTTGGATGAAAAGAGTTGAGACTGGGCTTCCAGATATAGCGAGCACTGAAGGAGAAACCCACTGCAATCCTCTGCCGCGCCGGAAAATGTCGCTGGTCGGGCCATGGGACTGACAGAGGCAGCTGACGAAGAAGCAGTGGGTGCTGGGTGAAGGAGTGCTTAGCATACGGCGTGCATGAGGTCAGCTGGGACTATGGGTGCAGTGCTAGAAGATGGCGGTCGTAGTGAGGATCATACTGCGTCGACCAAGATGGCAAATGGGTCCGCAGTACAATCCCCGCCTGTGTCCAAGGTGCTCACATGTGGTCTGGTCTTCTGTCAGGACACAGACGGAGGCAGAGAGGTGAGTGAACACAGATGCGTATTTATTGGACAGAGGCACGAACACAGGCAAATGATGGAAGCAGGTGAGTAATGGAATCAAGCACTTTCTGAACAGTAACTTAGCTGAATGATAACAGAGTTTGTCTTTGCAGGAGGAATCGACGAGAAACGGAGAACAGGAGAACAGGAGACGGAAGATGACAGGTGTGGAAATACGGGAACTCAGGTGAGTAGCAGTTAAGGAGTCCAGGTACATGAGACAAGACCAGACAGTGAAGTAAAGGGAGTGAGAGTCTTTATGGAGTCCTTGATGAAGCGGTGCAGGTGCAGGTGATCAGTACTCGGATGGGTAGGTGTTGGTGGGTGTTGGCTGTGACTCCGTGACACTTACCCTGCCAGGAAGGTCTAAAAAAAAAAAAAAAAAAAAAATAGGCACACAAATTCAATGCAGTATACTCATGTGTGACATTTTGCAAATGCAGATTCATACATGTATCCATACATTATCCAACATTATCCAAAAATGTATGATGGAAATTAATTCAAGAACTTGATATATATTTGTGTAAACATTTTAAATTTATTTAGGTACGATGCATTTGTGTGAGCATTTGGGGAAATATTTATGCTTTTACTTGTGTATTTATGAATTGTGTTTTCAATTTTCGAATTGGATTTTGTAAATGTGAATTTTGCTGTGCATTTATGAATTTTGTTTTGTAAATGTATTATTTTTTAAAGCTGATCTGGCTTGATATAAAAATATTGTAAAAATATTAAAAATATGAAAAAAAAAACAGTAATATTTTGAAATAGTATTACAACTTAAAATAATTAATAGTTTTATATTTTAATACATTTAAAAAATGTAATTTATTACTGTGATGACAAAGCTGAATGTTCAGCACTATTACTCCA
Organism: Hypophthalmichthys nobilis; assembly: GCA_037950665.1. NCBI lineage: Eukaryota > Metazoa > Chordata > Actinopteri > Cypriniformes > Xenocyprididae > Hypophthalmichthys > Hypophthalmichthys nobilis. Next base: position 22,699,974 of record CM075480.1, on the reverse strand, counting down.
GTCTACATAACAGATATATAGAAATATGTTCTCTCTTATTCTATAGTACGAAGAGGAGATATTCTCCCTTGCATAGCATTTCCATAAAACAGAAGGCAATCAACATCTGAACTATTTACATAATGCAAATGTGCTCATTAATTTGAGTAGCTGATTTGTATCGCTTTTTCAGCAGTTGTTTCTAGACCTGTAAGAGGTATTGGCAATCACACTCTCTGTGGAGAAAAAGTGAGGTGAAATGCTAATTCAGCAGATACAATCAATATGAAGAACCAAAGTCAGGAGAGAACATTGCAAACACCACCCTAGTGGGTCCTTTGTGAAGGGGATATCCATGTGTGAGTGTGTATGTGTGTGTTTGTTTGTTTGTTTGTTTGCTAACTAGCACAGACAAACACTGTGAAAATGTCATTGTGAATACAAAGTCTCTAAAATGGAGTGTGCGAAACTGGGCCAGACAGGTTAGGCAGTTCATAAAACTTCTCCCAAGTCTTTAAATTAATACATTTCAAAAGAGATGTTCCACAAGCTTTTCAATGTCTGTCTTATCACTGCTACAACTGTTACATACCTGATCAGAAGCCCTGTCTTCTCTATTAGTCTCTGTAAAAAGTAAGAAGCTGAAGTGCATAAGACACTTTAAAACCCTTCGAGTGCCCTGGAATGGACTGAGAGGAGTCTGGTAAGCCCTTCTTTTTCATTAATTGGCAAGAACTAGGCAGCAAAAATCTTCAATATTCAAATCCATGATTGTGTCAAACATATTTAACAAAGCAGAGTTTTAGATGCACTGGAGACCAAGACATTAGATTTGCATAGCTATCTTATGGCAAATTTATTTATGCGATGTGGAGAAATAGTTGGAATAAAGGATCAATACTTGCATGGAATAAAGTATTGATTTGTTTTCATAAAATTACACTAAATTTATTGATTTATGTTTATTTTTTTTAGGAGACCTTTTAAACCAAAACTTTTCACACTCAACCTGTATTGCATAATACAGCCTGGAGGGTGAAAAGAGAACTTCCTTTAATTTTATAAAGAACGACACAGTGAACAACATTTCTAGTATAAGTAGAATGAATTCAGGCAAAATTTGCTGTTTTTTTAGCATTTCATTTAGATAATAATGTTTTCAGCATATTTCCACAAACAGTTGCGATGAAGGTGAGGAAATGGATCTATTCGCATCAGTGTTTATTGAACTCAAAATACTCCGAACACTAGAAACAGAACATCCGCTGTACACATGACAAGAACTGACAAAGAACAGAAAGAAACACAGGGCTTAAATACACAGTCCAAACTAATTAACCGAATGAACATCAAGTGCAAACAATAATTCAGGCAATGAATAACATCTCGGTTATGTATGTAACCCTTGTTCCCTGAAGGAGGGAACGTAACGTACGTCAGAAGTGAACCGACCTTCAAGTGTAAACTAAACGAGCCAATGCATATTGGCATGCAAGCTTTGCGTCACGCGACCCGCCCCGCGGTACGGGTATAAATGCAGAAGCGGGCGCACTCGCACTCTGTTTTTCACTGAGGAGATGAGCACATGGCCCGTGCTCAGTGGTGGCACAGGAACTGTGGTGACAAGACGTACATCTCCATTCCCTCGGTATTACGTGGGAATACACATATGGACTGGCCGTGAGCAGCGCAATTATGGAGGTCCTTAGGATGGCTCCAGGCAGCAGGGGGAGACACATCTGGCAGGGACAGCAGAGCGGACTCTGACAAGGGAAAGACACGGGCTCACCGTAGGGAGGCTACCGTGGAGATATACACATATGGGACCGCCATAGGGGTCACAACATATGACACCCAGCCTAGCAGAGGCAAGCTGACGAGTGCTTGGCCTGGCAACAGACACTCCGCAATGTCTGAGGCTGCAAAGGGTGGCGGAGGAGCTCAACAGGGTTCGCCGGCTGGGGAATTCACTCGAGCAATAAGAGTACTTATCCACTCCGAGAGGGGAATGGAGCTGCAGACCGACACAAGAACAGGGGCTCCAGGCGTTACTGGCCACTAGGGGCGAGCACGCAGGAAGCAACCGGTTTCACACGGACACTATAAATCGTGTTAGGTGTCGCCCAGCCCGCAGCTCTACAGATTTTTGTTAGCAAGGCACCATGCGCCAGCGCCCAAGAAGAAGCTACTAGAAGCTACCTTCTGCTGGCCTCTGTAACAGATGAAGAGCTGGTCTGAGGTCCTAAAGCTTTGCGTTCTGTCCACATACAGGCACAAAGTGCGGACAGGACAGAGCAAAGCCAGGGCTAGGTCTGCCTCCTCCGAAGGCAGCACTTGCAGGTTCACTACCTGATCTCTGAAGGGAGTGGTAGGAACCTTGGGCACGTATCCGGCCCGGGGTCTCAGGATAACATTAGAGTCAGCCGGACCGAATTCCAGGTACGATTCGTCGACCGAAAAAGCATGCAGGTCCCCAAACCCACTTGATGGAGGCCAATGCAATCAGGAGAACTGTCTAAAGGGACAGAGTTTTTAACTCGGCTGATTGCAAAGGCTCGAAGGGTGGTCCCCGGAGAGCTATAAGCACCAGGGACAAGTCCCAAGAGTGTATAGAGGGAGGACGAGGCGGATTTAGTCTCCTTGCCCCCCTCAGGAACCTGACAATCAGATCATGCTTCCCTAAAGGCTTACCATCAACTGCATCGTGATGTGCCGCAATAGCAGCAACATACACTTTGAGGGTGGAGGGAGTCTTCGCTCCAACCCATCTTGCAGGAAGGAAAGCACTGACCTGACTGAGCAAGTCCGGGGGGTCTCTCTTTGAGAAGAACACTACTCGATGAACAGGTTAAACTTTAAAACATAGAGGTGCCTTATAGAAGAATCTCTAGCAGAAGTGATGGTGTCTACCACTGACTAGGATAGACCACCTAGAACCTCCGCGTCCCATCCAGGGACCAGACTTGGAGTTTCCAGAGGTCCAGATGCGGGTGCCATAGGTTAGTCAGAAGTCAGAAGGTCCTTCCTCAGAGGAATGGGCCAAGGAGGTGCTGTCACGAGGAGCATCAGTTCTGGAAACCAGGTCCAGTCGGGCCAATAGGGCGCAACTAGCATGACCTGGCGGACCAGTACATGCTTGCCTAGTAGCAGCTGTTTAAATCAGCCCAGCGCAAGACGTACTGCTAACAACTCGAGGCAATTGATATGCCACTTCAGCTGGGGCCCCGTTCACAGACCCGAAACTGCATGCCCATTGTACATAGCTCCCCAACTGGTGGTGGAAGCATCTGTGGACTGGACAGTGATATAGTATAGTCCGACTGACCGAGTCCAGTACCATCCTGAGAAAAGAGATCCTCTGCATGGGGGCTAGTTTGCTATTTTCCCAGTTGACCCAAAGACCCAACCAGCTGAGGTGAGCTAGCACCAGATCCCTGTGTTCGCACAGCTGCTCTCGCAAGTGGGCTAGAATGAGCCAGTTGTCGAGATAGTTGAGAATGCGTACGCCACATTCCCCGAGAGGAACAATGGCCGCCTCCATGACCTTGGTAAAGACGCGGGGTGACAGGGCCAGCCAGAAGGGTAGGACTGATATGCCCGAAAAATGAAACAAAAGATTCTCCACCCGGCCCTCCTCCGGGGGAAGGAGCAATGCGGGGATCGTCTCCCGCAGAGCTGTCCTCATCTCCTTCAGTTTGCCCGTCTCAGGACAGCTTCCTGGATCTCTTGCCACCTGGCTTGGCTGAGCGGGCTGGGCACCGCATCCACGACCGGCTCCCTGCTGTCTGCTGTGTGGAGGCTGCTGCTTGGCAGACTTAACGGGGGCAAGGGACGATGCAGGCAGGCGCCCTCGGCAATGAGCAGGCGGAGGGACTGCGGCCAGCGGTGGGGTGGTGGCAGCAGCGGACCGCCAGGGCAGGATGTGTTTAATTGCCTCCGTCTGCTTCTGTGCGGCTAAGAACTGCTGGGCGAAGCTCTCGACCGATTCACCGAATAGGCCAACCTGGGATATGGGGGAATCCAGGAACCGATACTTATCGGTTTCCCTCATACCGGCCAGGTTCAGCCACAGGTGGAGGTCCTAGACCACAAAAGTGGCCATCGCTTGACTAATCGAGCACGCCATCACCTTAGTCGCCTAGAGGGCGAGGTCAGTGGCAGTAGCTATTGGTCAAGACCACCCTGGGGCATTTCCATGAGTGCTTTGGCCTGGTAGACCTGAAGCAACGCCATGGCATGCAGAGTGGAGGCAGCCTCTCCGTTAGATTGGAGAAGAACTTACAGGCATTGGATGGGAGGCGTGGGTCATTGTGACAGCGTGCTCAACTGGGGGGATTCCGCGTAACCCTTGGCCGCCCCACCGTCCAGGGTGGAAGTGGAACCAGATCGACTTCGGACAGAGAAAGGTGTCTTCCATGATCTGGTCACCTCCTCATGAACCTCCAGGAAGAAAGGTACTGGGGCGGGGCACTGAGAACCAGCACGAGCCGCCCCGAGAAACCTATCATCCAACCGAGAAGGTTTGGGACACGGTGGAGGATTCTAGGCGAGCCTGACCTTCTCGATGGCCCAGGAAAGCATAGCGGTCATTTCCGGATTGGGCTCGGATTGCGACCGTGAGCTGGGGCCAGGGAACGACCACATCCAGTTACGCACGGGTGGAATGACATCTTGATAAAGATGCAGTGTCATGCCCGCAGTGCTCTTCTAGGAGGGGAAAACTCATTCTTTTGTCTGGTGCTGAAGCACACAGGGGAACAGCTGCGGTGCGAATGTAGGTTCACACTGGTCGCCTACAATCAGCACACACAGAGTACCGGCCCAAATTGCAACCTTGTCCGGTCAAACACACAAGCTTGCTGTTAAAAACACAAGCAGCAGTTGAGAGCTTTTTTTTTTTTTTTTAAAAGCTTGCGGCCACCGCTGCAGCGTGCTGTCACACCAACGCCGATAAACCAAAGATGAAGCTTCCAGAGACTTGTTTTCTTCTTCACACTTGAAGAGATCTTGCAGGAATGAACATATGCTCGGCTCCGATGCAAAAGACAGAATGCGAGTGCACCCGATTCCACATTTATACACACACCGCGGGGTGGGTCGCGTGACGCAAAGCTCGCATGCCAATGTGCATTGGCTTGTTTAGTTTACACTCAAAGGTGATTTGGCTCTCATGTGATATCGCAATTCGTCGGTTCACTTCTGACTTCACCACTTCCATCCCAAACAGACAATGAACACAGATAATCCCTTACAATTTAAATGTCAGAAGTCTCCCTCCATGTCAACAATACTGTGTGAAACTATCAAACTATGAATTTGGACAGCAAATCCATTACTGAGGGAAAATAAATAAATAACAGAAAATATGCCTAATAGAATTTATAACATATTGCAAGAAATGTATCCCAGTGTAATTAATGTATTAAATGGGTTCTGGGGGATTAAATTAATGGAGTATAAATTGAATTTGTGGGTGATAAATTAAAATAAAAACAAGTCAGCTTCTTTTAACTCATCAACTTGTGTGTTTTTATGAGAAAGAATGACCTTTCAGAAGAACATTTTATGTAGCATTACTCAAAAATAGTCTTGACAGTTGCAGTAAAGTGGTGATTGTGAAACTGCATTTATACAAAAGTTTGCTTACAGCTTACAACATTGAAGGGTTGGTAAGATTTTTTTTATGTTTTTGAAAGAAGTTTCTTGTGTTCACCACGGCTGCATTTATTTGATCAAAAATACAGTAAAAACAGGGATATTGTGAAATATTATTTTAATTTAAAATAACTGTTGAATTATCAGCAGCCATTACTTCAGTCTTCAGTGTCACATGATCCTTCAGAAATCATTCTAATATGCTGATTTGGTGCTCAAGAAACATGTCTTATTATTATCTGTGTTGAAAACAATCCTGCTGCTTATTTATTTATTTATTTATTTTGGTGTGTGTGTGGAAAACATGAAACATTTCAAAATTCTTTAATAAATATAAAGAACAACTTTTATTTGAAACAGATTTTTTTTGTAATGTCATATCTTTACTGTCACTTTTTCATCAATTTAATGCATCCATTAAATTCTTCTTCAAAAATGTACAGACCTCAAAATTTTGAACAGTTGTGTAAATTAAGATTATTTTAATATTAATGAGTAATTTAAATCAAAGACACCATCAAAATATTTTTTGAAGGTCAGTTTAAAATTAAAATCCAGTGATTCGATATTGAATCTTAAATAACTATGATGACATTCCAAACCTTAACTGGCCTATTTTACCTGACATCACCTGGCAGAAGACATACATTTCCCAGGCATATGAGAAAACATAAAAGTAAGAATGTCTTACAATTTAAATGCGTGTGATGTTTCATTCACTGACAGTGCATTTCCAGTTTAAGAAAATGAAACTGTCATAATCTGATTTTTTACACACATAACCTCTTGCTTTAATACAGCTGTTCAAGAAGCCACTATTTCACACGGGCCGATAAGCAGAATGGGAGTGTGACAGGAAACAAACAGTCATTGGGCACATGGGAAATCACAGGCATGTCAGATACGCCTCATACCACATCCAGAAGAGAGTGAAGTCATAAAGATGTGTGGAGTTAGGCCTTAATTCAGTATATGAGAGAACACAGAGGGCAAATGACACATGACCTACACATATTAAAAACTGCTGGTGCATTTAACAGTCATCTCTCACTGCGACAGATTAGAGATGCAGTAAGATGTTCCAGGGAATGTGTGTTTTTGTGTAGTTTGTACACACACGTATAACACGCTTACAGTAAACCCATAAACACACTGTTTACAAAGATGAGGTTGGATTTTAAAAGGCATGTCTGTTTCTTCCAAATCTTACACATGCCAGACATTTGCAAACACACATGAATACACACACCAAGTGTACATGCACACACACTCCTTCAAACTAATTGAACAGACGGAGGTCTGCGGCACTTGAAATTTAAGAGTACTTTCATCTCTACACTAATGATAATAATGGTGATTATGACTCTCGACTGTGGCTTCTCTTGATTTTTAATTACAGACTCTCTTCCCGATTCAACAACATGGAGGGGAATGAGGCAGAGTGTGAGCCATGTTAAACAGCACCGGGGAGGAGTGTGAGGTGCTAGGATCTCGGAGGGCATGTTACAGGACATGAACTCACATAAAAACTAGTGCACTTACATCACTGCACAGATGTTAGTAGAGGAAAGCACACAAGGTACATTAAGTCACATTTTCCCACATTAAAAAAAAAAAAAAAAAAATTACCCATAAAACAGTAGTACTCCTGAAAAATATGTTTATAATCATGTAGACTTACATAAGATGAAGATTCCAATCAAATCAGTAGCTTAATACAAGCAGATAAATTTTACATGGATCCCCATGGAGCCATTTTGAAATCACATGACCAGCTCAATGCTAAATAGTTTATTTTGGTAATCTCCATGTTAGTTAACATTGTAAATGAATCATTGCGAAGTGTTATTATTGGCCCATTTCTACAATAGCATTGATAATCTTTTCTCCTTTTTTGAAGTCATGAATATTTACACCAAAATGTCATTTCTACACATCTCCAGTTATATATTGTGTGTCATCACATTATTACCCATAAAAAAAAGAGTACTATAAGGACTAGAAACTATGAGTAGAAGAAAATGTTTACCCATAAAAAATGAGTATTATATTTATAATACAATGCAGCCTACAAGCAGATTATTTTTACATGGAGCTCCATGAAGCCACCATTTTGATCACCACATTAGTTAACAGAACAAATGAATAATGGCTAAGTGTTGTTATTGGCCCATTTCTACATTGATAATCTGTCAATAATCTTTTTTTTTTTTTTTTTTTTTTTTTTTTTTTTTGCATGATGTTTCATCCATGTCTGTAGGTGTCAGTATAAGTTCAACATAACTGCCATATTGGACAGCGCAACTTAAAAACTTTAAGTAACATAAAATTAGACTGTTTTTATGGGAACATGAAGTTACCATGAGAACAGATGAATAACAATAGGTGAATGTTAAATTCATGTGTATTTGTGTAATTACAACATGCCATCACATATAGTGCAAATATTATCATGTGCTTTTTTTTTTCTCCGTAAGATGTCTCTTTCTTCTTGTTAACTTACACCCATACACACTCCACAGAACTGCATACATTTCACATTAAATGTTTGTAAAAGCCCATCAACCTTGAGAGAGAAAGCAAGCTCACTTACCACACAGGATCTGGTTTCCTCCATATTGACTTTAATAGAGAACAGAGACACAACAGAGGTTACAGTAAGATGTGTGCTCAGGACGGGCCACATTTTGCGTTGCAGTCATTATGGTGTCAGACTTCACTATAACACAGCCAAACATATTAGACAGCCCACAGAGTATTCATTCAATGTCAAGTTATAGGATGCCAAGGTCAAGGTATATGGCCAATGATAGGTCTTTTCTAAGAATTAACTTCACTTTCTGTATGTTATTTATTAAATTTTTTGTAGATACTGTATATAAATCCAGTTTCCCTCTGTCAGGATCCTACTACCTCGATCGGTCTTGTTTTTATGTTGGTGACAGGATCCTGACACTCTGTGTTTGTGTGAGCTTTGCTTTGGCTTTGCCTTGCCAGTTTGTTTTCCCTTACAGGATAGTTTGTATTTCATTTTCTTTTTGAATAATAAAAGCCCATATTACTCTGCATCTTTAAGTCTTTGCTCCTCCTTCATCTCAACCTGACACCCTCAAGCAGCCTTTAACGCATTAACTATTGACAACCAGAGAGTTGGCAATTATGTTTTTTTCTCTCTCTCTTTTTGTTTTTCTTCATTTTAACCAGTGTACATGTCCAATGGTTTGATATTATACTTTTATGCAATTACATTCAAATATGTTTTAATTGTGGATTAACTGTCCAAGTAATTTTAGCCTTCCTATATGTCACCTCTGTTTGCAATACTGCCAATTAAAAGCTACAGTCTTTAATTAGACATATCCATTTGAAGTGTAACAGTGCAGCACTTCACTAACGGATTCAAGACTTACACCCACATACATAAATATTAACAAATGGTCTACACATTCATGCACTCTAATAGATGTGCTTGTATCTACTCTGTTGGTTATACTTGTAAGAAAATATTTTTGTCTTCCATGTGAAACTGAACTGATTAATAACACAGCCTTCACCCTCTGATACCTCAAGCCAGATTACTTTTGCGTAGAGCTCAGTGATGGCTTCATTTAAATGCAAAGTCATTCGGCTGCAGATTGTGACAATGCACAAAAGAGCAGCTCTGGCCTCAGCAAACCGTAAAACACGATAGACAAAAGGTTTGACAGGCCTCTGGAGCACCATAGGAGTATGGGTAATTGGTCTCTGTTGCTTTCGCCTCAGCCCAATTAAGTCCTCATTCTTTTACAGGTACACACACACACATGCTACTCTACCCAAGCATCTGAATAAGGCCTCAGAACTGCATATGAGATAATGGTCTGGATGGTGGTCAGTCACTTGAGGTCTCACTGACAGTCATGTACTGACCAAAAACATAGACACTCTGGAGCTGCAATAAAAGTGAATTTCTACACACAAAATGAAGAAATTAATACTTTTATTCAGCAAGGATGCATTAAATTGATCAAAAGTGACAGTAAAGACTCATGTTACTCATTACAAAACAAAGCTTTTCGAATAAATGCTGTTCTCTATCTATTTATTAAAGTGCCCCATATGCTATTTTAAAGGTCGGAAACGAAACTGCTGAATTCAGCTTTGCCCACATGAATAAATTATATTTTAAAATATATTTAAAAAAGAAAGCAGTCATTTTAAATTGTAACAATATTTCACAATAGCTTCAGTCATTGTACTTGCATAAGACATAGTGTTCCAAAGTAGAAATAAAGTAATGGTAAAGGGTACGAAATGACACAAGGTAAATAAATTATGACAACTATTCTTTTCATAGACGTTCCATTCCAAACAACATATCTGATCTGTTTCTCATGGCTCTCACATTCTTGATTGGATATCTTGTAAGAAGGATCCATTTCCGTAATCACACTGCAATCCAAGTATCAACAGTGTCACTGTACTACTTGTCACTGCGGATTAGCTTTAACAAGCATATCTTAAGCTGCCATAATCACTATCCCTCTTCCCAGACACATGTGAATCAAAGCAGAAATGCAACAGCATCACCAGTCACCTAATGGCCCCAACCCATCATTTTATAGCTACGTAAGTCATCAGTGAAGCTATAACATTAATTGACTTGAGCTCCATTTACTCATGAAGCTCAATTAATTTATGCCGGTTGGAGATGTCATGCTACATGCCGTGCCGTGGATCAATGCATTTTAGCCTTTGTTCTCTGGATTTGATTGATCATGTGTGCATTGACTTTGGATGTGCTCTCCGTCAGAGCTCTGAGGATGGTCGTATATGGAGGGGTCTCTCATGGGATTGGATGTGGGCAATGCTTTTTAATTAAATGGACTGTGAGAAGAGTGACATTTTGTTGATGAAACTACATGGGGAAAAAAAAAGATATGATGATTGTAAACTTCCATGAATCATCAAGTGTTTTAATACATAAATGATAAAAATAAGTATAAAATAATTTAATGCAGTTGATTTTTTTAACCTTTCATTTCTTGTTCTAGATTTTATTCACTGGCTTTTACTCATAAACATCTCCCATCGCTTCTATCTTTAATTTCAATCATTTTGCACTCAAAAGACCCACATTAATGAGTCTGGACACATACCCACAATTCTGTTCAGTTTACACATGGGGCAACAACCACAAAAAAATAAACATGTCTGTCATTATTAAACAGCTAAATCAGAGAACTGAAGTGTCCTGAAAAGGATGCAAAAAGCAACAGGGTGCCTTGCAACTAGGGATATGCAACTCCTTTAAAGTCCCTCCAATACACATTCATTTGCATGCACAGAAAAGGTTTTGATCATTAAACCACACAGATTTCTTTGGGAAAGTCAGATGGAGCTGTAGTCTTCATGATTCAATGCATAATGCAATTAGTTCAAGAGATTTTTTTCTAGTCTTATCGGTTGAAAAAAAAAAAAGACATTGTCTTATTTCTTTGGATTTTTTTTTTTTTTTTTTTAATCAATCAAAAGGCAATCGTGCCAAACTTTTTAATACATGGACAAGGCCCAGTCTTCAAGGTCATGTTTATTATTATTATTATTATTATATAAGTGTAAGGTAATTATCACGTGTTTTAAATGTTATACATTCTTACATTTTTATTGTTTCATTAAATGTTTTATTTTTAGATTTAGCACAAATTCCTATAATAGGCTGTTTAATGCAGGTTCCATTGTGACAATTTATCACATATAATATGCCAACTTTTGGGGTATATTGTCACAAAAGGTCAATGTGTGGAAATGTTTAATATCTTTTTTTTTTTTATAATTTTAACCCTGAAATGCATGAATGTTTTGCCAGTCATTATTATATATTTGGGTCTTTAGCAACCTGGAACTATTTCTTACACAGATGGACCTCTAATTGCTGCAGTAGTATAAAACTTTCCTGATATTTTAATAACAATTACAAAATATTAAAATAAAATAATATTTTGTTTCTTTTTGGAACTTGGAAGGGTTCAATTTAAGCAGATGCTTTTTAGCATCATTATGGTTATCGTCAGAGCTCATTTCCCAGTACATTCAGCATTTGGCTCATATCTCAACTCAAAACTCAAAACATTTTCAATGTCTTCAAAATCAATATTTTGATCGCTGACAGCTTCTTCACCAGATCTATCATCAAGTGACAATACAATAATAGAATTATACAATCAACAATAAATAATACCATGAAGTAACAGCGAAAATACTAATGTACAGTACTTTCTCTGCAGTAAATCACTGAGCCATTTCAAGCTTTGCAGATGATACTTGTGTATTATTTTGTTTTATGCATGTGGTAATTAAGTGAAACATCACATCATCATATCAGACATTGCCACCTTGACGAATAAAAGTGAATTGCACTTATTGAGTCATCAGAGATTCAATTATTGTTGCACAGAAAAAAATATATACTTGCACTATTACATAACTTGGGTCGCTATCGACCCTATACACTTTTTACAAAAATTAATTAAAAACAAACATTCTTATACAAAACTCAAATATATATATATATATATATATATTATTTTTTTCTCTCTTGTTGTAGTGTTTATAATGAATAGATTGAGGAATACTAAGAAGGTTGATTCGATTTATTTATTTATTTATTTATTTTTTTAAATGAACGATGGGGAGGGTAGTGAATGATGTCCAGGTTGGTAAACACTCAAAGTATGCGTTTAAGGGTTATAGTAAAAAAAAATGTACTCATATAGAGACTGATTTAATAAAAATAAACCTATTTTAGTAGACTGTTGACATGAAAATTATCTGTCTATTTACTTTCTCGAGTTTAGATCTCAGAAAGCAGAGCATGATCTCCCATCTTTTGTAAACAGGATTCTAATTAAATATAATTAATACATTACCATATTAATGCAATCTGCAAATTAAAACTCTTTAGCCTTGGTAGGGAGGGAAAACAAGGTAAATACTGAGAGTGAAAGAGAGAATAAGTGATGCATGTGGTTCTATTTTGCATGTAGATTTCAGCCCACTCTTCCTCTTATGAACTTGTGGACACAGGAAAAAAACACACTGGCATTCTCAACACATAATCAGTGTTTTTCAATGAGTTGGGGTGTGTATTTGAGGTAGAGATTTGTATTCATTACGCTTAGGCATTTGCTTTAAAAGCATCTCCGCAAAAATCACCACTCTCGTTTAATATGCCACTGATAAATTCTAACTTTCCTCTCCAATACGCTGTCTGTTCCATTGATTTTTCATTTAGGAGATCAACTCAGTACCTGTGCACACTCGTCCTGCACCACATCATAGAAAAGATTGGCCTGGAGGCAGTGGAGAGAGGGATGGATGGAGAGAGAGAGAAAGTTTAATGATGTTTTCACCCACTGTGTACATTTAGCTGAGGACATTGTTATCCCTGTGAACAACCCTACATCTCTCCTCCATGATGTCTGTCATCGGCCCTTGCTCTGTCCAGCTCTCTCTCACCATTACGGGCTAGAGATACACAGCTATAAGTCTTTCTTCAATAACTTCCTCTCCACCATGTATGGAATCTGTGTGAGAGAAACCATCCATGTTTACTGATGGCAGCATGTTAAAAAAAAAAAAAAAAAAAAAATCAAATTTCTCCTATGTTCATTATTAGCTGAAGCTAAAATACTAATATTACTGTATATTTTATTCTGAGATTAAAATATCTGACTCTAAATCAGTGGTTCTCCACCCCAGTCCTGTAGACCCACCACTCTGCACATTTTGTATGACTTCTTTATTGAAGACACATGATTTCAGTTTATCAGCCTGTTAGGAGAGCTCCATGAACTGAACTGAGTATGTCAGATAAGAGAGACATACAAAATGTGCAGAGCGGTGTGTCCCCAGGGCCGGAATTGAGAACCAGTGCTCTAAATCCTACTAGAACTTTTGAGCTACATCTACTAAACCCGGCACAGACCTTTGGATTGTTCGGACTCATGTTGCTCTATCTTTTCTAACTGATCTGGATTCCATTAGTGGAGCCCAAAATTCCCATAGACTTAGATTATGCCTAACAACATCTTAATAAAATGTTAGAGCAGGCTAGCAACACTTTGCTACATGCTAACAATGCCTACCCAGATGCTAAAACATACTAGCAACATTATGACCAAAAAACTTTTCTAAAAAGTTTATTTGATATATGAACTTCTAAGGCCTCTAAATTGTAAACAAGATCAAAGCTGATGAAAACCTGCTGTAGGCTACACAATTCTCTACATGCCTTCTGTCCTTTGATTAATTTTTTTTAGTAAGTAAAAGGGATTTTAGTAAAAAACATACCTGTTCGGGTGATGTCATATTATCCTTGTGTCTCTTTGTTAAAATGAGATGGTGACAACTGATATTTAAATGCATTTAACTGTTCGTATGTAGTGTTATACTGCTAAAAATTGATTTACATCACAAGCTAAACTTTTAATCTTACCTTTTTGGCCATGAATAAATTTGATGTTTTTTCCTTCTTAAATGTGAGATCCATATTCCAACTGTATTTGTCATGTACAGATCGGCATTAACCATCTTCCCTGCTGAGGAGGAAATCACCAGCCCCACTCTGGATCCAGAGCCCATTCAGCCACTTCCCACAGCCTGCATGGAGCCTATGCCAGAGCCTACCCATGGGAAGGAGCCCCACCCACACTCCTACCGATGAGGGTGAGCTATACCTGGTCTCTGGAAATTATTATGAAGGAGGAAGTGGAAGTGGAAAAGGATATTCCCCTGAGTCTCCCATCTCCGCTGGTCCCGTCTAGCTCCAAGTCTCCTGCATCTCTGCTGGTCCGACTCATCTCCAAGTCTCCTGTGTTTCCACTGGTCCTGCCCAGCTCAGAGTCTCTTCATCAGTGATGGTCCCTTCTGCCTAAGCCAGCTAAGTTCAGCTGGCTTTTTTTTATTTCCTCAGCTCCTCCTGTGTTTTTTCCACTCTGTTGCTTGGATCTGCCTTGGATCTTCAAGTCTCCAGCTCTGCCTTGGCAAGGGGATACCCTGTCTCCACCTGGGCTCCCTCGTCCTTTTGGCTCCATCTTTTTCAGTCTTCGCTCTGCCTGCTCCACAGACTTCCGGGCCTTCAGCTGCACTTCATCCCTCCACCCTTTTGACTCTGTTGGGGTCCACCTTTCCTCCGGCTCCAACTTAGTCCTTAGTCACATTGGCTCTGTCTCAGTCCTCAGGTGGGTCCCCACCTGACTCCTCCTGCCTTTGTCTCCTCTCTGGCTTCTCCCACTGTCATTGCTGCCCTGGTTTCTCCTGCTGTCATCTAATTCTTTGTAATCCTAGTTGGGTTTTGATTTAAAACTGACAGCGAAGGTGTAAAGTCAGTGACGAGAAAAAAAGAGAAAAAAAAAAAAAAAGAAAAGAAAAATAGACCATGGTGTTTATTTTGGTCCAAATCATTGTTCCCAAGCAAAGTGCTAAAATATATACACAGTGACAATTATGGCAAAGCAAAATTAGTCCAAAAAAATGATAACAAATTATAAAAAATAAAAACTTAAAAAAAAAAAAAAAAATGTACAAATCAATTTACAAGATGTTCACTTGTGTATTTTGGCAATGCTTATCCAGGCCCAAAAATATACCATGTAGTCCCACACATAAACGGTTCCAACCACTTTTCCACTTTTTTTTTTTTTTTTTTTTTAATGGCTGCCAGGATCCGTTTTAAAGAGTTAGACTCCTCCCACTTCCAGAACATACCATGTGGAGGTGAATAATTTTAATGCAAGGTAAAATAAACCCATGACTATTATTTCAAAATAAAAGTCACAGGGTCACAGTCAATCTGTGACGATTACATTTCAGACTATGTTCAGACTAATTTTCTCTGCTACACATTAGTCAACCAATTAAGTATTCCAGAGAACCTGTCCATGTGTTTGTGCCAAATTGTATAAGCAAGTATTCACATACGTATGTGTAATGTGTTTATGTTTGCATATGTTTATGCGTTGTAAGAGTCGACTTTATACCAAAGAGTAAAGCATTCTCAAGCCAAGCTGTGAATTTCTGATCTTAAGTGTTTTAAAGATGACATTAAATGTTAAGAGTTTGTTAGAGAGGTATTAAATGAAAAATGATACTGGAAAAATACTGGGGGAAAAATGAAAACAATGATACTATTAAAAGCCTCCCAATCAATCGCTGTGAGAAACAAAACGTGTTACTTATAGTTATTATATAGTCAATGACTTGTCTGGAAGCCTCTATAGTCCCATGTATAAAGGCCTTTGATGAAAAAGGCTGAAAGGTCTGATCCATATTGTGGTTTATTCAGGCCAAGAACCACCCATTTAGACAGGAAGAAATAGAATGTTATGACAATAATACACAGTGAAAACAAAACAAAATTCTCAGCCATACAGAAAACACCAGAAAAACTGTGGGAAAATGTGTATACATTCACAGACACAACTGAGAAAAAAAGAACATATACAGTGCTTATGGATGTCTACTTTCTACTTTCTCAAACTAAATTCTTGAGTACCTTTCAATGATTCAAATGGATTGTGGGTATTCTGGGCATGAGACTAGAATCATCCATCCTACAATCTTCTGGTTGGCAGATGCACTTTAATTCCACACTTTCTGACTTTGTTTTGCCTAGCCTCTTCAGTGAATTAAAAAAAAAAGGTGTAGAAACAATTTTCACTCAGAAATTGCTAGTAAATTTGAAAAACAATCACAAAGAAAGGGCAAGAACCAAACTGAACACAAATTAAAGGGATAGTTCACCAAAAAGGCTAATCATAAAAATGTAATAAACAAAAGTCAGTAACCAAACAATTGACTGGACCCCACTATACACACTAATAAACTGTTTTATTTAAAACTACAAAAATCATTTGAAAAAGAAATAAAAATTATTCATGATACTCATGGTACTTTTTTTTTTTTTCTTCAAAATGTGATGTCTATGTAATAAGTAATGAATAAAAAATATGACATCTACATAAATAATAATAATAATAAAACAACAGAATGAATGCAGAACATTTATGCTGAAGCTCTGATTAACCCATGATCATAAGCTCTGAATACTGTTTGTCTCATTTTCCTATACTATAAATATAGGCACTGCACTGTAAATGAAGGACTGGCATATGCATTAGTATTTGTACATGGCTCTGGAAATATGCTTACACGACAAAACATTTTACAGTTTATACATTTGACAAAGTGTAATCAGGTAAGTGTGACCTCTGCCGATCAGTATTCATCAGAACCGTCCCCACTGCACTGATTTACTATGATTTATAAGCCTGTGCCAAGGATGCCAGGCTCTGGCCT
The DNA here is from genome assembly GCA_037950665.1 of Hypophthalmichthys nobilis. Classification (NCBI taxonomy): domain Eukaryota; kingdom Metazoa; phylum Chordata; class Actinopteri; order Cypriniformes; family Xenocyprididae; genus Hypophthalmichthys; species Hypophthalmichthys nobilis. The sequence continues at coordinate 22,683,003 of CM075480.1, read as the reverse complement.
GACACCACCCTGATTAAATATTCATCCCATAGCAGAGGAGACCGTCCAAGGTCCCTGTATCTATCCTTCCAGTCCAGCTTTTCCCTGTTTCTTATTTACCGTAAATGTTTCATGCCCAAATAAAAATTACAAGTCTTGATTTGGTCGAGCAACAGCAGTGGCCTCGAGTGAATGTGGCTAACACAATGTAATTATGTGTGTAAATCGGACTGCACGAGGTGAGGGGAGATATTCTCGCTTCTAATTGCAAACGGCAAAGAAAAAGAGCCCAAGGCAAATCTTGTGTCATTTTTAAACAAAAGACTTTTTAAGTCTGTGAAGAAAAGGTAGGCTTGGAATGGCTTTATATTAGACCAGACAACAAAAGCCTCAAAAGTAAGTAAAGATCAAGATGCTATCCACTCAGTGACTGTTATACACACTGAACTGAACCTGCTGTTCAATTACTATGTTTGCTCATTGATTGTTTTTTAAAAAGAAACAAAATTCACAGCTAAACCTACTCCACACCATAGTTCCCTTAGCTGCACACTGGCTCTATCTGTTGCTTTCTATCTGTTCGCTGTGAATTTCATGTATTTACACTCTAGTAATTAGGAATTAGCGTGTCACATCTTTCATCAGTCAGATTAATTGTCTTGTCTTGAGTAAATAATTTAATTGGCTGACTTGAAGCGCAAGAAAAGAAAATGTCAGAGAATGAGGAAGAGACACACATTAATTATTGTGAAGTCAGCACAGCCATTACAGCGTGTTTTAACCATTACACCAAATTAATGACTTTAAAGCTGTGCAAAGGGATCAGAAGATCTGGCAAATAATTTACTATGCATATGTGAGATTACATTATGATTATGATGATTATGTGGCATAGACTTTTACAAATAAACATGTCATTAGTTGATTACAACCAGAGACCAAAATTAACTTTTTTCCAATGGTGGCAAATTGAAAGTCTTGAAACCTGTACTCATTGTACATTTTAAAGTCATACTGTTTAAACACCTTTTTAAAGAAATCAATAAGTTTATTCAGCAAGGGATAAACTGACAGTAAAGGCATTTATAATGTTATTGTTTAATAATATTTCATTATATTAATTTTTTTACTCTATTTTTACTCTATCAAATAAATGCAGCCTTGGTGAGCATAAGAGACTTTTCACCCTACCAACCCCAAACATTTGAACATGGATGGAAAGACAGAAGGATGGATGGATGGATGGATGGACGGACAGGTGGATGGACGGATGGACAGATGGATTCCTAAGTTACATTTTATTTACTCACCAAAGCCAAATTTTAACCACGTTTGGCAGTTGGCAAGTATTAATTTTGGAGCCTGATTACAGTTCTCAGACAGACTCCTACAAATCTTAACATGGACAAAGAAACTGTTTTTTTCTGTAAATAATGAATGCACTTGACATCTCTGAGTTGCAGATACATTTAAAGACTGTCATTTTAACACATACACGAATGCAATATAAATGCCCGTTTTTTTGTCAGACATCATCTTCTTTCATCTACCTCATCGCATACTTGGCATTATTTCCAGCTGCCATTAATGACATATATAGATTACACAATCACAGCAGTACAGAGTCTGGTGAAGAAGGACAGGCAGCACTAATAGCATTTGAGAGGCAGCACTAAAAGGAAGAGGAAAGGAGGGTGATTAATATGCTTCTAACTGGAACTTTCAACAAGGCAGAAGGGGGGGACTTGGTGGTGAAAAAAAAATCTTATGCAATATGCAAGAAGACAACAACATACCATCAATTCATCATCAATCTCCTGCTAGGATGTACATGTGTATTTATGCTCTGTGATCTGGCCTTCTGGGAAGGGAGATTAGGAGTGTGTATGCAAGTGGAGAAAGTATCTGTCTGTCAGAGGTGTAGGAATTTACAGCGCTGAGAGATGTGCAAGTCTGATTACCACTCAGTATTGCATATAAAAGATACATGCACACACAGATACACTCACATAACAGCCAAAGGGGTGTGCCTGGCCAATAATAAGTTGAACCTCTGTGTAGTTGTTGAGTCCCTGACCAATCATTATGATCTAATGCAGCTGCTGCCTTCGCATTCTGGTATCCAATGGCGTAGCAGTAATTATTTCAGAAGAAGGAGCAATGACTGGACTGACAAATCCATTTGAAAACCTTTCATTTGCATTTATGCAAGTTGCAGACGCTTTTATCCAAAGCGACTTACAAAAGAAGAAATACAAAGCATTCATCAAAGAGCCAACAATCATTGTAGTACACAATGCCAGGTTTATTCGACAACTAGATTGGGAAACCAGCTAGAGGAAAGAAGAAATGCAGAGGAAAATATGTGTGTGTGTGTGTGTGCACATGTGCGTTTGTGTGTGGTTTAACCCTTTAAGACCTGAAGGAATTTTTAGAGTTGTTTAGACTTGTTTTTTTCTGAGTGACATACACAAAAGTAAAGACTCATAACTCAAAAACTTTTGCAAGGAGATTCAAAATGTAGGTAATCTTTGATAGAACACTTTTTAAAGTTTTAGAAAATATAAATTACATTACAATTGGACATTCTCATGCTGAGAACCTGCTGATTAAAAAAACAAAAACATATATAATTTTTATTATAATTTTACATATTTATTATTTGACATGCAATAATTCAGGAAGGAAATGAGATAGGAGGAAAAACATGTGAGCTGCATCTGGATCGAATTTTGTGGTGATAAAGTAATCAAAAGTTACAGCATTTGGAAACAAGGTAGCCTTTCCTTGACGCCCCCTAGTGGGCATTTTTTAAAATCATTTCTCCATGAGGAATATCTCGTGATCAACACAAGGGATTATGCTGATTTTGGACTCATTTTAATCGTGAGAATCTGCTTTAAATAATGCTGTGCATTTTCTACAATCTGTGCATGTTTCATGAAGTTATGAGTAAAAATGCCACATGAAATCTACATATTTGTTTTTAGTTAAATAAATTATGAAAATTTTTTTCTATTTATCAGCAAATAACTCAGCACTACTTAGGAGTTGTCAGACTCTAAGCTTTCAAATGACACCTATTTTGTGTTAATCAAGGCAGTAGTTTTGAAAAATATGATTATTATTTTTTTCGCTGCTAGGTGGCGCCAGCAGGTGGTACACTCCGGTTTATAGGGACTACTCAGCACTCCTTAAGAGTTGATCAAAATGGTTAGATGCATTTCTGAGCTTTAAAATGATACCTATTTTGTGTTATTCCATGTTGGAAAACAAGCATGGACAGTTCCGGGAACATTGGATAACACATTGCGTCCCGGAAAGACGAGAGACATGTTTTTAGCCAAATATGTTACATCATTCCGTGAGTAATATCTCATGATCGACACAATGGATTATGTTGTTTTTGGGCTCATTTTAATTGTAAGAATCTGCTTTAAATGGTGATATGTGATCTATGACGTGCAATTTTCATGAACTTATGAGCAAAAACGCCACGTGAAATCTACATATTTGTTTTCAGTTATCGCATGTGCTCTGTTGTTGTTGTAAACTCAATTTGCGCAGACTCATTAGAGGGTGAAAACAACACAACAGGAGCATGTTGGAGACATGATCTGAATGTGTAAAGTCTCTGATTTTGTATGCAAAAAGAATTATTGTGCTACCTACTTGGTTTCAGTTTCTATTGGCTCTTAAAGAGAGACGCGCAAACGGGAGCATGGGCACTCCCTTCAGTTTTATAGGGTTAAGTGCATTGGTTTAAGAGTGTGGGGTAGTTAAGTACTTGAGGAAGAGGTGTGTCTTCAGCTGCTTCTTGAAAGATGTGATGTTCTTAGCAGTTCGGGTGGAGGTTGGCAACTCATTCCACCACAGAGGAACAGAGAGGGTGAAAGTTTTAGAGTGACTTTTTGCCTTGTTGTGAGGGAACAACAAGGCATAACTCATTCAGTGACCTGAGCCGGTGGGAGGGAGCATACATCTGTAGTATTGAGTTGAGGTAGAGAGGAGTTGTTCCACTTGTAATCCTGAAAGCCAACGTTAAAACGTTAAATTTAAATTCTGGCCATAACTGGGAGCCAGTGGAGTGAGACCAGGAGGGGTGTGACGTGGGTTGTCTTTGTCTGATTGAAGACTAGACGAGCTGCCGCATTCTGGATCATCTGCAAAGGCTTAGCCATGGTGGTGGGAAGGCCCACCAGAAGAGCATTGCAGTAGTCAAAGTCTTGAAATTACAAGCACTTGGACAATTAGCTGTGCTGTGCATTCTGACAGAAAAAAAATCTTATTTTCGTGATGCTACAGAGTGCAAACCTGCACGACCGGGCTGTTTTCAAGACGTGGGTGGAAATGCTCAGTTGGTCGTCAAACACTACCCCCAGGTTCCTTGATATCCTGGTTGGTGTTAGTGGTGTGGTCCCCAGTTGCACAATGATGTTGTGGTCAGCTGATGGGTTTGCAGGCATTACAAGGAGCTCTGTCTTTGCAAGGTTGAGCTGCAGATGACACTCCTTCATCCAGGCAGAGATGTTTGAAAGTCAGGCAGAGATACAAGTTGAGACAGTGTGGTCATCAGGTTTAAATGGAAGATAGAGCTGTGTATCATCTGCATAGCGGTGGTAAGAGAAGCCATGTGACTTTATGATTGTGCCCAGTGAGGTTGTGTAAATGGAGAAAAGAAGAGGAGTGACCACTGAACCTTGAGATGCCCCATTGATTAGCTGTTGTGTCTCAGACACCCCTCCTCTCCATGAAACCTTGAAAGATCTGCCAGTGAGGTATGACTGAAGCCACTGAAGTACCATACCTGTGATGCCCAAGCCAATGTCAGTGGAGTGTCTGCTTTTGATGCCAGACTGGTTGTCATCAAGTAGGTTGTTCTGTGAATAAAAATCTGAGAGCTGATTGAACACAACTCTTTCAAGTGTTTTAAACAGAAAAGAGAGACTGGTCTGTCATTTTCAACTGCTTTTGGGTTAAGTGTTGGCTTTTTGAGGACTGGGGTTACCCAAGCCTGCTTAAAAGCGGTGGGAAGTTTTCCAGAAGTAAGGGATATGTTGATGATGTGAGTGAGAGTGGGTAACAGTGTTGGTGAGATCTCCTGTAGCTGGTGGGAGGGGACAGGTTGTAGGACGGCTGGCATAAAGAATTTCGGTGACCTAATTCTCTGTAAGGGGAGAGAAGGAAGTGAATAGTGGAATGTGTGTGGGTGGAGTTTGGCTGTGGGTGAGTGGTGTAGAGATCTGGTTGTTGATGGTTGCCAACTTATCAGTGAAGTAGCTGGCAAAGTCATCAGCAGTCAGAGAAGAAGGGGACAGAGAAGAGAGAAGAATGTTCTGAATAGTCTCTGCGTGTCTGAGGTGTTGCTGATTTTGTTTTGGTAGTGGGATATCTTGGAAGTTGCCCAGATGACTTGGTGGATGGTATATGACAACAAGATGAAGTTTGGCAGGATTAGTGACAGTGATGGCATGATATTCAAAGAAAGTGTAATTGCTGGGAAAAGAGTCAGAAGAGGACTTCCAGGTGGTGGAAATGAGTAGACCTGTCCCCTCCACCCCACCCAGTTGGACGAAAGTGAAGCTGGTGGAGAGGGCTGAAGGAGTTTCAGTGTTGTCTACTGTGATCCATGTTTCAGTCAAAGCCAAAACAATTTTTGACTGACTGGAAAAGGCTGGAATAAAGTCAGCTTGGTTTGACAGCTAACCAACAGTTCCACAGTCCAACAGAAAGGGTGACAGGCTGAGGAAAGGTCATGGCAAGGGAACATAGAATCCTTGGAGTGTGCTTCTGTTGGTTTCCTTGCTTGGTGGAGTCACGCAGGTAGAGTCGCAGGTCTTCACACGAGGAAGGCTGAACATGAGGGCTGCCGCTTCAGTATTGTTTGATACTTAAATGCTGCCTCAATATGATATGCTTCACAGTTGAGTCACCTACTTCATTAATGGCTCAAAGCATACAAGGTGTAAACTGAAACTTCCACTGGATAGCTCTTAAATTAGCAATAATTAGAACAGATCTTACCTTAGTAGTCTAAAGCCTGGTAAAGACTGCATGATTTTAGCAATCCTATAAGACTGTTACAAATCACACTGTGCGACATGGATCTGTTAAACTTGGGTACGATATGTATGCAAGTTACTATAGAAGAATAAAATGTCATCAACATGCGCTAGTTCTAAACAAAGAGAGCATGATGAATTACACTGTGGTAGTTGTAGTTTTTACGTGTGCTGAAAAAAAGAGGAAGCGGTGAAAGAGAAAGGGAAAAGACCTTGAGGTAATCAGTTTTAAGTTTTAGCGACATGTCGCGTTGATTTCATGTCGCATTTTTATTGGCTGGTCAGTAGATGTAGGTCGTAGCAGCAAACACACTGTGCGATGATCATGCTGAATTTCTGACACTTTCAGAAAATTGTTGTAGGCTATCTTTGGTCGCAAGACCGTGACAATGGGCGTCTTTGAACTTCTCCACTGTACGACATAGGACCACCGATTAGGAGCCACAATCACAGAAATCGCCACGATAGCAATCTTTCGTCTGGGACAGCCGATAAATGTGCAGTGATTTTCCCGGGCTTTAGAAGTGCAGTTCAAACTCCTTACTAGCAACAGCTGCTAATCTAGATCAACAAACACACTACAGCTACTGTTCACTCTGACAGACAAATGCTGCTTCTCCATTCCCATCATATAAGCTACCATCAAAGTTTGGGGTCAGTTCAGCAAGGATGCATTAAATTGATCAAAAGTCACAGTTAATGTATTTATAATGTTACAAAGGATTTCTGTTTCAAATAAATGCTGTTCTTTTAAACATTATATTCATTATAGAGTCCTAAAAATGTATCAGTGTTTTTAATATCATCAATACATCAGCATTTCAATAATAAGAAGAAGAATGTTTCTTGACCAAATCAGCATATTAGAATGATTTCTGAAGGATCATGTGACACTGAAGAGTAATGGTGAATCAACATTTCTTATATTTATGGTCTCAATTCCACATTCCACCATGCATCAGAAATTTTGAAACCTTGACCTTGAATGTTTAAATTAATACCACAGAACATACCATAAAATGCTGCATTGTATCTTGTCTTACCACTCCATCAACACACTTTTTTGTAGTACAAATGTTTTTTGTTGCATTCAATTTAAATTGATACAAAATATGTGCAAGACAAGATACCATTCTGGAAGAGGGAAAGTCTCAGCCTGTTAATGGTCATGAAAAAAAAAAAAAAAAAAAAAAAATGCTGGGGCAGAAATGTTCAAACTTTTGAAATTTTACTTTACAGGAGATAATTATTATTATTTTAATACCTTCCCTTCAAATTGTTCCCATGTCTCTCGAGATACGCTGAATTAAATCCTCCTTCTCCACTGCTGTGAAAAGAAAAGGATGAGAAATTTTACATAACAATACATGCTGCCATTGTTTTTTTTCCTTTATACTCTTCGCTGGTCAGTTTAATGTAGGTAGTGATTAACATGCACCAATGTTTTTTTTTTTTTTTTTTTTGAAGGGCCAGTGCTGTAAAACAGCTCTTTCCTCACGCTTATCAGGTAGCTCACTCCAAAGGCCAGTCTAATTAACTTGTAGCGCTAGTTCAAAAGAGCAGTTCAATTGCTCAATTAAGCTTGAATGCAATGTGAAGAAAGGAGATTTAGCATTCGTACTGGTCATAGACAATTGGAATTCAGGATATAGTTTAAAGTTATTTTCTTAGATTTTTGTTGAACCTCTTACAGTCTTCACAATTATGATCAGATTTGGATAAGCTAGTGCACGATCGGATTGAAAAGGGTACTTAGGCGAATTTCTCATTCACATTTAAAATTAGTAAAAATTGATCATAGGCAAGAGGTAATGGGAGAGTTATATAACAGCATTAGCATCATGTTATGTAGGTCAGTCAGTGACATTTATTTATGAAGCACAATTTAAAACAACAGCTGTTGGCCAAAGTGCTGTACAACATCAAAACATTAAAGGTAATATTAACTATAAAACAAAAACGTACAATAAAAGTATTACCACTACACCTGCTTACGGCTATGCACAAATTTTATGATTACTTCACAGCAGACTTTAGTGTTATATTAATGCTAATATACAGGCTACATTGTTGGGTTACTTGTCAGTCATCTTGCATGTCACATTATGACCTGCAGCCGGCTGCAGCAAACCTTTTAAATGAGAAAACCTTGAGTTATAGGGGGAAATTGTCATTGTGTCACCAGGCTCCCTGTCACACACACCAAGCTCACTCTCGGCAGAATTTTAATCACCTGCACCTGTCCCTCATCAGCTCACTCATCAATCATAGTATAAGAGCACACACTGCTCAATCACTCAGTCACATTGTCTGGGCTCCAATGTGGATTACTGGCTTCTTACCTGATCTACTTACCTGAAGTTGTCTCCTGTGGATTCCCCAGTTATACTCCTGAGATCTCTTCATATTCCTCCAGCATTCTTCTCTCCGATTATCTACCTGTGTTTCCTCACAATTTCCCCGCACTGTTACTCACCTTTACCAACCTTCCAAGAAGTGTTCTCTCCAGTCTCCTCCACTCACTGGTCATTGTGTCATCCCAAGCTACCTGGTGAAAGGACTTTTATTCATTATTCAGAAGTCATAAATAACTCTGACTTTGCTATTAGCTACTCACCTGCTTCTGTGCATTCCATCTGTTCAATAACTACCTGTTTGGGTTTGTGATAATCCTTTCCTGTGTGTGTGTGTGTGTGCGTTGGTGCGGCCGGATTATGAGGACAAAAACCATGGATACGTACTGACTCTATGAGGACATACCGTAACTATGAGGACAGGGCTAATGTCCTCATAAGTCGAGCAGTGCAGAAAGGCTTATAAGGCCGTTCCTAACCACCTCCCACTTTTTCTCAATATGTCCTTATAAACCCGTTGTACCCGTTTTTCAATGTGTATCAGTGTATGCTCAGAGTGTATAATCTCCCTCTATTGAAAATTTGGTGCTACTGCAGTATCATACACATTTCATACACATAGAACCGCCCTAGCGCGCGATTCATTGGTGGAACACTGGAATCCTCGTCAGTGATTGGCTGCATTTGACATCCGTGACTGTCAGCTCGCCCCGCCTCTGATCTTCAATCCACTTGATGCGAGGTGTGACGGAGAGATCAATAATAATAATTAAGATTAATTAGCAGTATTCCAGCGAAGTTGACGAGCTATAACGGGAGATTGTCACTTGATCATGTCGAAGGTAAGTGTTTTTATTCATAAAAGTACATAGCTCAGTGTGTTATGAGTCAGACAGTTTTTAACTAGTTACTTTTAAACATGGCAGCTAATCGGGCTAATATCACTTAAGGCACTAGCTCATTAGCAGCTAAAATGGCGTCTCTGAACAACTTGCACATGGTATTAAAGTTTTTTTATGGTACAAACGAAATTATTTTGTGGTTAATTGACATATAATGACGTATTCGTTGGTGAAACATACTACGGTCATGAATGCTTTAGTGAATTAATTTACATTTTAATATGGCAGATTTTTGGCATTATGGCAGAGTGCTAAAACGGTGTTGTTTAAATATTTCATTAAAATGGACAGAATTTGAAATCTGAGACAGTTTCTTATCAAAAGTATCAAACCCCAAAGTAATTGTGTTGGGAGGTGAACTACAGTGTTCTTTTCATTCTCTATCTGATAACAGCAAAGACTAATCGATTCTGGGAATTAATTAATAGTTTCTAATATAAAAATGAGAATCGAGAAATCAATATTTTTTTTACCCAGGCTTAACGTTAATGAATTTACAGTTTAATATGATATAGAAATATTAGAAATATATAACAGAAACATACCTAAAGCAAAATGGCTGACTGTATTATCGAATATTATTTATAATATTTATATTGATATAGGCTTAACTACAGTGTGACAATAACATACTTTATATAAAGAATTCATATAATAAAAACACATACTTATCATGTTGCCTGGAATGTTTTTAGTCAACATGGTGAGAAAGAAGAGAAGAAAACCTGAGCAGGATGCAAAAGAACACATATTGTTGGGCAAAGACAAAGCCTTCATTGAGGGACCACAAATCAACACATTTAAGGGTAAGTTGTGCATCACAAGGCACTTTGATTGTGTTCAGACTGCAGGCAAATCAGATTTTTTTTTTTTTTCTTTACCTCAGATCAGATCTTCTCAGGCAGACTGTCCACACTGTTAACTGCGATCAAATAAGATCTGTGTGACAAATCCAATCTATCTGCAAATCCCAAAAATGAAAATTATGTCATCATTTACTCACCCTCAAGTTGTTCCACACCTATATTAATAGACCCTTTTCACATTTTCGGGTTTCTCAGAAGCGGAAGTCATAGTTGGGTAAAATTCTATAGCGGTGAATGAGAGAATACAATAAATATATTTTTTGTTTCCATTTGCTCAAATAGCAAAGAAAAACTCATAAAAGTGTTTTCACAACTTTCAAAATGAGGAAAAAAATAAAAAGAGATTGATAACGGCAGTCAGAAGAGAGAAAGATGTAATTTTTACTGTCACTCCCATAGCTGCTGTATTAGAAACACCCTCAAAGCGGCGTTAACTAGATTTTTGTATTTTGATGCAAAGGTAATATAATACTAAGTATAGAGTGATAAATGTACCTACGTTTTTTTAAAAATGAAAATATAAAAAAAAAAAAAACTTTTCAGGATTTATGATATTGATGCGTCATCACAGTCTGTGAAAATGGTCCATTTCTTTGTTCTGCTGAACATAAAGGAAGATATTTAGAAGAATGTAACCACACAGTTTTGGGGCACCAATGACAAAATTTTCATTTTTGGGTGAACTAATCCTTTAACAACCTGAGGGCAGATCCCTTGAGTGCAGCTGATGTTGTTTTGAAGTGATCAAGAATATTTCAGTATACAAATAAGCTATCCTTCAGATCCTCTGATCTCATTTCCTTTCCTTGCATTCCCTTGCATCCTTCAGAGGTGACAATGAGAAGTGCACTATATTGCTGTCAGTCTGAACATGGTCTTTCACAGGGTCAGCCTATTATTTACATAAAGGTTGAAGAAACAAAAAAAAACTTTATTAAATATAACTTATAAAATTATATTTATTTAAAAATTAATACTTGAAATTATGTATAGGTTACAGTATCACAGTGGTGATAACCGATGCTTGAAATACTTTTCACTTACTGCACCTCATATTACATTACACAGTTTTACAGGATTTAACCCTTTAAAAGGATAAGTTGTGTAATAAATAGGTGCACTTGGGTTCATGTTTAATTATTATTATTATTATTTGTCCTTTTAGGGAGAGGTGTGTTTGCTCTTGAGCACATTGAATCATCCACCTTTGTTGTTGAACATGTTGAAGATGTTCAAGGCAACTACTTGTTTGACTTCACATGGAATGGAACACGTTATTGGTAAGCTGGCCATTTTTTCAACAATAATTATGATTAATATTACTATTTCTATTATTATTACTATAGCAGCTTTGCTAGGGTTCTTATAACAATAGGAACTTATAAGTTGGTGATGATCAATAACATGGTTATTGTTTAGCAGGGTGATTCCTAGGGGTATTATTTTTGACCTTAAGTGGATCATCTCACCTTTTAAATTCTTAGGAAGGGAAGTTAACTGTCACAATGTGTATTTGAATATAGGTTAAATAGGCCAAGGTTAACCTAACCCCAAAAATATATATTGTTCAGTTAGAACCTTATGTTTCAGTTAGGAATGTTTTAAGTTTCTTACTGCATTATTTTTCTCACAGCATAGATGCAACAAAAGAGGACGGTTCACTTGGACGACTGGTGAATGATGATCACAGAAATCCAAATTGCAAAGTCAAGACAATAATTGTTGACGGAAGACCACACCTGTGCCTGTTTAGTATGAGAGATATCTTTCCAGATGAGGAGGTCACATACAATTATGGGGATTCCTCATGGCCTTGGCGTTTAAGGGTGAGTTTCTTGAAGACTTTATTTATTTATTCATTGTTTTTTTATTACTGAAAGTCATCCATGTTTCACTCTGTTCTGCATTTCATGTATTTGTTAAAAAAAATCAATTTCTGCATGTCTGCTTTGTGCACGACAGCCATGAAAACAAGAGTAGATACTTAGACTTTGGTTGATAATAGTATTGGTTGTGGTGGCCATCTGGCAAACATCCTTGCCTCAGTTTTGTACCTGTCTTTCTCACAATTACAGGAATTGTGTGACGAGACATCAGTGACTGTGACTGAATGCAGTGTGAATCCTTCCTCATCAGTGAACGAGAAAGTAAGTGATCGTATGTTCCTTAATTGTTTACTTCTCTTTGACACTGACAGTGTTAAGTACATTTACATTTACATTTATTCATTTGGCAGTTAAGTGTAGGACAGTTGGGCATCATACTAGGCTGTTTTATGTGGACCGTTGTCTTAAAGACGTTGTTGTGACGTCTCAACTTTGAGTAAAATGTGCCTCGCTCTGTTCATTAATTTTCATCACTTGTGTGTTGGGGGATGGGCATGACTCTGACCTGAAATGTAAGGACAGTCCTCCCTATGGGGACCGTCGTGTTAGGGTTAGGGTTTGATGAAAAGATATGTTGCTTTGGGTATGTGTCAGCTTTTTTATTGTGGATAAGGTTAAGACCCAATATGCACACTTTCTAACAGCATACAATTGCTCTGTCTGATTTCAGATGACCTGTAAAGACAAATCAAAGACGGTTTGCAAAGAAAGGAGATTCAGCTTTGACTGGAAATGAAATGGTACGTTGACCTTTATAATGTAACTGGTATTACTGTATAGACAAGATCTGCATGTATACATGTTTTTATGTCTGCTTTTTGCACGGCATAGCCATTAAAGTGACAGTAGATACTTAGACTTTGGTTGATACTAGTATTGGTTGTGGTGGCCATCTGGCAAACATCCTTGCCTCAGTTTTGTACCTGTCTTTCTCACAATTACAGGAATTGTGTGACGAGACATCAGTGACTGTGACTGAATGCAGTGTGAATCCTTTCTCATCAGTGAACGAGAAAGTAAGTGATCGTATGTTCCTTAATTGTTTACTTCTCTTTGACACTGACAATGTTAAGTGTAGGACAGTTGGGCATCATACTAGGCTGTTTTATGTGGACCGTTGTCTTAAAGACGTTGTTGTGACGTCTCAATTTTGAGTAAAATGTGCCTCGCTCTGTTCATTAATTTTCATCACTTGTGTGTTGGGGGATGGGCATGACTCTGACCTGAAATGTAAGGACAGTCCTCCCTATGGGGACCGTCGTGTTAGGGTTAGGGTTTGATGAAAAGATATGTTGCTTTGGGTATGTGTCAGCTTTTTTTTTTATTGTGGATAAGGTTTAGACCCAATATGCACACTTTTCAGTCGGGACATGCTTTCAGTGCAGCAATAACTGAAGTGACTTTCAGTCAAAGAGAAGTAAACAATTAAGGTCTGTTCATACCACACTTTGGAATGAAAGTTGTGCTATGTTCAACACATCAACAGAAGTTGATTTACTAAAACTCTTTTGTTATAGTGCCGCCATGAAGTTCACAGTGCTGTTATCTCTAGTTTGGATTCTTGTGAAGATTGCAGTGGACCTGTGTCAAGTCGAAAATGGCTTGGCCTTACATGCAAATGTCAGTATCTGCATCACTCTTATATATGGTTGTATGTGTGTTCTTGACCCTCTTGAAAACAAAATGGGCTGTCCTATAAATTCCTGGTATTTTTATTTAATTTTTTGTGCAGTTTATTCAAATAATTTTTATTTTCAGGCATGTCTATTTTCTGCATTTGTCTTTTTTGAATAAAAAAAAAAAATGTGCAGTAATCTGATGATAACTAAATAAGTAAATCTGATGATAACTAAGCATCCTTATTTTTACTTTCATTTTTTTCAGTATGTTCAAGATCATGGCACAAAACCTGTTTCCTGAAGAATAAGACACTGGTATGTTAATTTCTTTTACATCACATTGTAAACATTTTCAAGTTTGTTACATCAAAACTGTGATGGACAATAAGCAGGGTACATTATTTCATCTTTTTTGTTATTAGTAATGTAGTTGTCGTTGTCTTTTTTTTTTTTTTTAGCCAGATGTTGAATTTTCCAGCTTTGAAGAATCTAGCTCTGAAGAGTGTTCTCCTTACGTTGATAAAAACGCTGACATATCCAGTTCTGCTCAAGACCTCATATGTGATAATCATGATACTGCCACAGACGACATTGAGATGCTTCAGAGATTTAAGAAAACACCAGCAGTGTCTTCTTTTGAACGGTCAGACACTGACAATGTGCAAAACCCCAAAACACTTTTTCCACCCAAAAACTACTGCTATGTCTGCAAGAAACCTCAGTCTAAAATTGCCTGTCATTTTAAAAGCATCAAGACAGTGAGACAGAAATTGCTGCTGCATTCTTGCTCCTAAACACTCCCAGGACAGAAAAAGGTTACTTGAGAAATTACGAAACAGAGGCAACTATGAGCATAATCAAGAGATTATGGAAAGTAAAAGTGGACCACTGAAAGTTAGAAGGCGGCCAGGAAAATCAGAGATTGAACTGAGTGCCAAAACATATGTCCATTGTGTATACTGTAAAGGCCTGTTTGTTCGCAAGGAGCTGTGGCGCCATACACGGAGATGCTCTTCAAAGATGTCTTCAGAGTCTGAAGCAACTGGTAAGGCCAAAGTCTTAGTTGTGGCTGATATTGCAGAGTCATTGTATGTACAGTACCAGTCAAAAGTTTGGACATGTTATATATATAATTCATTTGTTTTTCTTTTGCTTTCACATTAATTCAGCTTAAATGTGGTTCTTTTCATGTTACTCAGGACCAGGGAGTAGTTTTCCCCAGTGTGCTATCTGCTGATATTGTTCAGATGGTCCAAAAACAGTTTGGATTATAGGGCTGGAATAATTTTTTTTTTTTTGTTGTTGCTTTTTCCCTCAGGAAAAGAAAAACGAATCAGGATGAAACTGAGAACTCTAGAGGTATTTAAACATTTGAGTAAATAAGTTATTCCAAGTACAGTCAAACCAAAATTTATTCAGACACCTTGAACATTTCATTCATTAATACAGTTTATTCACTATATTTTATTACCATTTTTTTTAAACTATGACAAGATCTCAGAGTTAAACTGTGTCAAAAAAAAAAAATCTTAATTATGTCAGATAACACTTAAGCAAAACATGGTCAGGTCAAAGTGTCTGAATCATTTTTGGTTCCAAATTTTTATCAATTTTACTGGTAGTCCACTGTATGAAGAATATTTGGGTATAATATATCACAGTTTACTTTATTTTGCTATCCTCACTTACATAAATAAACTATAGTGTCCTGCACCCACTAGTAAAAATATATATAAAAAATATAAAAATAAGAATAATTTTTGGTTTGACTGTATATACATATACATAGTGTATATGTATATATGTATATTTTATTTGTTTTGCAGAGACCAAATCGAGAAAACTGTGAAAAGGCCATGGAGCCCAAATGAAGTGAATGCTGTCATGAAACATTTCAAAGTCCATATTTCAAAGGGACACCTTGCAACAAAGACCGAGTGTGAGCAGTGCAAGACTACAGAGGACCCTGTTCTGAGAGAAAGAACGGTCCAAAATATAAGGGACTTCGTGAGGAACCGAGGTTTGATGTTGAAAAAGAAATGTTCTTAGAGCGTTCCTAGAGAGATCATTTTTGCCTTCCATTAATGCGTGTGGCTTTTGTTCTGCAAAACTGTCTAAAATGTTGTTGGGCCACTGAATTCATAAGCAGAAGAGTCTGACTCAGGACTATATTTTGTGTTGAAGACATATTTTTTACTTTTGTTGTTTTTAAAAACATTGTTTTTATAGAAATTTACAAATAATTGCATTTTTATTGGAAGGCAATATAATTAGTTTCTTCCACTGGTACTGTTGTACACTGGTACACTAGTGACTGTTGCACTTTAGTCCCATAAAGGACCTTATTTTTGTATCTTAGTAGTTGAGCCTTTTTACCATTTGTTAATTTTTTATTAATTGCCTTTTCAGTTTCTTTTGAGTTTTATTGGTTTAGTTTTATTGCTTCATCTTATTGACCTTTAACTAGTCTTGTCTGAAGTGTACAACTTGCTGATCTTTGATCACTAAATTTTCTTCAACCAGGATAATTTAACCTGTGTATTGCACCACATGTATGCTTGTTGGCTGACATAGCAACAGCACATTGTAGCACTATTTCCTTAGGAATGCATATTTATTTAGCAGGTTCAGTGGCTGCAAAAAGATGCACAATAATTTGTGAATTCACTCTTCAATGTAGAAGAGCTGATTTGGTTTAGTATGGTTAACTCTAATACTAGTACTCCTGCTATGTATGGAGTAAATGGAGTGATGTCCAGTTAAACCCAGATTGTCCTCATAATTAAGGGTTAGTTATGGTTGTGTGTTTTGTGTGTATGATGTCCAGTTAAACCCAGATTGTCCTCGTAGTTAAGGCTTAGTTAGGGTTGTGTGTGTATGTGAGTGATGTCCAGTTAAACCCAGATTGTCCTCGTAGTTAAGGTTTAGTTAGGGTTGTGTGTGTATGTGAGTGATGTCCAGTTAAACCCAGATTGTCCTCATAATTAAGGCTTAGTTAGGGTTGTGTGTGTGTGTGTAAACAATGTCCAGTTAAACCCAAATGATCAACAATTTTCATTTAGATACTAATACCAATTCTTGAACAATCATACTCTCTTTTCACAGCAACATGAAACACCATCAAATGCCAATATTTTGCTTTATTCAAAACAATTTATACAAAACTACTTAAAATCTAATGAATAAATTAAGACATTGACGTTCAAGGTTCAATTATGAAAACTACTTATGTAACTTACAATAAAACCATAATCTCAAACTGTTCAGTAACATATTTAATCTACATTTTTGAAAAAATGTATGCATAAATGTGTATTCTCACTGGGAAGTGACTGCTCTAGTCAGTGACGGTTAACTGGTAAACTATCCTTTGTTTTTTTTATTTCTTAATTTTTATAGCTAAAATATTTTCATATTTCACTTCCCCTCTTCTCTCTTTGCTCTTCACTCACTTTACACCTGCTAAAGCTCACATTACAAACTAAGGATTGTTTTTTGAAATATTTCATAAAATTAAGCCAGGTTAAGCAATTGCTGATAATTTCTTGCTTTTTGTTTTTTTTTATTTTGTTTTTCTATATACTGGTATTGAAACATACTTAAGTGATGTGGTACACTCAAGGGTAAAGTTAAACAAGTATGATGCTCATGTTTAATGATGTACTGTAGGTGACTGTCCAGATAAACCAGGGTAGTCCTCATAAGTCATAATTAAATCAGGAAACGCCCACTCCCGCCCTGTCCTTACAGTGCTTTAGAATGTCAGGTCTTCAGATTTCCAGACTGTTTCACTAGAATTGAATTCTGAGCAGTCAGATTTTTACCCCATGCCATAAGGAGCAGTTTAATGTTTCTTATTAATCTCTATGACAAAGGGAAAGGTGGGTCCCCATAAACCAGGATGGAACTTATTTGGGAAAAAGTCCTTATAAACCACCCATTACCAGTATGTGTGTGTGTGTGTGTGTGTGTGTGTGTGTGTGTGTGTGTGTGTGTGTGTGTGTAATATATAAATATATATATCTCACACACACACACACACACACACACATATATATATATATATATATATATATATATATATATATATATATATATACACATATACATACATACATACACACACATATACATATATATAATGTGTATGTATGTGTGTGTATATATATATATATATATATACACACACACACATTTATATATATATATCTCACACACATATATGTACACATATACATACATACAGACACATATACATACATACACACACATATACATATATATAATGTGTATGTATGTGTGTGTATATATATATATATATATATACACACACACACACATTTATATATATATATCTCACACACATATATGTACACATATACATACATACAGACACATATACATATATATATATATATAATGTGTATTATATGTATGTGTATATATGTATATGTGTGTATATATATATATATATATATATATATATAATGTGTATTATATGTATGTGTATATATGTATATGTGTGTATATATATATATATATATATATATATATATATATATATAAAACACACACACACACATATATCAGTGGCGTGCGGTCCATATAAGCTGCGAATGCTCTGCATACCCAAGCCATTCGTGGACTCGGCAACTAATATTAACATTATAAATTACTATTAAATCCCTTGTTTGAGGAGCCTACATGATTGGAAATGCGTATGTAACTGTCCGTAATTTATTTATTTGCCAAATGATGGTAATTTTCCTTAAATCTGCCAGTTATGGAGACTTCCGGGTAAGCTGATCTACAGCTTTTGTGCCTTCACGCTTTTGTTATGGAACATCATCATTGTCGCGCGTTCTCATTGGTTTGCTGGCCTATAGGAGTTTTCATGGGCAGGATAAGCTATGAGCGGACCGCTCGCCCAAGAGGAAAATTTTTGCTGCTGCTAGATCTCGATCACCAAAAATAACATTGTATTTGATACAAAACTAACTAGACTTAACCAAATGGGGGAAAAAATCATAACTAAAACTATTTTCATAGTATTTCATGTTCTCCATAGGCATAGAGAATTTTTTTTATGAAAACTTGTTTAAGACAGTCCTGTAACTAGGCCTATCATAGGGTGTTAATCGATAGTCTGTGCGTTTATTAAAGTCGTCAGTTTGCATAATTTCAACTTATTTTTTAAAGAATACTAATATTTTTATTTATAATAGGCTGCTAATACTTATGTTATACTTATTTTTAATTATTAGTTTAAAAAATACTTCTGGCATACATTTAAATTCACGCAATGGTGTTTTTTATTTGTCGTCTCTGATTTAGATCTGTGTCCTAAACTGATCCGTTTAAAAGTGAAGCATGTTGTGTGACACTAGTGGCACCAAGCGGATTACAAAAATACAGCATATTTTCCAAACGCACCTTTTGCACGTGGCGCCTCCGTCGACTCAAACATCACAAAAGCTCTTACGGGTGCTTGTGAAGGCACGTCTCAACAGGTATGGGCTACTCTCAATAAAAGGTCCAACATATTAGAAATACTTTTCGCTGTGTTGCTATGTGTCATGAGCAAGCAAATGAGTAAATTAACACTGAGAAGCGAGACGCTCGCTTTATTTGCTATAACCCATTCAATGTATCTACATCGGCTAAATTTTTTTTTATTACATGACGCACCACCCAGCATACCCGGTTATTCAGTTCACCTGTTTTTGGTTCATTTACCCCAGTGTTTATAGCCCTGTATTTCCTTTTAGTTTTGTCAAGTATAGACTTTGTGCTGTCAAATTTATGTTAGACTACTCCTGTTATGTGGATTATCTTTGTTTTTGTTTATAAAGTTCTATGTCTGCTTCTGGATCCACATCTCCATCTCCTCTTCCTTTGCCATTCCTTTTCTCACATAACCAGACTTTCAGACCGACTGCAAAAGGTCTGGACTTCATAGCAGCTTTCATTGGCCAAGGACTGCCCAGAGGCTGTCTGACTGACTTGTAAAGCAACCAATCATAGTTTGTTTTGTTCCACATGTTTAGCGTCGTGAAAAATGTAATGTAGCTGTCCTTACAATAACACACCGGTGTGCAAAACTCTATTTTAAAGAGTCTATGCTGCAAACTTTACATACTTTTCAAAAACCAGCATTTACTTTAAAGGGTTAGTTCACCCAAATATGAAAATTCTGTCATTAATTACTCACTCTCATGTTGTTCCACACCCATCAGACCTTTGTTCATCTTAGGAACACAAATTAAGATATTTTTTGATAAAATCTGATGGCTCAGTGAGGCCTCCATTGCCAGCAAGTTAATTTCCTTTTTCAATGCCCTGAAAGGTACTAAAAACATATTTAAAACAGTTAATGCAAGTACAGTGGTTAAACCTTATTACCTTTTATCAAGATGTAACGCCTCTCTAGCATGCTTGACTATAACGAGAGGTGGCTATCTTGAGTTCTTTAAATATCTATCCAATCAAATAAGTGAGGTTTCACTAAAAAACTTATCAATGTTTAACTTGTGTTAGTGTAATTACTAACTTATTAAATGAAATACTTTTCCCCGTTAAATCACCATTTAAGCAGTAATATTTACACTTCAACAGGAAATGAAATATCTTGGAATTACTTTTATCCTATAAACACTTTCACATTTAAACCAAAATTTTACTCTTTTTCTTTAACTTAAAATATCAAAAAAGTCAGTAACCACAACGGTTTTATAAAAAGTATACCAGATTTACTTAGAAAAGGATGGTCAGAAATTAAATATGTCTGGTCAAACTCACTTTTCAGATCACAAATGCATTCAAATTCACATTTAACACATAAGGGCCCAAGACAACAAAATAGCCGGCAAAAACCTAGCTTAATGTGAAATACCCTTCACATGATGCAAGCCTGAATGTAGCTCGGGTATGTTGTAGCCTTAAACCAAATGGCTGCTTCACCACACAGGCCAAACAAAAAATGGTACCTTTACTCAATCTGAATGTAACCTCACGCGCACAGGATCAAAGGCGTCAGCGGCAGAAGACAGGACGAGAGGATTCGCGATGAAGAGAAGACGGTTGAAGAGAAGACTCACATGGTTGACGATCTCAGCAAAGTCCACCACTCGATAACGCTATCCGGCTCCGTCAGGGTCTTTGATCATTGTCGGTCTCACATTTCCACACTGGCTTAACTAATTGAGGTCGCTGGCCGCTAGCTTGTCAGCAAAGTTCGTGCAAAACATTAGCCACTAAATCAGCGGCTAACTTAAACTTATGTCTGTCTTACTGTGATGAGTTTACCACTCACACAGACAGAACTATCACCATTAATGCCTTGTATAAGAGTCCTTGTTGAACACTTTCCTTATCTGGTGCATTACATTAACAGTAACGTACTCGGTTACTAACGTAACCTCGGTTCCCTGAGATACGGAACGAGTACTGCATATGGGGAAAGGTCTCCTTTTTCCCCGTTACTGAAGCCTTTTTCAATAACGCAGTGTAACTGCATCGTCATTGGTTCACTCATGGAAAGTTGTTGAACCAATGACGGCGCGGCATAGCTGCGCGACCTATGGCGACAAAGCGCGCGAGAAGCCCGCCAAAAAGGGCGGGGCTTACGGCTATATAAGCAGGCATTTCGCCATAGGATTTCAGGTCATACGACTGAAGCGACGACACTGAAGCCGCAGCCTCGTGGCACGGCATGAAACGCAGTACGAGTGAAGTATCGAAAGGGAACGTGCTCGGTTACTGGCGTAACCTCGGTTCCCTGAGATACGGAACGAGTACTGCGTTTCATGCCGTGCCACGAGGCTGCGGCTGGACGAAAGACCGCCCTGGTGATTTATGTATGACACCACTGTCATGCTGTCCGACTGGACTAGGACGTGGCGTCCCGTCAGGTGTGTCTGAAACGCCCGGAGGGCTCGGATCACTGCCAGCATCTCGAGGCAGTTGATGTGCAGATGGCTTTCCTCGCGAGACCACGAGCCGAAGGCCGGTCTGCCCTCGCAAAGAGCGCCCCAACCCGAGTTGGACGCATCTGTTGAGAGCACCGTCCTTCTGGACACCGCCTGTAGGGGTACTCCATGACTGAACCATACAGGGTTCGTCCAAGGTTTCAGGGCTGCTAAACAGGACTGATTGACCCTGAGGAGGGACCCGAAACTTTAACCAGTATTGTAGAGGCCGCATTCGAAGGAGGCCGAGCTGCAATACCGGGGAGGCGGAAGCCATCAGCCCTAGCATCCTCTGGAAGAACTTCAGAGGGAGGTAGGCTTTGTTCCTGACCGAAGCCGCGAGCTGCTGAATGGCCAGGGCACGCTCTGGCGAGACTACTGCTGTCATACGGACTGAGTCGAAGACTGCCCCCAGGAACGTGATACGTTGGCTGGGAAACAGTGAGCTCTTGGCAAAGTTGACCCTGAGTCCCAAGCATTCCAGGTGGCTGAGGAGCACGGATCTGTGATGTTCCAGCTCGGCTCGTGACTGGGCCAGAATGAGCCAGTCGTCGAGGTAATTCAGAACCCGGATTCCCATCTGTCTCAGTGGGGAAAGGGCCGCGTTCATGCACTTGGTAAAAGTGCGAGGAGCCAGAGACAGCCCGAAGGGAAGGACTGTATATTGGTAAGCCACACCCTCGAATGCGAATCTCAAGAATCGCCTGTGATGGGGGGGCTATCTGGATGTGAAAGTAAGCATCTTTCAGGTCCAGAGAGCAGAACCAGTCCTCGGGGCAAATCTGTGCGAGGATCTGCTTCAGCGTTAACATCTTGAACTTCCGTTTCATGAGGGAGAGGTTCAAGAGTCTGAGATCTAAGATGGGTCTGAGACCGCCATCTTTCTTGGGGACCAGGAAATAACGGCTGTAGAATCCCGACTCGCTCTCTGAGGGGGAGACTATTTCTATAGCTCCTTTCCTCAGTAGAGTCGTGACTTCGGCTCGGAGGACATGAACGTCGTCCGAGTTTACTAAAGTCTGAAGCACCCCGCTGAAGCGCGGGGGCCTTCGGGCAAACTGAAGCGAGTAGCCCCGACTTATGGTCCCCAGGACCCACCTTGACACCCCGGGGATGGCCTGCCAGGCCTCGGCCCGCGTGACAAGGGGTTGAATGACGTCGGATGACGGACCGCCGGTCGGGGGCCCGCACACCGGAGAGAGTGGAAGAGGAAGTTTGCTCTTTCTTTGAGGAGGTAAAATATTTATAGTGTTCGCCATGAGAACGGCGTTTTGCATGGACACAAATTTTTTGGGCCCAGTTGGCGCAACACTGAACATATCTCCCACGCCCGGAACTAAACGGGCGGAGGGGAGATAGAACGAAGGAGCTTTTGGGGTGGTCCCGGCCTCGGCGAGACTTTGCCCCATCCTCTTCCTTCCTGGTAGATCAGGAAGACTTAGGAGGCGTCGGGTCCAGCGAAATCTTAGGCCGTGGTCCCTGACGTCTCGGGAAGGAGGAGCGCTTATGGGCGTGAACGCTGGCGCTGTTCCTTGGGGCGCTGCTTGAGAGGTAGAGGGTGCAGGCTTGCTCTGCTGAGCCGGGCGCAGGCCTGGGGCGGCTGGAAGCAGAAGCAGAACTGGAGCGCTTGGGCAGGAAGTGTCGCATGGCTTGGGACGACTTCTGTGCTGCAGTGAAGCGTTCTGTGAAGCCCTCTACCGCTGGCCGAAGAGACCGGAGGGAGAAACCGGGCGTCCAAGAAGGCCGTTTTGTCCAGGTCCTTAATTTCGGTCAAGTTGAGCCACAAATGGCGCTCAAGCACGACCAGGCTGGCCATGGATCGTCCAATGGCCTGGGCTGTGGCCTTTGTGGCACGCAGGGCTAAGTCGGTGGCGCTGCGGAGGTCACGAAAGGCAGGTGCATCGATGCCGGACTCGTCCAGGGAGCGGAGGAGCTTGGCTTGAAACACCTGGAAGATAGCCATGGTGTGCAGCGCTGAGGCAGCCTGGCCTGCAGATGAGTAGGCTCTGCCAGCCAGGGCAGAGGTGGTCCTGCAGAGTCGTGGCGCGGCATTTGTAACAACGCCGCCGCCGTGATAACGGCGTTTGGGGTGCTCTTTTAGAGCGGCGAGGGCCGCTGAAAGCTCTTTTAGAGCGGCGAAAAACCGCGAAGAAAAACGCTCTAATAGACGCGCCGGATGGCGGCAGGAGACGTGCTGAGGGACGGCCGGAAGCGGGAAGCGGGCGTCTCGAGAGCGGCGCTCGAGGTGGCAGTCTACGAGGGCGCCGGCGTCGTCCGGCGAGCTCAGCTCAATCCGCTGCGGGAGCCTCTTCGACGGCGGCAAGAGCTTGTTCCAGGCGGCGAAGGCTTCAGCGAGGAGATCAGCGAGGAGATGCGATGTCATCGCTGAAGGAGAGAGAACTGAAATCCTATGGCGAAATGCCTGCTTATATAGCCGTAAGCCCCGCCCTTTTTGGCGGGCTTCTCGCGCGCTTTGTCGCCATAGGTCGCGCAGCTATGCCGCGCCGTCATTGGTTCAACAACTTTCCATGAGTGAACCAATGACGATGCAGTTACACTGCGTTATTGAAAAAGGCTTCAGTAACGGGGAAAAAGGAGACCTTTCCCCATACGCAGTACGAGTGAAGTATCGAAAGGGAACCATGTTTTTCTTTCCGCAAACCCCCCGCGCTCCTCTCTCCTTCCTTGTACCTTAACCTCAACTGTGATTGGCTCATACACAAAACTTTCAGAAATTAAAATAAATTCACAAAACATTTGTGTAACTCTTTCTTCCTATTCTTACAGGCATCTTTAAAATATTTTCATATATATTATTACCCAACAAATATTTAACATTTTAAATGCTGTATACAGTAAACCATGAACATTACTCAATAGGCATTTCTCTCATTGAGCAAAATCACAACTTCTTTGCTGGTCAATGAATCTTAACTTTTTTAACCTTAATTATTTATTCAAACTTGTATATCTTATACTACAGAATATATTTCAACAGGGTTACAAAGAATTATCAAGACTCTTTTGTTTCGAATCAGTGGTTCGGAGCACCAAAGTCACGTAATTTCAGTAAACGAGGCTTCGTTATGTCATAAGTGTTTTGAAATTTCAACGGATCACGTGACAGTTTGATATGCACTCCGAACCAATGTTTCGTAACAAAAGATTCGTAAAGCTTGGTAGCTTCATGAAGCAGTGTTTTGAAATCGGCCATCACTAGATATTGTTGAATAATTCGTTATTTTTTTTTTTTTTTGGTGCACAAAAAGTATTCTAGTCGCTTTATAATATTGTGGATAAGATGAACAAGAAGAGAAATACTTACCACTGCTTTTGCATATAATTTAGTAAATGTTGTTGTTTTTTTTAAAAAAATATATATAAAATACTAAATCAGATATTCTATGTAAATAGAATGAATTTTGACAATAATTAAATAATGATTGACAAATCAAACAACAGAATCCCAGTTGAGTTTAAATTATAAATTATTCTATGCATTATTTAGACCTATTTTTAAATAAAAGGGTGTCATGAATTGAGACTTAATGATCTATAGATTATGATAATGAATAAATATGACTTCATTCTTTAATTATTAACGAATATATTTAAAAAAGTCTGAATTATTGAATAATTAATAACACCATGAATTATAATAATTGTTAAATTAAATATTAATGTCAAAAAAGTGAGAAAATGGAACACATTTACCAAATGTTGATCAGATGGAAATCCAGATTTATAAGTGTTTTATTAAAGGTTTCCATAATTTAAGAGGTTTTATAACAAATGTTGATCAAGTGATTCTTTGAAAATCTTTATTTTAGTCTTTTGCTGACGGATATGTAGCAAGTGTCACAGAGTACATTTTAGACATGCTAATCTGGATACAAACTCCAGTCATTTGCAGTACCTTTTCTTCATGTAATACATGAAACCTAATGAGGAACGTACATACAGTAATAGGAATTCGGTAGCGTTATTTATTCTTATGAATTTATAAATATAGCCAAATTCAGAGACCCCGAGTGGCACATTAGTCATTGTATTAATGAAATTGCAGGCTTTGTTGGAAAACTGAATGCATTTGTACATCAACACATTGTTGTAACAGTGGAATTAATAATAATGTGCAGTGGAAGAACCTCATCATCAGTTTAACCTTTGGAGAGAGGACAGCATCATTTGGAAACCACTTTCCCCTTCATTATAGTAATTTCGAACTGATAATAAGCACTCTCGCTGTTTGGTTTCTTTCGTATCAGCCCTGATATGCATGACTCTCCTTGGCCTCAGTGGTGAAGGAGGGTGTTTCTTCCTTCTCTGCAGTTTGCTGATGAGTTAACCTACCCGTGTGTGTGTGTGTGTGTTTTTGTGACATATCAGGACACAAATTTGTATAATGACATGGGTATGACATAGGTATTAGAAGGAGAGGGTGACTTATGAGGACATTACCCCATGTCCCCAAAGTAAAAATGTGCACAGTTTTCTGTGATTGGTAGGTTTAGGTGTAGGGTTGGTGTAGGGCGATAGAAAATACGGTTTGTACAGTATAAAAATCATTACGCCTATGGAATGTCCCCACAATTCACAAAAACAAACCTGTGTGTGTGTGTGTGTGTGTATGTGTGTGTCTGTCTGTCTGTCTGTTTGTTTGTTTGTTAAATCAGTGTCAGTATCCATGGGTTTCATGTGACTGTATTTTATCGCCGCTATATTTGTGTCCGGTCACAGCTGCGCGACCTGTTTCAGTCTATGGTGACAGCAGCTAAAACAACCAGAGGAAGGCCAATGAAACACTCTCAGAAGGTTCACAACAAGGTTTCAATATGTCTGGGATATGCGGTGCTGTTAGCTGTTTTAACAAACCCCGAACTACAATTTTATTCGATTCCTAAGGAGTTAGATCGGTGGAAGAAATGGTTGGATTCATTCAGAAGGGACCACACCACTGGCAGCCAAACAGCAATGCACAACATTAATAACTGCTGGGACTGTAATTTACATAACATTATAATGAGAACACTATTGTAATAAAACGTTGTGAATTCTCTGTGTTGTTGTTTCAGCATGTTGTTGTGGGAAGTGCTCGTCTACTGGAGTTAAACATTCTGATTAGCACATTAGTTCAAGCTTCACTTGTGCAGTCGCGTCATTTTGCGCAGATAAAACTCGTAATATTAAATTTATGTAGTGTAAATATCTGATTAATCTCATATAGGAATGTGTTTCGTTTAGGTAAATAACCCGCAGAGCTTTGTAGGCTACTGATGATCATCTATAGCTTCAGTGAAAGCGCTCAAACAGCAACGCAAAACATTAATAGATTGGGACTGTCTTCTTATACATGACATTATAATCGTATATACTATTGTAATTTAACGTTGTGAATTCTTTGGGCTTAGTTGCTGTGTTTCGGAGTTACAGGAAGAACGCATCCACAACAGGAGCTATGTTATAAATTGACTACACTTAGTTCAAGTTCATCTGTGCGTGATTTTGTACAAATAGCCTACTAGTTGTAATATTATTTTATCTTGTATAAATATCTGAATTATCTTATATAGGATGTGTTCCGTTGAGTTAATTAAACTTCAGTTTACAGGTTTTGATTCTCTTCAGCTTCAGCACGCGCAGCTCAAACAGTAATGATTAAATAGTCAATGATTAACAGTCATTAAAAATGTTTACTACTACTGTAATATTAAAACTTTCATTTTCTTTTTCAAAAACATTAATGCATTATTTTTAATAACTAGCACTTATATTGTTCTCGTATTATTTTCATCAATGGTTTGATTAAAATCATTTCTTCATTGTCCGTTCGGAGGCTATTTTTAATAACATCATTTTATTTATCCATGGCACATGCATTTTGTTTCTTTATAGTCTAAATATTGTTGTCAAATGACTTGTTTGCATTTAGGTTTTTTTTTTTTTATTTATTTATTTTTTTAATAACTTCATATTTTTTTTTGGGAACACTTTCTCCGGTGTATGGCGATGGACTATGTTTCTCGTGGCAAACTGTAGAAATGTCTTTAAGGGAAAAAACACAGTTGTAGGAAATAAAATAAGGATCACGAACAATAACAGATTTTTTTTTCTCAAATCATCTCATTTTGATAACATTACTGATTGAGCTACGCACGCTGAATGAACACTCGTAAACCGAAGCGCTTTGCTAGATGGTTAACTCGATGGAACACATCCTATATAGGGTACTTCATATATATTTATACAAGATAAACATAATATTATAACTTATATTTGCACAAAATCATGCAAGCATGAACTTGAACTAGTAACGTAGTCAGAATAGCTCCTGTTGTGGATGCGTTCTTCCTGTAACAACACGCTGAAACACAGCAACTAGAATTCACAACATTTTAATACAATAGTGTATACAATTAAAATGTTATTAATATGACAGCAACAATCATAGATAATGTTTTGTGTTGCTGTTTGAGTGCTCGCGCTGAAGCTAAAGATGATCATAAATCGCTGCTGGGTTAGTTGCCATCTTCGGACACAAATATGGCGACGGGCATAGCGGAAGTGACGTCTTTGAAACCCATGGATAGGCAGCTTCTGTTGCTCTTCTGTTGATCTTATCTAGATTAGAAAACAATGTTCATAATTACACTTTGAACATAATACAATATGCAACCATTAGTATGCAGATCATTTGATCTGTGTTTTAATGTCAAGTCATTTGTAAATGCACTGATTATGATAAAAGTGGTCCATATGGCTTCTAAAACCCAAACAATAGCAATGTGTGAGAAACATACCAAAATTAAGCTTGTTGTTCACTAAAATTCTTGACATCCACCCTAGATTTCAACACATTCATGAGAGCTGTATCAATATTGGATTTCTGAATGAATCATTCTTTTGAGTTAGACATTTCAATTAATGCTTGCTTGACAGAAGGTTTATTTTTGTGCATCAAGCAAACACTTCTGAGCTTCAGCAAGAACTGGTTTGTTCTCACAAGTCAAAAAAGAATGGTTGAGCTTCTGTTTACCATATTTGAAAGTCTAAACTGAATCTGTTCATCATATTAAGATATCACATCTTTTCAGAAGGGTTAGAATGCTTGATTCATATCAGTTTTTTTTCTTTTCTTTATGTACTTCCTGAAGTGAAATGAATAGTGTAATGAATTTGAGAGAATAATATATTTTTATTTGTGTTCCAAAAATAAATGAAACACTTATGGGTTTGGAATAACAAGAGTTATTACATTCTGTAGTTTTGCGTGAACTATCCATTCAATGATCCTGTCATAGAGGTTAACATCCCACTGAAGGGGAACGCTATCGGTGGCTTAAAATGGTCTGTTTGTAAATTTTTAAGTGAAATATTCTTTAGTAACAAATGAATGTTGATCCATCTGCCTCAAACCAGACTTGAAAGATGAAAGATTTTCTTTATCAACAAGGATGCGATTCTACACGAAACAGGCCATTCTATTAAATATTTAAAGTATAACATCTCTAATTTGAAATCTTTGCATATGCAACAACACAAGGCCTCATTTCATTATGGGACTTTCAAATGAAATTGAATTCTTGATCGAGTCCTGCTGGTGGGTTACATCACTTAGATCCAGGCTCATGCATTCTCTGTCATCAAATATCTAAGCAGTGTTTTATTAACTATGCATGGGAGGAACTTTAAATTGCTTTGAAATATGATTTTCTGCTTCACTTACTGCTGGCCAGCCAAGATTTTGGCCACATGATGATTCACCAGCAAGATTTTACAAAAGCTGTCATGCTGATGGTAATTTTTCCATCAAGGTGGGAGGTAGAGTTGATGGATGAATGGACGGATGGATAAACCAGCGAGAGAGAACGAGAATGAATTAGAGTGAAAGCTTTTCTTTGTGTTCTGTGTAACTGAACCTAACAATCATTAATATGAGGACGGCGTGCGTCTGGAAGGTGAATTATGAATGAGCTAATTTATGTAAATGCGTTTATTGGTCTAAGTACCGGTGGAGCTGTGATTTATGTAATGTCTGCTGTGACTTTATAACATGTTGACAGAAGTAGAGCATGTCAGCACTTGGGGAGTTAATCCTGAATTTTTCAGCTTTATATCTCTCTGAGAATGCTAATGATTTGTGTTGCTTTCCCTTAACTAGTCCCCTGAGGCTTCTTATACAGATAAATGAACACGCACACACACATAAACGCACACACACTATTCAGTCGCATGAGACTTCAGCCTACACTCTACTACAGAAGCTCATATTGACAGCTAAAGATGTGTGTGTGGTGGCTAACATTAGCTGTTAGCTGTCTGCTAAGTAAATATAAACTTTTCTGAGTGTCCCATCAATCATGTCGTGTTGCTCTTGTGTTACAGTTTTACTTTGTGTGTGTTTATGTGTGTTCTGAAGCATCACAAATAACAGCTTGGACTGTGCAGATCACTTGCTTCACAAGCCAAGTCTCAGTAGGGATTCTGAGTTTAACACCAACTCAACCATCACAACCTTGTTTGCTCAGTGACTTCTGGTGATTACTTAATGCATGCATTTACACTTGATTTGGTTTGTTTTTTGTATCAGAATTCTTTTGTATTACCTGCAGGCTGCATGTGGATCTAAACACATCAGAATCAATGTGTTCTACAGATGTCCTTAAACACCCCATGAAATCAGAAAAGACTTTTGTGGCTTGTGTGTTAGCTTTGAGGCTGTGCATATGCTAGTTTGCTCCTAAATATTCACGAAATTAACTTTTAGCAAGATATACATATTTAAATGAATGTTTGTTTTTTCTGAAAAAACTCAGAAAAAAATATTGATACTGATTGACTACACAGATTTTTATCCAATCAAATACTCTCTATTAGTATGTCCCTCCCCCTAATAATACATGCACTAGAAAAACAGAAATTCATGGCCTATTGATGATTAAAAGAAAGGACATAAGATATTTTGATGTGTCTTTTCTTGATGTCCCACCCAAAGTTTTTGTTTCAATAGCAAAAATGTCAACACATGAGAGAAAATTAAACACATTAAGTACTTCCATGGGTTCTTTAATCAGGTAGTTCCCCTAAAAGTGAAAACTGCACAAATTACTCACCCTCATCTTGTTTCAAAGCAGTTTGGCTGTTCATCTTCAAAACACAAATAAACATATTTTTAATGAAACCTTAGAGATTTCTGTCCCTCCGTTGAAAGTCTATTCCCTCAAAACTTTGACATTTCAAAAAGTTCATAAAATCATCATAATGTAGGGTAAGTGTACCCTTTAAGTCAAATAAAAAAAGAGCAAATCATATTTTATGCTGCTCATTATTTTAGTGATTTGTTACTTCCCTGACATTTTTTATTGCATACCAATCACATTTGTCAATATTGAATTAGTGCTTGCTGTCTGAGGGTACCTCACAAAGACACCCAAAAACTTTGGTGCTTCGGGACCCTTCAGAAATCAACACATTTCTGCAATTTTCAGCCATTTCATTGGCAAGTACATTGATATTATGTCAAATAAGAGATAAATGTATTGTTTTTTTTTTTGTTTTTTTTTTTTTGTGTATTAACAAATAGTACTTTATCGTTTTATAATTTTCCTTTAGATGAAAGATGAGTTCTATTAGCTTGCACACAAAGCTAATCTCAAGGTCAAACCATTAGCCTTACTGAAAGATGGACTGCTAAATAATTAAGCATGTGAACTACAAACACTAAATGTTTTGTGATTCATTTTACATTAATTAACAAATAAATACATCATAAATTGTTTTGTAGAACAGATTATTTTCATAAATTAACTTTTTTTAAAGATGACCTTAAATGGTATGGCGCCACAAAACGCATGCAAACTATAGCCAACACAAGCTAACCTTGAATGAAAAAAATCTTAACATTTCTCAATGTGGGCACAATGAAAATTACTTTAATGCTTAGTCCACATTATATTTAAGCTCCATGCATGACTTTGTAAACCTATCTTGTATTCTATACAAAGGAAAACATTGTCTTTTTTTTTTTCACCATTACTCACTGTGGTACCATTTAATCCCACCGTATGTGTTTCAATGAGGAATCCCTGTAATTACAAACTTTGATAAATTTTCTGAGTGAAAGTGTTTAATGATAACATTTCTTTGTGTACTTTTACCTTACTAACCTTTTACCTTAACTTACCTTACTTACTACTTTAATTTACAATTATATTGAGATAGGCCTACAAATTACACACATTAATTCAATTGAGTTTTGTCTTAAAGTTCCTTATGTATAACCGAGCATAATACGGGAGCCAGGCCAAGTTAAGGCTCCATACTCTGGACATGTGGGGCCCACTAGGAGACCTGTAATTTGGTTTGGCTTCCGAGATACACCCGGTCCAGCTTGACTCCAGCTACAACTCCAGTGTCAAGCCGACTTAAGGCTCCAGACCACCAGCCTGGACCCCCAGCCACTAACACCTACCCATCCCACCCAGGGCTCTAATCAAACATTAGTAAAATAATTTTTTTTTAAATACTTCTCTGTCACTGAATAAATATATTGATGTTTTACTTCAATCATGTCAATCATGATATGGGCTTATTTGGAATGCATGTGTGCCAAAGTATCAATTAAAGGTGCAATATGTAAGAATTTTGCAGTAAAATATCCAAAAACCACTAGGCCAGTGTTATATATTTTGTTCACTTGAGTACTTACAATATCCCAAATGTTTGCAACTATTTGTAAATCATGAGAAAATTGCAATTTTAACCAAGGCTCCAGAACGAGTCGCCTGTCAATTGCGTCATACCCGCGTTACTCTCGGTTTGCCATCCAGCATTTAATACGATATTCTAAAATCGATCTAGCTTACTGCAGTGTGCAACAGTGTCTCACAGCAGCCACCTCAGAGTAACGTTATAACATTTTCAACACACTCAAATGTATCTAATGTGATAAACAGAGCTGTGTTACCTCATACTCATGACCGGAAAAGCGGAAGTGGCGCCGGCGACTGTGGCATAATAAAAGTTCCGCTGCTCGCGGCGTGTGTTGCGCAATCGCTCCAGCGGCCTCGTTCAGCTCCCACAACACTCGGTCCTGCTCTGCTTCATATTACAGTAACATTAATAACCGCATCCATGAACATGATTTCTTCCCGAGTCCTATCCCAATTCTTTTCCACCGGCCGTTGAGGTGAAGACCACATGTCCCAAGATTCCGTGCTCAAACTTGGCGTCATCAAGCTACGCCTTTGTTTTGAATAGGCCTCTAGCGACCTCTAGCGGTCAGAAAATATTGCATATTTCACCCTTAAGCCCATGCCAAACTTCTGAATTTATTCATAATATTTCTTAATTTTATATTCTAAAATGTACATCAACTAATTAATACATTTTCAAATGAGAGATAAATCTTGCATTTTAACAAATTATTTTCTCTTATAAACCATGTCAATATCACCTTAGATTTTAGTGGGCTTAATGGGTACACTTACCCTAATCCATGTGATTTAAGCGGTTTAATCTAAGTCTTTGATCACAATTTATAATGAACAGATTTAATTTCAGCTTTTTACCATAAGTTATGGTAAAAGGAAGCTCAAACGTACTTGCTTGACACCTGAGAACCAATGAGGTTTGTTCTTTTATGTCACGTGAGTATGGTTGATCTTCCATTTACCATATTTGATGTGATCTATGTATGTGCATCGATCAATGTTTATATGTGAATAACTGCCTAAATTAAATCTGTTCATCAATCTTGTCTCTTCAGAAGACTTTAAACTGGATTTTTATCTCTTTATGATCTTTTCGGAGCATCAAAGTTTTGGTTACTTAGACTTTCAAAGGAGGGACAGAAATCTCTCAGGTTTCATTAAAAAAACTTAAATGCTTATGAGTTTGAAACGAGTAATTGATGACAGAATTTTCATTTTTGGGTGAACTATTCTACCATATGTGATCAATATTTTCAATAAGAATTATATAGTTTTCTCAAGAACAATGTTTTTACTTATACTACATCAAAGAAATCATTTATGCATTAAACAAATATTTGATACATTAAAAAAATACTTTAAAAAATTATGTCTAACAGTCAGGGCTGCACTAACATTCACTGACAGACTGATGCAGGCAGCAGGTTGTGGAAACACATTAGTTATGCATGAGGGCTGCTTAAATGAAAAGGCTCCATTTGTTTTCTTAGAAACAGACAAACCAATAAGAAGTGGGCGGGCTGCTAATTGTTAATTTGAGCTTCTTGAGATCTATGAACCACAATAATCAAGAAACACCAAAACAGGAGATGTACTAGAAGATAGACTGAGGCACTATAGGGTCAGCCATCATATACATTGACCTGTAGAACAATTTAAAAATGTTAAAAGGTTGAACACAAGACCATATACTTTACTCATCAAAGTTAAGAACACTAATGTCCTTTTTAGACTTAATGTCAATTATCTTAATTAGTTTTTATCAGTAATTATTAATATACAGTATGTGATAAATTAATCTGCTTAAAGGGCAAATCACAGACACTGCAATACAGACAACAACTAGATTACAGTATGTCGCTTCTCAGACATTCCACGACCTGACAAATGTTGGCTGAACATGTTCAATCGGTTAAAATGAGTGCTGTCCAACAACAACGGGTGATGACAGGGGTAACACACTGATCCAACAAAACCCATTGAAGTGTCTAATGCCTTTGGTTGGCGCCTGTTGATTTAGTGAGAATTGGCCTTCAGTAAATAACTATTTTTTAAAAACTTTTTCCCCCCCTTTATTTTAGGTCAATAGACATTTGACAGGAAAGTGGAGGAACAGCTTCGGTACATGACCCAGATCAGACTTAAACCTGGGAGGCAGGTCACTAACAATTATTTTATTTACATAATATATATATATATATATATATATATATATATATATTATATATTATGTATTATGTACATAATATATGTATTATGTATTATGTACATAATATATGTACATAATATATTATGTATTATGTACGCACAGTTGATGCAACTGTCCCCTGATAATTAAAGTCATGCAGCTCTGATTTGTACAAAACTAGGCAAGGAGTCCAGAAAAAGGTTCAGAGTGACCGTGGACCACGGGTTGGAGAGAGCTGAACCAGTAGCTTAATAGAAAAAGAGACAGAAGCAATCACCAGAACTGACAAACAAGTACTCTTAGCAGTGCCTCTGAAATGTATAGTGCAGAGGTGGCCAACCAAACCAACGACAAGGTCTCTGAAAAGGGAGAGTGGGGTGTAAATGGAAAAAGTTTAAAGGTCGATAACGGAGCATAAAATCGCTCCTTGTAAACGCTGGCAGCTGTGGACAGGATGGGTGCTGATGTGCAGGGATATTTGTGTGTGTGTTTGAGTCCATTGCTGGTCATAATAAAGGTCCCGACATGGACAGCATCCAGAATCACACACTGCTGGGTACTGCTTCACCGAGATTGGCCATCAGGGCAGTAGGAGAGAGCCAACTCACTTACTAAGGACTCAAGAGAGAAGTGATTTTATCGACCATCGTCACCATGCCACTCTTTCTTTTCTTTCTCTTTTTCAGGTCAAATTGTGATTACTTTGTGTGTGTGTGTGTGTGTGTGTGTGTGAAAGAGAGGAAGACAGACAAAGAGAGATTGAAATAAGAGTAAGAGATATATCTATCTATAATAAGTAACTTATGGTTCAGATAAACTTTGGTGTCATGTCTATTTTTCAGTCAAAAGTTCAAAGGTTCATATTATCTGTAATTGTTAAAATTTGAATAAAAAGTTTATTCATCTATTAAAGGGTTAGTTCACCTGCATTACCAGCAAGGCAATTAATACTTTCAATGCCCAGAAAGCTACTAAAGATGTATTTAAAACCATTCATGTGACTACAGTGGTTCAACCTTAATGCTATGAAACGACAAGAACTCTTTTTGTGTGCCAAAAAAACAAAATAACGACTTTATTCAACAATATCTAGTGATGGGCGATTTCAAAACACCGCTTCAAGAAGCTTCAATTCAAAGCTTTACGAATCTTTTGTTTCGAATCAGTGGTTCGGAGCACGTATCAAACTGCCAAAGTCACGTGATTTCAGTAAATGAAGCTTCATTACATCATAAGTGTTTCGAAATTTCAATGGTTCACCACTGGGGGGCGTGACTTTGGCAGTTTGATACGCGCTCCGAACCACTGATTCGAAACAAAAGATTTGTAAAGCTTCGAAGCTTCATGAAGCAGTATTTTGAAATCGCCCATCACTAGGTATTGTTGAATAAAGTCATTATTTTGTTTTTTTGGTCACTTCATAACATTAAGTGTAGTCACATGAACTGTTTTAAATTGGTCTTTAGTAGCTTTCTGGGCATTGAAAGTGCAATTGTCTTGCTGGCAATGCAGGCCTCACTGAGCCATCAGATTTTATCAAAAATATCTTAATTTGTGTTCCGAAGATGAACGAATGTCTTACAGGTGTGGAACGACATGAGGGTGAGTAATAAATAGAATTTTCATTTTGGGGTGAACTAACCCGAATATTGAACCTAAAAACAAAATCACTAAACACAGCTTTTTGAGACAGTTGTCTTACTTTAAATCAGGAATTTTTTCTTGTTTCTACCACAGTAAATTAATGGATAACTGTAATTGATAACCATGCTCCTGAAATTTTATCACTAGATATATACCTACATTTAACATTTTGTGCATTTCTATCATGCTTCCCTGGCAAGTGTCAGCCTTAGGACACTCTGGAACTAAAAGCAGCTGCTGTCATCATGTTTAAAGTGCTGCTGAAATACAGGAGCAAATGACCTCGCATTCTCACAGGAGAAAAGAGTGACAGCGAGTGCAAAAGAGACCCTTTTATCTAAACAATGTTGCAATATTCAGAGAAAAGACCCAGTGTTCACAAGTCTTTCATTTGGAGTCTCATGTCAACTGCTAACAATTCTAAAGCAGCCTTTTCACTTTCTGACAAATTATATGACAGAAGATGAATTGCACTTTGTTTTTTGTAACATAATGATATGGATTTCAAACAAAACTAAGAGTGTGAAATAAAAACTATCAATATTTACTTTATCATAAACACCTGCTTCTTCTGTATAATTGAAGGTTATAAATAAAGAAGTCTAAAAATATTACTTGTACATTGTTTAACAGTATAGCCTTAGGCAGTCCAAACTATGTGTGCTCCAAAGGTAATGGGAGTCATGCCATGTGTTAGCTATTCATTTATTATGACAG
Organism: Hypophthalmichthys nobilis; assembly: GCA_037950665.1. Lineage (NCBI taxonomy): Eukaryota > Metazoa > Chordata > Actinopteri > Cypriniformes > Xenocyprididae > Hypophthalmichthys > Hypophthalmichthys nobilis. The sequence continues at coordinate 22,646,107 of CM075480.1, read as the reverse complement.
CTTCACAAACAAATTCATTATGGAAGTTTGAACAAACCTCAAGTGGTTCTTGCATGTCAAGCACTACCATTTGACAATATACAAGCAATAAACTGAAATAAACTACTAGCTTCATATGGATTTATTTCACAATGTCTTTATGTACAAGCTTGAAACTTGGAAATGTTGATTACAAAGACTTTCAATGGATGGACAAAATGATGAGAGGAGAGAATATAATATAATATAATATAATATAATATAATATAATATATATATATATATATATATATATATTATTGGTGTTGTGAAAATAAATGAAAGTCTTATGGCTTTGGAATGATATGAGGGTGAGTAAATGATGACAAACTTTTCATTTTGGGGGGAATGAAATAACCCATTAAAACAAACAGGTAGTCATATCTCAAACACACACCACTGAGTGAGCCAAAAGTTCATATGACAGATAATAAACAATATTTTGATAGGGACACCTCCAAGATTCTGATCGGTTAACATGCTCAGGCTGCAGTCAGTTTTTGCTCTGTACAGTGTGCAGAGCTGTCTAAGAGACAACTGTGATTTCTCACAACACTTATTTCAGTGATATCTGTCAGGAAGTTGGAACATTTTATGAGCTATTCAATTGTTTGCAGCACAATAGAAATGTTACTGACAGTAAAGTGTCTATGGGAGTAACTGTAATGCGTGTCAGACAACAGCAATTACTGTACAGATTTAAGTGTGAAGAGCACACTCTTAAATATATAGCTTGCCAACTGTGAGAGCTACAGAACCTGTAAAAAGTCTATCATGAAAAGGAATATTTTAAACTTTTAAGCTTTTGCTGAAGTGCTGGATGGCTTGAATTCAAAATTGCACTGCAGGGAATTTAAGGCCCTTGTCAGAGAGAGAAAATAAAGAAATGCACCTTTCTTTTCAGCTGTTGTAGGCTGAATTCTATCTCAAGAGCCCCATGTCCCGAGTTTCTGAATTTCTTACATAATGGAAGAGAAATTACACGATACTGCCTAGATCTCTGCCTAAAGTATTCCCCATACAAACACTGCATGTTAAAACTGGAAGTAAGCTCCCAACCTAATAATCTTGAGGCAAGAACAAGATGATTCAGTTTAAAAAAAAAAAAAAAGGAAACCTGATAAACTTTTCATTTAATGCATTTGAAAACAGACTTCTATGCTTGGTTAAATGTTGACTATGTTGATACAATCAGGTATATAATATTAATATCCTCATATACTTCATCTTAACACACCAATTAACAATTTAGTTTTTCCAAACCAATTTAATACGAAAAAAGAGAAAAATCTCACAAAGGAGTCATACAGATGCTTTTGTTAATAAGAATCCCATTACTGTCTGGCTACCAACCAATGAGAATTCAACAAGATTCTGGTTGCTAAAGCCAACAAACAGGAACTACACTTTTGTGACCACACTATTGCCATGAATCTACTCCATCCCCATCTCTTTCGCTCTCTTTTTCTCTATTTCTTGCTCACTCTTTTAGCTCTCTTGATGTGAGGGCTGAGTTCTTAGAACTAGTCAATTTGAGAGTGGCAGCCAACAGTGAAGTCTCATTGCTTTTTTATAGTTGTGAATAGCAGGAAACAACACAACTCACTCTAAAGCTCACATGATAATGCTAACACGGTGGCGGATGTAGAACATTCAGATTGCATTCATACTATACATGTGCATTCTTGATAATACTTTATTCATACTATGCATACTTTTTTAACAGATATAAAGTTCTTAAATGTAGAACTTATTCAGATGCAGATTTCAGAAGCAGTAGAGGCCACAGGATGGAACAGCTGAAGGCCCAAACAAAGGAAGAGGTGCAAACTGCCCAAAAGGTATACTTAGAAAGGTACAAATCTCATGTGAAATATTTTGTCTCTATCTGCAAAGATCATTTTCACATGAAGAAAACCATTAATTACCGTTACAGTTAATTCCAATACTGCTAATTTTAACACCCTTTATGCATTCATGTAGGATTTTTGGTTCATGCGTTCTGTTTCAGGGGGCAGCACATATACTTGTCAGTAGCCTATATAACCACTGTTGAGTAGGAAACTAAAGTATCAATGCCTCATCGCTTTTGCACGCGAGTAAGTGTTTTGAAAACGTCCTCCATATAAAACTCTATATGCAGACAAAGCCTTATGAAATTGTTTACTTACGGATTGTGATGTCAGATCCAATACAGTTGACTACTTTATTTTTCAACAAAAGTTTCTTTTTTGAACTCCATATCAGAGACTCATTTATAAAAAGCAGAAAAAAGTCAGCACACCAAAGCTCGAAGCTCGAAACGTAACCCGTGTGAGTCTTATATTAAAATTTTTTGCTTATTTTTGGAGCTTTGCTGTGCCGACTTTTTTCAACTTCTTTGCAGATAGAGACATTTTTTGAGCTCCAAACGTAACCCATGTGAGTCTTACATTACAATTTTTCTCTTATTTTTGGAGCTTTGGTGTGCCGACTTTTTTCTGCTTTTTATTAATGTTTTTTGGTCGAGCACCCATCTTTGAGCATATTTTTGCCAGTGATGTGCGTGCTTTTGTCCTGATTTTACTGTGGCTTATTTACAAAACAATCTGTACATTTAACCCAACCACTGGATTTGTCCATTTTCAACCCAGCATTTTTTAGTGTTATCACCAGGTGTAAACCAGTGTTGTTATTGTTAAAATTAAATTATTAAAAAAAATTGTTAATTGAAATAAAAACAACAAATATAACAATAAAAGTTAATTCAAAATATTCGTAAATAATATAATAGTACAAATATTAAATGCGTCAAGTCACTTTGAAATGGCAGAGTAAACGGTCATCATATAAAACAATTATTACTATAATATGCTACTATGAATTATGCTCTCCATTCCCATTGCACTCTTGTCCTTAGTTACTCTTTAGTCATCAAGGGCCAACTTTCTCCATTGAAAACTGTATCATAAAACAGACAACTATACAGCTGGAATTTTAAAAAGGGCACCTTCTGTGAAGGTCCATTCCATTTAATTCAAGTTTGATGTCGTTCTATTCCATTTCCTTTCAGCTTTCATTGCATTCTAATTCAATTATATTTCACTCTGTTTATCAGAAAGGGGTTCTCTTTCTGTTTGCTAGACTCTGCTCAGGCACAGGTTGCGAGAAATGCATTTGCGTTACTCTTGTTCTTATGCCGGGAGATGTCTTCATTCCACTTGTCAGGTCTTATTGTCGATCTGAAAGCACTGTGTGTTACGCCCATGTTTTATCCTTGATAAGTCAAATAAATATGACATCTTACTGTTGTTCCAATTTAGGGAGGCCATAATCTCACAGTAGACTCCAGCTTCCTGTGTAAATGACAATAACAAATTCTCATCAGAATTGTGCATGGAAGAGTGAAGCAAATCTCTTCTCTCATATCTGCTGGCTTTTATCTCAAGAGCAGTTGTGTAGCGGGAGGCGAAAGACACTCTGCCGCTAGTTCAATTAGCACTTGTGCAAGAAGTCACAAAGAGCTGTGAATTAGAGTTTGAATGCAGGATGAAAAGGCTTCATGCACTGAAGGTCATACAGAATGTTCTAGAAGAAAAAAAAAAGATTTCCCAAAAGACATTCCAAAAGAAAGGCATATTTACACAAAGGAACAAGTGGTTTAAAAGAATAGCGAATGGAAAAAGTTCACCTTTCCTTATGTGGAACACAAAATGGAATGTTTTCCATAAAATAAAAGTGAATGGGCAGTCAAGTTCCAAAAGTAAAAAAATCACAAGTAGCCTTTCCACTTGCTGAGGTAAATACTAACCGAATGCTGTGAATGGGTGTTAGAAATCAGGAATGGTGAGAGAACATTGTGCTTGGTACATTTTTCATCTTCAAACAAAACTTGGGTCTCCAGCCAACAAAGTTGAAATCCCGTCTGGCTAGCGCGCTTCCCATAATGTTTATGAATTAAGTAAGTAGGAGGAGAGTAGGCTGTCTTTTGACCACATGAGCGTCTACACTACGAAAGCAATCCGGTCGAATGTGAATTTTGACTACCTCTGGAAGTGGTTGAAGTGACAAGCTCAAAACATGTTAGACGCCATTTACAACTGAATTTAGTGCCATATTGAAGGTGCGCAGTGTCATAAATGCAAATACAAAACACTATCAAAATAACACACATGACAATAAAATACTGCAACATTAATTAAACAACATAAGTTATAACAAAACCCTAATATACATAAATGTAAAAATAAAAAATAAACGTAAAATAAATAAACTATTAAGAACAATATACCATAAAATGTGAGCTGTCAGGATCAGGTGTTTTACTGTAGACTGTAGTAAACTGTTAGGTTAGGGGTTAGGGTTAGTAAGCTGACGTGTTGAAAAGTTACTAATAGTCAGTAGAACGTCTGTTGAGGACCATCAAAATAAAGTGTTAGCAGATATTAAGCAGACAGTCTGCTAATATTCTAATGAGAGTTAGTTGACATGCAGTTGTTAAGTTACTTATAATTAGTCTAAAGTTGACCATCAAAGTGTTACCATTTTTTGTAAGGAAGACCTGAGGGTGAGTAAATGTTGACAGGCATTTCATTTAAAATTTATTATTTTCCCCTCATCTTTCTTTCTACATGTTTTCTGTTTGCAACATGTAGCGATTTAAATGTCAGTATTGTGATTAAAAACCACTTAAGATGCCAGTTCCTCATGCTACATTAGCTCCATATGGACTTATACACACAAGCATTGCGGTGTTCTCCCTAAAGCCCTTAGTCACTAGAGAGAGAGAAATGAGAGAGAGAACGAATGAGCGCATGGAATTCCTCCATCATCAAACAGATGGTTTGAGGCATCATTAACATGGTAATATAAATGTCTCTCTCCCCTCTTTCTCCTGATTTTTCTCACACACATATATTCAGACACAATCCAGTAGTGGTATATCTTACATTTTGTAATATAAGGAACAGGATATATGCCAGAAAGCCATTCCTTTTGTCCGATTTTGCATTGGACATCAAGTGAAAACCCAACCTGTAACCCTTATGTAGTTTTGTTTATGGTTTTCGAAGATGATGGTATCTCATGCATTCTATACATGTTGGCAACTGACAATTCATTTGGCTATTGCTACTACCAAGCGAGAGATGAATTTGTACAACAACACCATAAAACACGAGTTTAACTAAATGCACAGTCAAAAGATATGGGAAGCATTTTAAAAGTTGATAAGCCCTAACTATTCACAATTACATGGTTCGTTGCATTTTGCATGTTGCAAAATTTCTTCCCTCCTATACTTTCAACTGTATCACAAGTGACCTACGTCCTACAGTACTTCTAATTTCAACATTCAGGAACCACTGCTTTAGATAATCCTGTACTTTGTCCTCTTTGTGCAATCTTAAAGCAGTCTGAGATGATCTTTTGAGGACCTTTAAAGATTAAATATAGCCTAGATACAATTAGTTCCCAGCAGCACCCACTCTGTTGAATATGTAATTATGTGCTGCACGCTTTCCTCTCAATAACAAAATAAACACTCAACAAAAATGACAGCGGTGAGAAAACCACATTTAAGAAAGCATCTGATCATAGTGATGTGGATGTTTGCATGAGCACTGCAATTTGGCACTCCAGTCAAGTCACATAACTTTATACAGTAGATAAAAAACTGTGGCAGTGTCACTTTCAACTAGAAGTACAACTTCAATTTCTACTATAAAGCAGCTCTCCAGTGTGTTCATACTTTTACTCATGTCTGACCTTGATGGACTGAACAGAAGAAATGAATCAGAAAAGATTTCCATGTCAAAGAAGGCGGAGCCTTTTTTTTTATACAAAACAAAAACATGTACCTTTAGACATGTCCCATGTTAAATTACAGAAAGATTACTAGTTATTTATTTATTTATTGTTCTAATGTTCAGTTAATGTTCAGATAATTCTGTACTTTTATATACAGTATGTGCATATATTTTCCTGTTTTTCTGTGTGTACATTCCCATAGCCAGGTTTTCAATTTAGGACCTACACTAAAGATGAAGGTAAGAAACTCAAGATATGTTTAAATGTGATATCTGCAAACCATAATTATAATAATTATAGGATTAGAAGGAATATTTAAAACCAGATGATATTATAATCATTCTCATCTCATCATAACCTAGATGAAAGAAGTATAATGCTATATACAGTACACTTAGAGACCACTTCTGAATCTATTTTTCATGTATGAATTAATTATGCTCCATATATTACCTCCATGGTTGCACTGAATATGAAAATATTTGTAAAGATTCACCTGTGATCTTGTCATGAACAGTACTGAGGGTGACCCCCATGTTTGGATGGTTTAAGCCCGTCATGCTTTCCTGGCCTCACAGCAATGGGCTCTAGGAATGATTGTCATTTCTATTCAATCTGTATTTTACTCTTTATTTATAGCCCACGAGTTTCCTGCCAAGATTTAAGACAGACACCATCAAGCTTACAAGTTTGTTTTCCTGTTAAGCCACGGTAAACCTGTCTACATTTCAGACACTACTGTCCGATTTCAAAAATGTCACCGCTCTTCCTGTAGTTTATTTGGAGGCTTCTTGCAGCAGGAAGCAAAGCCACTTCAGAGAAGTGTGTAGGTGTCAGAATAAATAAAGGCAGTGGTGAGGCAGGACAAGGATCCATATCATTCGCGTTATTTTGCGTCAAGGAACAAAATTAGTTTCCGCTATGCAAGGACTTGCTGTCAGAAGTGACACAGGAAACTAAATGATATTGCCAGCTCAATAAGCCTTTGGCATATTATTCATTATTCAATACTTTGGCACATTATTCACATTTTTCCGTTGGAGAGAGTCTAAGTTCATTTTTGATGGATATTGAGTGTTTAAGTTTTAATTTTGAGTTTGGAAGTTCAGTTGTGAAACTGTTATGTCCAAATTATTAATTGACCAGGCACATCTTTGTTATATTGTAGCGATTAACATTAAATGAAAATCAAAAGTAAATACAAATAAATGTATAAAATTACTACCAGAATGGTTAACCAGCTGTCACTCAGTATTGTGCAGTTACTGATAAACATACACTACTGTTCAAAGGTTTAGGGTCGGTAAGATTTTTAATGTTTTTTAAAGTCTCCTCTACCCACTAAGGCTGCATGTACTTGATCAAAAATACAGTAAAAACAGTAATATTATTATGAAATATTATTACAATTTAAAATGACTATTTTCTATTTTAATGAAAAAAAGTTCAAAAGAACAGAATTTATTTGAAATATAAATCAATTGTAACATTTTAAACAGGGGTGCACATAAGTGCACATATATAAGCAAGATTTCTCTATTTACGTATATGACGAGAAACGCACAGGCAAGTGATGTATGTACACAATTTAAACACTTATAATAATAGTAATAGGCTTACCATAGTGAATCAAGGTAAGGCAAAAACACGTTTTGGAAGAAGGAATGATGATGTATTGACTCATTATTTAAATTTTGTTAATTTTGAGCAAAAAAAAAGTTACATAGTGTACCTTTAAGGAATTTTACATATTTCTTGTTTACAACTTATTTTTGAGCACTACATTTCAGTTTTCTGATTTTTTCTTTGCTGTCAGTTCATGCTCTTCACTGGCAAGAGTTGTGTTTGTTGAGATGTATGTAACTCCCTAGGGGCATATCGCCTCAAAGACCCTAAGCTTCTTAAGTTATTGTGATGTTAGGTTTTGTTATTCTTTTTCTTTTGTGTTGTTCTTTTAGAACCTGCATCCAGAAAGACAAGAGTGTAGGTCATAAGATGTTCTCTGAAGTGGAGGTTTTATTTCAGCAAAAAAACAAGGATGGCCAGCTAACATCACCAAAAAATCTCCTTGTGAAGTGCATCAGCAAATTTAAATCAGAATATTCATGGACTGTGGAGAGGAAAAACAAGTCACCACTCAACCTGGCAAAACCCGTACTATTTCTAGTTTAATTATCTGGACCAGCACGGTGGATCCAGTACATAATGTTCAGCCTCCTCCCACATCACCACAATGTGAAATGGCTTCCCTTCAGCAGACTTGATGAACTCATCACAAGCTAAACTAGAAGTGAAAAATAAACAAAATTAAGGGTAGGCTGCTAACATGCGCAATCAGGAGTAATTAAGGTGGGTTATTTGCTTGAGCATTAATTAGCACTTCGATCATCTTGTTCTTGTTCAGGCTTGTAGACAAACAAAAATGGATGTACACTTTATTTTCAACAAGCAAAGAAACGCAAAGTGAACATAGATTTTAAATATCAATAACATTATTCCTGTCAGTGACGATTGTGTTTTCATATTAGATTGTGTGTGGGTGCATTGCAGAGAAATTGTTTATAGTAATACAATACAAAAAACCTCTTATTTGAATTCATAACTATTTATTTCAAAAGGAAACTCAGTTGACCTTACGACTGAATACCCAAATAGGCTAACAAATCACTGCACTGATGAGCCTTGTTATCTGACATTTTGTCTCTTAAACTTACTGACATACAAACCTCTTTGTAAAAAGATGTTGTTACTATGTGCACACACACACACACACACACATATATATATATATATATATATATATATATATTATTGTTCATGTTGCATTGCACAAGACTTTTGCTGTTATTGAGGTGGGATACGGGTAAGGATAGGCACCAGTTTGGTGGTTTGGTTACATTTTGGGTGGGTTACGGTGTAAGGGAATGGGGTAACACTTTATTTTGTCCTTGTTACACATGTTGCATGTAGTTACTGTAGTAATAACTATAAAATATGCATAATTATATGTGACTAACCCCAAACCAAACCCTAATCCTAACCCTATAGTAAGTATATGTGGTTAATTGTTATTACTCAGTACTTAAATGTATAATTAAATTGTAACACAGACACCTTAAACTAAAGTCTAACCAGGAAGGGTTTAACAGTGTAATATAGATGTAATTGCATAAATTAATTACAGCTGTAATTACATTCAGGTATAAATAAATAATAAATACAAATATATCAAATGATTACTTTAAATGTTAGTATATAGTAGGTAAAGACACTTAATATAATGTGGGATCAAATACAGTATGTTTTTATTGATTTTAATTGATTTAAATAGCACTTGCCATTTTTAATGATATTTATTGACATTGACCTTTTAGGAAAAACACACACACACACAAAACATTACTTACCCCTGTTTGCATCTGTAGAAAACATTTTTCCTTTGTGTAATGTCAGTATTTATGATGTCGACCGTTACACTTCTTGACACTTTAGATTTCGCCCTGCAATTTCACAATATTTTATTGTCTTTTACTGTTATATTTCAACCTTAAAACCTAATACTAAAGCTTGCAACATCCTTTTGTTTGTCAGACAAGTGACCCTTGAAAAGTGGATGTGGTTAAGTAATCGCTATCGTAAGGTCAATACTTAAATGAAGATGGTCAGGGTCATCTAAGAAACATCAGCAGTTTAACTGAAAAATTTTTCTCACCTTCAAGGAAATGAAATAAAAACAGCACATTTCTGACCACATAGCATCAAGGAGCACTTAACTCACCTGAATAATTCATTTTGAAACATGTACAAGTTCATATTTGTGACTTCTTGTGTCATGTTGCAGGGGTTAGCAGAAGGAAATGGACTGTATCAGCAAAAACCTTCTCTAACCTGGATGACTGGCCCCAAGATGGTTAAATTGCAGGGGCCTTTAACCTTCATTTCACATTGAAGTGGATTTCCCAACCCAGCAAGTATAAACCAGTGTTTCTGAAAGCCTCTGTGTGGATTGACTTCTATCCATTTGATGTTTTTACTAACCTGGGGATATGCTTCAAGGATTTCTTTCTATAAATCTCCAGTGTTTTGTTGAATTGAAATGATCTAAAAGCCTTTTGAAAATCAACACAAGCGTGTCCTTTAAAAAATGGAATAGAAATCTCAGTTTGAGGAGGTTTCTCACATATGTTCAGTTTATATCTCAATATATCCCTGCAGTCAGACAAACATGCAAACACCTGTTTCAATATTTACTCAATACCTGAATTTAAAGAAGGTTGTTCTCAATGATCTCTCAATGATCTCATCCACCAGCTCTCCTGTAGCCTACTCCCTCTTACAACTTCTGTAGATTACCATTCACTGACCCTGGATCTGTGATCAAAGCTTCTTATTCTATCTGTGATCTCTGCTGATGGAGGCTGCGTTTGTGTCCAGACCTCTAGAATTCTCCCTCCTTTCCTCTCGGTGTGTGATAGGGATCTTAAACACTTCACCAGTGTTCTGCTTTTATCTGGAGCGAGCGCTAATGTGCCTCATTACTTGCCTAGCCTGTTCCTCATGCACTGTGGAAGAGCGATGGATGGAAGGAGCAGAAGGAAGGGAGAGGGGGCAGAAAACAAAGGGGGAGAGAACTGCCGTGTGATTTAGAGTAAGAGAACGCTCCTTTGGGGTTTGTTCGAGAAGCTGTGGATTGGCGAACTCAGCAAGGTGTGAAATATGCATGTTTTGTTCTAGCTGCTGTTGTGTTTTTAACACATGAATTTAAAGATGTGCGCTGAAACAAAAAAAAAATCTGTCATGTAACCTAAAAAAAAAAAGTGCTTCATGTGATAACATATATGAACTGGTTTTATTCCAGTCTAAAATATGATTTAATATCACTAAATCAGTAGATTGCATTACCAAAATGCATTTTTCAAAAAATCATACTTAAAATGACTTGAATATACCTCATCTGTAATGACCATGTTTTTAATTTCTTTATTTTATTTATTGATTTACATTATATTTTTCTGGGAATAATAAAGTCAAAAACATAATGAAGTAGAATAACAACTACATTTTAAAAACAGTTTGACTTTTTTTATTATAAATGATTTTATTACACGTTTTTATTACATGATTCACTACTTAACATTTGAAAAATGGCAAATCATGTGGTGCAATTACAAAAATCATGTGGTGCAACCAACATGTATAAACCTGCAGAAAATAAAAACATAAAACAGGAAATTATATCACAGAGAGGACTCCTGAATAGCCTTATGTCTGTGTCATGGCCAATAAGTCAATTAATCAAAGCTGTCATATGGTACAACTTCTCAAAAACATAACCATGTTATTCATATTTAGTCAATAATTCATGATATTTTTACACATGTATCAGGGTCTAAGGAATATATATATATATATATATATATATATATATATATATATATATATATATATATATATATATATATATACATATATACATATATTAGTACTTGGTTACACTATGTAACATTTTTTTAGGGTATTTAAAACTAATCAATATAAATACAAAGACATTTTTACGAACTTGGCACTTGTGTTTTAAACTAAAGAAACTCTTTCATCATGTATTCATTTATAGAGTCAAACCCTGAGGTTTATTCATGTTTTAGGAGAACATGAACAAAACTGTGGAGAAAGATCTGCCACAGTCGGCCCAGAGGAGTTCCAAACATCTCCTTCAGTGACAATATGCAAGAGGGAGAATTTTAGTGACTGCTCCATCACGGTTCATGCCATCAAGAGAGGCAGGAGAAAAGGGGAGGGGTTGGAGTTTCGACAGGTGTGAGAGCTTGTTTCACACTAGAGCGCACAGCAAATAAACATACTGGAATTGGTGTGTGTTCACGCAAGGCTGGTTCACAGCTGGTTATGAGAGAGAAATGCAGTGCGGTTTTCCTCTTTGACAGTATGAAATAAGAGATGGGAGTGTGGAATACAATATTTATCAGGAGAGACAGCTCCAGCATTTTTTTCTTAAACACAGTCATTTATGTTTGCGTAGTAGGTACCTGCAGGTAGCTTTGCAAATGGAGCTTCTTAAAAAAATTAACTTATCAATTCAAAACTTGCACAAACCACTTTGTTTGGAGAATTTCAAGGCAAGCAACTGAGTGAGAAAGTAAATGAGACATTATTCAGACATTTAGAGCTGTGAGTCTACTCTTATATTAAAATATATTTAAAATACATAATTTTCCAGGTTAAAAGTAATACTTAGAAATATTATCAAGTATTAATTCATAAGAATCATTATTTTACAACCTGAACTTGTCATAAAGGGTCAAATTTTCTGGTATTTTAAAAAAATGTATCAACCTCTACACAGTCATGAGAGTCTGCAGGGATCATCTCTTTTATATTATTTATTGTGATTCTCCATGATATGTGGAGTACATAACTTTTTTTTTTAAAAACAAAATTCATTTTAATACCCAAATCAAAAGATGCCCATCATAGAAGAGGTGTACATTTCATTTTATTGCTTTTTTTATGTTTTCCATAAAGTCAAAAGTGTCAGGGTGGTGCAACTGTCCAGCTATGTTTTCTTTTTTGTGACTTATGTTATTGATATCAATCCTAGTATCAGACACAGACACAACTTTAAATAAGAGTATGCTGATGGTTGGTTTAATGTTCATTTCAGTTGCAAAGGCTGTCAAAAAGATGTTATACACTTTAGCAGTGACGCCAGCTGATGGGACCCAGTCGTGTCATTCTCAGCTCAGCTCAAGATACTTTGATTTAGACAAATCGCAGAGGATCTGGGTTTTTAAAATTGTACACTAACAAGGAAAGCTGGTGTAGAACCACTGCTCCCCCACATGGCGATCGTTTGTAACTTCTCCCTCAAGTCCATGTTTACAGCATTGAGAAGGCAAGAAGTCTCTCTTGACGAGTCTTGACACTCTTTCTTTTAAACACACACACACACAATGTTAAAAGGGCCTCGTCACCAGCCTTTTGGTGTGCACTACAGAGGCCTTCCAGACAGGATGCTTTTGAAAAGCCAAATGTCAAACGCAGAAGTTGTGGACAGGTAGGAAGGTGATTGAGGTAAAGATCAGTCAGGTGTACACAGGGGCATTTACAGACTATAAAGAAGACTGAAAACTACACAAAATGACACACCTGCAGGGACACGGTAGCATGAATCTCAGTAACTGCCACTTTGTTGACTTTTGTGGAGCCATTTTTATAGCTTGGTATATTTGGACAGAGATCGTTGCTGTAGGTGACAATTAGCCTTTCATGCTTATGAGGGTGATGATCTCCCATTACCCTTGTCATGACTATAATGACAAGTCCAAGGCAGATCAGGTACAAAGAGTATCATCAAAATATGTTCATGACACCAAGTTGAAAACCTCATTAGCATAGTTCTTAGATTTGACCTTCAACATGATATGGGGTATAAAGCCTCTCAGTGTATGTGTGGGTGTGTGTGTGTGCACCTGCCTTTTTATAGCAAGATTCAATAAAAGCTGCCCTCAGTTGGATTTATCTTACGAGCCCTATGATAACAATCAGGCTGGTGTACAAAAGCATCGAGGGTGCTGGTCTTTGAGCTGCAGATGCACAGAATCAGTTTGATAAATGTCCTGAGCCCTGCTAAAAAGAGAGTGGCATTCAATGGCTGTCAAATCTATCATTGTGTGTTTAGTGTTCAAATGATAGTGTGATGTTGTGTGAAGACTGAAGCTGCACATATACACTCACTGTCCTGAGCAGTTACATGTTTTCCAATTAGAAAAGAAGATATATCATCTGGCAAAGCCATGAGAGAGCTGATTACTGCACTTGTTACCAGGGCAACTTGAACAAAAAAACGCATATTGTATGTTCGGTTCATTGTGAACAGAGATTCAAATGTCCCTCCTGACACTGATTCATTTGTACTTCTATTTTTATTCATTGATTCGTGGTTTGCTCTCATAACATGTGTACTTTGTTTTTTTGCATCACAGAGACTAATTAAGATTATTAAAGGCATAATACACAACATAATAACCTGTATATATTTCATTTTTCTGTGAAACACAAAATAAGACATTTTGAAGAATTGTATTTGTTTGTTTGTTTGTTTATTACGGAGCCCTGCACATGACATGCAGGGGGAAAAAAGTCAATTGTGCGCACGATTTACTAATTAATTCCCTCGATTTGCTAAATCCTGCTCATGATTTAGCAAATCAAAGGAACGAATTAGTAAATTGTGCACACAATTTATAAATTGAGGGAACAAATTAGTAAATCGTGTGCACGTTTTAGCGTACTATTTTTTTCCTGCATGTCATGTGCGGGGCTCCATTATTTATTATTTATTTCCTGTCCTTGATTCTGATTCACCCAACGGTTCTGTGTATCACTACACAGCACCCTTAGCAACCACTCTTAGCAACGTAAACTGTATGTTCTCAATTGATATTGCTCATTGAAGCTTACTGTTTTATGTAGAAGAGTATTGTGAGAAAAAGATTCATAGGTCAGTCCTATTTTCATAATAAAAAATCTGTTTAAATGCCCAATGTATTATCTTGTCCTTTTAACAGTTAAGGGGTTTTCCCATGACTGACAGCGCTAGTCAAAGCATTGTCAGTTGCGTCTTGTTCCTTGTTCACAACAATTCAGTCTTTTCATTATAAAAGTCTTCGCTACTGACTGACACACTCATAAAGACAGTCTTTGCCGCCATTTAATAGCATAATGATGTAACTTCTTTTGCTGTTCACGGTCAGGGACTATTTTTTCTGGCGGAAGGAATGCTTTTAGTGAAAGTTTACTTCATGAAAGTTGCAATGATAGATATTTTGGCTTTAAAGGGGACTTATTATGCTTGGAAAATAAGTCTCTGATGTAAAATAAGTCTTTGATGTCCCCAGAGTGTGTATTTGAAGTTTTAGCTCAAAATACCCCACAGATATTTTTTTTAGCATGTTAAAATTGTCACTTACGCACCGTTTCAGTGTGTGCCCTTTAAATGCAAATGAGCTGCTGCGCTCGGCTTAAAACTGCGGAGCTTCAAGAGCTGATTCTCCGGTGTCAGGAGTCAGTCAGGACGCACTATAATGTCAGAAACTGCGAATACATGCTGCATGGAGATAGAACAGGTATAGTTTAGTTCAATTACGATTATAACTTATATTGTCTTCTTCCACTATATTAGTACAAGCCTGTTGTACTGGACCCCGTCCGAATGATGGCCAAAACTTTACAGATGAGTTTTATGATGTTTATTGTAATTCACACAAAAGATGAAGCGTCCATTTTCACTCTAGAAAATCTCTGTAAGAGCTTAATAAAACACAGTGCAAGTGTGCATTAAAATATTATCCATAAACTCTCTCTCTCCCTTGCATTATCATCAATATACACAGCAAAGTACACAGAAACACTTGTTACAACTAACAGTAAACAAATATATAAAGACCTTATGCCTTTTCGGGTGGTGGTAAACTTTATATCCGTAAATCAACTCCGATGAACTGTAATAAAGTGCTCTCACCTTCATTACTGCCGTATCCAGTATCACTCTGGAGACTGTAAGATGGATCTCAAACAGTTTACTAAACGAATTTCGGTAGAGTTGAGGGAGCATTTTCTTCAAAAACAAAATTAATCCACTTCGTCTTCAGCGGCTCAGATTTCGGGAGTAAATGGGAGAGCTATGTGGATTAATCCATCCAGCTACAGAACACCTAAAACACTTGGGAGACATTCTCAGTGCTGCAATGGCGGACTATCTATAACTCACTGTGAACTCGCTCAGGGCGGTTCTATGTTAAAACGGCAGTGTCTGTCAACATTCGTGGACAGGGCCTGTGACTAATGTGACGTCACACTGCCAGGGATCTGGAAACGGCTTGTTCTGAGACACTGCTTATGATTTATGGGGATTAAAAAAAAAGGAGTGGTTGGATTTTTATCATTATAGGGTGGTTGTGTACACACACTACCAACACACATTTATAGCCAATTTGCATGATAGGTCCCCTTTAATATTTCTATTGTGTGGTAACCATTTTATAAAAGCAATAATGTACGAGAGGCTGTGCTGTATCATGAATAAGTCACTGCTGAAGGCCTTTCAGCCATGACTTATTCACGATACAGCAGAGCCTCTCGTACCTTATTGCTTACATACAATATTTGTGTGAATATAAAGCAGTGCTATTTTAGTATAATATTATATTATAAAATATTTTGAATGAGCTTTTATTTATATATTTTCAGTTTTCATTATAATTTTAGTTTAGGTTTTAGTAATTTTGTTTTGACTCTTTGTAATTTTTATTAGTTTTTATGTTTATATTAGTTTAAGTTTTAATCATTTCAGGACTTCAGCTTATTTATTTATTCAGTTAGATGACAAGGCAACACGTCTACTTTTCATTTAAGCTTTTTAGGTTTAAGTTTTTCATCTAATATTTATATTTCAGATTTATTTCAATTACTAAAAATGACTTTTAATAGTTTTAGTTACCAATAACAGCACTGTAATATAATTACATGATTTTGACTGTAAATACTCCTTTGTTAGAGATCCAGAGTGTATTTACAGTACGTGGCAACATTTCTACTGATGTTCAAATAGGGGATGTGTGCTGTATTATTAAGGCCTTTGCACACTGAGTCTGAAATTCGCATGCGAAATTTTTCGCACGTTAAAAAATAAATACGACCGTTATGTCAATCACGTTTGCACACTGCCTCCGAAACTTAAGTCCGTCATAAAAAAAATTCGGATCAGGTTCGATTTTCTGCGTTTTTCGCATCCGTGGTATGCATTTTAAGAGAGGTTTTGACAATTCAGAGCCACCGTACGCGAACGCCATCTAACAAGTTGATCCACGTCGTCTACAGCACAAAGCAGCAGCACTGTATGGCAAACAACGTGCGGAATACAAAGAGACAGAGTATGAAGTCAGATTGTGCCAGTAGCAAAGCATCAAACTGAGGCACTGACATCTTGAAGTAAACTTTGAAATGCTCGGGATAATCACGCAGCTTAATGAGGTGAACTCTCCTTTCTCTCTATGCAATCTCGGGATTGGATGGACCCAATATTTCCTCTTTTAAGAGAGAGGACAACTAAATCGTGCTCACTGCTTGAAGACTCCATTGTGAATTGTTTTGCGATTTTTTTCCGCAACGTATTCATTATTAATACGCATCGGACTCAGTGTGCAAGGTCTCTGTAAGTGACGAACTTTTAGGATCACGAATACGAAAAAACGCACACGAAAATTTCGGACTCAGTGTGCAAAGGCCTTTATTAGTCTAAGAAATTCAATTAACCTCATAAATATTGTCTTCCGCCGTCTCTGAGAAAAATCACTCCTGTAACCTTGGGTTTTGAATGCCTTTATTATCAAAGATACAAAACAGAGTTGGTCTGCAGAGCAACTACAGAGTCTGTTTTTGTCCTGTCTTATATACAATTTTTATACTCTAATCAACGTCTAAGTCAATACATTTAATATATGCCACTTTTATATGTCCTGTATTAGTGGAACAAGAGACCTCAATTCATCCCTTTTCTCATATAATAGCAACACAAAGAGGCATCAGTTCATCATAAGACAGCACAAAATCATCACATATATTCTCTTTAAGGCAACTCATCAGCACATTCCTCTCTTTTACATGCCTCTATACACACAAACATGTAGGGTTTTCATGATTTATGGGGACAATCCATAGACATAATGGCCCTATAAACAAAGTGTAAAAAGCCCGGTTTTGAAGTTTGAGGGCAATGTCTCCCAAGCATAAAGGTCACAAGTAAGAAGTTTTGTTTAAAATAGATCATTTCACATAATCCATCTCAAGAGGCTCCAAATCTGGGGTGTGAATTGTGATAGCCACCTCTATGGATACCTTAGAGGACATTGATTTGAGTGACAGTTACTTTTCCTGTTCTCTAAGTGAAACATTAGGATGCTCTACTGTGCTCTCTCTCTCTCTTCTCCTTTTCCTCTTTTTTGGAAGACTGTTTATGTATAGGCTTGAAGTGATACGCTACACTGAAAAACTAGACAGAGAAAAATGATTTTACTATTTTTAAAGATTTCAATTAAGACATATAACAAATGGCTTGACATGTTCATATAATGCATACAGAGAGTATAGAATATATTGAATTGTCGTCTGCAACAAAGGGGCTTAAGCAGAGATATAACTTAAAGCTCAAATGGCATTAACTGTTCCAGGAAAAGCAGATATCAGTGACATGAAGCACTGTAAATCCCTTCATGTCATTTATTTAACATGTAGTTCAGACCAATGGTAATGACAAAATTCAGCACTAATTCTATAAAAATTAGACTCTTGTGAAATGTCAGAAAAGACATATTACGCTTAAAGTGAGGCCACAGTGGGAATTTAGAGATGGGGAGGGTTTTAAGTTTAATTTTGTACTAAAGTTTGATATGATTTATGAAGTTTTACTTCACATTTCAACTTATTTTAAGCATACATGGGTGAGTGTGTGGGGCTATATTTGTTCGGGTTTTGGATTTAACTGAAGAATATTTGTATAAAGACTGCAGATAAATAAAACACACTGTTCATGGCCTTGGGTTGGTATGCTTTTAAAGAAATCTGCTGCATATTTCCACTCCATTCAAAGATCAATGAATATATCAAACTTGCTGTGTGAAACAGCCTTGGGCAATACAAGATGTTGCCAGCTTTTAGTCAAAGTCAGTGTCATTGTTTGCATGTCTTCTTAAGCTCTAAAAGCTGCATTCAGTGATTTTTAAATGCATAGACTGAAAAATGTCAACCCTTCTTTTTTTTTCTTTTTTTAGAACTTTTCATTCATTCATATTTAATTTTATCTTTTTGTTTGATGTCATTTATTATTAAGAATATTTGTGTGCGCAATAATTCACTTAGGATGCTAAATAAAAAAAAAGGTAACATTGGCCACGTACACACTGTAAGTTAACCACATTTAAATACAGGATTGAATCCCCTAAATTAACGTTCCATGTGCGGAACAAGACTCGCTACCGAAATTGCAATGATTGACAGTGTGATAACCACAGCAACGTTTTGGTGTCTGAACTCAACTGAACTCAATCAGCACTGATCAGGGAGTCATGCATTTTAAGGGCTGTCTCAATCGCAAAATTCTTCCAGGGCACTGAAATGCTCGCTCCCTTAAAAGTCCCACAATGCACCATAAAAAGCAGGCAGTATCGACGCTCACTATGTCCCCTTCTGTTCCGGAAACTCTGAAGTGCAAAACATAAATCGTGCAAGCCAAATGAATACACATGAACTGCACGTGTCGAACGTGTCCATCTGCGCTCATCCTCGGTTGAGTGTACTTTAAAAGCTGTGCGGACGCAGACAGCCGAAGTCTACTTTGGGCTTGAGGCGAGGCTGTCCTTGCTGTAGCCTATAGCGTGATGACGTACTGAATTAAATCCAATACATAGTGGATGCATGATACTAGGCTCTTTTGAGATGAGCAAAATCTGAGCAGAACCGATCATCGCTGATCACCGTGAAATGCATGCAGGTTAGAAATGTGTCCGAGTGTGGGCTGCCTTGCTTTGATGTCACTCTTACGTGTGCCAAAACACTGAGGCAGCCATGTCGGATTCCACAGTCAGGTGCAGTTGTTCTCCCTGACTGCACTGATGAAAAAAGCAAGATGGGAAACGACTTACAGACGACACAATTCAATGCTTATTGGTTTAAACAACTGTGATATATTGTTCTCGTTTAAAATGTTTGATTTTGATTTTGATATCAGAACTTAAATTACATCCAGTTTCTTTGCAACACAGAGCATGTGAATCCCACAATATCCGCCTTTGATCTCGTAGGTGTCTGATTCACTGCAAGAAGAAAGAACTGGTCATCTTGGCTGCACTTTTTTCACTTCTCCTCTCACTGCAGCCGCCTACTCTTGCCTAAATTTCAGAAGAGGTGAAGCACATCTCAAACAAGTCTTTTATTTCCCAATCCAGTTTAGGCCAAACTCCGTTGTTGGTTGAGCTTGACTCATAAAGTGATCCAGTTTATGGCGTTAATAAAATAGGAAGGTGCGGGTTGCGATATTTGTTTTCAATATGAAGCATTTGGATTTTTCTAGGTTTATTATGGGCTAGTTCTTGTTCGCTGTTTTTTTTACTAGATCTGGCAACATGAATAAGTCAAGGCTTGTAGCACTTTCTCAGTGGTTTTCTTGCACCACGCATAATAGATCCCTAATGCCCGTTTAAATATTAACAACTTGTTGTTCAGTTTGGTTCCGTACACATTGTGTAGAATTTTTGTAAATATGGTTGTCACTACCTGCATTTATCATCTGTCACTCCTGCAATTTACTGAACTGTGTACAGAAAAGGATTAAGCACTAAAATATGAACTGACAACTGAATTTAATTGCAGTGTGTATCTGGCTGTTGTGTATTGACTAGTTCATGGTTACATGTAATGTATTGCGTGAATTTTTAAGTCCACCAATAATTTTATCACTTAAAACTCATCTTTGATGACCAAAATGACATATATTTAACATTTTTTCCTGGGAAAAAAAAAAATTAGCTTGAATGTAACTCTACACCCTTGCTTCATTTAGTATATGTGGAACTATGAATATGCAAATTAGCCCTGCCTCTACTCAATCATACAAGCTCAGAATACTTAAACCACTGGTCAATTTTACTGTAGTAAATGCTGCACAATGGCAAGTGGAAATACTGGTTTAATTTAGCCATATGTTTGAACCAGAAACTGATTCAGAAGAAGAAGTGGAAGAGTGAATTATACAGGGTCGTCTACAAGTCGATGTATCATAATGGTAATGCGATTTATGTATCGCTCTCTACAGCGTCAGACACATAGCAATAATTGATATGATTAGACTTTTGCTTGGCTACAGTACATTATCAAACGGCTAATAATGTGTTGCTAATGTTACACAAACCATGTGTCAGGGTTATGTCTGTTTTGAGTTGGTTTTTGATATGTTTCCCTGTTCTGTTCATGTATGAGGCTGCATTTACTCTGCAAGTCTTAATGCATAGATCCGATCTTTTGACCATATCCGATTTTTTGGCCAGTATGTTTACATTCACTTTAGACGAGACTGGTATCCGATATGTGTTTACATTAATTCCCGCCCAAAATGATTGTCATTGATAGATTTACATGCACATGCATAGACCCTCGGGTTTTGAATTTATAATTTCAAAATAATTTTGAAATTATTTATATATTTCACGTCAGGTGGCTATGATTAGCCTACCTGCCAGAATGTATAAGTTAGTTAGTGTCATGGATGTTTGCAGCGCGAATTCTGACTGAACTAATATACAGTAGACTGGAACATAAAGGTAATTTGCATTTGTTATTTTATCTACAGTCGTTAGATCTAGAATTCTGAAGTGAAATAAAGTAACAGGTAAGATTACATTTATTTGAATGAATGATAACGAAAGAGAGCGAGCGAAGGAGAGAGCGCACAAGAGAGAGAATAGCCTACCCAGTGAAGCTTTTGGTCTGTTTATTTAAAAAAAAAAACACACACACACACACACACGTCTGTCTCCTTTAAATTAACCGGACAGAGGTAGAAATTCAGCTGCTGAATGTGTGTGTGTGTGTGTGTGTGTGTGTGTGTGTGTGTGCGTGCGCAATTTCTTTCAAGGAAAAAATAGATAGACATAAAAAGTTTCCACCTCAATAATAAAGCTGCGAATTTTAGTGCGAGTGCATACAGGCACGTCTGCTTCATAATATAACATTAAAAGCTACCTTTTAGTGAGCAAACATCTCGCCCTCGCCTTGTGAAGGCTTGGAATTCCAATGGGAATCGGATATGCGTGTTTAGACGTAGGTCGCATGTCCAGATATTGGATATGTATCTGATTTAAAACCACATTTGGAAGTGGCTCAGATCGGATGCGAAAAAATCGGATCTCGTGTGGATTTTTGTGTTTACACATGTGCAACAAATTCTGATCTGTGTCCGATGTGAGCAAAAGATCGGATTTTTTGTGCCGGTGTTAACGCAGCCTGAGTTTGTAAATTGTTTCAGTTCTCCTTGTGTGAATACTTGTTTGTATCCTTGGTTACTTGGTGTCTTCAGTTCAGGTGTGTCTTGTTAATTTAGTTTTCTTAACTCCTCTGTTTGCTGTGTATTTAAGCCTTGAGTTTCAGTCTAGCTTTGTTTATCTTTACGCGGTGTTTGTTAGTTTATTTTCCTGGTTCCTTGTTTGGATTACTCCATTAAAGATTCCTGAAGATATCTCCTTTGTCGTGCGATTGAATACTACAACCCACCGTGACACCATGTTCCCGTTCGCCATCTCAGTCTGCTTTTTAATATCACTATATTTCCTTAGAAATGCTTTGAACATCTTAGAACGTCAGTGGAGAAAGGCATAGGCCTATAGTTCATTGAAATGTACATAATTCGCCAGCTATAGCTAAATGTACCCGATTTTTTTTTATCAACAGCAAAATATACTGGGATAACCTGGTTTCTATTGAGATGCCCTGCTTCACAGCATAGTTAATATTTATGGTAAAGTATATGGTAAAGCCCACCCCGCATGTTGACAGGATTGGTTACA
Source organism: Hypophthalmichthys nobilis (assembly GCA_037950665.1). Classification (NCBI taxonomy): domain Eukaryota; kingdom Metazoa; phylum Chordata; class Actinopteri; order Cypriniformes; family Xenocyprididae; genus Hypophthalmichthys; species Hypophthalmichthys nobilis. The sequence continues at coordinate 22,623,671 of CM075480.1, read as the reverse complement.
AAATATTTGTGACATAGAAAACAAGGGTCATTTCAAACCACGTCTTTGGTTCACTGCAGTTTTAAGGAGAAAATACTCTTAAAAACACCCTATAGACAAACTTGATTTTCACCACAGGGGGTCTTTTTTACCCGAACTGTCTTGTAATTGCAAATTTTGTTACATGTAGGCCTTTACATTTTAATTGTATTAACATGCAAAACGTGTAACGCTGTGATGTAAAGTGTTACCAGCAATAATGTAAGAGATGAACTGTTACCTATCCCATATTTAGAATGTTTAAATTCAAAGTGTTATATATTATCAGTGTAATTGTATGTTATTTTGTGAAACAAATCAAAAGGTGAATTATCCACATGAGTTAACCCAAATAACCCTGTTCCCAAACTCTATTGGCTGAGTGATTTTCCTCTGACCTCAACTCAGATGTTTCCATATAATGAATCAGTTGCTTAATCCCAAATCCAAATCTTCTAAAATCCATCATCCATCAAAAGTTGTTATGTGTCTAACCCACTGGAAATAATCCTGTAAGTAAACAATATGGAAAACTAAAGCTCTCTGGAAAATGAACAGTGGGATTCGGCAGATACACAGAGAAAATTCTGGTAAGACTCATTAGATATAAACAGAGGCTCATCAAAAGGGGTGAGAAGGATAAATGGGTAATTCTGGCAGCAGACAGACATTTTAAGATAGAAATATGTTTAAGCTTGATGACACCTGCATCAGACAATGTCTGTCTATATGACATGAGTCTTTGCAAAGCACCAGCAAATGAAACACATCAAAACCAAGGTAGGTTTTGTTCAGTTCCAAATATGGCTGAAATGGATTTGACTAATGTAGCTCATTAGAGCCAGAACGAGGCGTGATGACACTAAGCTCCAAAGGTGGAGAGCTGCAAACGCTTAGGAATATTAATGTTTTGAATATTTGAGGTCTTCCCCATATATATATATATATATATATATATATATATATATATATTTAAAACTGGTGCAATGGGTTTGTGTTAAAGAACATGTTTTGAAAAATGTTACAGCTATATTTGTCAATATTATGAAAGTCAATATACTAAAAAAAGTTGTATGTATTAATTTTATGCTGTCTTTATGTCCTTTTTTGGAGCTTGAATGTTTTGGACCCCATTGAATGTCATATTATGGACAAAAGGCAGCTGAAACATACTTCAAAATAATATATATATATATATATATATATATATATATTTGTGTGTGTGTTTCGGAGAAGAATAAAAAGTTTGGAACGACACAAAATTTTGCCTTGACTTTTGTCTGAAATTTAATAAACAAAATATCCTGTGTCTCAAAGCTATATCTTAATGAAACAGATTTATTTACCTCAATCCATTTTTGTTTTTTTTTAAGAGAGCTTAGGGTCTGCATATCAGTATGAAAATATTTACTGCTTAAGTCATTTAATAGCTAAGACCTGCTTAGTGGAAAGAATGCACAAAAGGTCTTCTAGAAATCTTCTACAGAAGCTGCTTTAATCCATGTTTATTTATCAGGACTAATTTGCAGGGATGAGTAAGAAAACGCTTTACACACCCTTCTCACCAGATGGGCTCTGTCTGACAAGCACAGCCGAAAACAGATCATCTGAATTTCTGAAATGCATTCCGGTTTATTTTTGGAATCAAAGATTAATATTTGATCAGGTCAAATACTTCAGACAAGACAACAGAAATACGCATCGAAGCTCAATGTTTGGGTTATGCATAATTCATTATTTCCAGCTCTCATTTATGAGAGGGAAGGGTGGAAAATAAACAGAAATGTTCAAATGATGTGGTGTGTTTTCTGTCCCATGATATGAATAAAAACTAATGTAAATATTTCGTGGCTAGTCAGGACTAACTACCCATGATTATTTAACAACAGTCTTTCTAAGATATTTCTTTATACTTGCATCCAGAATTGGAAAAAAAAAAAATTATTGTGAAATAATTGACTGGACACCCTGGTCTCAATTACGAATGCACCCACCCAATGTGATGCTCATTTTTCATAAAGTCATAAGATAATCTAAATAGAGAGAACTGCAAAATTTTAGTTAGGTTCAGTTCATTAAAGGATTAGTCCACTTTCAAATAAAATTTTCCTGATAATTTACTCACCCCCATATCATCCAAGATGTCCATGTCCTTCTTTCTTCAGTCGAAAAGAAAATAAGGTTTTTGATGAAAACATTCCAGGATTATTCTCCTTATAGTGGACTTCAATGGACTCCACTGTTGAATGTCAAAATTACAGTTTCAGTGCAGCTTTAAACGATACCAGACGAGGAATAAGGGTCTTATCTAGCGAAACTATCAGTCGTTTTCTAAAAAAAAATACAACTGTATATGCTTTATAAACACAAATGATCACCTTGCAAGTGCTTCCACCTTCCGTATTCTTCAAAAAGCTTAAGCTGTATGTCCTACGCCTTCCCTATTCAACTTACGGAACAAACGCGGCGCCAGTTCCGTTTTTTCCGTAAGTTGAATAGGGAAGGCGTAGGACATACAGCTTAAGCTTTTTGAAGAATACGGCAGGCGGAATGGTGGAAGCACTTGCAAGGCGATCATATGTGTTTATAAAGCATATACAGTTGTATTTTTTTTAAGAAAATGGCTGATCGTTTCACTAGATAAGACCCTTATTCCTCGTCTGGTATCGTTTAAAGCCCTTTGAAGCTGCACTGAAACTAATTTTGACCTTCAACCGTTTGGAGTCCAGTGAAGTCCACTATAAGGAGAATAATCCTGGAATGTTTTCATCAAAAACCTTAATTTCTTTTTGACATGAACATGAACATCTTGGATGACATGGGGGTGAGTAAATTATCAGGACATTTTCATTCAGAAGTGAACTAATCCTTTAAGGGACCATTATGTCATTTGTAATGTATTAGAACAAAATTAACTAAAAATGTTATTTATGTTATATATGAATGAATTTACTTCTTGGAACAGCACACACGGGATTGTGGTTATAGCAAAAAATATGTCTGTTCTACCTTTAATAATCAACTACATCATCTTATGTAAACTAACAACATAATCAGACAATTCTTGATGCCTTCTTTCCTCCATTTACAGCCTTAAACTGCAGTCTTTTAAATACACGTGTTCCAAACAACAGTAAATGATGTCTAAGCAGGGCACTTCAGAGGAAATCCTAAAGATGCACATCAAACAACCTCATTAAAAGTCATTTGAAACAAACTTTTTCTTACAAATGTTTCTTACAGGTTCAACTTTGCAGATGTTCAACAGTGTTGTTCAATATTTTTTGTGATGCTTCAAAACTTCTCAGTCACCACTGGACAGCAAATGGTGTATAATGTGTACTGTTTCCCATGGGAAACACAGGGGTCTTTCTCAACGACGCGTCCATAATTCTCCAATGAGCCCTATTCAAATCTTATGATATTTTTTTGTGTGGTGTCCATTCAGAAAGTTTTGTGCATGGGAAAAAAAAAATTGGTTAAATGTACCAATTCAAAAGACTGAAATTGGTGGCTAAGAAAGGAAAATAATCAATTAATCAATCAATCAGTCTGGATGACATTGACTGAGAAAACTTAATAGGCGTTGAATTACCCTGACAAATAAGGAGAGAGAAACACACACATACACACACAAAACAAGCAGGCTGCTGCTTGTTTTGTGTGCAAGCATGGCAAACAAACAAACCGCTATTCTACAGCTCTTTTCTATTTTTATGACCCAAAATCAGTTGTCATAAATCTGCATATGGTTTGCCAAGTGTAACAAATTAACTGCAACTGCTCCTGCAAATTCACTTTAGTTCTGTAAACAGAAATTGTGAAAACCCTTGATCTGTGGTTTTATGAAAGTCTTGTTATAAGTCATCATTCTGAACTTCTAAAAACCTTCATAAACATCTGGCTTTTTGTTGTTTTTGTAACTGCTGGTGTTATTATGCTTGGAATTTGTTTGATCTGTTATTCCAATAAAGGAGTTGAAAGAACAACACTTTTTTATTATTATGATTTAATATATATATATATATATATATATATTAATCTTCTTTTCATAACTTTTTTCCATTTGAACTAATATTACTATAACTAATAAATTATTTATAAAAATAAAGTTTAACGCTTCAGCTTTAACTTGGACAAATAATGAAAAGTGTATTCTGAATAACCACTTTCTCAAGCAGTACACCCTTCAAAGGAATATGGAATAAGCATGATCACTTCTGAATGTAATACACCCACAGCCAGAGTCAGTCTAAGCAGTTATGCCTTCACATGGCACAGCACAGAACACGAGGTCAGAGGGTGAAAAAATAACGCGCAGCTGCGAGCAATAAATGTCCATTTACTGTTCAGCCCCATGGCTTCGCATGCTGCCCAGCTCTTGACCTGACCTGAAAACAGAGTAGGGAGGATGGGGACCTTTAGTGAATAAATAAAAAAGAAAAGCTGGAACAATAACACATAATTGTTTTGTGTGGCCTTGTGGCTGACCTTGTGATCGTGCAGTACATGCGAGACATGCAAGTTCAAATATGGCTGCTCAATAACAGCTCTGAAAGAGAAAGAACGCACAGGGAGTATTACTTCTCTGCTTCTATTGTGCCTTAGGAACGGATTTCCAGCTGTTCTGTTCCAACTTCATTTGAAATGATGATTTCCATTTTGAGAAAGCCTTGTTGAATCGTCACTGATAAACTGAATGAATGAGTAATTCAAACACTGCTGCAGATGAATGTCATCATTTGTGTCTAATGTTGTAGCCCTCAATACACAGTACATAAAACAACCGACAGACTCATTCATTCCTGGCTTTTGCAGTGGACCGTTACTGATAACAAATCAGTAGCTTTTGTTTTAAGGATCCTTTCAACACATCCTAATTTTTGTACTGTGTAAAGTATTACAGCTTAACATCAATGGCTCACAGTTATGTCAGCTGTTGTATTTTCAGATGATGCATTTATATATTTAACTGAATGTTTAAATGTTTTAGCATCATTTAGATGGTTGAAAGAATCTTGCATTGAAAATATTCTGGTGTCAGCGTGTGGTTGCAGCAGTGATGAAAAAAGGGCAGGATAAGCGCAGATTATTTTATTAAACACAAACTCAAAGTGAAATCTCATTCAGACTATGAACAGAAAGAAACACGGGGCTTAAATAACCAGGCAAACTAATCAATGAAATAAACAACAGGTGCAACAACTCAAACAATCAATGAAAAACCATGGGAACAAACTGAAACACAGGAAACTGAATTTAACACGTGCAAAACAGAAGCAGAAACAGATGATGCCTTACATCTGGATACACTTAACTTCAGAATAAATCAGAGTTTAAGGCCTTGTCCACACGGAGACGAGTTTAGCTGTATACGCAAAAATGTTGTATCGTATAGGCGTTTCATCCAGACAGATCCGGCATTTTCAGAAGGTGAAAACGACGCCCTTTGCGTTTTTGTGTGAATAGTCAATCCATATATTTTGTGAAATGATGATGTCATCACTCCACGTGTCGACCGTAGTCAGTCACCGCTAACAGCACAAAACAGCAACAACAACAATAATAGCGTACAACATGCTTGTGTTCGTGCTGCAGAAGCTACCAGGCCTAAAGCTTTATTAAAATACAGCTTTATTTCGAAGCTTTACTAAAGTTTGTATACAGCGCGCAAGGTTTATGCGCATGCTCCGAGTCTTATTCTTTGTTTTTTAGTGTATCTCTTTTGCAGAATTACAGCGCCACATACTGATCTGGCATGTGTACTACATCATTTTGAGTCGTTTCAGTGGTTTCGTGTGTACGCAGATATTTCTTGAGACGAGGAAAAAAAAAGATCGGATAGGGTAAGCTCTGTAAGCTGTATTTGCTAATTCGCACCACTGTTTTCAAATAAAAATGCAAAACTTTTTATGCAATTTTGCTTTTCATTTACACAACAGCTGCATTTTGGGGTCCTGAAAACGCAAGCTTTTGAAAACAGGTTTACATGTCTAATCCATGGATATTGACATGCAGCCAGGAATTGTGTTTCCTGACATTTATATGTGCCTGATTTCGATGCCGGGGAAATACATAAAGCAAATCGGCCTGTGAACGCTTTATATAAATACAATATAGGTAGGTCTAAATGGGAGTGATCACTTATATCAATGTTATATATTCCGTTATATCGTCCAGCCCTAAAACTTGTATAGTTTTTGTCAGTGTTTATTTAAAAACACCCAATTATGCAGAATATAAAATTGTAAATATTTAGTTGATGAGTTGTCAACACAATATATAACAATACAATATATAGGGTATGATTTTAACCCAAAATCCTACATTTTGACACAAAATGATAACTGCAAAACATGTTTCTTTGCCTGGAGTCCAGTTGTCTCTGTGAATTGCAGCGACCTATTTGCTTCTTTTTTCTGTAGCTTTCAGCAGTCTGTAAAAATATACCTCAGATTTTGTGTCAAAACTATTTGTACAGTCAGTCGCAAAGCTCTTTCCCGTTTTGGATGTGTTTTGTGTGTGTTTCGCGGCATTCACGCTGAACCAATGCTGCCACTCAGTCTTTTGCCACTCAGTGGTCATAACGGTCGACAGTGACGTCACGTGCATACCCTCTATAGACCCGCTGTAAATATGAACGGTAAAATTCTGTCATTTCCTGTTTAAAAGTAGTTTTCCGTGCATTTTTCAAGCATGGAAGTACTTGAAGAAACATTCAGTTGTGTGTTGTAGGTGGTGGGACAAGTCTGTGGCAAACCTCAAGTATTTTCCACATACCATTCAGAGCAAAAAGAACTTGTAAGAGGCACAAAACTAATTTTAGCTTTAGCTAAGTGCCTATTACCATCATAATCCAATCTGAATTTAATTAATAAATCGTTTCACCAGACCTAACTGTTATATGTAGTTTATACATTTAGATTGTATGTGTTTGCGCGCACGGTATCAGGAAGCAACGTATGGCAACAGGGAGGTGGCGGCGGTGCTTAAATCGAGTTGCCCCTTCCACTTCTGCTAGTTTTACTGAGATGTCATATCCCATACAAATTGGCCATTAATATTACAGACGTCCTGTGGTAAAATTACATTACTCCACCTCCCCATGTAAAACTAATCCCGTCCAAAGAGGGCTTTAAATGTTCCTGTCTGATGATGGTGGATATATTTCTTTCTTTAAATCTTTGTAAATAAATTTGGTTTGGAAAGCCATCCCTTTTCTATCCCTGCTGTTCAAAGTCTAAGAAAGCAGAACCATTTTTCTTTGGTTTATCCCTTGTCAGACAAAGATTGAGTTTAGCCTTGACCCAGGCTTAAATTTGATACTGATTTCTCCCCACAATCCACTGCATCCACTATGAGACTCCCAATTACAATCTCTCCCTTCCTCTTTCTTACTTCCCCACTTCTAGGAGATATCCAATTTTCCTCACCTTAATGGCCCTTCCTCGCTTTATCTTCTGGGACACAGAGATCTCAGAGAATTTCAGAGGCCTGCAGTACCTCTATGGTTGATGTACATGCAGCTAGATGCTAGAGATGACACATAGAACAATACCTCGTCCCTGTAATCATACTATGATGCCATTATACATTTACTGTTTTTTGGTGGGATCTGTCAGAATGTCACTGTTATTCTAATTTTTTTGTATTGTTTTCTAATTTCTAATGGATACTTATTCCTGTAGCTCAAATGATAGAAAAAGACAGCCCTCCTGACCACGACATGGGGCATGGACAGTTTGTGACCGGCCTCTGTGGCTGGTACATGGCAGGAAGAAAGTTCTTGGACAGCCTGTGCTTTTGGAGGAGCTGTAGCGGGCGGCTCCGCCTCTGGGGAAGTGTGTGCAGCCCAAACACACAGGATAGTGTTTGCCATCACAGGTAGCGCTATGGACAGAGGAATAATTTCCAGGACCACTGGTAATACACTGAGGTGCAAATATCTGCCACTATTTGTACTATAGGCCTTATAGGTTAGTGTAAATACCATCTATATAATTTCCTCTGTCCGCACATGCCAACAAACTTTCAAACTTTAATGCAAATTAATCAATTCAATGCACATTTTTCTGGAACTGCATTGGAATTTACAAGGCATTCTCAATTCAGTTCTTAATGTATATATATGTAAGTTGTGTTTGGTAAAAGCTTGTACCAAATACATAAGTGTATACGTAGCCTATATTCTATTTAATGTAAATGTAGATAGATAGACGTATATTCTATTTAAGAACATACCATAAGAACATAACATAAGGTGGTTATTCTCAAAAGGTCTGTTTTGTGACAAATAGAAATACAATTGTGCTACAAAAGTACTGAATTTGCTTAAGAATGTCAAAACAGCCTATTAAGTGTAGCACTACTTATTCCAAAATGTGTCAAAATGCCTGAAATTAATAAGGTACTCGCATGCGTATCTTTTCTGCTGCTCACTGTGGACAGATCAGTGTATATCAGCCTTGTTCATACACTTTTGAAATATTACACTGTATGCATCACCTTCTCATCATCGTGTTCCTGTCACACACTATCATCTCTTCTTTTTTCTTCTCTGTGGAGGCTCATCACCCTCTCTCTCTCTCTCTCTCCTTTCCTGCATATTTCCTTTCATCCTCGCTGCCCCTTGAGTAGGCTTTCGGCTCTATCTAAAGGGGCCATTTGATCTTAGGGGCAGATTTTCACTATCTACAGTATGTGACCTTGCCCTGACTTTGTCAGTGAGTCTGTGAAAACAAGCACCTTAAAGCCCAGTTTATCCATCTGCTGGATGAGAATTAATCCCCCCATGATAGGTATTAGCTAGGAAAGTTTAATTAGCTGTGATTAAGCACGACAGTGAGTATTTAAAAAAATATAATTTTTATTCAGACACAGGCAGAGACAGCTTATTTTCTGCAGACATTTCTGAGAAGCTTTTTATGATTAATAATTTGTCCTTAACTTTCTAAAAAATTCTATTGCTTCTTAAATTATGTAGGAAGATCACAGAGAGGATGATACACATTTATATTAGAGACTCATTGTGATGTTCGTTCAAATCAGTGTGTCATATAGATACACCTCAAAGCAAAATCTATTGTCAAGCGTATCAATCTTATACTACTGAATTGCTTAAAATTTTTTTAAAGACCCCCTGTGGTGAAAATCAAGTTTTTTTATGTTGTTTATGTCTATGTGGTGTTTTTAATATGCTTTAAGACAAACCAAGTGCAAATTCATATGTCAACACCATTGCTGAGTATTTTCTCCTTATGGTGAAACACCTATTGAATCATTTACTTGAGTCCAAAAACACTATTTGGCGAAAATTACACACTTTGTTCATACTTTTCTTGATTTTGCTTATTTGCATATATTTTGCATATTTTACACAGAATGTTGTTAACAAAAAAAAATGTAAAAAAGCAAAATAGGCTAAATTGTGTGCACGATTTAATTTTTTTTCTTGCATGTCATGTGCGGGGCTCCGTATGAATGCAAAAAAGCCATCAATTCGGCAAAACGTAAAATAGTTAAAAAATTGAAATGAGATATGTTGGTTTGACCACTGAGCCCAGTCTCACGTCTTTTGCAGAGTCTTGTGCATGACACGTTGTCCTAAAACATGGTGTTCAAGTTTAACTTTTAAAGTCCCCTTGTAATCAATAATTTTATCCCTTAAAACTCATCTTTGATCACCAAAATTACATATTTAAGTTTTTTTTTCCTGTGAAAAAAAAAGTCTTAATGCCTTAAAATAGCTTGGATGTAACTCTACACCCATGCCTCATTTAATAAACATGGATCTATGAATATGATAATTAGCCCCGCCTCCACTCACTCGCATGAACTCAGACGAGATCCACTCGGTCAACTTACTGAGGTAAACGCTGCACAATGGTATCGCTTTTTACAACGTCGGACACATAATGGTAATTAATACGATTAGCGTTTTGCTTGACTACATTATCAAACAGCTAATAAAGTCTAAAAAATGAAATAGTCTTGTACTGTAATGCATGTCAACGTCTAAATGTTTTTGCACTGGCAGTCATGGCCTATACACTGTATTGGAAACCTTTACATTATCTGATGTTTTTATTAATTCAGTACAGTGAATGACGACCATCTGTGGCCTCCCAGTGAGGAAATTTAGCATTATGTGATTAATTTACAACAAAACAAAAGAATATATGTCTACATCTCTGATCACTTTTTGTGTTGCATTTCATAATGAAATTGCATAGTGCTGACTCATTTTCCATCAATTCTTTTTTGTGAATTTTAATGTGTGCCCAGGACTGTTGGTAATTGGAGAATGCAAAGGATACAAAATATACCAAATCAATGATGCAAAAAAAAAAAAAAAAAAAGGCTGCCTTTCAAGGATCCTTTAGATTGTGATGGTCTTCGAGGGAGCTTGATGACATGGTAGCCAAGGTATGCAACCTTATGATTAAAAAACACCCATGTTTAAAGCCCTCCCATTTGTTGCCTACTTGTGTAATGATGCCACCTGCAGACAAAAAAAAAAAAAAACACTTACCACTAAGCTACACAAACTGACAGCCTGTCTGGAAGAAACACAGACAAGCAATACAAACAGTGTAAATTCCCAATGCTGCTGGACTGTTTTAGCAGCTTGGCCAATCAAATTTAAGAAACAGAACAAATTACATTAATACATTAAATAGATAATAAATTAAATAGTTTGTGTATTATATACACAAACTGTTTATTTTTATAGTACAGATTTGCTACAAAAAGGAATTCAACAACATGCTGGTCAGATTTCAAAGCTGTGTGCAAGATCTTGAAGAAGTGTTTGCTGTCCATTTTCTCTTACTACTCACACATTCATGCTCATCTGTGCTTTATACCTGGAAAACACAGAGACATACTAACAGGCACACACACACACACACACTCGCCAGTTTTATTATTCTCTCCTGAGCCATAACTTGTCTTCAGCACATTATACATAACCATAAACAGAAATAAAGGAGTAAGAAATTTGTGCTGACACCCCAATAAGCAGCCACAGCAGAATAAGCATTGTTTTGGGTCTCTGAGAAATAAGTGCTGACTTAAGATTGTACTGGAGGAATTACACTCCAGGAACTCAACATGAAAGACAAAAAGCAATCTGACTACATATGGGGGAATGCCCATAAGCATTTATCCATTAAAAAAAAAAAAAAAAAGTTGCAACAGACAGATTTGTGAAACAGTCCTAAAAATAGCTAGCTATTTTTAGGTCTGTTTCACAAATCTGTCTGTAACAATGCCTTTCCCTTTTTCTTTTTCTTTTTCTTTTTTTTTCTTTTATTTTTTTCAGCACCATGGTAATAATAGTGTCTAGCCTATATTTAGCAAACCATTTAATTGTAACAGTTTCCCAGTTGTGTGCACAGATGAACAAAAGTCTTACGGGTGTGGAACGACATGAGGGTGAGTAATTAATGACAGAATTTTCATTTTTGGGTGAACTAACCCTTTAAGATCTTCATAACATCTTTTTCAATAATGAGCTATGGTGTAGCGTATCGAAGCTGTTTAATGTCTGAGCTGAGATGATGATAAAAAATTTACCTAAAAAGCAGTTGCAAATGATGTACAAAATACACATACTCATCTTTGTACCAATAAAATGAAGAACACTTTATTTTACAACCAAATTATATGTTATATCTAATTCATTTAACTTACAGTCAAATGATTTCCTCAGCATCTTGTGATTTATGCTATATAGTTATAGTTCACACTGCACAATTTTCAAAGTTGTCAGATCACTGTTCTTTTCACACTGCATGATTATCTGGAAAAGCATTCAGTCGCTGCTGTGTGCACTGCACGATGGATTGGCGACAGGGGGGTTCACATTGCATGACCTCTCAATAGGAAGAATCACCAACACATCTGTCTGGTCCACAAACTACGTTTCACTACCAAACATACGCAAGAAGTGATAAGGAAATAATGCAAGGTCATGCGTGAGACCGGAGTTCTCGCACAAGACTGGAATTGTTATTAAAAATGTTAGCCCGCAAGAAGCTTGCGATCCAAATTGTGTGCTAATTTGTAGCGAAAAGGAGAAAAAGGAAAAAAAAAAGATTATGGAGGAGGAAATGGCTGGGGAGACGGGGATCTATAACTCCTCCCTGAACTTCCCACTGCCCTGTATCTTGATCTCTCATTGGCTGTAGGTCATTGCCGATGTTATTTTCAGTCAGAACACATTTCACACAGCAGGATTTTGAATTGAATTCCAGATATTTTGCATGCTAAATATCTCATGTTGATTCTCTCAAATCGCGTTATACCGTTATACTGCTCAAAAGGTTAAAGGGATAGTTCACCCAAAAATGAAAATTACCCCATGATTTACTCACCCTCAAGCCATCCTAGGTGTATATGACATTCTTCTTTCAGACAAATATAATCAGAGTTATATTAAATAATGTCCAGGGTAAGCCATGCTTTATAATGGGAGTGGATGGTGCCCCAAATTCTAAAGACAGAAAAAATGCACTCATCCATTATAAAAGAAGTCCACACGGCTCCGGGGGGTTAAAAAAAGCCTTCTGAAGCAAATCAATGCGTTTGTGTAAGAAAAATATCCATATTTTAAACTTTATAAACTGTAATCTCTAGCTTCCACTAACTGCCATACGCGCGTTCTCGAGAGAGTGGCGTCCCAGCTTATGACGTAGGACGCATGCGCAGTGTGAGCTCCGGTGACGAACACGGAAGCGCAGAGAGCAAAACAAAACACGGAAGAACACAGAATACAGCCTACATTACAAATTAAAAGTACAAAACTAGGATTTGTTAAGAAAAATGTAGGAGGATTTCGATATAAGCCAAGAGAAGACTTTGTTTTTTGCCCAGCCATATTTGTTTGAACCGGAGTATACCGACCAGGAACTTCGGGAGATGGAGGAGGCTGCAGCAGCAAAACAAACTGAAAAACTGTTGGCCGTGGCATGCTTATATTGTCGGAGTAAATGCCAATCACTTGCGAAAATCACATTAGCCAAACCCTGTAAGTCACATCACCAAAAACAGCAGACTAAGAGACAACACACCCAGATAGCAAGCAGTAAACAAACCGCGCAACTGATAGAGAGAGCGGTAACTCACCCATCTGATGATCCGAAAGTGGTGGAAGACGCAACAGGGTAGAAAGCTCACAGCAGCCTGATGGCAAAACTTGCAGGCAGTAAAACTTGCAGTCAACAATCAAGTCCAAAGCACCAACAGTTAGAATTGGAGTAATCCGAAAAGCGCAGTAATCCGATGGTGATATAGAAATCCAAATAAAGCAGTAATCCGATCAGTGCAGCAAAACATACAAACAAACAATCCAGGTTTGAAGCGGCAGCTAGTCACGCACAGCGATCTACATCTCCCTTTGATGCTGGCGCACGTAATCTCAAGACTTTAGCTTTGTTGAAGCAACCCGGTTATTCACAAGAAATAAGCATTTTAACACTAATAAAATGTAGAGTATAGCTCAAATAATTCGCTTCTTCATGTGGATTTCCTTTGCTGTACACAACTTGGTTCTCGCGAGACTACCATATTCTCACCGGAGCTCAGGCTGCGCATGTGTCTTACGTCACACTCTCTTGAAAGGGCGTACGACAGCTAGCGGAAGTTAGAGATTACAGTTTATAAAGTTTTAAATATGGATATTTTTCTTAGACAAATGCATTGCTTTGCTTCAGAAGGCCTTTATTATCCCCCCGGAGACGTGTGGACTTCTTTTATAATGGATGAGTGCATTTTTTCTGTCTTTAGAATTTGGGGCACCATCCACTCCCATTATAAAGCATGGATTACCCTGGACATTATTTAATATAACTCCGATTATATTCGTCTGAAAGAAGAATGTCATATACACTTAGGATGGCTTGAGGGTGAGTAAATCATGGGGTAATTTTCATTTTTGGGTGAACTATCCCTTTAAAGGGATAGATGATTTACTCACACTCAAATCATCCTAGGTGTATATGACTATCTTCTCTCAGACAGACACAATCGAAGTTATATTAAAAAATATCCTGGCTCTTCCAAGCTTTATAATGGTAGTGAATGGCACTCACCCAAAAAAGTGCATGCATCCATCATAAAAGTAATCCACACGGAGAGGCGTCTACTCTCACCTACTCCTACATCCTACGTCATACGTTGCGTCAGAGGTTACGCTTCTGCCGCAAGTTGACTTGCGTACGGATGTTTGTCGGAAGCTGGTTATTATAGTTCATAAAGTTTTATAAAGTTTTTGGTCCTTTCACTCATGTTGGAAAGTCTGATTCAGTAGTGAATCATCCCGTTCGGATGTTTCATATAAATGAATTTCCCAAAACTGATTCACCAGTTTGTCTCCCTATATTGTCAAATTAAGGTATTTATAGTATTGGGGAGTAGCTAATGACAAGTAACGACGCTACTAACTTTACATTTTTTAGCTTGACAGTAATTGCTTTGTGTAGCTTTTCCGGTAACTAACTACTTTTCCAGCACATTTTGCATTTTTGACAAACCTGCAATGCAGTGCAGTGTCGTCTTTTTAGATTTTAGAATTTTAGACAAACTAAAATTGTGCATTACGGCCGAGATTGTCTGGTGATTATGTAAAGGATGTATAGGAGTGTACAGCAGCTCATTTGCATTTAAAGACATTCTCGAAAACAGCATGTTTTTCCTTGCACTCAAAAATGGACATTTACAACATGGTGTAATAAATGATCTGTGAGGTATTTTGAGTTGAAACTTAACAGACATATTCTGGGGACACCTGAGACTTATATTCCATGTAAAAAGGGGCATAATAGGTCCCTTTTAAATCAAATTATAAATATGCATTACTGTAAGTGTAGCCCCTCATCCGCATGGGAGTTGGACGCTTTAATGAGGAGGCTAAAGGCTGCAACCTCTAGCGTCAGTCACTAGAGCATCTCTTGAGATCAGGGGAGTGAGGTTTACACGCACAGCACTTACCAGCCTACGTCTGTTACACTCACCCCCCTAAACCTCACTCCCATCCGGGTCACGGCACCAATGTAGCCCCTCCAGTTCGCACCTGCCCGCTCCAAGTGGGACATGAACCCGGGCCCATCCGCATGGGAGTCGGACGCTTTAATGAGGAGGCTAAAGGCTGCAACCTCTAGCGTCAGTCGCTAGAGCGTCTCTTGAGATCAGGGGAGTGAGGTTTACACGCACAGCACTTACCAGCCTACGTCTGTTACATAAGGTTATAGGCTATATGTTTTCTTTATTAAAAACATATTTCCCCCTTAAGTACCCTTGTGTATATAGCAACTTTTCTGATTACAGCTTAGTTTCCCCAACACAGCTCACAAGCACCATTCTGTATTCTAAAATGACAAATGGGACACCCTGTGGCTTTGTGCACTTGAAGAACACATGCATCAAAGGCCACAAGACTAAAAGTCTGCATTAAGTGTGGCATCTGGGACACGACTAAGGATATTTCAAACATAGGCAGATAATGAGCGTACCAACACACACACACACACACTTACCTGGCATGCTTGTGCTGTGATTTTGAGCAATGAAGAGGTAATCAAGTCAGGACAAGAACAATTAAACCACAAAGGCCCTCTCAATCTCAGCCAAGGTTGTGCTTCTTAATAACTAATGAGATGTCTTTATCTCAGGGGTTGCACTACATAATACACCACTACATCTGTTTATTGCAAGGCTCGGGGGGAGAGGCACAGAAGTAATTTGAAGTTATAAATTAATGCTAGTCACTCAGTCTAAATGCACTCGGCTCTAATGTTGGTGAAAGCTGTTTAGGTTTCACACTTGTCTGCATGACATTTTATTCATTATGTCTCATACGTATTGGGATCGTCCTTAGGTTGAAAAAGGCCCCAGGGGGTGAAAATGATATGATTTTACCAAGTACAACATGTTCCTGGATCAACATCTTTGATGATCCTAGAATAACATTCCAATCAACCAATCAGATTTGAGAGATTGAGGGACAGGTTTTTTTAAAAAAAACCTTTTTCTTATAGGGGTGTCCCAACAGAGTATCAAAGTTTGACAGAAATAGATTTTTTGTACAGATATATTGTTCACAATTCAGATGAAAATTCAGACAAAAACAGACTCCCTCCCCCCAATTCTTTACACATGATGACTTTTACATTCATTTACCTTTTCAAGCAGGAGAGTGCTGAAAAAATAAAAGGGTCAAAATCACCATAAAGTGCATTTGAGACTTCACAATTTCCAAAATAAAAAGCTGAGATTGTCCATTTAACTTAGCTGTTAGAAATGCATGTTGGTCAAGCACTTTTTATAAATTAACTGCAAGCAGAAAATATATGAGCAAACCACAAAATATGTCCATTCTGTTATGGACAAATGGTAAATACATTTTCATTGCATAGTGATCATAAAATTTAGTTTTTTTCATTTTGCAGACACTTTTATCCAAAGCGACTTACAAGTGAGGAATACAGCAAGTGATTCATCGTGAAGAGGCAAAGAAGTGCTCAAAATAAAAAGTTTCAGACATTGCTTAGAGTAGCATAAGCTAGAATCAGTCAAAAGTTTGGACACAGTAAGAAGGTTTGTCTGCTCACCAAGGCTGCATTTATTTAATTAAAAATACAGTAAAAACAGTAATATTGTGAAATATTATTACAATTTAAAATAACTGTTTTCTGTTTGAATATATTTTATAAAGTAATTTATTCCTGTGATCAAAGCTGAATTTTCAGCATCATTACTTCAGTCTTCAGTATCACATGATCCTTCAGAAATCATTCTAATATGAAGATTTGCTGCTCAAGAAACATTTATGATTATTATCAATGTTTAAAACAGTTGTGTACTTTTTTTTCAGGATTCCTTGATGAGTAGAAAGTTCAAAAGAACAGCATTTATCTGAAATACAAAGCTTTTGTAACATTATACACTACCATTCAAAAGTTTGGGGTCAGTAAGAATTTTTATCTTTATTTTTTTTTGAAAATAAATTAAAGAAATTAATACTTTTATTCACCAAGGATGCATTAAAAATCTTACCGTGTCCAAACTTTTGACTGGTAGTGTGTGTGTGTGTGTGTATATATATATATATATATATATTTTTTTTTTTTTTTTTTTTTTTTTTTTTAAATAATAATGATAATAATGCAATTATTAAAAATATATTTTTGTTTCCCTATAAAATATGCAAGTTGCACTTTCTTTTCTAAATAATATCTAACAACAAAGATATCTGGTCAAACTTGCAAACAATACTATTTGGCCCTCATTTTTTATAAAGAAATCACACAAACGGTTTTGCTAACTTGTTAAAATAATTTGCTTATTTTCATAAAAGATAAAAGGGTAGATGACAGGGTGGACCTTTGCATGACAGGGTGGACAAAGGCTATAATGAGTGAAGAGAACAGGAACATCAGAGAAACAACAGGTACAACAAGAAACCCTTAAGCAATATATGATACTCTAAATATAAAACCGCTTACTTGATTAGTTCAAAACCGTGGATTCATTCAGTAACGAAACACCGCAGCATGTTGTTCAG
Organism: Hypophthalmichthys nobilis; assembly: GCA_037950665.1. Classification (NCBI taxonomy): domain Eukaryota; kingdom Metazoa; phylum Chordata; class Actinopteri; order Cypriniformes; family Xenocyprididae; genus Hypophthalmichthys; species Hypophthalmichthys nobilis. Next base: position 22,606,090 of record CM075480.1, on the reverse strand, counting down.
AGATGCACAACAGGTCCGCTGTGGCTTTGTTTGGAACTATTTTTGTTTCATTTTAGGCACATTCTAACTCCATTCTAATAGGCTACATCACACTGTGAGTTGTTGCCTTGCATCATGTTCATCAACTGCATGCAATGTTAGATGGTGTACAGTTCTGGGCCGGGACAGGATGCATTAAATGCATTTATCATTTCAATGTATTATTTTTTCCATAATGAATCGCACCAAATTAACAGCCCAAGTGAAAACATTATCAGAATGTGGCAAAAACTATGCACATGTCCTCCCTGTCATGTAACATGTCCACCCTGTCATGGAAGACTTGGTGACAGGGTGGACAATGACAGGGTGGACATTTTTTGGCTAAAGTTAGCATTTAATGAACACATGGTGTACCTTCAGTTAGCAAAGTGATTCATTGTTGAAGCTGACTGTGTACTGTTTAAAATATATATTTTGAATTTCTGAAAATTGTTTATATTAATTAATATTTCACCATGACAGGGTGGACATGTTAAGCTTGACAACATCCAACTACAAACACAATATGATGAAAATTAGGAAATATAAGTGTAGATAACTTAGTGTACTTGCAGCAGATGTTTTAACCTACATTGAAGAAAGACCAAATAGGATGTCACTGAGTACATCAGCAGGTTTCTTAATTAAAGGAGCAGTAACCCCATAATGACAGGGTGGACAGCAATTTCAAGGACGTGTGCAAAATGCTTCATTTCATTATGAAAATAGAATATAAATGAACAAATGGACTTGTTTTATCAAACAACTTGATGAGGACAATAAGAATATTTAAAAAATGTGTCATTTAACTACTGTTTACACTGAGCAGTGTGTGGGACGTGCCAAAATCACATATACATTCAATCAAAGAAAATGGTATAAAATTAGAAAAATGCATTTAAGGAGACTGTACTTATATACTTATCACTGTACTTATATGTGTGTAAATGTTTGGTCATTTATTATAATTTCATTATTTTGCATTATGTTCATGATGATTGATTCTGATGAGGACACCAAAGGCACTTTATAGTGATTTTGACCCAAATGTGTAACTTGTGCATGTGTGATAAATAACATTGGGGTCAGTACGTTTGTTTTTAAAGAATATTAAACTTTTATTCAGTAAGGATGCATTAAATTGATCGAAAGTGACAGTAAGGACATTTATAATGGTACAGAAGATTTCTATTTCATAAAAATAGTGTTCTTTTTCAATTAATAATAGAATCTTTTTAAAAAGAAATTAAAACAGCAAGGGTCATCTGACAAGCTTTGCCTTTTTAAAGTATATTAAAATAAAAACAGTTATTTTAAATGGTACCCTAATGATGTTTCACAATATTACTGTTTTTACTGTATTTTGGTTCAATTAAATGTAGCCTTAAGAGATTTCTTTCAAAAACATTTGAATTCCACATTTTTGAACAGTATATATCTACAAACCATGAGTAATTTTATATACAGTTCCATCCTGAATATTGTATTACTTACATATTTAAATATAGCCAGCTACAATTTATTATATTAAATTATTGTTTATGAATCAAATTTCAACAACAACAACAAGAAGAAATACAGACAATTTATTACAAACTAACTAAACGCTATTAATCCCCTAGGTGTCCTAATGTAAGTAAGACGAACATAATCAGCACACTATACAATCGGCTGACTATACATTATACGTTACTTAACGAATGACCTTTATTTTGAAACGTCTAAACGCGGAAGCTGGATGCACATGCGCTTTGCTTTGTTGTCAAACAAAACCCCTCCTCTGAAAGTACAAACTGTGAAGCAAGTAATGTGAAGTAAGTAACATTGAACGATTTAAGTTGGCAGAGAATTTGTTACATGCATATTTTTGATACTTTACTGAATTGCTTTTGTTTATCAAATCTGACAGATAGTTTTGAAGAAAAATTGTTTTAACAACTGTAGCCTTATGTTGGTTGTTCGCAGAAACTATATGAAGGGTACACATGGACTGAAATGTGTAACTTATCTCTATTTGGACTCTCAAAGCCAACAAACACACATATTTTAATATTAATATTTAAAATGAAAATATCTCTGTTTTCAGGTCAGGTATGCCGGTGGTGAATTTATCATTTGCTGGGGCTGGGTTTTTAGGAGTATATCATCTCGGAGTAGCAGAGGCGTTACTGAGACACGGACATAAGCTGCTGTCCTCTTTAAAAGCCTGCGCTGGAGCTTCAGCTGGTTCTTTAGTGGCCACTATGATGATCACTGCTCCTGATAAAATACAGGTAAAGCTATTCATCTACAACCAAGAACATGTTAAAACAGTATTCTGGTCAACCAAAGTAAATTATGTAAAATGTGTTAAACATTAAGTGCCATCGTTCATTTAAAAATGTTGTCTATTTGTCTGTATTATAATACATTTAGATATTTACATTTAGGCAATACATACATAAATGTTTTTCCCCTTTATTTTAAACACGTTTTTTTTTTCCTTGGGTATATTGTTTTAATTGGTAATGATTTCAGTTTGTTACAAAAATACAACTAACAAAAGCCAGTCCTTTAAAGGGTTAGATCACCCAAACATAAAAATTCTGTTGTTAATTACTCACCCTCACATTGTTCCAACCCCGTAAGACTTTCATTCATCTTTAGAACGCAAATGAGTCTTTTGATGAAATCTGAAAGCTTTCTGTCCCTCCATAGACAGCCTACGCAACTGAAATTTTGACGCTTCAAAAAGTTCATAAAGAGATTGTAAAACTACTCCATATGTATTGAGTGGTTTAGTCAAAATTTTCTGAAGAGACATGATCACTTTATATAATGAATAGATTGAATTTAGGCTTATATTCACATGTAAACGGAAGCTCAAGCATGTTTGCTTGGCGTGTGAGAACCAATGAGGTTCATTCTCGTGTGTTATGCAGCACATTTGAGCTTCCGGAAGAGGTTTGTTTGTGTGCATCATTCATGTTTGGTTGAGCTTCTGTTTATGTTCGCTGATCAATGTTTATATGTGAGTAAAAGCCTAAATTAAATCTGTTCATCATAAAAAGCGGTCAAGTCTCTTCATAAAATTTGGACTAAAACACTCAATTCATATGGATTAGAATGATCTCTTTATGAACCTTTTTGAAACGTCAACGTTTCAGTTGCATAGCTGTCAATGGAGGGACAGAAAGCTCTCAGATTTCATCAAAAAGATCTCGATTTGCATTCTGAAGATCAACGAAAGTCTTATGGGGTTGGAACAACGTGAGAGTAATTAATGGCAGAATTTTCATTTTTGGGTGAACTAACTCTTTAATGACATCCTGAAATCACCTTCTAGGAGATGACATTTATTTTTGATGAGGAAGGCAAATGCACTAAAATGAGCAAAGGCACAAAGTAGTACTGGCAATAGATTTTATGAATTATTTAATATTTTGTTGTACAAAATTACATGCCTCACTAATATAAAAAGCCATAGCATGGTTCTTCATTGTGTAAATAATTAAGCTATATTTTATGAGTTTAGGTGCCTGAGCTTCATTAGAGTAAATTTATGAATGTCTGGTGTACTCTTTTGAGAAACTGCAACATAGACATATCCATTGTTTTTATTTTATTTAAGTTACAGAGCTCAAATGCTACTGCATAACAGCGGTGTCCCTCATTGTGCTTGGGAAAATAGACTGACCTGTTTAGACTTGAAAGAGACTGATGTGTTCAACAGATCAACAGATCTATAGAAACTACAGATTTCTCACTGTTGAATCACCAAGGCTCACACATATAACTGACTGAGAGCTGTCTGTTCTGGCTTTGTGTTTTCTCACAGCATTGTAAGGAATTCACCTACAGGTTTGCCAGTAATGTGAGAAGTCAGAGGTTTGGAGCTATGACACCAGGATATGACTTCATGCTTGAACTGAGGTAAAAGCGGCTCTCAGACATCATTTTGTGATCGAATGAAAATGATTCACTAGGTTGAAATTAACCCCAGAGGGGTTTTTTGCAACTTTTTTCCTCCATGCAGAATTTTAATCAGAAAGGCTGTCTTGGTAAGATATCCTACTCAGCTGTTTCTTCCACTCAACTTATATTCACCTCATTTCAAATTGAATTCCATTTCAAAATGGTGTTAGAATATTGCGATAGATAGTTCTGAGGCTGGATCAAAATTACCCTGCACCTGAAACTCCTTCTCACAAAAAAGTTTTTTTTTTAATTTTTTTTTAAACCTGAATTTAATTGCAAATGGCTGAAAGTCTCTTTTATTTGCTTCTGTTGTTATGCTTTTATTTAGTCAGCATTGTATGGCTTTATTCTGTGTAACAACATCAACAAAGAATTTTTAAATAATGTACTGTTCAGTTTTTTTTATTTTGTAATTAAGATTAATGGGGACTAGAGCGTCAAAAAGTATGCAAGTTGTAGATATAATTATAGCTTATATGAAGCTATATTTTTCACAACATACATACACAGTAGTAATGTCAAATTCATTAACCATTTGCTTGAGTCTGTCTCTTTCAATCTGTTTATCTGGAATACAAAATTGGCTCAAACGATTCATTCACAAATCGCACTGAACTGGTTCTCGAGTTCATCTCAGTGACTCAATAATCCATTTGCAGTTATTAACTGTTCGCTGAATTAAATAACGATATTGGTTTGTTTCATACACAAAGCTATCAAAGACTTGGATTATAGCCCTGAAGTCATATGGATCACTTTTATGATACTTGTAGGGTGCTTTTGTGTCCTTTTTGAAGCTTGAAAGCTCCAAGCTGTGTTCTAATGATCCCTATGCAGTGTTCACGGCTCTCTTCTCCCTGAGAATGGGATATCTGTTGAAGCTCACTTCACTTGACAAAATGCATTCACACCCTGCAATGTCATTAAACATATAGACAACACTTGAGTCACACATATTAGAGTTTGAGATATGATAATCATATAATATCCTTTTGTAAATAAATGCAGTTTAAATTACCATACTTTAATTCAACATACAGGTGTATTTATAATAAATATAAATGTATTAATATAATTAATATAAATTGTCTTATTTTAAAGTGCTAAACTGAATGATAAATGTCTGTTTCAATATGAAAATAAATTTAACCGCAATCAGGATAGTTGCATTGTAACTTTCATGTCTTTTGCACTTTATTCCCATGAACAACCACTTACAAATCACACTGCTAATTGACCCTTCGCCGGGAGTTTGATTGACAAGCGATCTAACCAATCATAACGCTGAATCCGCCATTTTTTCTGACAAAGGAGTCAGGAGTTAGAAGATTAACCTCGGTGGACTTGAACTTGAAAAATGGTCTGTACTGATGTCTTTCCACGTTTGAAACAACATTCCTTCTCATGTTCATTCATGTTTATTTGATGCTATAATTTAACTAGTAGGAAGAGATGATCGGTTCACGAGCTGCTTGATCTGAGGCGCTACAGCGATCTGTCACGACACATTAAAGAGCCACAAAACGTTTTTTATTGTTCGAATTTCTTAAAAAATTACACAGTTTGAAAGCTGGGACTTTGTTTAATATCATAAGTAACCTGCTCTGTCTGTCGATGTGTTGTCAGCGATGTATTTTTCACTCTGTGTGGTGTGACAGCGCTATGGCTGTATGGAAATTAGTCAGATTTCTTGCAGTACTGGAGTGATGCACAATGACAGGTGGGTATATTTCCCCTTGCCACTTCCAAAGAAGTCTCACAACGAGACTCCCTTTTTCCCTTTGCTGTTGACAGTGTCCTTGAACTAAACATACACTATTTGGACTAAAGTATTGGGACACTTGACCATTACACCAACAGGGACTGTGATGACATTGCATTCTTAATAGACTAGACATTAATATGGTGTTGGTCCCCTCTTTGCAGCTATAACAGCTTCCACTTTTCTGGGAAGGCATTCCACAAGATTTTGAAGTGTTTCAGTAGGAATTTATTCTCATTCATCCAGCAGATAATTTGTGAGGAGGTCAGGCACCGATGTTGGACAAGAAGGCCTGGCGATCTCTGTTCCAGTTCATCCCAAAGGTGCTTTCATGGGGTTGAGGTCAAGGCTCTGTGTGGACCATTCAAGTTCTTCCACACCAAACTCCCAACCATATCTTTATGGATCTTGCTTTGTGCACTGAGGCACAGTACTGCTGGAATAGTCCCTGTGACTTTAATTGGTCTTCCGCTTTGTGGCTGATTTGCTGCTGTTCCTAAATGCTTCCACTTTCCAATAATACCACTGACAGTTGACCGTGGAATACCTAGCAAGGATGAAATTTCACAAACTGACTTATTACAAAAGTGGCATCCTATCACAGTACCATGCTTGAATTTATTGAGCTCAAATCAGTTTGTAAATGCAGTCTGCATGGCTTCATACACCTTTGGCAATGGGTTTGGTTGAAAAAACAGATTTTTTTAAGATGTGTGTCCTAGTACTTTTATCCATATAGTGTATATGTTACCTTCAGAGTGGTATCTCTCTTGAGATGGGAGAATACCCTGTGAAGTCCACTTCGAAGGGCACTTACAGTCGAATGGAACACACCTCCTGTCTCCATTAATTGTAATTGCATGGGGAAAAAACAACAACAACCAGTGCATAATTTAAAATGTCTCCTTTTGTGTTCCACAGAAGGGGAAAAAAATAGTATGTGATTGGAATGAAATGAGAACAGGCCTGGTGCCAGGACACATGACTTTTATATTTATATTTCTGTGCTTCCATTGCATGACAACCAGCATCCAGTGTTGATTTAGAGAGAAAAGAGAAATTACCATTTAAAAGGCTCAGTCATGAATGGGGTACCACAGACAATTTAATCAGGTCATACAATTAGAAATTAACATACATTCCAGAAAACTGAGATGAAAGGATAGTGCCAAACATATGTAAAAATATTCCAAGACCACTGTGGGAACAAAATGTTCAGTAGTCAGTGAGTGTGATTTCTTTTTAACAAGTCTGTGCATGGAAGCACAAGTTCCATTGATAATTTCTTTCTTTATTGCAGTATTTTTCTTAAGACAGTTTCAGATATAAGGGGTTGATTAAAACTGTTCATGGCTCCAGTAGAATGAGGTTTGAATGGTCTGTAGATAGTGCCATTCTGATGCAGAAATGTGTCACCTCCTCAATGCTACTTGTGAAATCGCAGATACTGCTGGCATATGAAACGGTGGACTTTTTTTTTCCTCTTTCTGTTGAAGGAAATAATATCTGTGATGTGCAAAAACCTCTGAGGGCTTCTGATATTCTTGACACACCGCTTGGAGCTGATAGCAGACTTAATTTTGATGAAATATCTTTGGAATGGAACATTGAGTGGATTTTCGTTCCTTATTTCTCCAGCGTTACCTCAGTGATCCGGCCAACAGATTGTGTAATTACGATATGATGTTGAGGGAAAAATGGATTTCACTGAGGTTGTTAATTATGCAAACACAACAAATGAGCATCTGTCCTTTGGTTTTCCTCTAGGGAGGGCATCGAAGAGATTCTCCCGCCCAATGCCCACCAGTTAGCTAATGAACGCCTCCATATTTCAATAACAAACTCAAAGACCTACAAGAACAAGATGGTGTCCAGCTTCACCTCAAGGGAAGATCTCATTAAGGTATTCAAGCCTGAGGTCAATGGACAATGATTTATCTTTCAGCTACCCAAGTGATGCCCATGACCCAAAGGGAACTCGCCTATTCAATTAGACACATCATAAGTGCCATCACTTGACAGAGCTATTGCTGTGGAAAATTGCTGCTGAGTTCATTAATTCATTCCCATCTGAAATAAAGAACAAATTGCGCTGGTGCTTCAGTAGTCCATCTAACATAATGATAAACTGTCTTTTTGGCATCAATGATGCAATTCATTTTTTTTTTTTTTTTTTTTTTTTTTTACTATTAATTTATATATATATATTAAAAAAAAAAACATTAAAAATGCAGTTCATTACTTGAAAATACCTCTTTTATGATGATTTTTTTTTTAATTTCTGAAGTAAAATTAATTTAATTTTTTGGAGGGTGCATTAAAGGATTAGTTTACCCAAAATGAAAATTCTGTCATTAATTACTCACCCTTATGTCGGTACACACCCGTAAGACCTTCGTTCATCTTCAGAACACAAATTAAGATATTTTTTATGAAAACCGATAGCTCAGTGAGGGCTCCATTGACAGCAAGACAATTAACACTTTCAGATGCCCAGAAAACTACTAAAGACATGTTTAAAACATAATATTCAGGTTGAACCACTGTAGTCATGTTGACTATTTTAACGATGTCTTTACTACTTCTCTGGACCTATAATGTGGTGATTTTGTTGCTATGGGAGATAAAAAAAAAAAAATTAAAAAAACTCAGATTTCATCAAAAATATCTTAAGAAGTATTGCGGGTGTGGAACGACATGAGGGTGAGTAATTAATGACGTAAATTTCATTTTTTTGGTGAACTATGTAAAAAATGTCAGGGTGATACATTGAAGCATGGTCATTTTTATTATTTGTTATTGTGACAAAAGTTTGGGGTCAGTATGATTTTTTTTAAAGAATAAAAATTCAGCAAGGATGCAGTTTCAAAAGTAACAGTAAAGACTTTAACCTTGCTACTGTATATATATAGTGTATGTATTATATATATATATGACCAAGGGCATGGAATGATGGTAGCATCTTCTCTTTCAGTATAGAGCAGTACATCTGTGAATTCATGATGCCATCAATGAAATGCAGCTCCCCGACACCAGCAGCACTCATGCTGCCCCACATGAGGACACTGCCACCACCATGTTTCACTGTAGGCACCATGCATTTTTCTTTGTATTCCTCACCTTTGCGACGCCATACAGTTTTAAAGCCATCAGTTCCATAAACATTTATCTTGGTCTCATCACTCCAGAGTATAGAGTCCCAATAGTCTTCATCTTTGTCAGCATGAGCCCTGGCAAACACTAGGTAGGCTTTTTTGTGTCTGGGCTTTAGGAGAGGCTTCTTTCATGGACGGCACCCATGCATGCCATTCCTCTGCAGTGTATGCCATATTGTGTCATGGGAAATAGTCACTTAGTTTGGCTTTCTACTATATATATATATATATTCCAAATAAATGCTGATGAATTTGAACTATTCATCAATGAATTCTAAAAAAAAAAAAGTATCATGGTTTCCATAAAAATATTAAGCACCACAGCCATTTATAATATGTCTAATAAAAGAAATCTGCAAATCAGAAAGATTTGTGAAGGATCATGTGACACTAAAGACTCTAATAATGGCTGTCAGCTTTGACATCACAGGAATAAATTACATTTATACAACAGCACTGAAAGCATCACATTTTTAAAATCAGTACCGACTTGGTATCGCGGTAAAGTCATTACTTTTGACAACACTGTTGTACACAGACCTTTATTCAAGGTTTAAGAAAAATCTTTTATTTTTATTTTATTTTCTGCAGTGGTTACACAAGTTCCCACACATGTGACACTAAAGATTTTTCCTTTTCTTTACCACGGGCACTGTTATAAATCATTTACCCTTATAACCTTCTAGTCCTCTGTCTTTCCATTGTACTGATGTATTATAACTGTATTGTTTTTAAAGGTGATCTTGGCCAGCTGCTTTGTTCCTGTCTACGCTGGAATGAAGCCAGTGGAGTACCAAGGGCAGGTAATGGTGTCTTATACGACCAGCTCTCTTGGCTCCAGTACTGTCTGTGACTCTGCTGAGAGCTGCTGTTTGGATTTATTTAGATGAATGAGCAAACCAGCTCTTTGATTCTGCTTGCCCCTTCCACTGACAGAGGTCTGATAAAACTACATTAGCAGCCAAATGCTGTGGTATTTTCAGCCAAAGCAATTGTGAAGTTGCATTGAAGTTCAAATGTGTAGTCATGGGAAAACATTGAGTTGTATTACTGTATATTAACATAATGAAGACTTACAAACTAGACAGAAATTCATATCTTTGAAGTGGAGTACAGAAATTGTACATTGATGTTTTGCAGTGCTGTCGATTTAACGTTAATTTAGTACAAATTAAACAAACAAAAAATAAATTTAACTCTGTTGCATGGATTATTAAAGTGCTCCATTATGGATTTTTGAAAATTACCTTTCATGTAGTGTGTAACACAGCTCTAAGTGAATGAAAACATCCTGCAAAGTTTTAAATCTGAAAGTGCACCATATATTAAGTTATTGTCTCTCAAAAGTAAGAGTCGACTCTGAATCAATTAAACGAGTCGTTTGTAAAACTAATCTTAAGCCATTTCGTTGTGACATCACAACGAAACATTAGCATATCACCCTCCCAAAAAAAAAGACTTACCTGTTCTGATGTGCAATCTAACTGAAACAGCATAAGTTTATATGTCCTCTAAGTAAAAAAAAATAAATAAAAATCTTCTAGAGAAATATGCGATTAGCAAAGACTAAAATCTAGTGTCTAACATCCACACGGTTCTGAGTTTCAGTTCAATGGCCTAAGTAGAGTAACGCTACTGGACTGAAACCCTTTATACGGTTCAGTCTGAACATGTCAGTGATGTGTCCGCATCCAAATTCCGATCCAGAATCACCACATTCTCTGTAGCATGCACAAATGTGTATTTAGCCTGTGTGTGCATGCTCCGCACAGCTTGTAAGTCTCCGGCTAACCAGCTAGCAGCAATATGTGTTCGCTTGCAATTGTCTAGAAATATGTCAAATATTTTTTGTTGTTATGATAAAGAATAGAGCAATACGTTGGTGTACAACTGCAGTGCTTTATCAATACGTTTCTGCGTTGGGCTAATGCATATACCATGACTTTTTGGGTGTTTACCACCGAGCTGTGGGCTATGTGCGCTAACATAAACACAAAACAACTTAATTCATTGCTGAGTCTTTAATTTTAGAACAGAGTGGAGCACCATCATTATTATAATATAATGTAAATGATGCAGGCACTATATACTGTACTCCGTGTTAACCAGCAGAAGTCATCTGACCAGTCACCACAGATTAGTGTCACACAAACGAGGGGTTCGGCAAAATTAATCGTTGAACGAATCGTTTGGGAGTAGTTGAGCAAATACGGTAAAAATAAATGCATATTATGAGACAACGAAAGTGTTTTTTGACCTTGCATGCATGTAAACCTGTTGTTGGGGACTCCCAAAACAAAAAATAGGAACCTTTCAAATGCCATAATAGGGGCACTTCAAATCAGAAAGGTTAAAAAGAATGCAATCATTCTAATTTTCCTTCTTTTTTATATTTTGCTTAAAAAAAAAAATGCAGTTAGAAAGAGTTAAAGATCTGTCCATTGAAGGGGACACTATGCATTAAATATTGTAATGTAAGCCAATGGCAGTTTGTACAAAGAATAAAAGCCATTTTTATTTGCTCATCTGACAAAAATGTACTGGGTCTCATTAACTAATAATTGTGTAGATTATTTCGTATACGCACAGGAGAACTCACGAAAAATCTCCACCTAATTCACAACACTTGCGTATGCACATGAATTTATTCTTAACCTTGTTCTTATTTGAATGAATTTGGAGTATTCTAAATGAGCGGCCATGTGCACAAGGTTAGTCATTTGCATAAAACACGCCCAAACCATATAAGGGCTTTCCGCACACACTATCCTAACAGGCTTACGTCACTCTCGTCAGACGTGTCGCTGTTTAAAGACACGCTCTCACCTGATCCTCGAGCAATGCCAAGCGTGCCATTCTCACCAGTTCTCACAGTAAACACCTCTCATACAGACCCAGATTACAGACCTCTCATGAGCCAGATGTACATATGTGTATATCTGTGTTATTCAGAGAAACTTCGCAGCTGAACGTTATCACTGTAATGTATTGTATGTATGTACTGAAATGTATTTAAGATTAAATTGTATTATTTAATCATTTTATTATATAATTGTATATATGAATTATATAATACAATTAATTTAACATACTTGTTCGGATGCAATTTCATATTTATATAACTTCTTAACATGATTATAGGGCCGTACAGAGTAAGGTTTTTTTTTTTTTTTTCAGGCAAAAGATTTATATTTCAAATAAAGGCTGTTGTTTTGAACTTTCTGTTTATCAGAGAAAAAGAAAAATGTATCATGGTTTGCACAAAAAATATTAAGTATCACAAGTATACATTGATAATAAGAAGAAATGTTACTTGAACATCAAATCATCATATTAGAATGATATCTGAAGAATCATGTGATACTGAAGACTGGAGTAATGATGTTGAAAATTCAGCTCTGCCATCACAAGAATAAATTACATTTTAAAATGTATTAAAATAGAAAACTGTAATAATATTGTACATACTGTTATTATTTATTTGTATTTTGATCAAATAAATGCAGCCTTGGTGAGCATAAGAGCGTATATGTTGTTTAAGAATGTTTATTTCCTCAGAAATGGATGGATGGCGGAATCACAAACTGTCTTCCTGTTCTTCCTGTGGGGCGCACAATAACAGTGTCACCATTTAGCGGCCCTCAGGATATTTCCCCAGCACATAAGGGCATAATTAAGCTTCACTTCAGATTGGCCAACATGAGCGCTGTGGTAAGTTGTTAGCATTAATAAGCCTTACTTGTTACTTTTAGTTCATATTTTTACAGTATTAATTAACTTTGTAAACATTTAAAATATAAATCTCCTTCCAAACTATTATGTCAATTTCAACCGTTTTCCACCCTTAGCTCTCAAAGGACAACATTATAAGGCTGAAGCAGGCCCTGTTTCCTCCCTCATTAACCAGACTCAAGGAACTGGACCAAGAGGGATACCAGGATGCTGTTCGCTTTTTAAAGAAAGATGGATGGCTGCAATAACTGATTTTCTCATTTGTAGCTCTTTCAACACTTTGAATATCTAAAATGTGGCATATTGACACCATTTTTTAAGACAATGTTCCTCATAGCAGTTCATTTGTGGCGTGCAATATTATGTTCAGTGCAATAATCATACTTTGACTGTGTCAACTTTCATTCTTAAGATGAAAAGCACAGTAAAATGCATCATGTATTTCAGGAGGCTGAATTATCATTGTTATAAAAAGTCTATTGCACAGCTTGCAGTGACAACTTCTGCTCTTAGTAAAGAACCACAAGGGCACTTGAAACAGTGTTCTTTAAGAATGACTAAATGAAGTGTTTAAATATTTCTGAAACTCTCTTTGTTGGATTCTGTTCATAATGGCTTTTAAAACCTCAGTCAATCCCAAGACCAACAAGTCACCCTTTTTGCCTTCACTTGCTGCACATATCAATGCAGCTTTTTTGTAGGTCCTTGAGGACAACCATGGAGAACAAGCCTTTGAAGTAAAACCACAGGAGAGGTTTTTTGAACTTCATGAGTCTCCTCACCTCTCAGAACTATCGGTTTACTTGCACTTGATTCCGCAAGAGCGTTATGATCATTTTTCTGTCTGTGAGAATAACGGCTCCCTGGGGAAGGTTTGGGGATTAGCAAAGGCTTGTGGGTATTTGTGATCTGGTGGTAGAGAGAAACAGAGAGCTGGCACACACACCCTACTGCATAAACTGCTCATGCGAGTTATCAAATCATATGGAATAAATAGTACATTTTTGCAATTAAATAGAAATTTTATTGACTTATTGATTTAGAGCAGTTAGAGTTGTCAAAAGAAAAAGATGATAAGAACTGCTTATGTGAAAATACATCAATTATAATTGGTCTTCATTAGAAGCAAGATGAATGTTATAAGCTGAGCACCATTAGCTTGATAAAAAATGGATTATTCAGTGTATAGCTCTGTGGCAGCATGGGACATTTACATCAGTCTTTAAATGATGCAAATGTTCATATAGGTTGATTTATGAACAGCAGGCAAATCTTATGAAAAATCACAGAGACAGTCTCATATCTCATATGATGCCTTGTTCAATGATTTAAACAGATATACAGTAAGAATGAAGCTAAAGTATAGATTTTAGATTTTTTAATAAACATGAAGTTCATAATTAGACCCCCTTATATTATGCCTTCAGTTCTGAACCAGCATTTTTGAACTAATCAATAGAGTGAATGGTTGTTTAAATGAAAGTATTGTTTAAATGAATTTAAAATGAAAGTTATTAAATAATATGGAATTGCAATGCACTTTGTCTAAGTGTGTGTGAATTCATTTGTGCAATGAAACTCCGGCGGGACGTGTCTTTGAATGGCTGCTTTAATAATGTAATTAGAATGCCTTCATGACTTTTCACAAAGTGAATCTGACCCCTCACAAAGGCCCTCTAAGGAGAAACCCCTGACTCAAGGATTTGCATTATTTACTGATAAATCAAGTATGTATTAATTTGCATTGTTAAGCTCTGAGATTTTTTTTAATCATGATGGTTTTATGATTGACATTACTGGCAAGTACTGAAAACATAAGAATATTAATATAATTAAAAGAGCTGACTTTTTTTCTGACAAGCCAACATTTGATAACATCAAACAGGAAATAGGAAAGATGCTGGACAATTCAAAAATATTAAAGTGGTGAAACATGAGCTAGAATATATAAGTGCTGTTTGTAGTGTAGAGTATCCAAGACATTCATTTAACCTTGTAAAAATCTATCTGTCAATCAATTTTCCTTATTGAATCAAGATGCACTATTTGGTTGGTTAATCAGAATGTTTATAGGAGAAAAATGAATCATACATTCAAAATTGGAATGGTTAACTCATCAACATGTATCGTCGACGCATTTGGTTAAAATCACAATGTTCCATATTGAAGCATGGTTGGAAAATCACAGTTCTGTGCATGTGCATCATTTGCAACTAACAAAAGTTTGATTCTTACACATTTTTTTTTTTTCATCATGATAATCTTCACAAATTACCACATCTTTTATGAATTTTGAAGATGGCAGAAGTAAAAAGCTAAACATAAACTACAAGCCATAATACATGACTTCAACTTTACCACCATTCAGCTTCCGACAACTCATTTAAAAAAAAAAAAAAAAAATTCCTTGAAATTTTCAGATATAATAGTTTTGCAAAAGCACATTTATAAACAAAGTGTCTCTGAAAGTGGGTGAAAGTGAGTAGATGAGTTCCTTTTCGAATGGAACTGCGTCATGGCGTTGACACTATGGGGACGTTTCTGAGTGACCAGTGTCTGAAGCATGTGTGAACACTTGCCAATCTTGATTGGCTGATATGAGGTCAAGTGACGTAGCATAGCACCTCAGCAAGACAGTAAGTCACCTTTATTTATATAGCGCTTTTTACAATGCAGATTGTGTCAAAGCAGCTTTACAGTAATAACTGGTATATAATTTTGGCTGCACAGCAGCTCTTAAAGAATAGTGTCAATGCAGGCAGATCAAAGCACTGTTGACTATCAAATGTCAAGTCAAATGTCAAGTGTCCCTAACTAAGCAAGCCAAAGGCGACAGCGGCAAGGAACCCAAACTCCAACAGGTGACAAATAGACTTCTGTTAAAATGGAGAAAAAAACCTTGGGAGAAACCAGGCTTAGTCGGGGGGCCAGTTCTCCTCTGGCGAACAGTGCTTTGTTACGATTCAGGTTGCTATCATATGTCCGATAGGATCACAACATTCAAAGTATTTATTCCAGTTCAATCCAGTTGAGGATCGTATTCATCACACCGGTATGGACGGTTTGTTGAGGAGCTGTGCCACTGGCTGTTGTGCCGATGAGGCCTTCACAATGGATGATCTAGTTGACTCAATCTCTGCTGATACTTCAGGGCTGCGTTGTGGTCGTGTCAAGGCGCCGGTCCTCGGTCTCACCTGGATACGGCCCGGATCCGGTTGACTACGGTAAACCTCGGGATAAACAGAAAGACTAATATTAGCGTAGATGCCATTCTTCTTCTGATGTAACGAGTACATCTGGTGTTATAGGAAGTGTTCCCGGTTCTGGCTGACCTAATTTATGCAGCCTAATAATCCTTTAACGGATTTGAAAATATAAATTGATAATGTGTTATGTGTATGCCAGGTTAAAGAGATGCGTTTTTAGTCTAGATTTAAACTGACAGAGTGTGTCTGCTTCCTAACAATGCTAGGAAGATTGTTCCAGAGTTTAGGTGCCAAATAGGAGAAGGATCTACCGCTCATGGTTGATTTTGATATTCTAGGTATTATCAGCTGGCCTGAATTCTGAGACCGCAATAGACGTGAAGGACTATAATGCTTTAAGAGCTCGCTCAGGTACTGGGGAGCTAAACCATTTAGTGCTTTGTAAGTAATTAGCAAAAGTTTAAAATCTATACGATGTTTAACAGGAAGCCAATGCAGTGTTGACAGAACTGAGCTAATATGGTCATACTTCCTAGTTCTAGTAAGAACTTTAGCTGCTGCATTTTGTACGAGCTGTAGTTTATTTATCAAGCGAGCAGAACAACCACCCAGTAGAGCGTTACAGTAATCTAGCCTTGAGGTCATGAACGCATGAACTAACTGTTCTGCATTTGTCATTGAGAGCATATGTCGTAGTTTAGATATATTTTTAAGATGGAAGAATGCGGTTTTACAGATGCTAGTAACATGGCCTTCAAATGAAAGATTGGTATCAAAGAGCACACCCAGGTTCCTAACTGACGACGAAGACTTAAAAGAGCAGCCATCAAGTGTTAGACAGTATTCTAGGTTATTACGTGAAGAAGTTTTTGGTCCAAAAATTAGAATCTCTGTTTTTTCTGAATTTAGTAGTAGGAAATTACTGGTGATCCAATTTTTTATATCAGCTATGCATTCTGTTAATTTTGTGAATTGGTAAGTTTCGTCAGGGCGCGAAGAAATATAGAGCTGAGTATCATCAGCGTAACAGTGAAAACTAACGCCATGCTTCCTATTGATATCTCCCAAGGGTAGCATGTACAGAGTATAAAAGGGGATGTCACGGAATCCCCAGCTTATTTGTCTTCAGGAAGCCGCTTGTCTGTTTGTGTGATATCATTCATCATATTGTTTGTCTCAATCTCTGTTTTAGACAGTATGGCCAGCAAAAATGTGTAGTTAGGAGTAGTGCAACATCTGTGTAACATCTATATATACAGGTGCTGGTCATATAATTAGAATATCATCAAAAAGTTGATTTATTTCACTAATTCCATTCAAAAAGTGAAACTTGTATATTATATTCATTCATTACACACAGACTGATATATTTCAAATGTTTATTTCTTTTAATTTTGATGATTATAACTGACAACTAAGGAAAATCCCAAATTCAGTATCTTAGAAAATTAGAATATTACTTAAGACCAATACAAAGAAAGGATTTTTAGAAATCTTGGCCAACTGAAAAGTATGAACATGAAAAGTATGAGCATGTACAGCACTCAATACTTAGTTGGGGCTCCTTTTGCCTGAATTACTGCAGCAATGCGGCGTGGCATGGAGTCGATCAGTCTGTGGCACTGCTCAGGTGTTATAAGAGCCCAGGTTGCTCTGATAGTGGCCTTCAGCTCTTCTGCATTGTTGGGTCTGGTGTCTCTCATCTTCCTCTTCACAATACCCCATAGATTTTCTATGGGGTTAAGGTCAGGCGAGTTTTCTGGCCAATTAAGAACAGGGATACCATGGTCCTTAAACCAGGTACTGGTAGCTTCGGCACTGTGTGCAGGTGCCAAGTCCTGTTAGAATATGAAATCTGCATCTCCATAAAGTTGGTCAGCAGCAGGAAGCATGAAGTGCTCTAAAACTTCCTGGCGTTGACCTTGGACCTCAGAAAACACAGTGGACCAACACCAGCAGATGACATGGCACCACAAACCATCACTGACTGTGGAAACTTTACACTGGACTTCAAGCAACGTGGATTGTTTGCCTCTCTTCTCTTCCTCCAGACTCTGGGACCCTGATTTTCAAAGGAAATGCAAAATTTACTTTCATCAGAGAACAAAACATTGGACCACTCAGCAGCAGTCCAGTCCTTTTTGTCTTTAGCCCAGGCGAGATGCTTCTGACGCTGTCTGTTGTTCAAGAGTGGCTTGACACAAGGAACACGACAGCTGAAACCCATGTCTTGCATACGTCTGTGCGTAGTGGTTCTTGAAGCACTGACTCCAGCTGCAGTCCACTCTTTGTGAATTTTTGAATGGGTTTTGTTTCACAATCCTCTCCAGGGTGCGGTTATCCCTATTGCTTGTAAACTTTTTTTCTACCACATCTTTTCCTTCCCTTCGCCTCTCTATTAATGTGCTTGGACACAGAGCTCTGTGAACAGCCAGCCTCTTTTGCAATGACCTTTTGTGTCTTGCCCTCCTTGTGCAAGGTGTCAATGGTCGTCTTTTGGACAACTGTTAAGTCAGCAGTCTTCCCCATGATTGTGTAGCCTACAGAACTAGACTGAGAGACCATTTAAAGGCCTTTGCAGGTGTTTTGAGTTAATTAGCTGATTAGAGTGTGGCACCAGGTGTCTTCAATATTGAACCTTTTCACAATATTCTAATTTTCTGAGATACTGAATTTGGGATTTTCCTTAGTTGTCAATTATAATCATCAAAATTAAAAGAAATAAACATTTGAAATATATCGGTCTGTGTGTAATGAATGAATATAATATACAAGTTTCACTTTTTGAATGGAATTAGTGAAATAAATCAACTTTTTGATGATATTCTAATTATATGACCAGCACCTGTATATATATGTATATTAGGGGTGTAACGGTACACAAAACTCACGGTTCGGTACGTACCTCAGTTTTGAAGTCATGGTTCGGTACGGTTTTCGGTACAGCAGGTGGGGAGAAAACTAAACATAAAATTGCTTTTAAACAGTGGTTTACTGAACAAATTGCATTTTTGTCTTTAAATATATTAAATTAAATTATAACTAAAAGTTTCTTAAGGATAAAAAAAAAATTATCTTTGCTAATGGTATAAACTATGTAGAGAGCCCTTACTTGAACATTATGCTACTATAATATTAATGGTTAACAACTGAGCCCTGACTATTAGCCTAAATTCAATTGCTTTTTATTTTTAGATAAAATAATTAACACTCAAATAACAAATTGTATGCAAACATGTAAGCTGCACCTAAGGCAGTTTTTGCATTAACTTCTAAATGTTTTTACTTTTAATTCTTTGTTGAAATATAATCATTTCTACACAGTGGCTGTCATTTTCATGAAAGATCTATATAAACATATAATCAAGACATCACTAAAAGGTTAAGTAAAATATTCAGATGTTCTTTCATGTTTATTCTGTACCTAGTATTAAAAAGGAAGAGATGATTGCGTTCGCTTGCGCTGCCGGTTGAACTGGAGCGCCTGTACAGTGATCTGTCACGCCGCATCAAAGAGTGTAAAAACGGCATTTTCTGTTTGAATTTCGTGATTTCGTGGACATAATTTGAAAGATGGCACTTTGCTTCTTATTGAAAGTAACAAAATCAACATAATCGCTTTTTGCGATTATTGGTGGTTAGGCTACAATGTTGCAATGTAATGCTTCGGTACACACGTGCACCGTACCAAGAGCCCTTTACCGAAATGGTTTGGTACGAATATGTGTACCGTTACACCCCTAATATATATAATTAGGGGTGTAACGGTACATAAAAATGACGGATCGGTACGTACCTCGGTTTTGAAGTCACGGTTCGGTACGGGTTCGGTACAGCAGGGTAAGAAAACAAAACAATTTTTTTTTTTTTTTTTTTTGTCTTTAAATTTATTCAATTATGATTAAAATTTTCTCTGCTAATGATGTAAACTACTAGGGAGCCTTGCACATTACTATAATAAAGGTTACAATTAACAACAGAGCCCAAATTATTAAATTCAGTTGCTATTTATTTTTAGATATAATCATCAACACTCACATACATTTTTTATTGTAAACATGTAAATTACACATAAGGCAGTTTTTGCATTAACTTCTGTTTCTCCAATTCATTGTTGAAGTATAATCATTTACACAGTGGCTGTCATAACTTGTTTTCATTATTTAGGCCTTACATTAACTAACAGGTTAAGTAAAATATAATTAAAATATAGGCTAATATAGAGCATATATGTAGCGAAACAGTTCATTTCGCTAGCGAACTAACAAGCTGTTGACACTGAATGGCTTTTCTGAGGTAAATGTAATTGTTTACAAACTGTTTTACTGACATCTTTCTGCGTCTAACTGCATGAACTGAACCGTGACGTCCGTACCATGACAGTTCAGGACGAATACATGTACCGTTACACCCCTAAAGGTGACAGTGGCAAGGAACCCAAACTCCACCAGGGGACAGATTGGAGTAAAAAATCTTGGGAGAAACCAGGCTTCTCCTCTGGCCAACAAACGACTGCTGTAAGATTATGATTTAGGCTGCATCACAATTCAGAAGTCAGATTAGGATCAGTTCCATCTGGTTGAAGATCGGGTTCATCACACCGGTATGGAGACAGAAGGATCTGTGCTACTGGCAATCAGTACCATGGTTGCGAAGTTCCTGCCAGTGAGCTGTTTCAGGGTGCCGAATGTAAGTATTCGCCTTTCATATCTCAAGCCTGAATGGAGCAATTATCTCTTTTGTCTCAAGCCCTATAGATTATTAATAAGACAAGACGCTATGGGGAAAACTCCTCTTTCTCCGATTCTGAAGCCTTTATACAATCACGCAGTGTGAACAGCTTGTGCTTGTGCAGCCTGAGGGCAAGTCCCCTCAGTGGAGAGTGTCACACCACAGTATTATGTGCTCAGTCTTCCTCGATGCCCTCAAGAAACTGTCTAGTTCTCTGTTTTGGGAAGCAGCAGTTCCACTCAGCAACACTGCAGGAGTGTGGCGCCTACATTAGGACAAATAAGGTTGTTAGGGCAGTAGGCCTCTCTAATCATGGGCATCCCCTCTCAATGAATCCCCAACCTAATGTGTTCTGTTGTTTTCCTTGCCAGTTCTAGGGCATGCAAATCTGGGAGCAGGCATGGGCTGAGGCCCAGGGAACGGCAACGGAAATGGTCTTGTTCGCCTTCAAGGAGTCGACCCACTGTCTCCTTTAGAGCTGGATGCCATGGTACAGATGTGGCCAAAGCTTTGTCTGTACACTTTTCCTCTGACAGCACTGCTCCTGGGAGTTCTAGTGAGGGTTTGCCAAGACCAAGACCACCTATTATTAGTGGCACCATTTTCGCCAGCCTCAGTCTGGTTCTAGGATATAGTGTCTCTCCAGGACTGCACTCCTTGGGAGGTTATCTGGAGAAACCTCCTGTCTCAAGTGCATGGTTTGATCTGTCACTGCTGGCTGGAGATCTGGAAACTTTGGGTCAGCTCATAGATTCCGGTCTCTCAACTGAGGTTGTTGAGATGATTCTGAGTCCCAGAGCTTTTCATTCAAAAGCATTTCATTCAAATTGCATGCCCTAGAATGGTGGCTCTTTGAGTCATGGTGTTTGAGTGCTGGAGTTTATCCTCGATCAGGCTTAGATCAGCTTTGAGATGGGTGTCCCCCTTCCTCTTGCAAAATGCACTGACTTGTCTTGCAGAATTGCTAAGTCTTGCTGACTTGCTACCTCACCGGACCTCACGTCATCCAATCAAGATTACACTCCGAAGCTTCCTGAAGCAGTGTTTTGAAATCGGTCATCACTAAATTATCGTTATTTTGTTTTTTTGGCGCACCAAAAATATTCTCGTCGCTTTATAATATTAATATTGAACCACTGTACTCACAGGAACTGATTAACCATTAATGTTTTTAGTACATTAATGGATCTTGAGAGAGGAAATGTCATTGCTGGCTATGGAGGCCTCACAGAGCCATCGGATTTCAACCAAAATATCTTAATTTGTGTTCCGAAGATTAACGAACATCTTACGGGTGTGGAACGGCATGAGGGTGAGTAATAAATTACATTATTTTCATTTTTGGGTGAACTAACCCTTTAAGGAAGCGTAAGGAATAAGCGTAATCAAGAGAAAAGCATAAAGAAGGAGGCTGGGCCAGTCGTGGGAGGAAGGAAAGCCTGGGGAGCTCAATATACTGCCATCTTCTAGGCGGATGATATGTAGCTCGCTTTCCGGGTGGTTCTAAGCACCAAGGACAGACGGTCTGTCGCACAGAGCTCCCCAAACCATCTTGGAGGCATCTGTGAAGACAACCTTCCTCTTGCCTATCGCCCCAATTGCCATGCCCTGCTTGAACCAGCAAGGGTTCATCCAAGGGGCCAGGGTCGTGACACACGCCTGGTAACCTTAAATGAGCAACAACCATGTTGCCAGACTAGGGGCGGGACCCATGGTTTCAGCCAGAGCTGCAGAGGGTGCAAGTGAAGCAAGCCCAGCTGCAGAGCCGGAGATGCTGAACTCATTAGACCTAGCATCTTCTGAAATGTCCTGAGCAGCAGAGAAGCCCCGGATGTAAAGGGTTCTAAGAGCTGCTGAATGGCCAGAGAACACTCTGGAGCGACCATGGCCCTTATGTGGGTTGAGTCTAAAATTATCCCCAGGAACGACGCACGTTGGCTGGGAGATAAGCTCTTTGTAAAATTGACCCTGAGCCCCAAGCACTCTAAGTGGTTGAGGATATCTGTGTGATATTAGCTCCACCTCTGCCTGGTCCAGAACGAGCCAGTCGTCGAGGTAGTTCAGTATGCGCACACCCATCTGTCTCAGAGGGGAGAGAGCCACATCCATGCCCAAACGGAAATAAGCCCAAACGGAAGGACCGTGTATTGATATGCCACCCCTTCGAAGGCGAATCTCGAGAATCGCCCGTGATGGGGGGCTATCTGGATGTGAAAAGCTTCTTTCAGATCCAGGGTAAAGAACCAGTCTCCAGAGCGTATTTGCGGGAAGATCTGCTTCAAAGTGATCATTCTGAATGAGCGCTTTATCAGGGCTCTGTTCAGATGTCTGAGATCGAGAATGGGTCTGAGACCGCCATCCTTTTTGGGGACGAGAAAGTACCTGCTGTAAAAACCTGACTCGCTCAGTGCTGGAGGAACCACCTCTGTGGCTCCTTTCGCCAGCATGGTGTCTACCTCGGAACACAGAACATGCGCGTCCTCGCGTTCCACAGAGGTTTGGACCACGCCGTTGAAAAAAGGGGCGCTGTGAGGGACTGTGGTGCACACATGGGGTGGAAGAGGAATTTGCTCTCTTCCCTGTTTTTTTTTGTCCGCTACCACAGCGGTTATACACTTAGGCGCTAGAACGGCCCTTTGCGTGCAATAAACACATTTTCCCAGCACCCGGAATTGAACGGGGCGACTGGAAACACATACAAGGCTGTTTGGGTCAGTGAATGCGGCTTGCGGGGAGGGGCCAGCAAGCGAAGCGCACAGTGATTCAGCATTTGATAACAAACACCAGAGAAATCTGCTTTCTCTGGTGTTCATGTCATTCAGCATCATGTCATATTCAGCTGAGCGCTGTCAGCATTGAGCTTGTCCTAGCACTCTTGTAGTGAGAGCACATTCCCTCAATGAACGCAGCTTGCGGGGCGTGGCCGGCAAACGACACACTCAGAGATTGGGCATTTTACAACAAACGCTGGAGAAATGCTCTTTCAGAGAGAATATATATTCCATGAGTCTCACCTGAGTCAGGGGAGAGCATCATACCATATTCAGCTGAGCGCTGTCAGCATTGAGCTCGCTCTCGCGCCTTTTTTCAATGAACACGGCTTGCAGGGGTGTGGCCGGCAAGCGACATGTTCAGAGATTCAGCATTTTGCAACAAACGTCGGAAAAAATGCTCTTTTAGGATGAAGATATTGAGTTCTAATGAGTCTTGCCTGAGTCAGGGAAGAACGTCATGTCATATTCACAGTAGTGAAAACGCAGCGAGCGCGGCTTCTGCGTGGGACTTCTCCAGACATCGCACGCACTCACTGTGCCTCTCATCAGTGTGCAGAGAGGCTCTGCACATGCCACAGCTGTGGCGCGACATTTGCAACAATGCCGCAGAAATGTGCTCTTTTGAAAGCTCTTCATTTTAAAATGCAACTGCGTTGCAAAAGGATACACCAAAGTGCACTCGCTCGATGCTGCAGGTGGCTCGGGGGCAAAGCGCTGACCAGGCTGCTTGAGAGCAGTGAGCTGATCTGGCTCCTGCAAAGCGGCAGACGATCAGCGCTGCACAGGAGCGATCTGAGCGGCGAGCTGAGAGCGGTGAGAGAGCTGCAGGCTGTTCGAGGCGGCGGCTGCTAGAGAGCGGTGAGCTGGGAGGCGAGCTGATCAAACTGCTGCAGAGCGGCGAGTCAATCAGCGGTGAATCCAGCTGCTTGCAGGTGAAGGCGGCTTCAAGTCTCGTAGATCAAGCGAAGAGATATCTGCGTCGCTGAAGGAGAATGAATCGATTTGCCATGGTGAGATGGCCGCTTATATAGTCCGAGACCCCGCCCCTTTTGGCGGGCTCGCTCACCATTGGCTCGCGCGTTCCATGCCGTCATTAGTTCGTTTTCTTAAACTTTACGAACCAATGCACAAGCTGTTCACACTGCGTGATTGTATAAAGGCTTCAGAATCGGAGAAAGAGGAGTTTTCCCCATAGCGTCTTGTCTTATTAATAATCTATATTAATTAATAAGACGAACAACGCAGTACTCGTGTAGTATCGCAAGGGAACAGCGGATACAAAAGAGAATGTGTGCTTATAGATGGAAAATTTATGCTCAAATACAATCTGAATCACATCTGCCGGAAGAAACGATCAGAGTGAGTCAGACAGCTGGACAGAGAGACAAAAACAGAAATCAGAAGAAGTAAAACTGCCAACTGTCACAAGAATCTATTGTTAAAACAAGCTTAGAGTCCATACCAGACACTGTTCTTCTAAAAATCTCTCCATTAATATAGATTTACCTAAGCATATGGGCTTATTCAAGTCTACAGGCCTCACCAAGGTTTCAAATGTAGCTGTTTCAAGACTGTACATTTTATTCTGCACTACTGTGAATGTCAAACCCAGTCTGGTATTACATCTGTCACCTTGCATTAAGCATTGTTTTACCTGTTTTTCCTCATTCATATTCTTCTAATGTCTGTGTATCAGTGGTCCCGTGTCACAACAACATACCTAAAATGTGTGGTAAAGGTTATTTGGTGCCAGACGCAGTGAATAACGCGACTCTTTATGGTCCGCATGGGGATTGGCCTTGTCAGGCAATGTCATGTTAATGATAATTTTGGACTAAATTGCCAGAGGCTGAAAGTGGTTACAGGAAAAACACATAAAAACATAGGAGCCCCGCCAAAACCTAACTCAAATTAACAGCAGTTAACGTCAAAACAGAGGACAGAGCTGATTATATCTGCTTCATTGCTCAGATAAACAGTGAATCTGGCTGCCTGAGTCATAAACATTGACAGTGTATAGCTGAAACACAACAGTAAAGAATGAG
The DNA here is from genome assembly GCA_037950665.1 of Hypophthalmichthys nobilis. Taxonomy (NCBI): domain Eukaryota; kingdom Metazoa; phylum Chordata; class Actinopteri; order Cypriniformes; family Xenocyprididae; genus Hypophthalmichthys; species Hypophthalmichthys nobilis. Next base: position 22,580,707 of record CM075480.1, on the reverse strand, counting down.
AGGTGACCGTCTTTAAAAAAATAATAATAATAATAATAATAATGTGGAAATGCCTCTTTCGGAGGCATTTCACACTAAGTGCAAATAGCGTCCCTTGTTGGCAAATGCTATTTACACAAGCTCCGCCCACTAATGTCTGGTTGGGCCACTCAAGTTTCAAAAAAGACACACAGAGTTCAACGTCTTCAGTGGCGCAGAAGTAGCGAGCAGACCTGGCTTTTAACACGAATGACACGGGTTCGAATCCGCCTTTAGCCGAGCTTGCATATATTTTCAATAAAAATGAAAATAATGTAAATAAGCTGTGAACAAGTGTTAAATAATATTAAAAGTGTTTATTGGGTAGGGTTGGGGGAAGGTGTAGGGAGGGTTTTTATTCTCCCAATAAGGTAGCATCCATTTAATAATTTTAATAAATATAATAATTTACACTCTGTGATAATATTGCATCCTGTTATTATTAATGGTGAACTATCCCTTATTCCAAATTATGTTAAAGGGATAGTTCACCCAAAAATGAAAACTCTATCATCATTTACTCACCTTCAAGTTGTTCAAAATCTGTATAATTTTCTTTGTTCTGTTGAACACAATGGAAGATATTTTGAAGGAGGTGTTAAACTGAACAGTTTTGGGGCACCATTGACTTCCATAGTAGTTTTTTTTTCCTATTATGGAAGTCAATGGTGCCCCAAAGTGGCCTGGTTACAAACTTTCTTCAAAATATCTTCCTATATATATATATAATGCAAAGCTGCAGTGTGTAATTTCAGCTGTAACAAATGGAATAGCAAAAATAATGCCTGTTTTCAAACAGGTTTCTGGTGAGTTATGACCCAAATTTACTTAATGACTGAGCTGCTCTAACAAATAAAGCAATATTGAAAGTGCCACAAAGTTTATTTTGTTGGTTTAAAAAAAAAATGTCAGCCGCTTTAAAGTTATTTACATTCTTCAACTTCCAAAAAGTTGTAGTATTCCAAAAAGTTTCTATAGGTTTTAAAAACCTATCCTTAAGCAAAGCTTGTGTTCTCTTCTGGTGCCTTTGATCATTTAGGCCAAGCAAACCTCCCATAATGCAATTGATTGATCTCTCCCCTTTGTAAAAGCACCCGGAAAATCAGAATGATTGAACTTGTCTATTTTGACATAGGCCTAGATCTTTTTCGGTTTAAGGAGCCTCATGCTTCAATCACTTGTAAGGCTCCCCTGGGTACCACCATCTGCTCTTTTAGCTATATCTTTAAAAGTCAGCATCTGTTCACATAAAAGTGATGCAGTTTAGTAGATATGCTGTAAGAAGTGGTCAAAATGTTTTCAAATTTGATTCAGGAAAATGCTAGTAAGTTATTTGATCATGTTAAGTAACACCCACTTGAAATAATTTTAAGAACCTGCACTATTTATTCAGGACTGTGGATAATCATGAAATCTTGAGGAAATTATGACTGTATCAAATGGTAAACATTAGTTAAGAATCAAAAGCTCATAGAGCTGACACTCTCAAATATGAAATTTACCTTGTTCAAATGACTATCAATATCTGATTAGCAAATGTGTAAAATATTCCAGAAACAGTGATAAATACATCAAGCCATGAAGTACAGCATAATTCCAATAAATATCACATCTGGCTCTTACAAAATTAGGCAAAACATCTTTTTATTTCCTGATACAGACCATTTTTAAATGTGATGAGATTAGTGTAATGAACATGATGTTGAGAGCTTGGAGAGCCTCTTAAGGCTGGCAAACCATCCAGCGCAGCCTGATTAGTCACAAAAATAAGCAAAACATATTGGATACCAAAAATACTACAAAAACCCTCAGAGCACCAAAGCCTGTAAAGAGGCATTATGGGTATGAGTCGTTACCGGTAGCAGGCTAGATCAAAGCTTACGAGCATAAAGGTAGTAATTACAGCTTCACAAAATCCCTGACCTTGTGCTGTTGAATCGGGATGATGCATCTCCAAACTAGGAGGAATACAGAACTCAGAACAGAGAATCTGTCTGCGCTTACCAACACCCTTGCCATAAATGACCTTAGATCTTAGATCTTGTGATAAAAATCTGGCTGCACAAAATGTGTGCAGTATTGTTTTCCCCTTCTTTTCTTCTCTTTCTTTAAAACCTCAGTAGAATATCAAGGCCCCAATAAACTCACAGCAAAATTCTTTTTCGTTTTTCGCTTAGGGGTAAAAAGATAACTTCTCGAAAAACCTTTGCAGAGATATACTGTTAGTAAACATCCCGACGCCACCCGTGCTGCTGTGAGCAGCATTTAGATATGTTAATGTGCGCTTATGTCTCAGTAACAAAATAAACACACAACAAAAACGACAGTGAGAAAACAACACAACAGTTAAGAAAGTGTTTGATCATAGCGAAGTAGATATGTTTGTACCAGCTTTGCAATGCGGCACTCCAAGTCACTTCACGTCACGTTTATTTATATAGCACTTTATACAATAGATTGCTTCAAAGCAACTATGGCTTTACAGTATTAAAAATGAAAATCAGTGTCAGTGTCGCTTTTAACTAGAAGAACCATTTCAATTTCTACTATCTTTTCAATGTGTTGTGTTCATGTTTTACTCGTGTCTCACCTTGACGGAAAGAACGGAAAAAAATGAACCAGAGAAGATTTTCATGTCAAAGAAAGCAGAGCCTCAGCTCACACCTATTACAAAATCACCACGGACCAATGGTAGTTTGAAGTGTTTACTAGCCAGAGCAAACTTTTATGTAAAGTGCTCTTTGGCAAGCAGTACTCCAGAAAAAAAAATTCATTTTGACCTGATTTTGTACGAAATTACATCACACCAGTTCGTTCTTTGATTTCACTTGAAGTATGTCGGGGCCTTTATGGTTCTTTACATTGTTTACAGTGAAGTTGCACATTTAACCTTTTAAGGTGTGATCACATTAGCCAAATTTCAGCTAAATTTCAATTTTGTCACTACTGTCAATCGTGTAGCATTATATGAATTATAGCATTATATCACTTTCAAACCACTTTCTGTTGGTTAGCATGGTGAATCCACATGACCAACTTAAACCTGTTGTGAAATCTTTCATATTCTTATTGAAATAACTGCATTTTGCCAGTGAAAATTTGGTGAACAACGTTAAATGGGACCGCTCCTTTAAGTTACCTATTTAAGCTAATGTTACGGATAGTTATCATATTTTGTTGTCATTTACTCACCCTCATTTCAAACCAAATGCTTGATTTTCTTTTTTTTTTTTTTTTCCAGTGGAAAGAAGTCAATGGTTAGCAAAAACGTTTGGTTATTTCTTCAAAATATCTTTTTTTGTGTTCCGCAGAAGAAAGATATATGGGCTTGGAACAACATGAGGTTGAGTAAATTATGGCAATTTTCATTTTTTGAGCGAACTATCCCTTTAAGTATTACATGCCCTTCTTATGCATTAAAGTGTAAGATTTTGAGTACCGGACTATTCTTCTTGAAGCTCATGTCGCAGCTTCTCTATCTGATGATCTCGTTCACATCTGCAAAGCTGACTGAGAGAAGAGCAGCAGTGCTGGAGCCAGGGCTTCCATACTGTTCGGAGACGGGAAAGCTGTATTGGGACGGGCTTCAGGCTCTGTGTATGACGGCTTACTGCTGCCCTTATGACCTCTAGAACTGAGTAGAACTGGGGCTCAGTGTCTGGACTTAGGGGGGTGCTTTCTGACGGATCTCTCGACAGGTCATAAAGCAGCGGAGGGTCATGGAATGTGATAAATGGAGAAATGCAGAAGCAAATATGAGTGTGGAAGCACCCAGAGCTGTTCTCTGGGTAGAAGTCAGGTGTAAAGAAAAAGGCCTTCCAGATTGCACTACCTGGAAAAACAGGAAAGCTAGTTTTAAAATCATCATCTCGTCTATCTATTCATTTATCAATAGTTTATTGTAAAATATCTCTGAAGGTTATATAAACATAAAAAATGGTTATTTTAACACAGATTAAGATCGCACACACGCACACACACATATATGTGAGCAAACTTTACAACTGACAGACTACTTAAAGTAATAATTAAGATGATCAAAATAGTTATTAGTTGCTTCATAAGACTGTAGAAGGGTGGGTGTGCAATTAGGACTCACTGTTAGGCGGGTGCCATCGGACAGCATTCAGTTCAGCATTGCAGTAATGAAACATGAATTCATGTTCAGAACGCTCCACTTGCCCTTGCAGCAGAGGCAAAAGATCATGGCCATCAATGACTCTGTAATGGAAACAAGTTGTAACATACTGCAATTACTAGCCTTTAATGAGCAGTTTGGGTGGCCAAAATTCAAAACGTCATTATTCTATATATTAACTAGCTAATTTGGGCATATGTTCATCTTATTAAGTGACTGAAAACACAATCAAATCTATTGATTTATGTACATCCAAATATTTCAATGTATCTCTCCATTAGTGGCTTCTGCACCTTGTATCTGTTGTCTCAGTAACCAAATCCTTGAGTGGCAGATCTTGTTGCTAGGCGACAGATTCTCACCTGTCACTGGGTATGAAAGCACCAGCTAAATTCAGCACCGTGGGGAAAATATCCATGTTGCTAGTGGGCTCATCAATGACCTTCCCGGCAGGCAAGACACCTGGCCAATGAAGAATCCCTGGTATCCGAATCCCACCTTCCCAATTGGTTGACTTGCCAGCTGCTCAAGAGAGGGCATAAAGAAACAGAATGAGTGAAATCGCACATTGTTACTGTTCACCTTTAAAACTGAAAATAATGTTGAAATGTGATGCTTTGTTCACAAGGATGGGCAAACCCTCAGACAGAATACCTTTGTATATGCTGTTATAACCCCCGTGCATTTCTCCGTGGATGGAAATCTCTTCCAGGTGAGCCCCCTGATCTGAAGTCATGTACACCAGAGTGTTTTGCTTCAAGTTTAAGCGCTCCAGAGTCTGCATGATTTGACCTAAGAACAGCAACAGCATAGTGAGAAGTCAGACTGACAATAAGATTAATATTAAAATACTAAAATCAACCTATAACTACTACTAAAAAAAAAAAAAAATTAGATCTTCCGGTGCAATGCAGTGCTGTACTGATTTCCCTCAAACATTCTCGTTTGTGGTTTGTTTAAACCCATAACACTAAGGTATAAACTTTTGCAATTCATTTACACGTAGCACACAGTTTTATTTAACCAACTTACAACTGAGACACCACAAGCAGTTTTTGTGTTTATAGAAAATGCTCTTATTACATTTTATTTGATTTAATTTTAAGTGATGACCGAAGAGGTGTATCTTCAGTTGTCTCTTGAAGGTTGTGACTGTTTTAGCAGATTAAAATGATGATGAAAGCTTATTCTACCAGTTCAGTTAAAAAAACTTAACATGCACTACTCTATTCAAACTTTGTTTTGTCAGTGTATTTCTATAATGTATTTATAATGTATCTATGATGTATTTTCTATAATAAAAATGTAAGAATACATTCTGAATATCCTCCATTAAATGATGACAGATTTTTCATATTTAGGTGAACTATCCCTTTAACCCTCTATATAGCCACCATTACACAGCAAAATGGATAAAAGTTCTAATGCAGAACTTTATTTACATAGAACTAAAGCTTAAACTTTGTTTTTAAAATTTAAACACAAAACATTAACACTATTATTTGATGCCTTCAGGAAATGCAAAGTTACTTTAGTTACTTTTCATTAAACAGTAATTCACCTGTCTGTCAAAAACAGCCATTTTTCTACCAGTCAAAGGTTTTGAAACAATTGACTGAATGTGTTGGTTAAAGCTCATGCTTTAATACTTGAATTATACTAGACAAAAATAAATTGTGTCTAGACATACATTTCGTAAAATATCTTGTTATCTCAAAGACTTAAAAACACAATCCAATTATGTGGTTACCAGCTTGCTGTTTGCAACAGAATCAATTCATTCCTTCTGCTTATTCTCCTAAACACTCAAGTATGACTAAGAGAACTGTCCTTCACTTAAAAAGGTTCACTGTTATGCAACAGTGATGTCAGTATCCATTCTGTCCTATAAACAATGTCCTTATTGCATTTATATGGTAACTACTCATTTTTCAAAAAAAAAAAAACAACAAACAAACAAAAAAAAAGCTTCATAGACATTTTTAGAAACCATTCATTGTGCCCTTTTAAGGGACACTCTCATTGGTTTGTGATAAATTATTTCTCGGCTCAGCTACCTCAGAAGATAAATTTAGCAAATCTGTTAAGTCTGATTAATTAAATGTAAAAACAGCATAACGATGTAGTTCAGTTTGAGATAATAGCTTATTACCAAGACTTACAATGTAAGGCCAAAAGTATGCGGACCCAAACACCATACCTATAAGTGTTGATCATTTAATTTCAAAACTATTTTTCTTAAAGCAGGGGTGTCAAACTCAGTTCCTGAAGGGCCACTGTCCTGCACAGTTTAGCTCCAACCCTAATTAAACATTTGAACCAGCTAATTAAGGTCTTCAGGATTACTCAAAGCTTCCAGGTAGGTGTTCTGGAGCTGGTTGGAGATACACTCTGCAGAACAGTGGCAATCTAGGAGTGGAGTTCAATGTGCCTTCAGGCGATACTCCACCCAGAAAATGAAAATTCTTGTATCATTTACTCACCCTCATGCAGTCCCATGTGTATATGACTTTCTTTCTTCAGAAGAACACAAATAAAGATTTTGAGGAAAATAATCTTTATGAGTCCATATAATGCAATTATATGATGCTTCAAAAACCACAAAAATAAACATAACGGGATACCACCATCATGATCTATACTACCCCAGCTGATGAATCAATGTATTCTGAAGCCAAATGATAGGGGGGTGTGTGTGTGTGTAAGAAAATACAACTTTAAATGATAAACCATCACTCCGGGTCAACTGTCATACGTGCCTGTCATGAGAACGCTGTGAAGCACTACGTAAGGATGTTGTGAAATATGATGAAAGTGGCACAGAAGAGCAGAGGATCATCATGTCTAACACAAGTTTTGCATTGTGCTGATGCTTATGTTGACCGTGAACTTGTATGAACCAGTGTATGACACTTGGCCGGAAGCAATGATTTATATTTCAAATGTTTGTATTTTTCTTACAAACACCTTAAGTTTTGCTTTAGTAGACAATGATTCATCAACTTGGGTCTTATGGATTCCCTGTTCACTTTGTGTGATTTTTTAAGCATCTACTTTTGGGAGTGCCATATACTAGCATTATATGGACTCACAGAGATGAATTAGTCATATACATCTGGGTCAGCATGAGGATATACATTTTATTTTTGGGTGAAGAATCTTTTTAATATGGAGTTGACCCCATTTAACAGCTTTCTTAAAGGGTTGGTGAAAATTATCCCATAATTTACTCACCCTGAAGCCATCCTAGGTGTATATGACTTTCTTCTTTCATCCAAACACAATATTGGAGTTATATTAAAAAATATCCTGGCTCTTCCAAGCTTTATAATGGGAGTGAATAGTAACTGAGATTTTGAAGCCCAAAAAAGAACATCCATCCATCCATCCATCCATCTTAAAAGTAATCCATACGACTCCAGGGCTTCCAAAGCTTGGAAGAGCTGAATGTTTTTTAATATAAATTGTGTTTGGTTGAAAGAAGAAAGTCATATACACCTAGGATGGCTTGAGGGTGAGTAAATTATGGGATAATTTTCACCAACCCTTTAAGAAAGCTGTTAAATCGGGTCAACTAACCCTTTAATGGGATAATTCAACAACAACAAAAAAAAAATTCTGTCATTATTTATTTTACTCATCCTCTTGTAATTTCTGTATGACTATCTTTCTGCTGTGGAACATAACATTTTTTTATCCATACAATGGAAGTCAATGGTCACAAAAACTGTTTTATTACTGTACCAACATTCTTCAAAAAAAATCATACAGCCATATAGTCATTCAGGTTTGAAACAACATGAGGATGAGTAAATGATGACAGTTCATGTTTGGGTGAACTATCCCTTTAATGTTACACTATGTTAGGGATGTTAAAGGGATAGTTCAGCCAGATTTGGAATGGCATGAGGATGAGTAAATGCTCACAGAATTTTCATTATTAGGCGATCTATCCCTATCCCTATAGAGCTATGGAGTGCACAAATTCAAGCATGGTAGTCAAGGGAGTGTCCACACACTTTTGGCCATTTAGGGTACTTGCTTTTAAATGTATCAATTTATCTTTAGAATATTTCTGTGACAAGGCAAAGTCAAAAGTCATTCAGTACCTATACTCCAGTCTACCTCCATGACTGCATCACCATAAAGGCCATGCTGGCTCTTCCCCCTGAAGAGAGGAGAGGCAAAAAGTCCAGTGTGGACTTGAATGAATGAGAAGAAGAGCAAGAAAGGCCTCTCTGAATTCCTGTGGAAAAAAAAAACAAAACAAAAAAACCCTTAATGTTCCATCTTACATTACCATTGGACAAACAAAGCACATTATTTCAGGGTTGTATTATCCCATCAGAAAAAGGATCAGAGCCTGGCTGAAAGGGATTTACTTTCATGTGAGTTTTCATAAGGCTTTGTTGATGACATGTCTTACAGTGCCTTACAATGCATACAATAGTGCAAGGAAAGAATTTAAACTTGATCATTTAATATAAAAATCGCTCATCGGTTCTGCATATGAACACCACAATTTCCCAAACAAACTGATTCTCTGTGATACAGGTAAGAATTGAGGCTGAATTGATACTGTATTTCAATAAAAATTCTGTCATTATTTTCTCACCCACATGTCGTCTTAAGCCCTTATAACTGACTTTCTTCCTTGGAGCACAAAATGTCAAATTTTGAAGATTTCTTTTTCACAAAATAAATTGGAAATGGTGTGTTCAAACTTCAAAGGACACAAAAGAACCATTATAGTATCATAAAAGTGGTCCATATGATTTCAAATCTATTTCAGATCTTCTGAAGCCATGCAATAAACCTTGGTCATTTTTCACTGAAAATTATACTTTTATGGTGCGTTTGTGTCTTTTTAGAAGCTTGAAAGCCTTGAAGCTGGAATAGAGACTTGTGCAGATTTGGGGCAGTAAGAATTAACAGATTTCAGGAGACCCTATGCCAGGGGTTTTGACAGTAATGCTTGTTAATAATAAGATTATTGAAGCTTATCAGTTGATAACATTTTGATTCTTTATTATTGTTCTTTCTAGTTGTGTTCTTTTTGCACTTTAATGTTCAAGGTTAATTTTAAATTAGAATACAATATATGTTATAATCAAATTATTAATATAATTGTTATTACTGTATTTTTTCTTTATGGAAAAAATTCTATATGAAAAAAATACTAAACTTGTTATTGAGAGGACAGCACTGAAGTTTATTTTTTTCAAACTGCATTTTTATAATGTAATTCAATACCGTGATAAAAGTTTCAGCAGTTATTGTGATATGAAAATTTTATACATCACATACATAACTATGCTTGGCTGTATCTTTATATATTGTAATGAAATGAATAATCCTTAAGAAAGCTTCAGTCCCATGCCATAAAAATCATATTATTATTATTATTCTATTACAAATATTTCAGTATAAAATATATTTTTATGAGAAGCAAACTGACATAAGATGATGTCTCAGAGGAATTTATCAAAATTTAACAAACTTTGTGCTTAAAACAAACAAAACTATCTGCCAATAAAGTCAGAAAAAGTTTGCTTTAAAAAAATAAAAGTTTGCTGTCGGTAGGTGGGCCTCATTTTTAAAATCTGCTCAGAGTCTAAGGCTGACCCTCAGTGTATGATGGGCACATATTTTTTTTTTTTTTTTTTTTTAGGTTCAGACTGAATCCATTTAGACAGAGGATTTCAAACATGTTTGATATTATGAGCCAATTTTAGGACACATACTGTTTTCTTTTGTCATGAGTCTCCTTGAAGCAACAAGGCACATGTTTCTGCGTGAGTTTGTGTTTGGAACGACTTAAAATTCTGGACGTGTGTGATCTTCAATCGTTTAGGGCAGTTTTTAAGCCCAGCTTTTCTCTATAACCATTTTCAAAGTCAGCAAGTGTATGATTCCTGGTGTCTTAAAATCTGTTCTGAATTGAAATTAAAAAGATGTGCAGTGTACTTCAACATTTTTTCCCCCATTCATTGTAGTTGCAAGAGCGACCTGTATAATCTCAAAATATATTCTTTTATGTACCACAGAGAAAAGAGAGTAATACAGGTTTGGAATGAAAATGAGTATATAATGTCATAATTTCATTTTTTGGGTGAAGTCAGAGGGTTAATGAAATTAATAATGCAAAGGCTTAAGCAAGACCTTCAATTTCAATACAGACCTTTCAAAATGGACTGACAATTTCCTTTGATATTATTTCAGTCACTACATTTGCTAAGCTCAAACTGAGTACCTACGAAAGCTTTTTGTACTTTAACATGGATATAAAAAGTAGACACATACCTTTCCAGATACTCTATGGCTTCACTGGTCATCCTTTGAGTGAGGTTCTCTGATGTATATGGTTGCTCAACAATCTCCGTCCCTCGCATGACAAAGCAATTTAGAGTGGGGAATGTGTACAACAACACACCAAAGAGACTCACCAACACCCCTACCAGGACCAGAAAACCAAAAACTACCTTCCTGGACACAGTTATCGTCCCTCTAATATGGAGTAACACCAGGGAAACCAGACCAATACCAAGGGCTTTATATGGAATGTGAGCATGGGCCTGATATAAGATAGAGCCATGTCCAGGCTGGCAGTCCCGAAGGTGTGTCATAATGGTGCCATAGAAGTAGTCAAAGCCATGAGATTTAGGATGGTGGCAGTAGTCGGCACTGTCTTCACAGCTGAGACCCAGGTGCCATTTCCCTAAAAAAAAAAAAAAAAAAAAAAAAAATGTGTTTACAAAAATCAGCTGGCAAAACATTATATTAAAGCAAAACAAAATGCATTAGTATTGAATGTTTCTTATTCTAACGTTCATTCAATGGCCACGTTCACACAGCAGCAGAATACAGTTGTCTGTTCTGTATTTGAGTCCCTATGTTCACACACAGTTCAGTTATTTATGGGAGTGACAACCGCATAACCGAACACACATCTGAAAATTTTCAGGACTCACCAATCGTATTGGACAACTAGCTGTCTGTCACATCATACAGTGGGAGAGAGACGCTCTACACTGCACACACACAAGTCTACCTGTTTTGCGGGTTTTCGTGTAGTTGTGCTTTCGGTAACTTACAACGATGGAGATATGAGTTCTGTGTCATCTGAAGGTTTTAGATCCAGTCACCGGAGCTGCTCAAGCCAGCTTTTGTTCTACCTTCGCATGACTCAAATGCTCTGCTCTCCACCCAGATATAAAAGCTACTGTTGGTTAATGAAGATTTGACAGATGAACTCACAGCTCGATTGGACTCTTGTTGTGTCGAAAGTTTTATGGACATCGCCATCTTTGATATTACGTTGGTCACTGCCGTTTTGGTTACTGGTAAGAGAACACGGGCTTAACTCCCATTGCACATTCATACAGACAGAATTTGAGACGCTACTTTAAGCTGCTGTTTGAATGGGATATTTCAAGACTCACACCTTTAAGTAAATACAGTTCTCAATCCCAAATACTGGCAGCGTGAACATAGACCTTGGGCCCTATTTTAACGATCTAAGCGCATGGTCTAAAGCACACGGCACAAGTGCACTTAGGGTGTGTCCAAAATCCAATTTTGCTAGTTTAAAGACGGTAAAAATTATGCGCCAAAGAAAAGAAAAAAAAAATAACAACTTTATTCAACAATATCTAGTGATGGGCAATTTCAAAACACTGCTTCATGAAGCTTGGAAGCTTTACGAATCTTTTGTTTCGAATCAGTGGTTTGGAGCATGAATCAAACTGCCAAAGTCACACCCCCCAAAGCATTTTTGTCTTTATGTACACAACAATAATTTTTACATTGTAATCCTTTATTTTTAATATTTGGCAAGTTAGTGTGCTACTGCGCATCCATGTGTGTGTAATAAGCAGAGTGTACGTGCCTATAGGCACATATTACTAACACACTCTTTAAATAACAAAAAAAAAATATTGCGCCATTGACTTTAGACCAGGTTTCAGTTGCCTCAAAATAGCAACGCACCAACAATGCGCCTGAACACACCTTGTTTTCAGACCAGCAAGCCCATGGGCACACAAATGGGCACAAATGCATTTGCTATTTAAACAATGTGGCAGGACGTGAAAATGATAACTGCGTCAGGCTGAAACTAGCAAAAAACACTTGTCACTTTTGCTCTTTAAAGTACACCAGATTGATTCATGGACCTCCATGTATTTAGTTGCTATGTAGTTACTTGCAAAGCATTTTCACACATTTACCGGCAAACAAATTTTCCAGGTTTGCCAGAGACAACAGACTCACAAATATCAAACAATACCTTTCGGTCTCTCTCTCGCCCCTTGGGTGTTAAAGTCAGCTTTGAGAAATGTCGTTTTCAGAGTGTCTGCTTATTTAAACAATCTGCTTCTCTGCACATCCTCTCAGAATGGGGAAGGGACAAGCAGAATCCTTCAGGATGTGCCTTTGTCTGTTGGGCCTAATGGCCTCGACATGGGTTGTTAATCTCTTGGGGTTATTGCAAATGACAGAGTTTCTGCACTGGACAGCAGCAGTATTTGCGTGCCTACCCTAACCTCAACTGTCAGTTGACAGATTCTTTAGTCTGCATGCAAGACCTCTTATTTCTAAGAACTGCAATCTAGTGAGCACCAGTTTCACTGAGGAAAGTCGATAAACATGAGCACTCATTTGCTGACAGCCTGAATTTGAGGGCAGAATAGTGAAGAGGTTATGGCCACCATAATTTTAATGGAGAAACATGAATTATCCTGAATTATTCTTCTTGTTTCTGGTGTTGAAACTCACACTTTCACTGAAAACACTGCATTCTGGTCAGATCAGACAACACCACAGAGGTGGAATGCATAAATCAGCAGGGGGACAACCACTTGCCACATCTGCACAGTTTGGTAGTTAAGTGGAGAAATGCACATTCCCTTTCATTATGTGAGACACTAATCAACTGGTGATTCAAGTGTGAGAGAGATACGGATATGCCATTTTATGAAGGACGCACTTCGTTTAAAAAACACTAAAACCATCCTGGGATCTAACTGTGAAACACACTCCCTCAATCCCCTTTTGAACCAAACATTGATTTCCTACAAAAGATGAAAAGCATCTACTTTTCCTAAAGACAGCTTTAGAGCTTGCCCTGTTTCTTGCAAAGTGAGTCAGCAAGCTGCATGCTCCGTCACTGTACCCCACTTGCGTGTGAACCCACATTTGTCCCTGAGATGAGCCACTAATTCTTTAGCTGCCCGTCTGTGGAGCTGCTGGCTTTTGATCCAGTGGTATATCATGTGGTATCACTGACTTTGATAAACAGGACAATACAAACTGCAAAAGTGAAAAAATAAATAGATTAAAAAAAAAAAAAAGATGTATCATAAATTATCTAAATGTGCTTTGGCGCAACCATCTGCTTATTCCATTTTCTCATAAAAGGTGCTTTTCCTTGCAATTATTTAATGTGTCAACGACATATAGTGAGATACAAATTTCATATCTAATATTCATAATAAATATTGAGAAAACTAGTGGATGGATGGATGGACTAATCTTAACTTTAATAAATCTATATGAAGTATTAAATTGTGGTATGAGAAACTTGGACTTAAGTATTGATGTAACAATTATAATGAAATATAGAAATAATACAGTAAAATGCTATGTATTGTAACATTCTAACTTTCAATTTTGGATTATTTTATAAGTATATTTTTTAAAACTAATAGCAAGTAAAATTGCTGGACATCCTTTTGTCCCGTGTCTGGAGAATCAGTGATATTAAATTACATTAGCGTGAGCTTGTAACCCCAGGATGGCTTCAGCAATCATTCTACATTATGGACGTGCTATATAATCAGTCCAAAGATATAAGCGTCAAGTTAACTTGGGCATCACTGCACTTAATTATGAGATTATACAGGCTGTATATTACTGCACCATTCTGTGTAGGTCCACTGTTTAAAAATAAATGTATATATAATTTATTAATTTGATTAATACAAACTATGAAGAGATGATAGCCCAACCACTGGAATTCCTAGAATATGAGTTCTGGAATGTGGAGCGTGTGTTTATAATGTGTGTTTATAATTAGATATTTTAAAGGGGTACTTCACCACTGGCAAAAGAAAGCTGTTGCGATATGTGATATGCGATAATGTGTTACATTTTTTTACCATAATGCTGTTTAAAGAGAAGACAAAGTACAATACAATTTTCAATGATAAACCTACCCTTACAATAACCGTTCTGTTGATAACCTTCTGTCGATCTGACTATCGGTAGGCAGGGATACAAAAATGTGGAAGTATAATCTGTAGTTTTCATGAAAGCCTTGGAGCTGTCAGAAGTTTTGGACTTTTGCTGACAAATAATCGTGAATTTCTTGGTCCAGGGGCCTTGTGTATAAAACTTTATGTAGATTTCATCCTAAAAGTGCATGTATGCACAAAAGCAAGATTTTACCAGAACCTGCGCAAAATTCCTTTATAAAACCCAGTCAGCAGAAAATTGTGAGTACATGCATTTCCACCCCATCTCTTCCCGAAATAACCATATGGAGCTTACATAGTTTTACTATGCATATCCTTATCTGCATATCATTTCCATATGCATAATCCCATCCGCGTGATACCGTCTTTAACAGTACAAGACATTAGGGAAATATGAGATATGGACTATAAATGCCATTTGTGCAGTACATTAGATTGCTAAAATCATTTAGTAAGCTTGTGTTGTTTTAGAATATCAAAATATCTGAAAAAGCAAAATTGTATTAAATACTTTTCAGAGAAAGTTTTCAGAGAAGAGTTATTATCATTCTTTCCACTGGCCAAATAGTATTTTTAAATTAAACAAATAAAATTTATGTAATTTTGCCAATAAGGTAAACAGCACGTCATTGACAAAACATTTTAAAAGTAAAACGTGCAAATCTTATGCTTTAAATACTAAGGATACCTGCACATGACATCAACAGCACACCTCCGTGCAACAGTGGTTGTAGAGTTGTCATCAAACCTATTAAACTGGCCATTGGACCGCTCCATCGAACAAAAGTAATAGGGGTGTAATGGTACACAAAACTCACGGTTCGGGAGAAAACTAAACATTAAATTGCTTTTTTATTAAACAGTGGTTTACTGAACAAATTGTGTTTTTGTCTTTAATATATATTAAATTAAATTATAACTAAAAGTTTCTTAAGGATAAAAAAAAAAATTATCTTTGCTAATGGTATAAACTATGTAGGGAGCCCTTACTTAAACATTATGCTACTATAATATTAAAGGTTAACAACTGAGCCCAAACTTGTTACGGACTGAGGGACTGGAGACACAGAGGTGAACGTAGATGGAAGTTTATTAACAAACAGCAGGGTAACACAGTGATCCAGGTAAGTGAAACAGGTGATATGGAAGTTGCAGAGAGATAACTGGTAATGATACTGTCCTTTGTCTTGCAGGAACGTGGATCTTGGAAGGATCGGCGATGGAGGGAACACACGTAGGAGGTAAGTTGACACACATGGAGACAATGAAGCACAGAGACTGAGGAAACACGCTGGAGTGGAACAGGTAGGAAGCTTTGGAGTCTTGGGGATCAAACATGAAGAAGTCCTTTACGTGTAAATGAGACCGGACAACTGACTGAGGTGTGAGCGTGCTTAAGAAGGCTGGAGATTAGTGAGCTGATGGGAAGCAGGTGTGTGTGATTGGCTGATGGTGGAGTGAGTGCAGGTGAGGGCCAGGGAGGATGATGGGAAATGGAGTTTGTGGAAACCAGGACAGACGGAGACTGTAACAGTACCCCCCCTCCCGGTAGGCGCGTCCTCGCGCCGTGGATGGAACAACCGGGGAGGGAGGGTGGGCGCCCTGGAGACCTTACGGACAGGTGATGGTGGAGGTGCAGACAGGAATCTAGGAATCAGGACCAGATCCTCAGATCCTCCCAAAGAAATTTTGGGGGCCATATACCCGTGGCCATAGTGGCCAAGGCCACGGAGGCCTCACCGTCATGCCATCCTGAAGTCCCTGACCCGCCATGGTGCGGGCTGGAGCGGGCTTGTGGGCTGGAGCGGAGTCGGGAGCTGACTCGGGGACAGGAGCGGAGTCGGGAGCTGACTCGGGGACAGGAGCGGAGTCGGGAGCTGACTCGGGGACAGGAGCGGAGTCGGGAGCTGACTCGGGGACAGGAGCGGAGTCGGGAGCTGACTCGGGGACAGGAGCGGAGTCGGGAGCTGACTCGGGGACAGGAGCGGAGTCGGGAGCTGACTCGGGGACAGGAGCGGAGTCGGGAGCTGACTGGGGACAGGAGCGGAGTCGGGAGCTGACTCGGGGACAGGAGCGGAGTCGGGAGCTGACTCGGGACAGGAGCGGAGTCGGGAGCTGACTCGGGGACAGGAGCGGAGTCGGGAGCTGACTCGGGGACAGGAGCGGAGTCGGGAGCTGACTCGGGGACAGGAGCGGAGTCGGGAGCTGACTCGGGGACAGGAGCGGAGTCGGGAGCTGACTCGGGACAGGAGCGGAGTCGGGAGCTGACTCGGGGACAGGAGCGGAGTCGGGAGCTGACTCGGGGACAGGAGCGGAGTCGGGAGCTGACTCGGGACAGGAGCGGAGTCGGGAGCTGACTCGGGGACAGGAGCGGAGTCTGGAGCTGACTCGGGACAGGAGCGGAGTCTGGAGCCATCACTGGATTCTGGTCGCGGGCTAAAGCCATCTCTGGACTCTGGTCGCGGGCTAAAGCCATCTCTGGACTCTGGTCGCGGGCTAAAGCCATCTCTGGACTCTGGTCGCGGGCTAAAGCCATCTCTGGACTCTGGTCGCGGGCTGACACAGACATAGGAGCTGATTCAGGGGCTGGAGAAGACACTGGAGTGGACTCAGGAGAAGACACTGGAGCGGATTCAGGGGCTGGAGAAGACACTGGAGCAGATTCAGGGGATGGAACCATCTCTGGGTCCCAGGACATCCCCTCATACTCCACTAACAGGCCTATGGGCACAGGCATGGGGACCATTGCGGCTGAGGGCTCAGTTGTGGTGGTGTCCATCTTGACTGAGGGCTCCAGGTGTGGCAACGGCCATCTTGACTGAGGGCTCAGGCATGGCGACGGCCATCTTGACTGAGGGCTCAGGCGCAGGCGACGACCATCTTGACCGAGGACTCAGGCGTGGCGGTGGCCATCTTGACAGGGGCTCAGGCGTGGCGACGACCACCTTGACCGAGGACTCAGGCGTGGCGGTGGCCATCCTGACAGAGGGCTCTGAAGTGGCGGTGGCCATCTTGCGACGAGGCTCTGAAGTGGCGGCGGCCATCTTGTGACAAGGCTCTGAGGTGGCGGCGGCCATCTTGCGACGAGGCTCTGAAGTGGCGGTGGCCATCTTGTGACAAGGCTCTGGGATGGGTGCCATTTGTGACAAGGCTCTGGAGTGGTATTAGCAGCTGTAGCTGGAAAGGAGGCAGACTTTAGTGCTGACCTGACAGATCTTAACATCGGGTCAAATACCTTGGCCCGCAGGTCAGCGCTGTTGGAAACCCATTTGCGTCCTCAGGGAAATACAGGCAAGCAGGAATGGGCAGATTCATTGGAGGGGTATGTGGAGGGAACCAGTGGGTAGTGAGCTGACCAGGCCACTTGTGTTTCTGATGGGGCTGGATGAGGAGGATGCTTTCTTTCTTTAACTTCTTCCACTTCAAAATTAGAACCATTTAAATAGAGAATTAAGATTAATAGACTTGACTAGGTAGAACAGGCAGGTTCGCTATAGCGAATAGTATCCTTATCCAGACCCATCAGAAAACAAGCATTAAGGGAGCATCTGGCCAGCCCACCTGACAAGAAAGCTCAGAAAATTCCTCCACATACCTCTCCAGCGGACGACCATTCTGACTGAGACCCCACAGGCGGTCCACCGCCGAGATGGTGTTATTGGGGCCGGCTGTTTCAGATGGGATGATAAAGAGGCCCATGGTGCTGCTGTTTGTTGCTGTGTTGGTCCGGTCTTCTGTTACGGACTGAGGGACCAGAGACACAGAGGTGAACAAAGATGGAAGTTTATTAACAAACAGCAGGGTAACACAGTGATGCAGGTATGTGAAACAGGTGATATGGAAGTTGCATAGAGATAACTGGTAATGATACTGTCCTTTGTCTTGCAGGAACGTGATCTTGGAAGGACAGGTGATCGTCGATGGAGGGAACACACATAGGAGGTAAGCTGACAAACACGGAGACAATGAATCACGGAGACTGAGGAAACACGCTGGAGTGGAACAGGTAGGAATCTTTGGAGTTTTGGGGATCAAACATGAAGAAGTCCTTTACGTGTAAACGAGACCGGACAACTGACTGAGGTGTGAGCGTGCTTAAGAAGGCTGGAGATTAGTGAGCTGATGGGAAGCAGGTGTGTGGCGGCGGCCATCTTGCGACGAGGCTCTGAAGTTGCGGCAGCCATCTTGTGACGAGGCTCTGAGGTGGCGGCGGCCATCTTGCGACGAGGCTCTGAAGTGGCGGCGGCCATCTTGCGACGAGGCTCTGGGATGGGTGCCATTTTGTGACAAGGCTCTGGAGTGGTATTAGCGTGTGTGATTGGCTGATGATGGAGTGAGTGCAGGTGAGGGCCCAGGGAGGATGATGGGAAATGGAGTTTGAGGAAACCAGGACAGACGGAGACTGTAACAAAACTATTAGCCTAAATTCAATTGCTTTTTATGTTTAGATAAAATAATCAACATTCAAATAACAAATTGTATGCAAACATGTAAGCTGCACATAAGGCAGTTTTTGCATTAACTTCTAAATGTTTTTACTCCAATTCGTTGTTGAAATATAATCGTTTCTACACAGTGGCCGCATCAAAGAGCATTAAAACGGCATTTTCTGTTTGAATTTCGTGATTTCGTGGACAGAATTTGAAGGATGACACTTTGTTTCTTATTGAAAGTAACAAAACGCAAAGCTTATTGCGATTATTGGTGGTTAGGCTACAATGTTGCAATGTAATGCTTCGGTACACACGTGCACCGTACCGAAAGCCCTGTACCGAAACGGTTCGGTACGAATACGTGTACCGCTACACCCCTAAAAAGTAAGCATCATCGATCATTGTTCTGGTGAGAAATATTTTCTCAGAATATAAGTTCTGCAATTTAGTTTAAAGAGGAATTATCATGCGCCTAGTAGGCGTACTCTTTGGTGCCATTAAAACGTAGCATGCCAAAGGAAAAGTAATCAAAAGCAGCGCATTCACTACAAACATTTCTAAATATATAAAAACGTATATTAAAATGAAAAGTTTAAAATCATTCTATTTACTTCATTACTTCGCTCACTCCAGTAAAAGAATGTGTTACACAAGGTTTAGAGTGTGCAGACGGTGCGCTTATATTTACGCTAAGTTTATTTTTTTATAAATCGCAATATGTGCGTGGAAAATCGTGTATGCACAATTCAATGCCTTTTTTGTGCATACGCAACGCTTATACATCAGGCCCCAGGTAGCACAGAGAATGGGTAAACATTGTATGTTTATATATGCTCAGGGCTTGACATTAACACCCGCCAACCCGCCAAATGCGGGTAGATTTCAGCTGTGGCGGGTACGACAGCCACTCCCACAAGCCACTTTGGCGGGTTGAATTTAATTTCAGCCTACAGCCTAATCAAAGGTAGCCAAGCTCATCGTAGCACAAAATTACAATCCGATCACAATTCGTTCTCGATTAACTTGCAGTTAGTGAAGGCGGGATAGGCGGAATCGCGCTGAATGACACACAACAGAAGCGCTCTCTCGTGTGCGCTCTCTCTCTGTCACGCGCGCGATCAGTTCTCCTTGTGCCTGAATAGTCAAATACACGCGCACACAGATATCAAAATGTTCATCGTGTGGAGTATCTCGCGTGAATACAGTCGGTTATGGCTTAAGTGGACGTAAACAGGTGGGTAAAAACTGGATATGTGTCAGTATATTACGTCCATGCATTCAGCAGCCCAATTAAATACCTGTCTGTCATTAATGTTAATCAAACAACAAAAGATCTTAAATAAATGTTAAATAAACCTACTGTATCTGAAAAAAAGAGTTTAGGCTATTTAATTTACTATTGTATTTGTAATTTGCTAATTTGCTTCTTTGTTCTTTTTATATAGCCTAACAAAAATAACTTATAAAATTATAAAATTTTACAAGAACAGGAACAGAGGTGGAGCTCCCGTGTCATTGCCGTGACTTGTCAGTCAGCCACAACATGTATTGTCGTTGATCACGCCCAAGGCATTTCCCACAGTGACATACCGTACAGGACTCTGTTACCAGATAACCAGGTTTATGCAAGTAACATACCAATTACAGCAGTGGAATAGCCTTGCCCTTTGACAGCCTTAGCAAAGGTGATTTCCTCTTGTGGAAGGCCTCCTGACGATGCAGTAAAGAGAAAAACTCCCATATGGCCTTGTGCTGTCATACCTATGCCATCAAAAAAAAAAAAAAAAATCATGTGCACATGAACTACTTTTAAGGTGTCATAGTTAAATACTACAACATGTATTTACTATGGTAATAACAGTAAATTATGCATAATTATGCTGTAATTGCATCTATAATCACATTGTTAACTCTTCTTTTGCACCTACCCATACTACTAAACCTGTCCCTAACCTTACCCGAATCTAATCTCAATAGCAGCAAAAGTGTTTTGCAATACAACATGAATACAAGCTGCGTTTACATGGACCCTAATAAACCAACTGTAATTGGACTAGTAGCCCAGTCAGAATAAAAAAGTAACAAAGTCAATCCGAATGAATTGTTGCACAGTTGAACGAAAGATGAACAAAGGTCTTATGGGTGTGGAATGACATGAGGGTGAGTACTTAATGACAGAAATTTCATTTTTGGGTGAACTAACCCTTTAATTCTAACCTCTGTGCCCCCTATTACTACTACTACTACTACTAATATTATTATATTATTTTATTATTATTATTGTAACTTACTGTACTGTTAAAAACACTTATGTATATGAGAGATTCCGGATTAAAAGGACAAACGATAATAATATTGTTATTTGTTCTGCAATTTAGCAGAAATCTCTCACATACAGAAGGGTTTTAAACACATATCTCAACAATGCTTTAAAAAACAGCACATATTGCTTATTTCAGCAGGAACTGCAGGACTGACCTGATCGGATAGGGTATCTGCCTGTGAGGAAGGCTGCCCTGCTGGGAGTGCAGAGTGGCGCAGCAGCTATGTGTTGGGTCAGTTTCACCCCTTCCAGGGCCAGTCTGTCAATGTTAGGCGTCCTGCAGGCCAGGACAACCACAATACAACACAGTCTCATTATGCTTACGAGAGAGATGTCTATTCATATGGGACCAAAATTTTCTTCATCTTTGAAACATATATGAACCCATCAAAAGGAAATTTTCCTGCATGTCAAATCTACTTTGCTTGCATGGGCAACATTTAATTCTGTGGGAACTGACTTGAAACTGCTAGCAGTAATGTACACTACTTCATATGCAGAGCACATAACAGCTAAAATGTAGGAGATATTCATATAACATGTCTATAGGCAGCCAGCTAGTGTGGATTTCCAGGTAGAAAATAAAGGTAACAAACTGAATTTTATTAATAAACCTGAGGGTTGTGTTTCCGTAGCATCCAAGGTCTCCAATTCCCAAATCGTCCACCATCATAAAGACAAAATTAGGTTTTGTACCACTCTGTGCATCAGTACAGAGAAGCAGGCCAAGAGTGCACAGGATCCATAGAAGGGATTTCATTATATACCCTGAAATAGAAAGAAGTTAACAAAAACAGAAAATAGAAGAACAAAGAACATTTTGTGTCCTTCAACATGCTTAAACTGAATAAATACTACAAATAAGATATAGGGGTCTAGTTTAAGGCCAAAGAGGTATATGATCACTGGAAGCCAGTATTATTTCATTACCATGTGTACAGTAGTATTTATTAACATTTTGAAGCTTTTATTTCTATATTTTCAGTTTTCATCTAAAGTTCAAGTTTTTTTTTTTTTTTTTTTTGGCTTTTTTATTTCTATGCTTTATTTAGTCATTTTAGTACTTGAACATATTTTGTTTTTGTTAGTTGACAACATTTGAAAATTTTTCAAAGAAATCAATATTTCAGTCGTACTTTTTTTTTTTTAAGTTCAAGTCTAATATTGTCTTTTACTGTATTTCACTTACCGAAAATGATTTTAATAGTTTTAGTTTTTGTTAAGCAACACTGCTGGAGACTCAAAAAAAAAAAAAAAAACTGTTGAATGGTAGTCAGTAACAAATATGGGAGTTTAAAAACAAGTCACTACAAAGTGCACGAGTGCAATGGCCGCTCGTGTATCTACAATAGGATACCTATATATATAATCCAATTTTTGCATTCCTAATGAAATGCTGAACTAGCCTATACAATACGTTTTAAATACAGACTAAATATTGTATTTTTTCATCCTAAAACGGACTGTCTGCCGTAGCCTACCTGATACACCCGGGACGAAAAAAGAAATCATCTGACGGCTGACAGAAACATTTCTCTACAGATAGCAGTTAATGCATAACATGCTCTTGCAAGTCCAGTGTAAACAAACATTACGTTCACGATACAAGGAAGCTGAGCACAAGATCACGTGCTTCAAGCATGTTTGTTCACGCATTGATTGGTCAACTGCTAGCGCGGAAATGACTTTTTATAGCCCAATTAACAATTTTGACCTTTAATCTTCTCTATGTCCAAAACAAAGCACTTTCAGCTTGACTCGAATTGAAACACTAAAATAAAATACCCACGAGGGACCCGGAAAAGTC
Organism: Hypophthalmichthys nobilis; assembly: GCA_037950665.1. Taxonomy (NCBI): domain Eukaryota; kingdom Metazoa; phylum Chordata; class Actinopteri; order Cypriniformes; family Xenocyprididae; genus Hypophthalmichthys; species Hypophthalmichthys nobilis. The sequence goes on along the minus strand of CM075480.1, from coordinate 22,557,735 downwards.
AGGCATTTGCGATGTTGTTCCTGTTCCATGCATTCTCTGCTTAGCAGCAGTAATTTTCTCCCCGATAAAATGGTCTGTTTCATGCTTCTGCTAACATGTAAGAAAGACTTTCGCTTATGATCTCTAACATACTTAGAGATCATAATTATAGATTTTCAGTGAAATAGCGCCACCTCTTGCTCGTTTTTAATACAAAATAAAGCCACTCCACCCTGAATCAGGATTTGCGTGGTCTACCGTTTTAATGACAGTTAAGAGATCATGCTATGACAAGCCTGTCAAAACACCGTTTGCAACCGATAATACCGTCGCATATTAGCATAATATTTAAATTTTAAGTTTTAAAGCTGGCACATCAGAGACTGACAGAAATTGCTCTGAAATTAGCTCTTTTGAGGTTTATCTCATTGTGCTGGGATAGTGTGCGTTGATGGTGAATGAGCTTCCTCGGTGGAAATGTGTTTTGAGTTTTTTCTCTTTTATATTAGGCTTAGCAGGATGCAATGTCAGCCTACAGATCTATTTCATACACACTGCAGCAGTCTCATGCTGTTCAGCTCAGGAATATTCTGGGTTCAGCAATCGACACTTCTTGTGGCGTAATGATTACCAAAAAAAAAAATTAAATTAGTCCTTCCTGGATACAGCGAGGCACTCAATGTGACTGGAGCCATGTTAAAATTCTCACAATTTTACAGCTGCCTTGACAACATAATGCCTAACAATGAATAAAGCACAACACCATCATGTTAATTTCAGTTAAATTGAATTATTGACTAAACCAACTTAAAAAATTTGATTGCACGAGCATATTAACCTGATTTTTTAACAGTCAATTGCTAGTAAATAATAGCACTTAAGTGCTAATGTTAATAGCAAAAAGACTCAACATTCAGCATTTTTTAGTCTTAGAGTTCTACAGTCCATCTTCGGCCTATAGCAGAGGCTCTACTCTTCACCACAATGCTGCAAAACTACATAAAAAACCCTACAGTGAAACCCTATGAATAAAGAAAGATAACATAATATTAAACACTAACCCATTTCTCCCTATTTTAATCTTGTGCAAAAACACAAAATAACACAACATTTAATCTGTCTGACGCAAAGCATGCTGGAAACTAATCTGCTGCAACTCATTCAGTTTAAGTTTAGCTTAATATGATCAGTTGAGTTTACTTTTCTTTTTTTAAAAAAAAAAAAAAAATATGGTATAGTGAAATGGGCTCATTTCATTAAGTTAATTTAAATGTTCAGTTTTCTTTAAAATATATTCTCTTGTGTTCCACAGACAAAAGAAAGGGTTGTAAATGATGACACCATTTTAATTTTTTGGTGAACTATCCATTTAACGTATACTGTATATCTGGCAGAATTTTCCATTGCTTGTTTATTTCTCTGTTCTCTTCTTTTGCTCTTAACCATTCTTTTTCTAGAGCATCTCTATAGTATTTAAGTCAACTAGATCCACCCACACTGTTTGCAGACTACACCGCCTAGCATTTATTCTGCGGGATGTATACAGTCTTATTAACTACATTGCACTTCTATTTAAACTTTGAGACCACAGGGGCATCTGGGGGTCACTAGCTAATATTCACACTCCAGCACTCAGACCACGCTGTGAGCTGCTAGCCAGCAGTTGGTGCTGAACACACTTTATACTACAGTACATAAAAAATGAAACACTAACTGCTAAACAGCATAAAACACATTCAGCCCATTTTGAAGGCTTGCTCATATGCAAATCTCGCCTATGGCCATAAACGTGCCAGCTGCCTTTACCGTCTGACATGATTCCCTGATTAATTGTGTAGGCTAGTTATAAAACACCGTTCCCCCGGCTTGTTGCCGCTGCACACCAGTGCACAAGCAGTTATGCTGACATTATACATTACACTGTTTTACAACATTACTGTGTCTCACTGTTAACTGCTTCTTTCATAGTCCTCATGCAACTCTGGGACACTGACTCTCAGGTAACATTAAAAAAAAAAAAAACAACTCTCAATTACTCACGCATATTATGTAGTGGAATCTAAATAATACATTAGCTGCATTAAAAGACTGATAATGGATTCTTTCATTAAAGTAAAAATCCTTATGGGGAGTTATTGACAGATGCAACGCAGCAATGATAAAACATGAATTTTTCCCTTTGGAAAACACTAGGCACCCATCATGATTTTTCATTGCAAATTCTTTTTCTTTTTTTTTTTTTTTACAAGCAATTGGACCATTTTCGATAGCTGAATTTTTTTATTTTTTTATTTGTTTAAAGGGTTAGTTCACCCCAAAATGAAAATTATGTAATTAATTACTCACCCTCATGTCGTTCCACACCCGCAAGACCTTCGTTCATCTTCGGAACACAAATTAAGATATTTTTGATAAAATCCGATGGCTCAGTGAGGCCTTTTCTGAAGCACTTTCAGATGCCCAGAAAGCTACTAAAAACATAAAACAGTTCATGTGACTACAGTGGTTCAACCTTAATGTTATGAAGCGACAAGAATACTTTCTGTGCTCCAAAAAAACACCAACAAAAGCGTGTATCAAACAGCCGTTACGTCATAAGTGTTTTGAAATTTCAATAGTTCACCACTGGGGGGCGTGACTTTGGCAGTTTGATACCCACTCCGAACCACTGATTCAAAACAAAAGATTCGTAAAGCTTCGAAGCTTCATGAAGCAGTATTTTGAAATCGCCCATCACTAGATATTGTTGAATAAAGTCGTTATTTTGTTTTTTGGCACACAAAAAGTATTCTCGTCAATTCATAACATTAAAGTTGAACCACTGTAGTCACATGAACTGTTTTATGTCTTTAGTAGCTTTCTGGGCATTGAAAGTGTTAATTATCTTGCTGGTGATGCAGGCCTCACTGAGCCATCGGATTTCATTAAAAATATCTTAATTTGTGTTCTGAAGATGAACGAAGGTCTTACAGGTGTGGAACGACATAAGGGTGAGTAATTAATGACAGAATTTTCATTTTTGGGTGAACTAACCCATTAAGCATATTTATTTGCACTATAACAGGCCAAAATGGGCCTGTTATAGTGCAAATAATTGCACTACAAATTGGCCTGTTATACAAAAAAAACTCAGCAAGACAATCTGGAACGTGAGCTTCCTGTCACATAATATTGAATGCCAAATGGGTCAGAATTAGCGTGCTTTTGACTGCTGGCCCATTTGGTGTTCAATAGTTGTAAACAAGCACAACGTCAGCTCACGCGTGAGTTTGCTTCCACGCATACGTCATAATGTGACAGGAAGCTCCTGCTCCAGACTGTGTGAACACGCTCAGGACCGTTGGCCGAGGCTGTGGATTACAGGTAAAATTGTTGTAAATAATGTTCAGTTTCTTGCACATACCTCGATGTATCATCAGGAGCCATGGGTATATGTATATGTTTTTTTTGATTCTCAAAGTAACTGTAGCTATTGACTTGCACTATATGATTCACCAAGGACCACGGTTTCAGCTAAAAATCAGAAGAAAAAAAGACACCTACATCTTGGATGGCCTGAGGGTGAGTAAATTAATAGCAAATTTTCATTTTTTGGTGAACTATCCCTTTAAAGTCAGCATGAAATGGAAGCTGCAATAGTCTTCCCTATTGTGACGTATAACAGAGAGAAAGTTGCAACTGTTTTTTCTTTTCTATTGAACGGTGGTGTATGCTGATAAATGATGAATTTTATTTGTTTGTAAATTTAGTACACATAATGCATTCATAATCACATAAAATCACAGTAACCATTTAACTGTTTATGTTTCAAAAAATAAAAGGAATCAAATAGTCAATGAAACATCTTGACCAGTTGATGGCAGTATCAGCTTTCTGACATGGACTGAAAGGTTAGATATCACTGCATAGTCTTGTCCTGTAACTGCTGGCCATTTCCTAATCTCTAAGCTTTATTATGTTACTGAAACAGAAGCTTGAGTCGCAAAATTCAGTAACATATAAAAAGAAACAGTATGCCATGTCCCTGATTCATTAAACTGAAACACTTTAGTACTCAGCACATGCTGGCTATGGATCACTGAACAAACTGAGTTGGGCATCAGAATCACTTTTCTTCACCATGTGTAGAACAGAATTAAAATCAACACAGTATCACACAGAATGTGCACTGATGCAAGGTGTCATTATAACAGCACAACACAAGAGCTTATTTAAAAGAACCTGCTGGGTATCACAGTGTATTAAGCTTTAGGAATTTCTACACAAATAGGCTGAATAAAAACTCTTAATTAGTAGAGGCATTATGATTAATTTGTCTTTAGTGCAGCATGCATATTAAATGGCACTCTATAGTAACATGATCCCCCTATTCTCTCTTAGATATGCAGATAATTGTTGGCAGTTCCTCCAACTTCTCCAACCAGGGTCATGCCACCGTCACTCAACACATGGGGGTCTCCTATCAGCAAGAGCCTTGGGCTCCTGTCTCAGCAGGTAGACCCCTCTGGCTCGTGCTGGCGCGTTCCAGCACAGCTGGCCCACCCAGGTAACAGACCATTGAATATCATGTTAGGGTCCTGAAACCACCTTTCATGCTTGGTGGTCGATCTTATCATAAAGGGGCTCTGAAAGACAGAACACCTGCATTGGCCTCTGAATGATAGCAGGATATTCGAAAACAGTTAAAACGGAGTTTATCAATACTTATATTTTTGGAAATTAAATTGCAGTTTAATTAACTGTGTTTAAGTAATCAGTTGGGCTGTAACATACAACATGTTTTTTTCCTCACTTTTTCTTTTTCTTTCACCTGAACAGAGCCTGGTGCATTGCTAGAGGCCCACATCCCCACACTCCTGTAATGACTGAATAAAGACAATTTGTCAAACATGAGTGAACGCCTTAAGGGAGATAAAAGAGAAAGGAGCATCTAACAAAGTTCCTTCACAATGTGTTATAGAAAAGGCCTCTTAGAAATGGCTGAATGGTTTACTCCCTAATCTTGTAGTAACATGTCCTCATTGTGAAAGTAATATGGTCTTTAGAACCTCAGGGGTACAGTGATGTCAGTATCAATGACATAATTATAAAATTGACCACCTTAATCCTGTAATTAGATGTAGCCTATTATTAGATTTTACTGGATTATTAATTATATGCCTACTAGATTTTTTTTAACGTGCAATTTATGACTGAATATATTTAAATATCAGAAGACTCTTTCAGTTGAAGCAGGTATTTTATGTCAAGTCACAGAGCTTTTTCCCAGCTAACAGGGTAATTCATTACATGAAGCAAACTGAGTGATTAATTTTAGCTTAAGCTTGTCTATAACCTGTTCGTAGGCCTATATCACACTTTAAAATGTTTAAGAAATTCTGTAAAATTAAAACAACTGCATAATTCACCACAGACTTGTTTTCCAACCACTGATCTCTATATAGATTATAGATTTATTATATTATCTATAGCCTATAATTATAGATTATAGAGTCAAAATGACATGCACCTTATAACGTCACAACTAAATACAACTTTGCTTGGTCATTCATGTTTCCCAGGGGCACTAGAAGGCAACGTGAGACCCAGTGTAAAGTTCCAAGAACATTTCTTTGAAAAAAAAAAAAAAGGCCTCATGACCCTGCATTTTTTTTTCTGCATTCTGCTGCACATATTCTCAGTTTCTAAATGCAAAAAAACCCATTCTATGTGTACAGCTCCTTATTTTTCCTTTGATTCAGTTCTGTGCTATTTACATAATGGCTTTGGTATCTTCTCAAAGATGAATATGGTCTCAGGAAATCCCATTTCGAATGTAAACACTGTTTTTATTAGGTGGGGTGGTTCTCTTTAAAGGAATCTGAAATGCTTTATGGGGAAGAATGCATTTTAAGAATAGATAACTTCCAGATTTCCTTTTTTTTCCTGTTTCATCTGATGTCACTTCTGGGAAATATAATTTGAGACAGCAAACTGTTAACTGGAAAAACAGCAGTAAAACAATTTGTACCAACAAAATGCTGCTTGACAACTTTGAAATACATAAAAAGGTTTGCGATTTAATTTTTTTTTTTTTTTTTTTTTTTGGCAAGCTGATGTTGGCCCATGTTTTCTATTTAATCACTGGACATATTTCTGTGGCATGATCATTTTGTTCTATTAAAATAAATTGCACAAGCAATGGCTTTCTGGCTTGAAAGGGCTCTCATGGGAAACAGAGCCGTTTGTTGTATATGGGGCTTTGTCATTGGTAGACACAATACTGGCTTGAGTCCCATGGACCACGAACATACCGCTTTAAGTGGTTTCACACTTTTTTGAATTTAAACAACAAATACAATATGAAATTGGCAAATTTACTTGATGAGCTTATTTATTTTTTTGACTCTGAAACTGTCTGCCCTTCTCCAGTGGTGCAAAAACCACAACAAATGCAACAAATAGTTGCTGCAAACATCTCATGAAGGGTGACATGCAATCATCTATTCTGCTCAGATTCGAAGGGAAAGGAAAGCAAGCATGGACCATTAATGGCAACTGACCATTGGTTTTATTATAAGGAGGATCTGTTGAACTAGTTGTAACTATTAAAAACTGTGTAGACAGAAATTGTGGATGAGTACCAGACAGTCAAAGAGTTACATAAAGACTAGTCATCATAAAGTCTTCATGTAGGCCCACTGAACACTTTGTAAGCAGGCATTTTTCTGGTTGTGTAACAAACTACACTTGTATAAGATTTTGAATTCTGTGAGGAACTGTCACTGAATGTCACATTTTGTCTGAGGTAAATTATAACAGAGAAAGAGTTCAACAAGCATAGTCAATTTCTCTTCTATTTGCAGTTCTACGAAAAATAAGGTTGTGACAAGAACAGCCTTTCTCTCTCTATTAGACGTCATGCCATCACTTGTCGCTTCTTGTTTATTCTGCTCGGGCTGAACTCTCCCTCCTGCTTTCTCTTCATCTCTTGTTGTTTTTCATTTCTTATTCTGTGGATATTATTACCATATCCCTTTGAGATCCAAATGTGTATAAATAAATTTCAAACTGTAAACATTCATGTAGGCCTACAGTTGTCATGTACAATGGTATACATATAAAACTGTCATTTTAAGACTGTATCCTTTACAATGACTATAAAATGAGTTTCAGCTGTCATTTTCTTTTTAAGCCATTGCTAGGCTCCAAAGAGTTTTATTATTGAAGCAAACAAATCAGCAAGGTCAGTTTGTACATGCCAATGTAACTGGGCAGAGTCTGAGCAAGTCTAGATTACATGAGCAGATGCATGTTTAAAGGGTTAGTTTACCCAAAAATGAAAATTCTTTCATTAATTACTCACCCTCATGGTGTTCCAAACCCGTACAACCTTCGTTCATCTTCGGAACACAAATTAAGATATTTTTTGATGAAATTCCAGAGATCTCTGACTCGTCCATAAACAGCAATTTAACCACCACTGTTAAGGTCCAGAAAGGTACTAAAGACATCGTCAAAATAGTCCTTGTGACTACAGTGGTTCAACCTTAATTTTTTAATGAAGCGACGAGAATACTTTATGTGCGCAAAAACAAAACAAAAATAACGGCTTTTATTGGCTAACTCCTGCGTCAGCATCACATGCATGCGTTGCGCTGCTCACGTGTACAGCCGTTCTGACGTAAACACGGAAGCCTGCACAGCAATCACTATGTCAGCTGTATAGGAGATTGACATGGGAGAGAAGAAACTGTTGAATAAAGACGTTATTTTTGTTTTTGTGCACAAAAAGTATTCTCGTCGCTTCATAAAATTAAGGTTGAACGACTGTAGTCACATGGACTATTTTAACAATGTCTTTATTACCTTTCTGGTCCTTGACAGGTTTAATTGCTGTCTATGGAGGAGTCAGAAAGCTCTCGGATTTCATCAAAAATATCTTAATTTGTGTTCCGAAGATGAACGACAGTCTTACGGTTTTGGAACAACATGAGGGAGAGTAATAAATGACAGAATTTAAATTTTTGTGTGAACTAACCCTTTAAGCAATATCACACAAGCAAGAGTGCTGTTGCTCTAAATATTTGATATGCTGATATTCTAACCAACAGCACGATTTTGAGTATGATGCTTTTATATAACAGTTTAATAAATAAGAAATACATTTTTGGTCATTTAAATTTTAGACATAATATTGCCAGCTTTTTGTCTATTTTTGCTCTGCCAAATAGTTCTAAAAAGAGTAAAAACATTTGTGCATCTCTGAGCTGCAGAGTCCCGTACATGATGAGCAGAATAAAAAAAAAAAATTAAAAATTTGTTACCAAAATGTATTAATTCACTACCACATTTCATGATTTAGTTACCTTGTTTTAGTTAAGTAATGGCCATAGTAATTCATTAAATTAAGTTGCGGGAATGAATTATTAATTCATGGCCATGATAAATGTGAATTTATGGTTTGAATTACTATGATCATTCATTCATTTCTGTACATTCTACTCACAGCCTACTGATGGTTGGGTTTAGGGGTGGAAGACCTGAAAAACTCTGAACCTACTGGATATTTCACATTAACAAGTCAAATTATTCCAGGGTCAGTTTTAGTCCAGGTCTGAGAAACTAAACATTACTGTACCTTCTTGTGTGGTCTTGAGGAATTAGATCATTGTGGTGTACAGCAGAATTCACATTCCCCCCTCAAATCCACAATATTGTTTAGACACAACACAAAAGAGGTGGCCTTGAGCTATGTCTGCATGTGTGTGTTCTGTGAGTGTGAGTCCCCCGCAGTCCTGCTCTAGAAACGTTGCACGTGCCTGAAGGTCAATGCGGCCCCATGTCCTGCATGCATCCAGCATCAACCAAAAAGAACCACTTAACTTGAAGAGTCATTTCCTGCACATCCTTTTGAAAACAAGCGGTTTGATCCCTCTCCACAGAGCCGTGCCACAATCTCCGCACTGTAGTCTGGAGAAAATGGAGACCATTAACACAGTGGGCAGTGACAATCTCTATTATTTCTTTTACTATTTGAAAAATGTGGCCTAGGGAAGCAATCACACTCCCTTCAAAAGGTGGCGTATGTTTTTTGTCATCAGGCTGACCTAGGTCTAGTAATGAAACACCCCATAAGGCTACATATATATATATACACATATATACACACACACTCACACACATACACACTACCAGTCAAAAGTTTGGAAACAGTAAGATTTTTAATGTTTTTAAAAGAAGTTTTGTCTGCTCACCAAGGCTGCATTTATTTAATTAAAAATACAGTAAAAACAGTAATATTGTGAAATATTATTACAATTTAAAATAACTGTTTTCTGTTTGAATATAATTTATAAGGTAATTTATTCCTGTGATGGCAAAGCTGAATTTTCAGCATCATTACTCCAGTCTTCAGTGTCACATGATCCTTCAGAAATCATTCTAATATGCTGATTTGCTGCTCAAGAAACATTTATGATTATTATCAATGTTGAAAACAGTTGTGTACTTTTTTTTCCCCTCAGGATTCTTTGATGAATAGAAAGTTCAAAAGAACAGCATTTATCTGAAATACAAAGCTTTTGTAACATTACACACTACCGTCCAAAAGTTTGGGGTCAGTAAGAATTTTTATTTTTATTATTTTTTTAAAGAAATTAAAGAAATTAATACTTTTATTCAGCAAGGATGCATTACATCGATCAAAAGTGACAGTAAAGACATTTATAATGTTACAAAAGATTATATTTCAAATAAATGCTGTTCTTTTGAACTTTCTATTCATAAAAGAATCCTGAAAAAAAAAAATATTGTACACAATAAATGTTTCTTGAGCAGCAGATCAGCATATTAGAATGATTTCTGAAGGATCATGTGACACTGAAGACTGGAGTAATGATGCTGAAAATTCAGCTTTGATCACAGGAATGAATTACTTTATAAAATATATTCAAACAGAAAACAGTTATTTTAAATTGTAATAATATTTCACAATATTACTGATTTTACTGTATTTTTAATTAAATAAATGCAGCCTTGGTGAGCAGACGAAACTTATTTTAAAAACATTAAAAATCTTACCGTGTCCAAACGTTTGACTGGTAGTGTATATATACATTTATACAACGGTTCTGTCTGGTTCTCGAATCTGATTGGCTGATAGCCGTGCGATATTCTAGTGATAACGGCACTCCTACTTTTTCACCGTTTGTATCACTCCGCTAGAAGTGACCGTCATGGGAGCCTAGCAAATCTACCGTACCCTAATTTTTGCGAATACTAACTTTTACTTGTTGTACCACGAACTGTAGTTTTAATAGTTTTTTAGACGAGAATGTAGTTGTTTATACCTGAAATATGTGACTCATATTTAATAATAGCGCCCATTTTACACTTTGTTTAGACGTTTTCGGAGATGCGAGCTCCAGGGCGTCAGCGGACGTTCAGTGCTTGTGTAAGCGCCGAGAACAGCTTCATCTCGGCCAGTGCTTCAGGGATTTGCCGCTGGCTCTTATAGTGGTTAAACATGAGACATAATTCATTTTGAGTACATAAAAAGGTAAATCTTTGGTCTTATTAATCTATTACTTGTTCCAGAGCAAGTCGAATTGTGCTATGTTAAATTTGATAATAATTAACTTAATATCAGACGAAGACTCTTCTCCGCTCTACAATTTTTTACAATTTTTTTTTTTTTTTTCAAACATCAGATTTTTATTTACCTTTGCATTGTGTAGACGAGATGTCCAAACTGCGGGCGGACTTCATTCACGAGGTGGGGCGGATTTATGAGGTTTGACTGACAGTTTGAGGATCCAATGGAGTTAAGAGGTTTTGTCACAAGCTATATAATTGTTTTATATATCATTGTTTTTTTTTGTTTGTTTGTTTTTTTTTTTTTTTTTAATAAAATAAAACAAAAATTAGGAAATATAGAGAAATGAGGTGTAGCAGTTATTTTATTTATTTTTTGGCACACGGCACACTTGACAACCATCACGGGCACACTAGTGCTTTACGTTTGACTGAACTGTACAATTGTGTTTATTTGTTGTTCAATAAATATTATTTTATATAAATATTTTGTATTTGGTATTGAGAACGGGTCCATTAGTGCGTAATATGGATTGAGTGAAAGTTACATTAATACGCCTTTAGATGGCAGCAAAACTTTACAGGTGAATGAGTCAGTGAGTCGCAAGAGACTTTAGATTGAAAGGAACTTTTGCAAAGGATGTTGTTTTAGCGCTGTATGTTATGGAAAATTCCCATAGCTGTAAAAAGGACAAATACAAGATCGCTTTCGTCAGCGGACATTCAAACGGACTTTTATAATGGATATAATATTATGGACATCGACTTGAAGAATGAATGTTATGCAGTATATCAGACACAGGTAGCCTACTCGCTCAGATGATCTCTCTCTCTCTCTCTCTCTCTCTCTCTCTCTCTCTCTCTCTCTCTTTCTCTCTCTCTCTCTCTCTTTAATACTGTACACAATTCAGTGAGTTGCAATGGAGGGATTCAACGTTCCTTCGTTACTAGTTCTAAAGTGACGTTTTAGAATTAGTAAAGGAGGCTTGGTCAAACTGTCAACTTGAGATTTGAATCCGTGGCGGAAGGAAGTAGTGCTGCACAAAAGAGGGTTTTAAAGACACTCTGTTGTTGTTTTTATTTGTTTACACACTCGTGCCGTCGAACTGTTGTATAAACGCAATATCACACGAGTAGCCGTGTGATATGGCTGTATATCAGCACGCTGTGATTACCTATGGCTTTCGGCCTGCGGCCTTGCCTACGGCCAAATCACAGCCGTGTTGATATACAGCCATATCGCACGGCTACTCGTGTGATATTGCTCATATATATATATATATATATATATATATAATTTTTTTTTAAATATGCTAAATATGCAGCAAACAACATAAGCTTAATGATTTTTTTTTCAACTATTTTACAATTTGAAAATATATTTCATTTAAACCTTCAAATCATTCATCTATCAGAGGTGTTACTGTAGCAGTGACAGAGCCAAAGGTGATCAGAGAATCTCTGCACTGTGCAGTTTACTGACAACTTAATCGTTTCTCAAAGACACATGTGAATTCATCCAAAGAAAACTCACATCAAGGTCTGCTAAACTCAATGGACTCTTTGTTAGTTTTACATAAATACTCTTTAATTGTCAGTGAGCTTTGCTTGAGGTGTGAAACTTGTCAAGTATTTTATTTATTTTTTAGAAGCAGAGAGAAAACTTAATTTCAGAAAACTAGTGACATGGTATCTAGGGGGATTAACTGCCCGAAAAATGATTTCATCAGAATTACATAACTATATCATCACTTTGAAGTCTGTAATTTATGGTTAGAGCAAAATTAATAAATTTCCTCTATGATGTCGTAATGTTGACACTACATTGTCCTATTTAGTTTCTCCCCCCTTTGCTGCTCTACTTTCGCTGCGATTCATTCCCTTAAGGTGGCTTGTCTAATCTCCTGAGAAGTAGTTGCTGAATTCTTGGTTTTCATTTTGACCACATATTTGCCTTCAGCAAATCTATCTGGGACAGTATACAGAAAATGCCAGTTTTGAGGGATGACTGGCACACACTGACATGCTAGCATTATGTTTTCATCACTTCAAACCTCTGTCTCACAGGTTTAGCAATTCTATAAACAATCGTACAGGTGTGGAGAAGACCAGGTGCCCTTCACCATCTAAACATCTCACAGATGTCATAAATTCTATCAGGTGTACTGTATATGCTTTGATGTCTTTGGAAAGCTCTTCCTCTGTTGAAGGCGATCTGTTATTTGTTGTGAGGCTATCTTTGGCAGCAGCTTTGACTTGTTTTCATTTTAATGTTGATTTTGAGTAATCCCAGTACTATCATCACCATCAGGCTGTTGTTTACTGAGGATTTTGAACAGAAACCACACCCTAGAGAAGCATCTTAACATCTTACAGTCTTCCAAGTTTGACTGTTTTAGGGCAAGCATTGTTTATTCTTCCCATAAATTGTAATAATTAACATTTTTTGACCAAATACTAGTGGTCTCATTATGCTACTGACCTCTTACCGCTGTTAAAAAATAAATAAAAAGCGGGTCAAGGATGGCCTCATGACTACAGTAATCAACATTTATCAAGACGGCTCTTACTAACCTCATATGATAACACTTAATCAGTAGGGGACTGTCAGGCAAAAAGATAAGGATTTAATTGCAGAACTTTTATTAAACAAAAACAAAGAAGACAATTCACAATGAAGAAGACCATAGAAGAAACATGCGGCAGCAAAATAACCCAAAACGAAGAACTGAACAAACTGAGGGTTATAAATACACAGAGGCAAACGAGGGAACTAAATGAACAACAGGTGAACTTAATAAGTGATTAACTGGTACACAAGAAACTAGGTAACTTAGGCGTAGTCCAGAGATACACAGGTATTTTTATAAACAGAGTTTTTCCTCCTTCATTTAAAAAAAAAAAAAGCTCTGTTCCGTTGTCAAAAGCCAAAATCTCTGATTTCACCGGCTACACGACAACACTGCAACTGGAGTTTCTGAAAATCTTCACCCTGGCAGGAGTTTTAAAAAAGATTAGAAAAAAAAAAAACGTATAGAAAAAGCTGTGGTTTTGAAAATACCCTTGTTTGTGTGGACAGGGCCTTACAATAGCTGTTTCCATCCACCTATTTTTATGCACATTTTGGCATGTCACATAAAAAATGCTGGATGGAAATGCCAGAATGCGCAACAATTCTAAAAACGTGCATAAAAAACGTATGCGCTCAATTGAGTTGGAAAAACTTTTTATTCGATAAGAAAACATGTAAATAAACTAAGATAAAAACACATTTACAGAACAAATTCCTCGATGAGCATCAAAAAAGATGGGATAGCATAACTGGACTAACCAGTGGACAGATCTTGTTGAACAGCATCTGAAATGCTGTTTTGGTTATTCTGAAATGCCTGAGCAAAGTCTGCCGTCAAAGTGGTTCGGAATAATTTCCTTCCAGAACATTCTTACACAACTGTGTTCCCAAACAGCAGGCATCTGCCTCCGAAAGCAAGATTTCTTCATTGCGTTTTGTCTACGTGCTCTGAGGCGCAAGTAATTTAGGCTATTATATACAAAATTATTATGGCTTCTTCTGCTGCAGCAACTTCCTTTTTTTTTCTTCTTTTTTTAGTTATATTCGGCGCCAGTTTATCTGGAAGTGATGATTTGTTCTCTTCAGCTCACTGGATGGAAACAGTGCTTTATTCACAAATGTTTTATGCAATATTCCAATTCTGCACGCAAGTTAAATTCTCAACTTCGGATGGAAACATAGCTAATGACAAGGAACAGGCAAACAGAAACAGAACAGAATCAAACCAAAGCAGAATATACATGTTACAGAGATTATTTAAGGTCCCCATAAATCAAAATGGAATATTGTGGTATTTATTATAAATGATTATTTATTTATTTATTTATTTTTAATTAATGTACCCTCATAATCGTTATTGAAAATAACTCCCCCTCTCTTTTGCAGCGTCATCTCATTTACTGGTGCATGGGCGGGGCAACCTGTCACTAACATTGCAATGAGTGACTGAGTTAACCGGGTTTATATAGACAGAGGTAACAAGGGTAAAGGGCAACAGCTGGAAGTCATCAGCGATGATGAGTCTGGGCAGAGAATTATGGGAAATGTAGTTCGTGAGGGAATGACAATAGTCTGATGTGGAGTGCCCTCTGGTGGCACTTCAGCTGGTGATTGTGACCCACGTGATATCGCAGCAATAGCAAACCACAATGATCCAATCAATTACCCATGGACAAAATCAAGTCCCGCCCTGCCATGTCACATGGATAAATAGGGAAGAAACAATTATCACAACTTCCGTTTCATGCCGAATTTAAGGGCTAATAAAAGGGTTTACAATAAACGAAAAAAAAAACATATAATTTTAAACATGTTCAACAAAAGTTTCAATTTAATGCCTGTTACAATTTCATGTGATGTATTCATAAATGTTAACACTTTATTTTACAGTGTCCTTGTCACATATGTTACATGTACTTTACTTACTGTAGTAATAACAGTAAATTATGCATAATTACATGCAGCTAACCCTAAACCAAGCCCTAACCCTAATTATACAGTAAGTACATGCTATTAATTGATATAACTCAGTACTTAAATGTATAGTTACGCTGTAACAAGGACACCTTAAAATAAAGTGTAACCCCTGTACACAGTGTTAATTATTATTTTTAAAAATGTTTCAAAATATATTTTTTAAGTAAAAATGTATTACAAATATGCAAATATCAGTTATTAATTCATTAATGTTATCACATTTTGGGGGAGCTGCACAACATGACATTTTATTACCTAAACTAACCTTGTTTTGTAATAAAAAGCTCCAATTATTTCATATTTTAAGAGGCTTATTGACCTTGACATGCAGTTATGATGATCTGCAGGGTCCTCTTTATGATATTTAATACTATTTAATATTTATTTTTCTTTTCATATTGGCTGCACCACATGACTTCGATTTGGTGGACAAAGGTTTTTCAAACATTAAGCAGTGAGGCAGTTTTGTTGAAAAACAAACAACATAAATTAAAGGTCATGCCATACTTAATAAGGGCTTATTTTGAAGATTTCATTCTTTTAATGAGGCATTTCTGCATTATGAAATCTGGAGAGAGTTGTAGTGTATGTATGAGTTGAATAATGTTCAGGTTCATACAAAAATGAGCATGTCATTGACCCGTCAAACAATATCCACCGCTGTAACCAATACAAAATAAATCATTTGGTCTTGATTGATGTCAGCCAATCTTTAGCCCGCCTAGATTGGCAACATTAAACCATTTAACCAGCATTTTGAGTTCAGGATGAAAGAAATCAGGTCAACTTGGATGGACGTCAAGAAGAAAGTCTTTGAATAGAAGTGGAACATTAAACCACATCATTAACATACAGGAAAGAGAAATAAAGAGCAAAATCATAGAATCATTAATCATAAAAAGTCTGACAGTGGTAGCAGCAGTTCAGAATGATTGATGATGAGCCAAGATAAATTTGATCCCTTTTCTCATCACCGTTTGGATATGCCACACTTGTGAACTATGATTTGTTTGGTACACAACATCAATATTTTGACAGACATGTAGGCTCAGAGGAAATAAATTATGCTTATAGTCACCAGAGAAAAATTAGGCTGGACTGACTCATGTTTAAATGTAATTTATGTACTTGTCATATGTGAGACTTTTTTATCTAACAATTCAGACTCTTTTTTTCTCACAATTGCAGAATTTATATCTCACAGTTACAAGACTGTGCTGACTTTCCCTCTCAGAATCGCAAGTTTACACATCACAATTGTGTGTTTGTTTCCATCACAGAATAAAAAAAAACGGTAATTACAACTTTTTATCTCACAGTTCTGACTTTTTTTTCCTCACAATTGTGAGTTTATATCTTGCAATTCTTACTTTTTTCGCAGAATTGCAAATTAACTTTTTTATTCCAAGCAGAATTTTCCTGTAGTCTTAGTACTAAAAACCTTTTCAAGATGTTTTGGATCATGAGATTTATTCACACAGCATGAGTCTGCACTTACTTTTTTTATCTCTCATTTTGTTGTCAACCTTGTGAGAGGCCATTTTTGGAATATTTAATGGAAAAATGCAACATTTTCCACACTTTCTAAAAATAAATGTAAAACATAATGATGTCAGCCTTCCAACACTGTGTCAGATGTCAATTGCGGTTGTGAAATTGAGACGCTCACATGCTGTCTCATAAGCTAGTTTTAGCCCTGTTCATTTTCCCGGGCTTTGGGGGCAGATGTGCAGTGGGAGTATCTCAGTGAAAAGTTTCTCCCTCGCTTACTTCTTCAGAGTCTGGAGCTGAAGCTCCCCAGAGAAGTGCTTTCAGGTTTGCCATGAAGTCAGGATGACTATCTAGACGATTGCCAAAGTCAGAGACTTATTCAAAGAAGCCAGTGGTCTCCGATGAGTCAAAGCACGCAATATTCATGAAATGTGTGTATCCGCGTGTGCGCTTTAACACATATCACTCTGTTCTTGTTCACAGCCCATCTGCTGCAGTGTTCCTGATAAAATCCAGAGCATCATGGGGGAGATGGATTGAGTGTCAGATGGTCTATCTCTCTCTCCCTCTCTCCCTCTCTCTCTCTCTCTCTGTGTGTGTGGTCCTAGCATAGTAATACCAGAAATTTTTGACCTTGTGGGGACATTTTTTTTTGGTCCCCGTGAGGAAAACAGCTAATAAATACTAAATGATGTTTTTTCTTGAAAAATGCAGAAAGTTTTCTAATAAATGCTGCTCTTTTGAACTTTCTATTCAGCAAAGAATCCTGTAAAAAGGTATCACAGTCCACAAACATATTAAGCAGTGCAACTGTTTTCAACATTACTCATAAATCATATATATAATCATTAATATTTCACAGCATTACTGTTTTACTGTATTTTGATCAAATAAATGTGCACTGTGTACTGTATGTATGCATACATGTATGTACTGCACTGTTCTGTTTAGTTTCATTGTGTTTTGGTGTTTTCCCTGTTTAAAAAATCATACAGACCCCAAACTTTTTAACAGTAGTTATAACTATGATCACTTTTGGCCCTGACTATGTTTTTATTATGCATTTATTTATTTAGATATTAACAGTGTTGGGTGTATTACTAAGTAATTTAATTACTTTTCCCTTAGAAAAGTAAAGTAAGAGATTACTCTTGGCTGTAATTTAATGAGTTACTTCTGATGTAATTGCACACTATAAACCTGAATAACTTGGCAAAACTCAAAAAAATTGAGGTAATCAGTTACATCAAAATGTTTAAGTTAAGAAATTTAAAGTTTAAGTAAGCAGAACTGGCAGATTATTATTTTGTACTCATACATTTTAATTGCTCTTAACAATTTAATTTATACTTAACTTAAAATTATGTAATCTCAATTTAAATATTTTTAGTAGCTGAAACTTGGCTGGCTTCAACTAGCTAATTCAGTAAATGATAACTTGCTCATTGGTAACACAATGCTTTGATAGCTTTAGCATAGCATAGCAATTGCTGAATGAGTGCGGCAATACAGAAGCAAAACGAACAGCAAAACATCATCACTACTAAATCTCCCACTTAACATTAATCTTGAACAAAAAAACAACAACAACAACAAAAAACATCATATAACACTTAATTTTAGCATTTACTCTCCCTTTCAAGTGTCATGGGAAAGCATGCTGGGGAAAAAAAAACAAAAAAAAACAAAACAAATCCTAGCCAAGTTTCTGTTAAATTTAAGTTTGTCTAAATTAAAAGAAACAAGTTCATAAAACTTAAAACAATGATACAATTCAAATTCATCTTTATCTTAATTTTCACAATACATATTGTTTCAAAGCAGCTTCACAGTGACAATAGGACAATTCTTATAGAGCTAAAGTTGGTTTTTGATTGAATCACTTCGGTTGTAAAAATTGTTAGTTATTACTTTAGGGGCCGCTTAAATGACACCTTTCCTACTGAAAACCGAATACCTTTAATGCATTCAATTGCCGTAAATTACTTAAAATGTATCAGTTTTGTGAACTCAAAAGAAAAAGAAAGTTCTAAATACTCATAAAAGTTAATTTTATTGAACTAATTTGTTTAATTTAAGTTTACCCTACTCAAACCATTTAATTATTTTGAGCATTAGAGTTTACAGTGAATAAACTCGAATTCTATATAAATTAATAGTGCATTTAACATCAAAATTTAATGTCTAATGTTAAAATGTATGTTTTTACTTTAACCTTCTACATCTAAATACTTTGGTCAGTTCAAGAATAATTTATGCAATTTTATATTATTTATTTGAAGGAATTAAAAGAACAATTTCATGTCTAACTGGTCAAGGTTAATATGAGATTTAGAAAGTAATTAGTAATAAGTAATGCAATTCTTTTTAGAGAAAGTAATTAGTACATTCATTTAATTACTCTGTTGAAAATTAGTAATTAGTAGCTAGTGACTAATTGTTTTTTTTTGTTGTTGTTGTTGTTTTTTTTTTTTAGAAGTTATGTAGTTACCCAAGTACCCACCACTGGAAATTAAAATCCCTTAAATTCTTTTTTTTTCTGAAAGCAATAAACATTTCCATTTCTGATTTATGTATAATTTATTAAAATTCTCTGGTTGATATAACGGCTGACTCCTTTGTTTTGCTAATTAACATAAAAGAAACATTTTATGTGCCTCAATAAACACAAGTAAATCATGTTTTCACACATTTTAGATACAGTTGAGCTCAAAAGTTTACATACCCCTTGCAGAATCTGCAAAAATGTTAATCATTTTAACAAAATAAGAAGGATCATGAAAATTGCATGTTATTTTTTATTTAGTACCATAATAAATTATTACAGTTGTTTACATAAAGTCCACAAGAGAAAAAAAGTAGCAGAATTTATAAAAATGACCTCATTCAAAAGTTTACATACCCTTGATTCTTAATACTGTGTGGTTACCTGGATGATCCATGACTGTTTTTTTTTTTTTTTTGTTTTTTTTTTGTTTGTTTGTTTGTTTGTTTTGTGATGGTTGTTCATCAGTCCCTTGTTTGTTCTGAGCAGTTAAACTGAGCTCTGTTCTTCAGAAAAATCCTCCAGGTCCTGCAGATTCTTCAGTTTTCCAGCATCTTTTGCATATTTGAACACTGTCCAGCAGTGACTGTATGATTTTGAGATCCATCTTTTCACACTGAGGACAACTGAGGGACTCAAACAAAACTATTACAAAAGCTGCAAACATCTACTGATGCTCCAGAAGGAAACATGATGCGTTAAGAGTCAGGGGTGAAAGTTTTTTTTTTTGTTTGTTTAAAGAACATATTTTTTCATTTAGTTCTGCCCTTTGGAAGCTACAAAAGATACTTACATGTTTCCCAGAAGACAAAAAAAGTACAATTTATTCTGTTCATCCAATTCAAAAAGTTTACATTCCCGACTCTTAATGTGTCGTGTTTCCTTCTGGAGCATCAGTGAATGTTTGAACCTTTTTTAATAGTTGTGTTTGAGTCCCTCAGTTGTCCTCAGTGTGAAAAGATGGATCTCAGAATTATACAGTCACTGCTGGAAAGGGTTCAAATATGCAAAAAATGCTGGAAAACCAAAGAATCTGCAGGACCTGGAGGATTTTTCTGAAGAACAGAGCTCAGTTTAACTGCTCAGAACAAACAAGGGACTCATGAACAACCATCTCAAAACAAAAAAACAGTCGTGGATCATCCAGGTAACCACACAGTATTAAGAATCAAGGGGATGTAAACTTTTGAATGGGGTCATTTTTATAAATTCAGCTATTTTTTTGTCTTGTGGACTTTATTACTTTTTAACATCTGTTATGTGAAATAGTTTATTCAGGACAGTACTAAATAAAAAATAACATACAATTTTCATGATCCTTCTTATTTTGTTAAAATGATTAACATTTTTCTAGATTCCGCAAGGGGTATGTAAACTTTTGAGCTCAACTGTAATATGTTAGAATTACAGTTTAAATGGAAATGACACAATAAAAAGAATTGTTTACCTTTTTTCTTCATATTTTTATGGATTTGTTTTTTTTTTCATTGATGTTTTACTGTTTTTAGCATTAATAACATAAAACTTGACCATATAATCAATGTGTTGCTAAATCGAAATGGTCTAAACTCCACTGATGGAACTTACTGAAACCTGAATTTACTTAGAAACATTCAAGTACGTTCATGACATCATGAAATAGCCATGAAATGTCAGTGTCTCACTGGCAAAGACTAAATGATAACTGGCACCTGAGTTTATTTTTCAAGTTCTTCAGGGCAAAATAACTCACTCCAGCTCCACATATTCCTCAGCTTTTCCATTACCATGGAAACACACACACACACACACACACAGAGAGAGAGAGAGAGAGTTGCCTCATACCGTTCTTCGAGTCTGCCAACACCTCCACCAATCAATACTTATCTCCATATAATTTGGTTTGAAAATTGATTTGCAGCCTTGTTTGTTGGTTGTAAAATAAATGGATCTATGGATCAATGCTTTCAAGGTTGGTCCAAACTCCATCAGCTGTCATTACTCTCATAATTTACACATTCATTCATACAGCAAATCTATGCTTTCTGAGATACAATATGCCTCTATAATACATTATTAAATCTCTGACCAGTAAAATCAGGTCACTGTATATTTACCAACTTAAAGCCATTAAACAGCTGATGTGGATATTACAGAGAAGATTGATTGACTAAGTTTCTTCATAAGACACATCAGATATGAGTCTGTGGTCCTGTAGAAGAAATCCTTGATTAAATATTGATTTTTTTAGCAGACATCAAGCTCTTTTTAATGAGACTCATCTCGATTGTCAATCACAGTTGTGGTTCATGCCCTTCAATGGCCTTTCAAAGCCTACGTCAATCTCTTTAGCAGCCTTTGACAAAATGATCCAAAACCTGGGTCATATTAAATGTTATTGGTATGATTTAAACACAACTTTACACTTGGAGTTCAGGAATGTGATCACGCCTATTCATAAGGAGTGCAGATGTCTGTTTATGAAACCAGTGTGCTCATCATTTGCATTATTATGTATAATGTTATGTGGGGTGTTGAAGATCTTGAACTATCGTTTCAAAGCTCTAAATATTGTACTTGGCACATTTTAAGCTTCTGTATTTGTGTACAGTAGCTTGCCAGCAAGGTATAAAAATTGCACTTTTACGGCCTGCCGATTTACAGTACATTATTTTATGAGAAATATTAATTCCATCAGTTAAGTGGTAAGTGCACTCCACACTCGAGTGCACAATACACTCAGAGTGCTCTAAAGGTGTCGTAAGAGGCCCTTCACTGTGCTTTCAGCGCCTTGAGCTGCACTGTAAGCTGCACTCTGCGTTTCACTGTAAATTTATGACTCCCATCTCCGGAGTGTGATTCCACAGCCTCTGCTTTTGATTAAGCGCCGATGTGTGCCTCATCAGCACTATCAGAACAGCCATCTCTCTGGCTGTCAGCAACACCCACACACACAAACAAGCATGTTCACTTTTGCTCTCACACATACACAGATATGCCCACAGAGGAAATATATCTCCCTCTTGGCCGTGAGCAAGGTCGGCAATCATTCGGGAGAGTCTGGATAAAGAGTCGAGGTCGTACCGAAAGAGTTGATTGCTGTCGACATGGCTGTCTGGCACAGAACGGAGTCTCATCTAGGAGCAATGCGCTGTCGTTTAGGTTTAAACGACTTAATAATCCAAACAACGTTGAGGTTGTTGTTCTGTGGTTACTGTCATACTCTTATTACCTCAACAAAAATATAACAAATCATATTAGTAGCATCGGCTGTGATTAGAAACATAGGCTCATTGGAAAAACGTGCCTCTAAAATTTGTGACCCATGCTGGCAAAATGAGTCGCAATGAGCAAATTTTAAAATGAGTTATTGTTATTTTCTCTATGGTTATTAATCTCTATTAAAAAATCTTACAAAAAATGACTGAGCTACACCTATTTGAATTCGATAGAATCAGCAAAATCAATTTTGAGAAAAATCGCATTAAAGTTTTCTGAATTTTCCAAAACAAAATCGCCTAGCAACCATACCTTAAAATCCTTGTTAATAAAACCTAATTTGGCACACACCTAGTCAAAACCAAATATCTATAGGAAAATACATACTATAAAACTTTTTTTTTACATTTTAATTCTGTTATATGTGTATATCGGGATCGCGCTGTCTGAGGCGTCTTTGTGCGAGCGCTTCGGATCTGTCAGTCAGCGCAAGTAAGATTGTTTTGTTTACATCAGCATGAGTTTGAAAATCACATTTCATTGGTTCAGACTCATGCCATCAAAATTTGCTACGAATATTCACAAAGTTGGAATGCTGCACTTTAAAATGATACCAAACTTGGACTAATGAGGAAGTTGCTGAGGGGAAGCGCGAGTGGTGAAGCGAGCAGAGAAAAACTGCATTTTCATGGACAAAGGAAAGGTACTCCTCTCAGAAAACATACAAATAAAGATACTTTTGAAT
Source organism: Hypophthalmichthys nobilis (assembly GCA_037950665.1). Taxonomy (NCBI): domain Eukaryota; kingdom Metazoa; phylum Chordata; class Actinopteri; order Cypriniformes; family Xenocyprididae; genus Hypophthalmichthys; species Hypophthalmichthys nobilis. The sequence goes on along the minus strand of CM075480.1, from coordinate 22,534,653 downwards.
GTTTAATTGCTATTTGAAGCATTTGGATCGCTAGATGAGGGCTTAATGAACTCAATTTTTGTGAAAACCTTGACATTTTTTACTTGTTTTGCTTGTAGGCTAGCTTGTAATTAGCGCATGCGCATTGCGACTCATTTTGTTAAACTCAAAAAACTTAATTACATAAACAATTTACTGCAGTTTTTAGCTGAAATTAAAACTAGTGGCAGTAAAAGAGCAACAACTTTTATTCCTTTGCAACACAAATTTTGAATACAGGGCAGATTTTCATGTGGTTCCTTTAACAAATTTATAATAGTGCAAGATTACATATCAGCTCCATATGTATGGCTTTTCTGATGTAGTAAACTTGTTCGGTAGCTCACCCAGTACAGTGCTGCATTTGCGATGCTCAATGCGAGTGCCATTGCCAAACTCGTATGAATTCATACGAATGACCTACTCCTAACCCCGCCCCTAAACCTACCCGTCATTGGGGTTTAGACAAATTGTATGAATTCGTACGAGAGAGGTTGTTGTTACGGGTGTAGCTGTAGAGACGAGGCGAATACGGAAATCCACAATAATACGGGCTTTATTGACAATCCTTGGGAATAACGAACAGCATCACACACTTAGACAAACATAAGAACAGACAAGGAGTGAAGGGAAAGTGTCCATTATATAGGGAGTGCTGATGATGAAGTCCAGGTGCAGGTGATCGGTGATGATGGGGAGAAGACGAGGGAAGTGAGTGCAGGTGTGGAGACAAGAGGATCCTGGGAAATGGAGTCCGGGGAACACGGGAACTGTGACAGTTGTATGAATTCGTACGAATTAGCCACCTCGTAAAATACGTACGAATTGGTCGTGAGATAGCGTTGCGTGAAACAACAAAGAGCTCAAAGAATTGTAGAAGCAGTTAAAATGGCATGGTTGCTTCAGTAAATGTGTTTTTATCTCATGTTTGCTTTTGTTAACACTGTCGGTTAGGTTTAGAGTATGGTTTAGTGTAGGTGGTAGGCCTATGTTATTTTTAAATGAGATGTGGCAACATTGGCCTTCAAGATCTACTTTCATGCAGAGCTTAACTCCAACCCTAATCAAACACACCTGAACAAGGTAATGAAAGGTCTTCAGGATTACTAGAAATCTACAGGTGGATTAGCTTGATCAAGGTTGGAGCTAAACTCTGCAGGAAAGTGGACCTCAAAGGCCAGAGTTGCCCAGCCCTGTGATAGAGCATTGACCTTTAAGCGCCACTCACCGTACATTTTATTTCTCAACTGCTGCAACCAGCGTAATAAACATTGATATATAATTTAATAAATTTTTAGTACCACTCACTGGACATTTCTCTTTAAGAGTGTTGTGAAATGTGCATGAAGCAACATAATATCATTTTGCAGAAATGTCACCACAGGCATGTTTTTTCCAATGTGCCTGGGTTGGTGATTAATGTATCACCGGTGGAATACAACAAGACGTTTCCATGGGAACTGCCTTGGGAACATAAATAATTCAAAATGTGAATGAAAACATTCCAGTTAATTTGCTGTGATGAGATAATCCTCGAAGAGATGTAAAAAAACAAAAGTGCTAATCTGGTACTTTGTCATAGTGGATCTCTTAAATGACTGTGTAAATTCACTCAGTCAGCTGAATTTTTTGCTTCAGGCTATCAAATGGGTAGAACTGTATTGTTAAAAAAATTATGCAGTGCTCTATTTTGCTGTCAGCTCTACTAGCACTAGTCCAGTCAGCCACCTTTTTAATATCACAAATCAGCTATTTAACTGACATAGACTGCATGCGGTGCCTATAATGCAGGAGACAAAAATATCCTGTTTTGCTGCTATTTTGTTATGGAACTCATCCCCAGTAATCCCAGTGCAGACGACATGCATAATCCATATTAAACAGGATTTGGATGGATGGGAAAAAAACCTCAAAGGAACCTGACAAACAAAAGCAGCCACGATGCAGTGCTGTGCTCCACAAAAACAAAGTTTCAAAACACTAATCCACATGGAAAAGAAGAAATCAAGGCCTCCAGATGTCCATATGGGGCTATAATCTCTTTATCTCAGGAGGCTTCCCTTAAACATCGCCTGTAACATCGCCACATCGCCTTTTGTAGGATCTGATTTAATGGAGTGAACATTTCTTCATAATAAAATCCTCTGTGGCTGATACGGGATAGTATCAAATATACAGCGCTAAAGTAATGGCTCCCCGTACTAGGTACTGATGGGAGAAACCAGCATCAGCCATGTGCCATAAAATTTAGAGTAATAACTGCACATCTGCTCACTCTTCTCACAGACACAAAACACATGCATTTTTGTGCACACTCAAGTAATCTAAATAGATGCTTACCATAGCAAACATATGCATAGAATGTAGTAAATCCATGTAGGACACTCACTATCTAAGATGTTTTCTCATTTGTCTATGTCCTGCTTTCTCATTGGTCCCCATTACTGGACAAAAACAACATTGCCGTAATGGCAAAAAGGTCTCTCCCTAGAGTACAGCCAGACCCACTTTACAATCCAGAGCACATCCTATTAGATTAGACTGGACAATCGCATTACTTTGAATTCATTATCGTTCTAGCAATTTTTACTAAATCTTATTTAAAGGTCCTGTTCAAAGGTCCTATTATTACAAAAGCGTACTGAATGCAGAAGACTCATTTTCATTTCAAATGCAGAGAATACAAGAAGAATTATCCTTTGAACCTCGTATTTTAATAATGATTTATTCTGACAGCACTCACCTGTAGGCCTATAATCTTCTGAAACGAAAGGAGTATATTGTGACGTTTGGTAGAACACATTGAACCTTTAAAAATGTGCACTTTGAAATGTTGCCAAAATGAATCAAAAAACAAAAAACATGAAGCTTTCAAACCGGAATGGAATTCCGTTTCATCTGTGGTGATGTGCAGCCACATTTCTCACACATTTAGGGTTTAAACTCTTATTTTCAGTGCCCTTGAGGGAAGTCACTCAATTAATCCATGAGCTGTATGTGCCTTCTTTTCAGTGCAATGTGCAAAATAGCTCTTGCTCTGAGAAATGACTGTCATTCAACTCCATGAGCCTTTCTTCTTCTTGTGGGTCCCAGAGATTTTCAGCTCAAATTGTAATAAATATTGAGTAATCAAAGCAGCTCTTTGCAAACAAACAAGCTATAAAATGTCTCCCTCCTCTGCACTGTGAAATGTGTAGATTCGTTTGAGCATAAACTGATTATGAAACATATTGGAGGGATTTTGAAATCAATATAAAGAGGTTGGATTGACTTAAACACATAATAAATCTGTCATTCCTGAATAAAACAGTATCTGAGAGATCAGGGAGACCCAAAACGGTCTGAAACGGTATAGAATTTGTGAGAAATTGCTAAATAAAGAAGAGTGGAACAATTATGTGACTCTCATACTCATGTCAGCTGTTGTTGTTCAATGTTGAAGAAACTGAATGCAGAATGTTGAAAAATTTTGAAACAAACATTGAAAAAAGGTTAAAACAATGTTTAACACTAAATGATTGTTAAAAGGTGAACAAAATAGACCTGTGAGAATAGTAAGACACTGAAACAATGATTCATGCTGATTCAGTTTGCTAAAGTGAAACAAAATTTAGCAGTGATTCAACCTTGATCCATGACATTGATTCATCTGTGAATTTGAAACGTCAGCTCAGATTTAGTCTCATCCATTAATTTATTTAAAAAATACATTAAACATTCAATTTATACATACAATGAAGAATGAAGAAAAAGATTACATTCTTGAAAAGAAAATGATTTTTCCCCTTAAAAGTTAATGGAAAGTGGACACTCACTGAGCCAAGTTTCATCGTTGAAGTTAATTTCTGAAGAGTTAGTACTTTATCAGATTCTCAAAGTAGAAGCTACTTGTCAGATACCCATTATGCAGGAATTGAAGTTGTAATGGTGTAAGTGAGAACACAGGCCAGAGTACAATCATTTTTGAAAAAATGTCTTATGGGATTGGCTAGTTGTGAGGCAACTCATCTGGGAGGCTCATGGGAAAGTGGGAGGAGGAAATATCATATCTCCCTCTGGCTTAAAAAGTGTGAAGTATTTTGATACATATTTCATCTGCTCACACTTTCAGTCCCTGAAGTCATCTATTCTCTCCTTTCATTGTCCCTCTTTTGCTTCTTCTCCGCTTTGGTTCCTTTGCTTCTCTCCCCTCTAGGTTTCATTCTTCCTGATGCTGCTTTTCCTTTTAGTCTCCATTTCTCTCACAGTCTCTCTGTACCATTCTCCGGCCATTCTCTGGAGCATCATAAATGTGTTGCAAGCGGATCGAGTCTTCCCAAACTCTCCAGCCCCCACCATTCCTTCTCTCTGTTTCTTCTAAATCCCTGTCTCTGGGTCACCAGAGTCCAGGAGCACTCATAAATCCTGAGGCACAGTGCAACACTTCAGCAAGGAAGCAAGAAGACACTTCCAACCAGGCCATTTCGTTCTCTAATGTTCTCTCTGCACTCCAGATGCAACGTGCAGAGCTCCATCGATTTATTCAGAAAGCCTTTATATTAGTCATACTAACATTAGGCATGGATTCAAACATCTAGCAATATTTTCTACTTAACTGAATCCATTGAGGCATCATTGACAAGAGAATGATTACTTTAAACAACGAGGTTGATACTGATGTGCCTCATTATCAGACAGTGTTACAAAACAACAACTTTTCAGACACTCCTTTAGGGAGTTCAGACAGATAAGATTTTTTTATAATGAACTATTTAAAGTCTAACCATAAAAATGTCTCAGCTTAAACCAGGCACACACACATACACACATAAGACATGCAAGGTACTGCATATGGAAGTCATACCTCACCATCCAAACAAGCCACAAGTAATATCCATCATATGATATAGCCTGACACTGTGTAAATCCCTGCTGAAAAAAATTATCTTAGATCAATATGAATGCCCATGCTGGTCAAGAGCTGGATTATGCTGGTTTTATGGTAGAGCTGGTTTATACCATCTACTTTTATGGTAAACCTAGTTGACCTAGTTAAGAGCCTCACATGTCAGTGACAATCCAAACACATTATAGGCTAACAACATTTACTGTAGTTCCGGTTCTCAAATTTGATTGGCTGAGAGACATTCCAAGAGTGATAATACAGAGTATAAACCCATAAGACTTTTAAAGATTTGAATCAGTTCTGTTTTTTTTTTTTTTTGTGACTCTTTCTACCAACTGCATCATTATGTCAGTAGGCTGCGACACTGACACAACTGATTCATTAAAGACTTGAAAGTTTTTGGGACATATCCTAATGACAATGATGAATTAATAATATTAAGAAGAGGATCTATGACTTCTGGAAGCATCTCTTTCAGTAGCTTAGTATAGTGTCTAACATACATATTGTTGATTTTGATGATTTAATAAGTTTAACAATTCTTCCTCTCCTATAGCAAAGAATGAATGGAATTGTTCCTCAGGGGTCTATAGCACGACGTCTGATGCGATACTGTAGTAGACAGTTACATGGTTATAATTTTCCCTCTGATAGTATCAATCTTGCAAGTAAAGAAATTCATAAAGTCATTACTGCTGTACTATTTGGAAACATCTGAACTCATTAAAGCTTTATGTCTTGTTAATTTAGAATCTGTATCAAATAAATACATTGGGTTGTGTTTGTTTTCTTCTAAGAAAGTCGAAAAGTAAACAGATCTATCAGTTTTTAAGGCTTTTCTATATGCAGTGACACTGTCCTTCCACGCAATGCGAAATACCTCGTTTTGTTTTCCTCCAGCTGCGCTGTATTTTCCGAGTCATTCTCTTGAAGGCGTGAGTATGCTTGTTATACCATTGCATTGGACTGTTTTCCTTAATCTTCTTTAAGCATAAAGGAGCAACTGAGTCTAAAGTGCTGGAAAAGAGAGAGTCAATTGTTTCTGATGCAACATTGAGTTCTGATAAATTATCTGATATGCTGAGGAGTTTAAACCAATCTGGAAGATTATTTATAAAGCAATTTTTAGTGGTAGAAGTTATAGTTCTATCATATTTGTAACAAGGAGTTGGTTTTACAGCCTTGGCTAAGTATACACAAGTATACACAAGGCTAGGTAATGATATAGAGATTTCAATGCTCTGCTGCAGAATTTCAACGTCATCAACATTGATTTGTCAGTATTAAAACTAAAGTATGAATACAACAATGAGTGGGTCCTGACACATGTTGTCTAACTAGAGTTCAGAATGTCTTTAAATGCCAATCCCAATGGATTTTTTTTAATTATCTACATGGATATTAAAATCACCAACTATTATGACTATACTGTAGCCAGTATGGACTCATCAAAAAATCAGCAAATTCTTTGATAAATCTTTATGGTACCCTGGTGGCCTGTATACAGTAGCCACTACAAAATGTCAAATAGAATGAGTTGTTTATACTATACTATAATGTTTTATAAAGCACCATCACTTTAAAAGAATATACTTGAAACCACACCTCTCAGTAATACTGAAAATATTACTATAAATTGTGCCAACACCTACCCCTTTTCCCTTCAGACGAGGCTCGTGTTTATAACAGTAATCTTGGGGGGTTGACTCATTTGTTTCTGTCAAACACAGCACATCTAGGTTATGATCTGTGATAATGTCATCTACAAAAATGTATTTTGTAAAAAGGGATATGATATTGATCATTTGTTTATCTGTATTATATCTGTTTTGTTTTGTTTTGTTTTTTTTTTTGTATTTTGTATTTATTTATTTTGTTTTTGTTTTGTTGAACATCAATGAAATTATTACCCTTAAATAGGTTTGGTTTTTTTTTTTTTTTTTTGTATTTACTAGACCAGGAAACAGACACAGTCTCTATATTATGATATCTAGGTGAAAGAATCTTTATGTGCTGATATGTATCTGACTTCTGTGACCTGAGGCGGCAAGCAGGCTGTCGGTTTAGCCAGTCTGTCTGCTTCCTTATCTACTGTATGCCTCAGTTAGTCAAGTTTCAACTCTAAGACTATGTGCCATATTACTAGTGAGAAGACTGAGGTAGGGTGTCCCATTTGTCATTTTAGGTTTCAGAAGGGTGCTCACCAGCACCCCTTTATGGCCTTTGTTGCGCACTTCTGCCAAGGCCGCACTGAGGCGAGCTCCACAGCTTGAGAGTCAAGCATTATATCACAAATGTGTGGACTTGGAGGAAGTCATAAATGGCTTAACGTCATCATGAAATGGAAGTTGTGATAGTTTATATATATATATATATATATATATATATAGTATATATATACACTGTAGCAATATCAGACTTGCAGTTGTGCTTTTTGTCTGGGCAACCCTTACAAAAGAAATAAGTATACAAGTTCATTTTATTATACATAAGTAAAGTTGAAGTATACTTTATAAGTATACTAATATCAATGTACTAATAATATACTGGTACTGTATGTGTACTATTTCACATGGGACAAAATTGACCCACTTTTTAGTGTATAAAAGTATACTTTTACTTTAAGTGTAGCAGTAGTAAACTTTGAGTACACTAGTTTACAACTGTTTTTCGTTTGTACTGCAACTACACTACAAATGAACAGGTATACTGATAGTGTACTTTCATAAACAACAACAACAAAAAAACAAAAATGTGCTACAAGTATTTAACTAGTAAACTTTGAAGTATACTCTCAGTAAACTTCTAGTTTAAAAGATTTATACTGCAAATATACTTATTAGTTTTATCAAGGACTACATCCGGATCAATTTTCTCCATGGGTCGACATTTCATTCTTTAACTTTAGGCAGTTTTGATTTAAATGCTGTTCAATGTTAAATGATTATGTCATTTTACATGTGCATAAGCAATGCTTCTCTTGCTTGTTTCTGCTTCTTTTTCACCTGTGTTTTGATCCAGAGATTCTGTATTCTTACAGAAGATGTGTAATAGTGCCTCCTACCATATAAAAGTGAAAACATGGATTGCCTGAAAATTCCGTCAATGGCGGGGAAGTGTTGTGTCATAAATTATGGAAAAATCCGTCAAAGGCATGGGAAGTAGATTTGAACTAAATTCTTATTTACACTACCAGTGTACTACACACACACAAAAAAAAATCACATACTCAGAATTAGGAATATATCTGACTTTTCTGTCAGTATAGGTATACTTAAATGTAATTTTAAGTTTCTGGGAAGTACAGTTGAGCTGAAACGTTTACATACCCCTTGCAGAATCTAGAAAAAATGTGAATCATTTTAACAAAATAAGAAGGATCATGAAAATTGCATGTTATTTTTTATTTAGTACTGTCCTGAATAAACTATTTCACATAACAGATGTTTACATAACGTCCACAAGACAAAAAAATTGCTGAATTTATATAAATGACCCCGTTCAAAAGTTTACATCCCCTTGATTCTTAATACTGTGTGGTTACCTGGATGATCCACGACTGTTTTTTTGCTTTGAGATGGTTGTTCATGAGTCCCTTGTTTGTTCTGAGCAGTTAAACTGAGCTCTGTTCTTCAGAAAAATCTTCCAGGTCCTGCAGATTCTTTGGTTTTCCAGCATCTTTTACATATTTGAACCCTTTCCAGCAGTGACTGTATAATTCTGAGATCCATCTTTTCACACTGAGGACAACTGAGGGACTCAAACACAACTATTAAAAAAGGTTCAAACATTCACTGATGCTACAGAAGGACACACGACGCATTAAGAGTCGGGGATGTAAACTTTTTGAATTGGATGAACAGAATAAATTGTACTTTTTTTGTCTTCTGGGAAACATGTAAGTATCTTTTGTAGCTTCCAAAGGGCAGAACTAAATAAAAAAATATGTTCTTTAAACAAAATTAAAAAAAACTTGCACATCAACTTCTTGTTCAAAAGTTTTCACCCCTGACTCTTAACGCATCATGTTTCCTTCTGGAGCATCAGTGGATGTTTGCAGATTTTGTAATAGTTTTGTCTGAGTCCCTCAGTTGTCCTCAGTGTGAAAAGATGGATCTCGGAATTATACAGTCACTGCTGGAAAGGGTTCAAATGTGCAGAAGATGCTGGAAAACTGAAGAATCTGCAGGACCTGAAGGATTTTTCTGAAGAACAGAGCTCAGTTTAACTGCTCAGAACAAACAAGGGACTCATGAACAACCATCACAAAACAAACAAACAAACAAAACAAAACAAAACAAAAAAAACAGTCGTGGATCATCCAGGTAACCACACAGTATTAAGAATCAAGGGTATGTAAACTTTTGAATGGGGTCATTTTTATAAATTCTGCTACTTTTTTTCTCTTGTGGACTTTATGTAAACAACGTAAGGTACTAAATAAAAAATAACATGCAGTTTTCATGATCCTTCTTATTTTGTTAAAATGATTAACATTTTTGCAGATTCTGCAAGGGGTATGTAAACTTTTGAGCTCAACTGTACATTAAAAGTAGACTGAAAGTATACTTTCTTATTTTTTAGTGTAAAAGAAGTATACTCATAGCACACTTGAATAAACTTCTTTTTTGTAAGGGAATACAAGGCAATAAAAGACCTGCTTGTTTAATACTGTTTGAACATTTGCTGGTGGTGCTTTGAATTGTATGACATCTGTAATTTAAAGTAGGCTAGTGAATGTACAAAATATCATTTCTCACTGAGAATCAACACAAATGAATATTGTCATATCATGTACACGTTGTCTCTTGTCTTTTTGCTTAGACATTTTCTGAAGGGATAATGACAACAGGGCACATCAATATTCCATATAACAAACAGGCGCACACACACACACACGCACGCACGCACGCACTTCTGTTGTGACATGAGGGCCAGATGTGGAGTTGAATTCTAATGAAAGTGACTACAGAGCTACAAGGGTAGAGTTGCCTGCATGCATATGTGTATGTTTGAGTAACCACACACTTGTCCCTTGAGCTTAGGGCTTTATGAATGCTTTGTTTGCACACACACACACTGAACCACAACAGAAATAGAAGCAGAACCCAATATCTGCATCAACAGGATGTCTCATTACTCTCAATCTGGATGTTTGTTTTTTTTTTGTTTTTTTTTTCAATGTAGTGTGTACATTTGCATTGAAATGAAAAATAAACACAATTATATACGTATACTGTATATTGTTATTGTCAAGGGGAGGAAAGGTTCCTTGCCTTGTCTGTTTTGTAGAATGTTTTAGTAGTAAATTGAGCATTGATGAAATTTATATGTGAATATTTTTATTGATTTTTTTTTTTTTTTTTTGTGTGTGTGTATTTTAAATATACATGATTTGAGTGAATATTGCTTGTGTGGCATTGTTACAAAACACACAACCAGTACGGTAAAGGGAAAACAAGGTTTAACATCTTTATTCATATAAAATATGTACATTAATATTCATTATCCATGGGAATTTACAAATATATTTATACAAAATCTCCTTGCAAGGTTTTGTCAGTTTGTGAATGATGCTGGGGGAACCCGCACACACACATACACACATTCATGCACATTCACACACAGACAGTTACAAATCCACAGAACACATTTGTATTGCATACATAAATAAATAAAAACATACAGTATATACAGGAATTACATGACTGCAAACAAATATCTCTACAGCATATTGAGCACACCACACAAAACCCTCATAAAATTAAATGCCATTTTTTATCTTTTAAAGAGCTGGAATATTTTTCACTGATTCCTCATTTGTTGCTATTGACACAATGGGGATACAAACAGTAAAATTCCATGTTTAACGAACACATGCAAAACCACAAACAATTGTATTGAGTCAGGCTTATTTACAAGTTAAACCAAATTAGTCATCACATGCAATATTGGATTAAAGAGGCTCCATTTGCAGTGCTTAGGGTGAGTGTAACCAGAGAGTCATTTTTTTTTTTTTTTTTTTTTTTAAAGATGGTGCAATTCAAAGCATTTTAGGCATATAACCACAAAGTTACAGTTTAAAATCCTTTTTTTTTTTTCTTTTCGTATTTGCACTTGTTTTGTTTTTGTCCTATGACTTTTGCTTTTGATGCCCAAGTCTTTGTTGCAAATTCAATACTAATTAGTTTGTGGAAGCCGAACCCCCCCCCCCACCCCACAGGAAATTACTGGGTCTTTAAATATCATAACATCAATCACAATTTGATCTTCAGATTACAGCAGGTCCCCATGTTGAGTTATGAGGCAGCTGACTGACTCAGGCTGAAACACGACTTGAAATGAACTGTTCTTTGGTTCTTCTGATACTCTGTGTTCCTGAGGAGTCAGTTCTGGTCCAGGATGATTCATTGCAGTGTGGTCTTCAGTGCCGTTCTATCACTGACCTTAGATGGTGTTTCTTAATCCTGGGTTCTGCGAAGTTAAATATACACTTGAGTCAGGAGAGGAAAAGCAATTCATCTCAATTACATGATTTATTGGTTGACCTCCACATCAAGAGCTGGGGCCACTTGCACAAGACTTTTGACCTCTCATAAACCCCCTGACCTTTTCCTTTCGATGAACAAGAATGTCTTTTCAGCTCTCCCTTATTAAGATTTAAAGGTTGGGCTGCAGTTTTTTGCACTAGAGTGCTCAGTGCCATATAGATACCCCAAAAGATGTCCAATAATAAATTGTGGAATAAGTAAGTTTCCACTATTTTTTTAAATAGTATGTGATGTGGTACGCAAATGTTGTAAAAGGTCTTGTAAGTTTAAAGAGCTTACTGTAGTGCAGGTCTGGCCTGCTGTGAGCTGGTGTCTGGAAGGTTCTGGAGGTTGCTGGGCCTTGTCCTCCTGTAGTGATCACCTGCACCTCAAGCCTGTAGAGAGATGCCAACTGAAGACCAGAAACTACCAGGATATTATGCTCCTGTTTGTGAGGAAAGAAAAGGTTGTTGTTTTTTTTTTTAGTTAATTAAGATCATTTGAGTCTGAGAACGAAATAAAATACAAAAACACTATTGTTAAAAATTTGGAGTCAGCAAGATTTTTTTAAATGTTTTTAAAAAGAGTTCCTTATGCTCAAAGCTGCATTTATTTGATAAAAAAATAAATAAAAACAGTAATATTGTGAAATATTATGGTGGTTCATTATTTAACATCAGTTATCTACATTAGTTAAAGGTGGGGTATCCATTTTTTCAACTACACTGTTTGGAAGTTAGTCGGGCCGATACCAACAACAAATGTCTAACCAATCAGCATTAGGGGGCGTATGACGGTTGTGGAGACAGAACGAGCAAGACGGAGATTTGAAAATAAGAAGGAAAAAAAACTGCAGAACTAGAGATGGGACACAATACAAAACAGCTCAAAAGAATATCACTGGAATGAAAGTTTATGACTGGGCAAGTGCTTTAGGACCCGCGTTTATATTAGAGAAGCTTTCCAGCACTGGCGAGAGCTAAGTGGGAAGGCCTGAAAACAGATGCGGAGGCTGCTTTGATTCCTTCTCATGTAAGTAACACTGGGTTTTGATTGTCTGGAGCTGCTGTGCCGTGTACTGTACGTTCATTTTTTGTGCTTCCTTTTCGTTCGCTCATCAACTGCGCTTTATTTTTCGCGAAGCATTTTGTTGCATGTCAGCTGTGATAAACAGACATCCACTCGCATTGCGTGAGTTTTGCAGTTAAACTACTGCACACTTACGATTGCTAGAGAATGCGGTGTTTAGCGTCATTAGTAGTGCATTCGCTTCGCATGCCAGCAACGATCGGGCTGGGGTTCGAGACCGACTCGGAGCAGGGTGGTTAGGACTGGAGTGTGAGTTTTGGAGGCGGAGCAATGAAGAGAGGGGGTGGTTTTGTTTGGGTTGATTTCAAACAGTGTTCAACAACGAACTTGAGAAATCGCATACAGCACCTTTAACATGAACTAATAATGAACTGCACTTCTACAGCATTTATTAATCTTTGTTAATGTTAATTTAAACATTTACTAATACATTATTAAAATCAAGAGATGTATTTGTTAACATTAGTTAATGCACTGTGAAGTAACATGAACAAACTATGAACTGCTGTATTTTTATTAACTAATGTTAACAAAGATTACAATTTAAATGGATGGTTCACCCAAAAATAAAAATTCTGTCATCATTTACTCAAATCCTCAAATTGTTCCAAAACTGTATGAACTTCTTTCTTCTACTGAACGCAAACAAAGATATTTTGAAGAATGTTGGTAACCAAACAGTTGATGGGCCCCACTGACTTCCACTGTATGGAAAAAAAAATACTATGGAAGTTAATGGGGCCTGTTTGGTTACCAACATTCTTCAAAATATCATATTTTGTGTTAAAATAACTGTTTTATATTTTAATATATATATATAATTATTATTATTATTATTAAAATGTAATGTATTTCTGTGATGGCAAAGCTTTTTCAGCAGCCATTACTCCAGTCTTCAGTGTCACATGATCCCTCAGAAATCATTCTGATATGTTGATTTGGTGCTCAAGAAATATTTCTTATTTTTGAAAACAGTTGAGCTGCTTAATACTGTGGAAACTGTAGTGCACATTTTTTCAAGATTCTTTGTTGAAAAGAAATTTCAAAAAGACAGCATTTATTTGAAATTTAGAACAGAATTAAGTTTAGAATTAAATTCTGTATTAATTCTATCCTGGTTTGGTGATTTAGCTGTTGGACCTGCACACTAGTGCCCAAAACGAAACATATCCTGGTCGACCAGGATCCCATGCCAGGGAACAGAGCTCAAAACACAACATACTGTATGCTTGTGCCCAGCAATCATTATAAACGTGACTTACTGGAGGCAGGATCTGAGACTGGGATATGAGGCTGTTGGGCAGATTATTTCTGCGGCTCTCTGTGATGACCTCTGCCCATGTGACCTGATACCCTGTGACCTGCTGTGGCGGTTGAGGCATGGCCACCACCCATGAGAACAGGCCTGTAACGTTCCCCATGTAGACCGAGAACGCTGCGGTCAGGTTCTCTGCCCTGACCAGGATCTTCGGAAGAACCACTGCTGATTTCAGAAAACAGAATCATATAAGAAACATGTAAGAAACATGAAACCATATACAAATACAAGTGATGCTATTTTTGTTCCGTTTTAAAATTTATTTTGATATTGTTTTGGGTGCATAAAGTGAAATATGTCACAGTGACATAATGTAAGTGACATAACATAAGTAGTTTATGATTTTATGATATAATCTATTATTTTTTCTTAGAAAAAAATATTTTAACAAAACTGCCTCACTGCTTCTTAATATGTAAAAAAAATAAATAAATAAATAAATAAAAATAATGTAGTCCAACCAACATGCAGAAATATGCAGATTAATTTATATACATATATTATATATACATATTATATATATACCTATATAAAACCTGATGAATACATCTATACAAAGAGTATATTTCTAATATATATATATATATTTCATTGACCTACAAGTTTGATCCAACATATATCATAAATGGCTTTGTAGATTACACTAATGAATTGTAGCAATACAGTCATCATATTCTTTTAAATCTCAGATTCACCTGAGACTGTGGAGCAGGGAATGGGTTTTGGACTCTTGCTCTGGATGGTAGCACAGGACGGGGTGTAGAAGGTTGTGCTTTCCGCCTGGTCTCGACCCTTTGTTCCTATAGGCTGGATGATCACCTTATACTTGCAAGAGAACTGAAGACCAGGAAGGCTAGCAAAATTCTCCTGTTTAGTGATATGGAAAAAAGAAAAAAAAAAAGTAAGACTTTATTCCAGCTCCACTGAAAAGAATTCAAGGAGAAATATGGAAATATGATGACTGATCACCTATCACCACATCCAGCATTGCTGTGGGCCACAATGGGAAAATCTATAGTTCATGTTTTATATATGTCAAGAAAGATTAATTTTCATGTGGATAAAGATAAGATATGTGTCATAGATTTTAACACAATCTCTTACATTGTAAAGAGCATAATTACATACAGCTTAAAAGATTATTTTGTCTCATATTTCTCTGCAGTTTAGTAAAGAAATCTTTCTGGAATTGGGATGTGCCTCCAAATGGTGAGTTATGTGCCATGAATGATCAATGAACACCACACGAACACTCTCCTTGGAAATTCGTCTTATGTATGAGCTGTCAAAATGTGGCCTTGCACCTGTAGGGAGGATAGAAGACACATTCCTGACTGGTTACCTGGGTGATGAGCTTCTCCTGGGTTCTGGATCCATTGTGACTGCAAAATTCCGGAGACCACTGTACACGGTAACGATTCACAGTGGGATCTGAAAGGAAAAGACAGCTAAATATAAAACGCCAGATTCCAAAATGTGATTATAGAGCACTCTGAATGGGGGACGGGAAGTTTCTGTCACTTCGCTCAACTCACATATGTTGTTCCAGAGAGGCTTCCAGTCTGTATGTTGCTTGGTGATCTTAATTTACTAAAACCTTGATGATTTCCTTTCATTTGGAACTATTTCTATGTGTTGGCTGAGAAGGATTATATGAAAAAACTAGCCAAATTTTGTCTGAGAAAATAAGTTGATATTAATTAGTTGTTTATAGAACTGTTACTATTCTATATCTCAGCAAATTCACATATCTAATTGTTCTGGTGTACTGAATATCAGTGCTCTTTCTTGTATGATACTGTTTTTCACTCAAAAATTAAAATTCTGTCATTTACTAATCCCCATGTCATTCCAAAAATCTATGCATTTATTTCTATTGTTAAGCACAAAAGAATACATTTTGAAAAATGTCTATATACAACATTTCTTTTTTTGTGTTCTGCTGAAAAAAAGAAAAAAAAAAGAAAGTCTTTCTGGTTTGGGACAACATAAGGTCCCACTTTATATATAAGTGTCTTTAACTATTATGCACTAACATTTAAATGAATCACTAGATACAATTCACTTATTTGTACATGTTTTTACATTGTATTTCTGTTATTATAATTACCCACATGTAATTACATCTATAATTAATTTCTGTAATAACATCTATAATTAAACTGTTGAAGCTTCCTTCTGTTTAACGCACCCTTAAACCTAACCAAACCACTAAACCTGTCCCTAACCAGTGTTTTGCAATACAACATGAACACAATAAGTACACTGTACTTATTTTTTTGATGTAAGTACATAATAGTTAAATACACCTATAATAAAGTGTAACCCAACATAATAGTAAATAATGACAGAATTTTTGGTAACGCTTTATTTTAGTGTCATTGTTACATATGTTACATGTAGTTATTATTGTAATAACTATAAATTAAGCATAATTACATGCAACTAACCTTAAACCAAACCAAACTAAACTAATCCTATCCCAATAGTAAGTACATGTAGTTAATTACAGTGTTATTACAGTGTAACAAAGACACCTTAAAATAAAGTGTTCATTTTTCTTTTTTTTTTTTTTTTCTTTTTGTTGGTGAATGATCCCCTTCAATTCCATTATAATTAAACAAAATATTTTTTTTTGTCTCTATCAGTTAATGAACACTTAATGATACACTGATAATCATTAGTAATGATCCAATTAGATGTTACAAGTAATCAGTGCTCAGTAATAGCATCCAGAAAATATGCAAAACCAAGCAAAATATGCAAAGCAAAGCAATTTTGATAATGTGCCTGACAGATCAGTATTAGATAAATCTGTGGGACATCCATTAGAGAGATTAAGGGATTTGACATGTGGCCAGTGTGAGTCTTAAGTTATTGAAATTACAAAAAAAAAAAAAACCATCCTTGCAGAGGTCAATGAAACGATTTCAAGCACCATTTTGCATGGCTTGGTATGAATGAAATGTTTTCATTTCCATGACAGTTTTCATTTGTGAGTTTAATGTAGGATTAACTCATCACTCACTGACAAATCAAAACAGTTTAAATGTAATTTGCAGCATGCGAAGTTAGGCTGAGACATGCCTCATCAGCTCATGTTAGCACACAAACAGGTCCACACTTACTTCAATAGTATTTCTTATCTCTTTCCAAACAAAGAGCTATTGTTCTTAATTTAATTAAACATATACCGATTCTTAACTCTTTAATAAGCACAATGTTTACATAATTACAAAGCATAGCTGTGAGGAAGAAAGACATCCAGCACAGTAACAGAACAGGATTGTTTCCCACATGAAAGACGTGGTCTATTGCATCTGTCATACCTTTCTTTTTCCAGTAAACCCGGACCTGAAGCTGTCCATCTTGATAGAACGGAGTGCCCACGTCTAATAGATCTGACTGGGGTTTTATAAAGACCGGGCTGACTGTGGGTTCCAAATCTGAATGACATCAAATATGGGGGAAAACATTTACAGCTGTTTTCACTGTATTTCACAACACCCAAATGAGTGCTGTTATGTATCAAGCAAAAATGTACAGCAATTAAATAGTTTTGTACCAGATTGTCTTTGGCTTGTAGTAAACTGAAGAATGGCCTTGGAGCTCTTGAGGGGGACCTGACCCCAGTATGAAACTGCCTGCAACTCCACAGTGTAACTCCTGTTCTCTCTCAAGTCATCCAGCTCTGCATAAGTAGAGTCCTGCACACACACACAAAACCCACAGGGATGCATTAGAAAAGTCACAGCAAAACAAATCCCAAATCCCCCATACAAAAAATGTAAATAGAAGGTAAACCCATGAAGCTTCGAAGCTTTACGAATCTTTTGTTTCAAATCAATGGTTCGGAGCGGGTATCAAACTGCCAAAGTCACGCCCCCCAGTGGTGAATCATTGAAATGTCAAAACACTTAATCACATAATGAAGCCTCATTTACTGAAATCACGTGACTTTGGCAGTTTGATATGCGCTCCGAACCACTGATTCGAAACAAAAGATTCTTAACTTAGCTTCATGAAGCAGTGTTTAAAATCGCCCATCACTAGATATTGTTGAGTCGTTATTTTGTTTTTTTGGCACACAAAAAGTATTCTTGCCGCTTTATAACATTAAGGTTGAACTACTGTAGTCACATGAACTGTTTTAAATACGTCTTTAGTAGCTTTCTGGGCACTGAAAGTGTAAATTGTCTTGCTGGCAATGCAGGCCTCACTGAGCCATTGGATTTTATCAAAAATATCTTAATTTGTGTTCCAAAGATGAACAAAGGTCTTACGGGTGTAGAACGACATGAGGGTGAGTAATTAATGACAGAATTTTCATTTTTAGGTGAACTAACCCTTTAAAGGTTAGATGTCAATAAAGAACTTTTATTTTGGGCTCATTTTAGTTTACAGGCCTGCTGCGCAGTCAAACTCTGACAGCATCAAATCAGTAGTGCATTACATTTATCTTGTAATTTTTCAGTGGAAACAATTGTGAGATGAAATTGTGCCAGTAAAAATCTTTCCTTATATATTGTCCATCTTGTCATTGTTGCTGGCAAACTTCAAAGCAAATATGCAATAAATTGATCAAAAGTGACAGTAAAGACTGGTACATACACAAAATCACAATAATACTGTTAATAATAATGTTTATACTGTATTTTTGATAAATAAATGCAGCCTTTGTGAACATCCTCTCCTTGGTGAAGCATCCTCTTTCAAAATAATTTAAAAAAATGTTTCTACCCCATAGTGTATAATATACAACTTGCTGTAGATAATACAGTTGAGCTCAAAAGTTTACATACCCCTTGCAGAATCTGCAAAAATGTTAATCATTTTAACAAGATAAGAAGGATCATGAAAATCGCATGTTATTTTTTTATTTAGTACTGAAGCTACAAAAGATACTTGTTTTCCAGAAGACAAAAAAAGTACAATTTATTCTGTTCATCCAATTCAAAAAGTTTACATTCCCGACTCTTAATGTGTCGTGTGTCCTTCTGGAGCATCAGTGAATGTTTGAACCTTTTTTAATAGTTGTGTTTGAGTCCCTCA
Source organism: Hypophthalmichthys nobilis (assembly GCA_037950665.1). Taxonomy (NCBI): domain Eukaryota; kingdom Metazoa; phylum Chordata; class Actinopteri; order Cypriniformes; family Xenocyprididae; genus Hypophthalmichthys; species Hypophthalmichthys nobilis. Next base: position 22,515,761 of record CM075480.1, on the reverse strand, counting down.
GTTGTTCTCAGTGTGAAAAGATGGATCTCAGAATTATACAGTCACTGCTGGAAAGGGTTCAAATATGCAAAAGATGCTGGAAAACCAAAGAATCTGCAGGACCTGGAGGATTTTTCTGAAGAACAGAGCTCAGTTTAACTGCTCAGAACAAACAAGGGACTCATGAACAACCATCTCAAAACAAAAAAACAGTCGTGGATCATCCAGGTAACCACACAGTATTAAGAATCAAGGGGATGTAAACTTTTGAATGGGGTCATTTATATAAATTCAGCTATTTTTTTTGTCTTGTGGACTTTATGTAAACAATTGTTATGTGAAATAGTTTATTCAGGACAGTACTAAATAAAAAATAACATGCAATTTTCATGATCCTTCTTATTTTGTTAAAATGATTCACATTTTTCTACACATTTTTCTATGTAAACTTTTGAGCTCAACTGTACAATATTATAGAAATATCATACCAATAAAATAAATTAATACAAATGTTTTCAGCATATTTTAGTTGCAAGTTTTCTCCAAAATATCCCACAGGCCATATTAGAGTCCCCTGCTTTAATTCAATAACATGAGATCTTATACTGTAGCTGAGTCACATGTTAATATTAATACTACTAGTAATCACATAAATCATAGCAATAGAGTACGCCAAATAGATTGTTATCAGAATTTTATGCAGATTGTGTTGTAATCTTATAATCATTGTTCACTTGAGTGATCTGTTTAAAATCAATCTGAATATTTTTTCCCTGTCATCTTACAGAGCCCAAAAGTGAAAGAAGTGTTGTTTGCATTGGTCTGCATTCACTCAGCAACCATTTAAGCATGTAGTTTTCTGAGGAAATTGTCCCTCAGCTGACAAAGCCCTCAAAAATATAACATGCAGATATGAATCAACTGGTGCAACTGCCATCTCTTGGATTCCTAAAGGAGGAAAAAATAAACTCTTCAACATGATCTCATTCAAAGAAAAACAATTCAGCTGTTATTGAGAGATTTCCTTTTCTCAAGAACAACTAGAATTGATATGCTGTTTTTGGCTGTATATCAAATGGCGCCCAGAAATGTTTGCATTTGCCAAGAGCGGTGATGCAATGCTGTACCACCCTAGTTTGGTGTCTGAAGCCCTTGAATTTAGGGCTTGGTGTGATCAAAGGCCCAATCCTGAGTTGTTTATCTTGCACTTATTTGCACTAAGATATCTAATTTGTTGTGGCTTGCTGAAAGAAGGGGCTAGGGAGCTTAACCCTTGAGGGGTTTTGGGAACAATCCAGCATATGAGAAAATGAAATATGATTTGCATGGGCAAATCATAAGAGTTACCCCATTTGCAGTCTGTCTCCTTTTGAGTTTGGGTGGCATTGTGTGGTCAGACAAGCTCCAGGACAGTTTGTAATGGTTAACAGGAATGTCTAAATCTGCAGACATGCTCCAGCTGAGGCGGACAGACACAAAGCGTTCTGCACCAAAGGTCATGTCGCTGACATGAAGTTCAGATGGAACTGGAGGAGGGGCAGGATCTGAGAGGGGGAGAAATAAAGCAATAAAACTTACAGTACAAAAACGGTACAGTACAGACATTTCATGTTATTATTATTCTCCTAAAATGGAGCCTAATAGAATCCCCATTAGATCTCACAGTTTCTTGATCTCACCTTTAGAGGATCTGAAGTGTCTGCTGGGGGTTGTATATCCTCTTGTTCCATGAACATTGACTGCTGCCACTCTGAACTGGTACCAGCGGCCGGGTCGAATGTCTGTCAACCACACACGCTCTTCTGATGTCTACAGTACAGAACCACAGATGAATGAGTGTAGGAGTGAGCATATAAATCACTGAAGGGAGTCCTTGAACATATAGTTCAAGGATCCCAAGTGAAGTTAAGAATTTAATTTTATGCCTGGCCAACACCATATTAATGTATTTACAAACTTTGTTATGATGTTTACATTTAAAAGTATTATATTATGTTATATTATATTACACATACTTTCACACTTACCCGTGCCACCACTTGCCACTCAGTGGCTCCATCCTCACTGGGGTGGATGCCGTAGTTCCACCTCCTCTGCAGAACGTTTAGCACTGGCTCTGCTGACACATTGAACTTGGAGGACCAGCGAACTTCCAGAACACCAGACTCCAGCTCCTGAAAGACCAGCTCCTTCCTGGGCTTCAGAGGAGCACCTGAATATCAAGGTAACAGAATAGAATAGAATAGAATAGAATAGAATAGAAATTACATTAAATTAATACAGTACATCATCTGCTGTGACATTTCCAAGGATAGGCCTACAGTATATGACACATAACTATCTATGGAAGCTTGTTTCCGCCACTGAATAAAAAATAAAAAAGGTAATTGTGACTTTTTATCTCACAATTCTGACTTTTTTTCTCGCAATTGTAAGTTTATATCTCATAATTCTTAGGAAAAAAGGCATAAGTGTGAGATATAAACTCGCAATTGCGAAAAAAAAAAAGTCAGAATTGTGAGTTTATATCTCGCAATTCTGACTATTTCTCGCAATTGCGAGCTTATATTTTGCAATTCTGACATTGTAACTCGCTATTGCGAGTTTATATCTTATAATTCTGTGACAAATGTCAGAATTGTGAGATAAAAAGTATTCGCGTACACAGGCATTCAACGCATGCACAGTTTTGAGCAATCTCTCGCCACGAGTTACAACCCGTGTAAATATCTTTGTATTCTTTCATGCTAGATGTCATGTCTAGTCTTGGTTTTGTTGTTCATGTTTGATATTTATTTTGAAGTTTAGTCATGTCTTATTGTTATGTTTTCATTGCTTTGTTTCATGTTTGCCATGTGCTCCCTGTTGTCATGTGTTTCCCATGTCCCCATGTGATCATGTCATGTGATTCCCTTGTTCTCATGTGTTAGGTTGAAAACAGAGACGTAATGTCGGACACTTTCTGCTTCCCGGAGTGACGCTCACGCAGCGTTTGCATACTTTGCCACTGCTGAAGTGAAATAAATGCAATATTTGACTAATACACCAATGTTTCAAAGACATTTTCATTCAATACTTTATGTACTACTTACAGCGTCTGTTTGTACAAGAGTAAAGTTCAACATAAATATAAACTATACCAATGTAGTGTGGTCTACAGCTTTATTTTGATAAACATGACACAATATAACATCGTGACTACATGAAAAGAGCTTTAAATGTTATAAAAATACAGATTTGTAAGCATTAGTGGAACTGAAGGTGGGAACAAACAGGAAACACACGTGATCGTTGTCATGCGGTGAATTCAGCCAAAAGTGAAACAGCTATGTCGTCATCAGATCTCGTGCAGCCGCTCGAGAATGAACTAGCCGGCTAATCTCGAATCGCTCTCCCGGTACTTTGATGCCATACGTCACAGTTACACTGGATCAGTGCTGTCTCAAGTTGGACAAAAGTTCTAACCGGCATGCAGTGCTTCAAGTCAGATGCCGATCGGTCTGTGCAGCGCTGCATGAAGTCGAACAAGCCTATTGGTTCATTGGTTACAAAAATCTGTCAGTGCGCGTACTCTTCTGATGACGAAATTCTAAATTATTCTGATTCAAAATTAAATTTAAAGTCTAAATTCTAAGATTTTTTTTTAATTCAGTTAGCCATTCCAGTTGAAAGAGTTAAATGCAAAAAGGTACAGTTATCAGTTATTAGTATCGACCGCAGCTGGTTAAAGATAATTAAAATCTAACTGGTAACTGGGTTAAACCAGCTGTTTACCATCAGGTTCAGTAGCAGGTCTTACCCCTGTAGAGGTTCTTAGGTGACTGGCATGTGTGTCCGCAGCCGTTTGGGCAGCATTTCTTCTGGGCTGAGCACTCTCCGTCTTCCTCACATCCTTCCACACAGGCGGCTGCAAACCCGCTGGCTCTTTCTGGCGGCGGACAGTCACCCTGTTTCACCACCATCACTGATCGCAGGAACTCACAGCTTGTCACACACTCCCCATGACGCTTGGGAAACGCATGCTGAGGAGATGCCATAGTGTACAGGACCAAAGTTTAACACATGTATCTCATACCTTATAGATTCTAGCAATTCATTTATGTGACATTAATTTGTCTATGGATTTTTAAAACACACTTTTTTCTCTAACTGTGAGTATGCATGTATTTGTACATAAAACCTGTGTGCATTCTCATATAGGCATAATCACACAGAAATGTTGATTTATGAAACGTTACACTTTTTATGCAAAAATGTTTATATAGTTGTTAAATAAATAATGCAAAAATTATAAATTCATGAATTCATATATAATATAATATATTATTTAGTAATATAATATAATATAGTTCATCCATCCATCCATCCAAACCCCTTGCCCTTTGTAGGGCAGAGATTCTGGATTCTTAGATTATATTAGAAATGTAATTATTGAAAATTATATTACAGAAAATTGAATAATTATGTTACCCTACAATATGTCTTATTTATTTCAGAAAAATAATAGAAAAAAAGAAAAAATGTATACGTTCATGTGTAGTTTAGGCCTATATGAAAGGTGTATATTGTTTTTCAGCTGGCTTTGAGGATGGCTTTTCTTTCTTTTCTTTCTTTCTTTTTTTTTTTTGCACTGTTCAAAACAAGATGATTATAACATTTTACATGTTGTGAATGAATTTATGCTGCTTGCTCTTTCTAAAATGATGGATGAAGGTCCTGATCAATGCTGGCAAATAAAATAACTAATATTCATTGGTTTAAATCCCTATTGCCCTCAACGTGCATTTATAGCCAAAGAAACAGGAAAAGCTATAGATGTTACTAGGCCAAGAGTTTTAAAATGTAGAGAAACACCACAATAACAGGATTCAAGACCAAAGGGAAATGTTCAAAGAGATTCTCAGACTGTTTAAAAAGAAGATCAGAGCAGAACATTATCATTTTGAACAATAGGAGACCACTTATATGGTAGCCTGTCAAGAAAAACAATGGAGGATTAATATTTGGAAAACCAGAACATCAAGGTCAGCCATTTTGTATCAGATTTTTTTCTTATTGAGAGCACATCCCAGAAACTACTAGATCTGTTAAGAATGCTGCGGTCTGTACCTCACATAAATCTCGACAAGGTCCATCTTTCAACTCCCAGGAGTCTTTGCATGGCTCCAGGCACTGTGAACAGACAGCAGAGGTTTGAGTATCAGGAAGCAGTCTCAAATGACTCTGGTATCATTATTTTTCATACAATCACAGCCAAATATGTTAAAGTCAAAAGCATTTGCTTTGAGTAGGGATGTAACAGTATACAGATATTAATGATAACCATCGTATTTAAAAAATTAAATATATTGATTGATGATATATTGATATCATGTTAAATCTACACTTTGTAACTTTTGTAGTTCAAAATTAACAAAATTGAAATAATGAGTGAATACATCACAAAATCATCTTACAAACCGTGCTTTTGCCTTAACCCACAGAAAAATGATTCTAAACAGTACTAAATTAGGGTTATTTGGCTGAAAGCAGAACCCTTTTTGGTGCTAAATAGAACCCTTTTTATAAGGTTCCATAAAGAACCATGCTTTGAAAGTACTATAGGACCTCAATAGTGTGATAAAGGTGATTGGTAGGAAACCAGTTACAATTTGAAACTTAAAATTTGTAGACATTTTAAGAAAGAAATCATTTACCTGTTGAGAGTGTGTTGACAGTCTATGTAATTGAATGGCTAAGCTCCAAAAAAACAGTAATGATGTGGCTTTTACAGTTACAGATTTGAAAAACAAAAAGGCAGAAAAAACAAACAAAAAAACCCTAAACTCTAACACAAAGAACCATTTCAGCATGTAAAGGGTTCTTCAGGGTCTAAATACTACGTGTAAAGAACCTTCAAAGAACCATCTTTTTTTATAGTGTAAATTACTATGGTAAGCCTTAAATAATTATTTATATTTTAGAGTTGTCAGGACAGACTGCATACTTTCATCATTTGCCCATGCGTGTTTACAGCATATCGAATAATAAAGTAAAGAAGGTCTGACTACTACTATATGCAGCTGAAGTAGCTTCAAGCCACAACAACTGTACCTCAAATCAAGAAGAGTTTGCAAGCAAAAACCTAGTCAATGCACAACATTTCCTGTCAGTGTTGCCAATCTTTTGTAATGTTATTTTAAAACAATTGATTTCAACGAGTCAAAACAACAATGGCATATGAGCTACTTAACTGCTCATAAGACATTTTTCAGATATCCACCATTCGTTACTGGGAGAGTAATTAGTGATGTAGTTAGTGACTTTCACACTGATAAGGCGAACATCCGTAACCATGGGCACAGCTGTGCGCTTCAAACCATGGGATTCATCTGTGCAGAATAACAGAGCCAAAGCACAGCTCAGATAATGATCAAAACAATGTTCCTCTGCAAGTAACTTGTAGTTTTTTGCTTCAACCATTAGAGGGCCAAAAGTTACCTAATGTATCTTTAAAACTATGCATACAGTATTACTGTAAATAATCCAGCCCTGGTAACTGTAATCTGGTTGACAATCCAACATAGTAGGTGGTGGAATCGCATCTTAACAGTGGTTTCCACCTGTCATAAAATGAGGGGGAAAAAAGAAAAAGACACAGCATGTAGCTACTACTGGGACTCTGCCCACACCTGAAAAAATGTTAGCCAGAATGGGAAATTTTTGGATTCTTTTGGATTTTGGAAAAGGTGGGGTGTTAGAAACCCCATTCTGCAATAAGTGCAGATAAACAGTAGATCTTTTTTATACTTTTGTATGTCTGTGAGTATTAAAGTACGTATGTGAAGGACTCTCTCTTCACCTCCCTAAAATCGTATTTAAAGTGATTTAAAAAAACAAAAAAAACAAAGTTAAATATGTATTTGACATAGCATTTTTTCAACATTTCTATAGATACTGTATCTCGATAGTATCCTTATTGTAAATACTTTACGACACAATACTTGTTTAGTGAAAATCTGATGTCACGACAGCTTTTAAATAGTTTGTTTCTGCTGATCTGAAGAGCTACAGTGATTTGTAATCTAGTAGTTTTCTAGTTCTCAATCGTTCAGACAAAGGCACTTTTGTCATTTTGATCACACATAGGTGTTTGGAGTCTGTCATTAACTTCTCTGCAATTTGGAAGTGTCAGCGGAGAGATCCTTGAATGTATTCTGATCACTGACATTTGCATTCAGCACTTAAATCACATGCCAAAACTCTTTCATTTCACTGTCTACACCTGACTCTCTCCCTGGCTCTTTCTCCTTCTCCTTCACTCACTCTCTCATCTTCTATTCTCCTTTCCTTAAAATTGACACTTCAATTCCTTGCATGAGTGAGCGTGGCTGCCTCTGGGGAATTCGCATTTCCAATTTCATGCCACGGTGAGACACAGCGGTCACTATGGTGTTGGGGCTAAACGCTGCTCCGCAGGAGCATGCTGGGGAGAGATGTGAACATTACACATTATGCTGATCTAGGAGCTGTCTTTACTCCAATGGTCACATTTTCAGAACAGCATGAATGGACCTTTACCACCACCTTGGGAAAAATGTACACTTCCTTCTGAAGGAAAGATTCTGCAGACGTCAGTTAAAAAGTTTCGCATTAAAATGCTTGTTAATCCAGGGATTTAGTATCAGGAGGAAACGATAAGGTTGAGGCGCATTTCCGTTAGTGTGTGTGTGTCTGTGCAAATTGTTAATATATGTGTGTTTGTGCTGGAGGAACTGAGGTTTTCCTGGGGCGATGTTTCTGAGTGAGAATGAGAGTGGGAAACACATTTATCTGGGAGGGCAGTAAAAATGCACACCTTTTAAAGACGGCGCGGGCTTGGGGTGGTGCAGTCGTCGGAAACTATGAATAATGGGAGAGGCACAGGGGCAGTTAGAGGCGGCAGAGGAGGCAGTTTTATGGAGCTCAGAGCGGCCAGAGCCCTGCTGAGATTGCCTGAAGCTTGTGTGCTCTAACACACGAAACGCTGTCTCAGAGTCGCCTGTGCAGCTGAGAGAATTCCGCTTCGCCTGTTTCTGTTTCCCATGCATGCAAATATCAACTCATCATGCACACAGCATTATGCAACATTAAATAAAACAAGCATTGCATAATTGAAGATTCATTTACTTACAATACAGTTTGTACAGTACTAATGTTTACTGCATGTTTATCATTTGCAATAGATGTAATACATAAAGAAATTAGTGTTAAATGACTGGTGAATAAACTGCATTTTTGTGTCCAGATCTTTTCATTTATCTTTTTATTTTCATTTAATTAATAAATACTCATAAATCGAAAAAAATTTGGCTGTATACTTGACACTACTGAATGAGATCACAGTATAAGTGAATTGAGTTGAGATAAAATAATGACACTATACTGTCTTCTGTTAAGCTGCTTTATTGAAAATGAAGTTTTAATTACAAACAAATTTATTGTGTCCTAACTGAAGAATTTTGCAGTATTGACACTGTTTTTCCCTGTTCAATGTAAAGCTTCTTTGAAACAGTCTGTATTATATAAAGCACTATGTAAATACATGTGACTATTTATTTATGTATTTACTTACTTACTTACCGTACTTATTTATTCATTTATGCCTAATATCATAATGTAGCATATTTTCCTTGAAAAGAAAATCTTATTAAGTAGTATAGCATGTTTTATTATTACTTTTTAGAAGCAATTTAATAAAGCTGCTTTGCTGCTTAATATTTTAAAGACTTTTGTCTGCCAAATCAAGGTCATGTGGAGCGACCAACAAAGTCATGGTGCAACCAATTTGCAAGGGGAAAAAAACATAAACCAGAAAATGATATACTAGAGCTGTGTTCCAAGGCCAGTAATTCTCTTAAATTAAATAAAATATTTTTTCATTAGAAAATATTTAAAAACGTTTTTGAAAATAATTATTATATGTACATTCCCTGTTATTACCTTTTACTTGAAGATCACACAAAATTACATTTTTACAGTCATTCAATTAAAATTTTTGATGAAAATGGTAGTTTTTCAATTTTTTTCCATTATTGTGGACTCATTATCATGGACAAGTTATTCATTCTTGACCTACACATAAATTATTAACATAATTATTAACTTTAGCAGTCTTGAAACAAATAATGCCCTTAAAGTCGTCATGAAATCAAAACTGACAATTCTTATTTTTTTTTTGTGGAATTTTGTAGTATTTATTATCAATAATTTATCCGTGCACTTCATTATTATTATTTTTTTTTAATTAATGTGCCCTTAGAAATCTTTAATCAAAAACATTAACCTCCCCTCCCCCTCAAAACGACTCATCGTCTCTTCCTGTCACATGCTATGACTTGAAGGCGGAGCTATCAGAGCAAGCGACCAGATCGTTTTTAGATTCATTCCTATAGAAGTTGAGCATCACGCTTAACTTACACGAGAGCATGAGGCTCAACTTCCATAGGAATGAAACGATCGTTCTTCCCCACTCGCTCCGCGCCAATGGACACGCACCGTCGGTCAGTCAGTCTCTCTCTCGCGCACGCTCTCTCGCTGTTTAGTGCCGTTGACCGTCCTCATCATCCTCAATAAATAAAGTTCTTACAGTAACGTGAGGGTGCTAGCAGTGAGTCCGGTGGAGAGAAATCCCCCACAACTGACCGCAAACCGGCATTCAGATCTGCCTCCATTTTGTTAGCAACGCCCAATTTCCAACGATTCAATTAATTCCTGAAGGACAAAATCAAGTCCCGCCCTCTCATTTCAGATGCCGTCACAGTAGAGAAGAAAAGACAATCGCAACTTCCGTTTCATGGTGACTTTAAAAACTAGAGTCCTACCTTGCAGCATCATATGTCATAGATGTATGATATATGATGCAGTCTATTGATAAACACCCAAGTCTGCTCACTCAATACTCTGCAGGTAATGGATTTTCAATGCAGGGAAATGACCTCCTACCCACATATTTTATAATTGATCAGACATTATTCATATCTTACATGACAAGTAGATTCATTGGCCTCTTTTCAGACTACATTTTTATTCAGCCTCACCTTTAAACCTTAACCATTGTAAACAATAGCTTGTTCTGAGGAACGCCACATTCACAACCCTAGTCTCATTTATCAGTCTCTCAAATACAGCACTCAATGGCCCTTTGTGTAACAGCCCTTTATGATGCATTGCATGTTAGTGGAAAAAGAACAGCATAGATCTAAGCTATAAATCACTTAAAGTATTCCAATCCAATCGCTTTCACCTTTCTAAAGCCACCTTTTGGCTTGTGCCAAACCCACTCCGCTTTTGTCCGTGAGGCACCTGTAATCTCCTCGAAAGCGTTCGCTCCCAGTGTCTTTATTGTACCCCAGCGCCAGTTAGTTTTCCGCCCCATTTCAGACTCAAATCAAGCATTCCCTTCCACCGTACAAAATAAAGGTTATTTAAGAGCTGCGGACATGGAGATTGAGCTGACAAGAAGCCTTGGGTGAGCTCCAATTCAGCTAAGACGCATTGCCCTTGAACAAACAACACAAACCAAAAAAATGTAATGCAAGTTTTGTACTTTTCAGCATTGCGTAAAAAAGGCCTTTTTCCTTTGAATAAAATGGTAAAATTTGAGTCTGCTCCCTCTACAACACTCTAAACAAAATAAATAGGCTAAAGGTTCTTTAGTAGCATTGATAGTTTCACAGAGAACCTTTAATATCCATATTTCCATTGCACAGAAGGTTCTTTATAGTGGAAAAGAGTTCTTTACACTAAGAAAAATATGGTTCTTATAAGAACTGAACACTAAAAGGTTCTTTGGGGAACCAAAAATGGTTCTTCTATGGTATTGCTGCGAAAAAACAAAAACAAAACAAAATTCTTTTGGAATCTTTATTAGAGTAAGTGACTCTGAATAATGCTTGCTTTGGGTGTTTAATGCTGGGCGGAATGCAAGAATCCCACCCATGTCTGGACCCAACATTTGGACAAATTGCATTTGCTTTAAGGAGATTCCAAGCGTTGTTTAATCTACCACTGAGACACTCACTTTGCCAGCCTCAGCAAATTATGTACAGCAACTGTAATTGAAATCTTGCTCATGCCATGAAAATTGCTGGCACTCTTGGTTTTCCAATTGCATTGGTGCCACAGCAATACTTGAACCAGCAATTAAACTGGAGGCTAAGAGAACTGTCAAGACACACTAATTATTTCAGTGGCATTTGAATATCAAATGCCTAAAGGCCATGTGCTGCACAAGCATAATAATATTCAAGAGCAGATCTTTGATTTGAGGGCCATCTGTGTACTTTAACATTTGTAGACGTTGTTCGAAAATTGAGGAATTGGTGTTTGTAGTTCTAGCATGCTAATCGCTTTGAAAAGTACTTCAGTGAAGAGCTTTCCAAGTGCTGTCTGAGTATAGTTATTATGAATCAAAAAGAGGAGAGGAGGCCACTGGGTTAACAGTCAATTTGAGGCAAGCATTAAGTTAACAGCCTATTTTGGAAGCTAACTAGCTTCTGAGCGGGAACATCTAAGACATTTTAAGTTCCAATATGGCATTTTCAATCACAAGTCTAGTTTGTAAACACTCTATTAGGAGTATCAACGGATGTTTGTGTGTTCACACTGAATGCAAATGCTAGTTCTGGAATGTAGCGGTAAACAAGGTCAGGAAAACAAAAGCTGCAGTCTGCTATGTGCAGTGATATGATATGATACAGCTCTTTAATTAGATGCGCACACTTTGTAGTGAGATTGAAGGATTAGCTATGTTTAGAAGCCTGTTCACCTGAATGTGGCATGAAAGCCAACAGGAGTGAACGCAGTCTGTAATTCCAGCGCAAACCACCAATGTTATGCAAGGAACTCCATCTTCTCCTCAGAGATCCAGGACAGAGACTGATAAACAAGTTTTATCAAACCCATGATTCCCATGGGCCATATTTCAATGAGAGATTACTGATACACATTTCTGTGTACTAAGAGCAAACAATTTTTAATTAGAAATAAAAAGCTTTTATTTTTTTAATCAAGGAAACAATACATTTAGGGACTCATTTTAAGCATAGGTCACGGTGGTCAGCACGAGACTAGTCGATTAGTGAGGCTAACTTTTTTTTCATGTTTAATATTTTTAGCTGCAATGCTTTTAAGGGCATGGATTAAAATTTTTTGGGGGGAAATGATTTCAGAGTTTTGAAAGTGTGTTGCTATTTTACTTTCAACATCTTAATAGTTTCTCTGAGAAGGTTTGTCTTTTCATCCCCTTTAAAAACACAGCAACTCACTTAATTCGTTTATCTTCGGAACACAAATTAACATCTTTTTGATTAAATCTGACAGCATTCTGTCCCTCCATAGACAGCCTTCACAACTGGAACTTTGACGCTTCAAAAAGTTCATAAAGAGATCGTAAAACTAATCCATATGAATCGAGTAGTTTAGTCCAAATTTTCTGAAGAGACATGATCACTTTATATGATGAATTTAGGCTTATATTCACATGTAAACGTTCATCAACTGACATATCGGTTGTGGGAAGCGGAAGTTCAAGCATGATTGCTTGTTGCATGTGAGAACCAAAGAGGTTCATTCTCATGTGGTACGTAGTACATTTGTGTTTCCGCACGAACCAATGAGGTTTGTTCTTGTGTGTTACGCAAGAGGTTTGTTGCTGAGCATCTGTTTATGTTCACTGTTCAATGATTATATGTAAGTAAAAGCCTAAATTAAATCTGTTCTAGGGCTGCACAATTTATTGCACGATACAAAAAATAACACTGAACTTAAACGCGATTATCGCTTAAACACGATTCTTAGTGCGATTATGAAATCACAAAGGCTTCGATTATTTTTTTTATGCGCAGCTTGTCAATGAAGTATGGCTCCAAATGCTAATCCATCTAAAAGCACTGCGAGTTTGAGTCACTTATAATGTACATTTGAAAAAGCAGCACGTGTCAAACATCTTTCCAGACATAAGAAGCATTTATTAACATCTTGTCCAACAAAAGACAACATTTAATAACATGTTTTTACTCGAAACTCACTACATAATGACAGTTCAGCATCCTTCTGTGAGATTATGTGGATTCTTACTCAGAATAAGGCAGTCGTGTGTTTATTAGTCATGTTTAATCAAAGCGTTTCAATCTTCTGTTTATTCAGCTTCAGCTATAGTATGATCCCCATAGGGATTTGCTGGAATCACGCATGTTATCTACTTCTGCGGCAGGGTTTCTGTGCAAGAGCGCCCTCTGGTTTGATGGAGAAGCATTTACTACTGATCACAGAGCCGTACAGCTCTGACAAGCTGTGCATAAAATAATCGCAGTCTTTGCGGTTTAATCGTGATAAATTGTGCATCCCTAATCTGTTCATCGTATAAAGCGATCGTGTCTCTTCAGAAAATTTGGACTAGTCCGCTCAATTCATATGGATTAGTTTTTTGTTCTCTTTATGAAGCGTCAAAGTTCCAGTTGTGAAGGCTGTCTATATGGAGGGACTGAATGCTGTCAGATTTCATCAAAAAGATCTTTATTTGTGTTCCGAATATGAACGAAAGTCTTACAGGTTTGGAACGACATGAGGGTGAGTAATTAATGACAGAATTTTCATTTTTGGGTAAACTAACCCTTTAAAGATTTGTACAAAATATGTGAGTTATCCTACTGAAAACTAATAGCTGCACATTCAGAAAACCCACAGACTAACTGATAATGACAATATGTAATTTTGCACATTCCTGCTACATGATGACAAAACTAAATGCATTATTTAGTTGAAAATTTCTAAATGCTGTATTACTGACACAGGGTTTCAAAAGCACATTGTCCTAAAGCTTTTGGACTTCTAACTGAATGTGGATCCTGTATAATGAGAAGAAAAAGTTTAAAAGGCATTGTCCTTGTTTAAAGCCAATGGAGGAAACTCTCTGGAGAATGCAGTAAAAATCCATGAACCAGTTGGCCAAATGTTTTCATGGATCGTAGAAGAGAGGTCAAAACCCTGGCTCTTCTAGTGAACTTTCCCCGAGGGTGATATGAAAACACGTGCTGCGCTCTTTCCAACCATATGCACACGTACATCAATGCATTAAAGATCTCAAATCCTTAAAGCCGCCCCTCTAGCCATGAAAAGTCTGCTTAGGCGCTTAACTGTAACATGCACAATCATGAACTGTTTTGAAATATTTCAAAACGTCCAGATGTGCATTCAAGAACGTTTTCTGCGGACTGTCATTGTGTGGACTGCAATAGCTGGTTGATATGTAAAGGAATGCAAGCACAGAGCATTGAAAGGAAAGCAGCCTTCATCTTGAACAATACATCAAAGGGAGCTTTACATAATACCACAGTGAAATGTGTGGAAAATCTGCATTGGCAACATGTCAGCGCTATTCCCCCTATGCTACCGGCATATTATTGTTATTTAATGACTAGGCTGCTAGAGCATGTTAATGTCCTCATTAGGAAAAGTGGGTTGAGTTCTTTACTGAAATTAGCATTTTGCCTTGAAGTGAAAAGGAAAAATAACACCGGGTGTATAATATAATGTGAATCAAAACACATAGCCTTTCAACTCCATTTGTATCAGTCTCATTACAGATGTGACCTCTAGCTTTGCTAGTGAATCATAATCTCATTTCTGTACGACAACCAGCTAGCACGGATATAATAGTCCAAGGCGATAGCTGACAAATACAGTAGCTTTTACGATGATGTATGATGTCATTACAGGAGGTGCAGAGGCATACCAATGTTTTACAGTGATAGATCTGTGTTGGCTTTTATGTCAAGCTGCTGTGAAATGCTGTGTAATTTTGACAGAAATTACCTTTGCACACTGTTTATGGCTCTGACACCATCCAAGGGATCCATTACTCTGCGGACAGAAGAGACAGATGGAATTGCGTGTCAGAATGCTGTAATCACCAGTCACATCAGACAGGCTCATTTGAATCGTGTTATTTTAATGTGCCCCTGCCGAGCAGAGAGGCTTTAAAAAGGAAATTTCCTATTATGAACGCATTATTCTTGTTTAAAAACACAGCCCTGACTACGGCAATGTAAAATTGCTCATGAACCAGAACAGTCAGTCTACATCCCCTCCCTTATTAAAAAGACTAACCAGGGCACCTGAGCACAGAAACATCAGAAATCACTCATCAGCACCTGTTTGCATAGCAGATCTTGGAATGTTCCGTAGCGTGTCAGGAATCGTCAAAAGGGTTTTGTTTATCTGAATAACAACTAGTTGTTTTAAGCTTATGTGCAGCATATTTGATTGGCAGACCACAGGATAACGCCCTTGGCCAGCCTCCAGAATAATGGTTATTGAATAGCACAATAACAAAGAAAGGATAAAACCTTTAAGATGCACTGTATATTTTATTGCACATGGTGGGGACTCTAAAGTAACCACAATATTATCACTAACAGATCTTGCGACTACGCCACTATGGGGAATTGAGCTAAACAAATCTATTTTGGCCTGTGGTGGGATCAATGGATCAAGCCGGCAGCATAAGCATGGTTAGTTATGCATGTGCTCACATCAGAGCTACACAAACCTATTCTCATTACTAAAGGTACTGGGACATATTTTAACTGTTACTGGGTCAATGACGTATAAGAACGTATAAGAACGTAAATATTTCTCTTAAAAATGTATTACTTTGTGTTTGTGTTGGTTTTGTATGTTTTTTAATATACATTTATAACATTTTCAAAAAATTTTACATTTAATGACTCTAAAATGTCATGTAGTGTAACCATCAAGTAAAAACTAATATATATTTTCTTACACATTGAATGTGGACACATTAAAAAAAAGTTTTTTTTAACAACTATTATGAATCACTTCATAAATATTAAATTTTTGGCCGAAGTTGTAACACATGACACTTTACAACCTTGTCATAAAAAAACAAAACAAATTAACTGATATTTTAAGAGACTTTTTTGAAATCTCTATGATATAATTTCATAAGTTTCTTTTTCCTGTGTGTTTCTTCAAATTGGTTGGACCACAAGACTTGGTCGCTCCACATGACTACATGACTTTGAAAAATGTTTTTCAAATATTAATAATGTTTTTTAAAAAAAAAAAATGTCCTTCTTTTAATTAGGATTTTTCTTTTTTGTGATATCAGGACAGTGATATTTTTGACTTTATGCCCCCCCTAAAAATATTTTAAAATTAATTTTAATACAAAAAAATAAAAATGTGTATTCAAGTGTATTCATTTATGTTGTTTTATTGTTTATTTGAATAAATTAATGGGACAGAAAAAAGCGTCACATCATTGACCCATTTCTTATGTGTATGAAATAATTGTATACTATACTTTATAATGAAGTACTAAAACCAGCCCCCCATTATTTTGATATTCTTGATGCTGTTCTGCTGCACTCCATTATGCACCGCTCTGTTTGTTATTAGGATGACAGAAAGTTTTAAAAGTTCTATTTTTAGGCTGATCTGCCTTCATGGTCTAACAGAGCTCATCAATGTCAAAATGATTGAGACGGCCAATCAAATCAGAAGATGAGTGCTAATTCCAAGGCGATGCTTTAGTTTTAATGGTGAAAGAGTGTGTGGTAAGATGTAGCCAAACATTTAATATTTGACAACTGTTTTATGATAGAAATATCCAGTGATGCAAAAACACCCCCCGCCCCCTCGGAAAAAAATGTCTCCCCCAATATTCAAGACATGGTTACGGCCTTGACTAAAACTATACTTCTAAATGACTATCAGTTCCTGGAAAAACTTAAAATATAGTGAAGCAAAGACTGATGATCAAATAAAACAATGGCAGTCAAACAGGATATTGAGACAGCTGAAAGATCTGTGTATTTCCACATAACTGTCTGCATAGCGCTGACAGATAAGACGTTCTCTGAACCACATCAAATGCTCTCTAATTTCCCATAATCATTAATCATCAGTGATAGCTCCTCATAGCTCGATGTTATGCCTTGCCACAGCATAACTTGACATTCAGCTCAGTCCGTTCAAATTAACCCATGACCCCGGTCTCCATTTGATACTAGAGGAAGGGGGATAATTGCCAAAATGGCCTCCCCCCTCGGGAGACAGCGTAAGTGGGCTTTAGGGATGTGGACACGAAGACAATGATCAGCAGATATGAAAAGCATTCATTCTGGTTTAGTTCCTGCTCGGACGGCAGAATGAAGGCAGCTGTTCAGGAACACTAGCTGCTGTTTGAGTCGGAGAGCTCTGGAACGCTTTGAACGCATTGTGGAATCGGTGCTGAGACAATGAGGAGCTTCTAGACCAGTGTCTAATTTGATAGCATCTCCAGATGGACAGCTTGCTGTAGAATAAAGCATTTGATAAAAGAGACTGATGTGCATAGCTTCCCTCTGCACTGATGTCTGGCTCAGATAACAGCAAGGCCGTCACTGTGATGAGCACACAGGGCATTTGAAGATAGGAGATGATTTAATTTGAATGGATATATAGATCTGGATGATTTTTATTGGGGCTTTTGAATGGGCATTGGGCTTTTTAATTATTTGCATTGGTTGAGCACGTTTTTATAGTAAAAAAAAAAAACCTTTAAGTTATTATTGTGGAATAGAATAGCTTATTCATGAAGCAATAGGAAAGGAAAAATACTTCTGATTCTGAATAATGTTTGACACTTACTAAATCATCTTTTTTAAATATATTATAATTCCTGCAGTGTTACAGAATTTCTCTTTCATTCGTACTAAAGGTTTGCAAAAGAACTGTAAATGAATTTGACTAGCTGTCTATTTCTCGGTCGGATGTGGGTACAAACTCATGATAAAGATCAGGAAGGACATGAGGATGAATATAATCACAGTAACAAGGGAGTGTGTTGACAGCAGACAAAAAGTGCAGACACACGCACAAAGATTCCCCTCCACATGCCTTGGTGCAGATACAAACACACATAAACGTATAAGACATGCACACACACATACACAGAGGAAGTCTCTAAAACACACCCTCTTCTTCTACACCCCCACCCCAAATCCTCCCACGGTCTGTCATAACCAACATAAACAGAGAAGCAAGTAACTTTAAACTTCTAATGAAAACCCCAACCACAGTGTTGAGACTGAGGCTGGCAGAGATTTGTACAGTTGTGTCTCCAGTTTTCCAATTCTATGCATCTGTTTGTTTATAGTAGAACTCCTCTTGGTGAATGGTTAGGAATTCAAATGGATGAGCTGATGAGTGAGCTTGCTTGTGTTTACTGGTTAAGGTATAGCACTAAAAATTTGATCAAATCTGATAAAGGTGCAGAGTGATCATTCATTTACACAAACATTTCTTTATCAAATAGAAATGAGACAACAAGCCACTGAATGATCTATCTGGAGATTTAAATATTAAAATGAATCAATTATTATTATTATTATTATTAGATCAACCAATAATAAGTTTGATGATATTTTTACAGAAAAACAAAATGTCACCCAACAACAAAGGTTCTAAAGTAACTTATTTAATATATGATTTGTATAATTTTTGTACTTCTTACAATCATTCAATCTCTACTCTTCCTGGCCATTTAGATGAATTTGAGATTATTTAGATCCCAAATCAACTTTATATTGCCTAAATATTATGGGAATAATAATGTTTTTATTAAATTTAGTCTGTCTGGATATTTAGTTAAGTCAAAACAGTAATATCACTATGAATAACAGCAATACAAAAAGCTAAACAATCTGTATCTGTTGTGGAAAAAAAAAACAAGTCGACTATTAGTAGTAATGAAGTAGCCTATATTATTTTATAAATAAGGCAGGGGAAAAGGCATTTCTAAGTGACTGTCTTATTCAGTACATTTAAGTATAACACTCAATAAACATTTACTTGTCAACTCTTTTCTTACTTACCTGGAAATGTCTTGGAGAGAGAGCGATGCGCGTGCTGTGGAGACTCAGGCACCTGGCGGCGCACCTCGTACGGAAAATACTGCCAAGAGCTGAAGACGAGTCCTGCCTCCTCATTACTACAAACCCGCTGTTTATTAACAGTATAATCCCAATGCACAAACCGAGAGCGTCACGCATCTTGACGAACAGAAAGTGCTATGTTGGACCGTCTGCTGAAGAGCTTGAAAGTAAAAGTGGATGTGCGGGCGCTTGATGCAAATAATGAAAGTTCAATGAGCGCGTGTGGGCGGGGCTTCCGCAGAGACGCGCGCTGCTATTGGACAGAGACTGCGCCCGTGAGACGCGCGGGATCAGGTGCACCGACCGCACGCAGCAGCTGTTCAGTGAAGATACACAGCTTAATGCTCTCTGTGGATTGCTCACTTCATGGTTGTGACATTAACGTTTAGAAAATGTTGAGTGTAGCAATAGTGAAATTAGTATGCAATTTTAACAAATAAAACATTACATCAACCTTGTATCAAACATGTTTGTTTATGTTGATTTGTCCATCTCAAACTAATAAGCATTAATAAGTTAGAGACATTTGGCATTGCTGCCATCTTTTGGTGACAGATTACAAATAGTCTACTTACATGTTTTCCATTGTAAAATAATACCTCAAAATACCTTCTGTGATTACATCTGTAAATAATTTCTGTAATTACAGCTATAATTACACTGTTGACCATTCCCTTACCCCCTAACCCACCCTTAAACCTACCCATACTGCCAAACCTGTCCCTAACCTTACCTGTATTATACCTTAGTAGCAGCAAAAGTGTTTTGCAATACAACATGAACACAATAAGTACATTATCAATTTTATTATTATTATTATTACTACACAGTATTATTATTATTAATACATAGTAGTTACAGACACCTGAAGTCTGACCATTTAGGTCATCATGAATGGAAAATTTTTTTCAACCTTGACTTTCTCACCCAAAGTACTAGATCCACTTTTACCAGGGCTTTTAAAATCTCAGCCAACATGTCATCCAATGCACACATTTTCCACTCAGTCTGTGTTGTTGAAATGCAGCTGTGCACGTGTGTGTCCGATAGAAACCCCACAGCATCATGGGCCAAACCCTGGGCCCATCTGGAGGGGAGCAGGAAGCATCCAGGGAACCCCACAACTATTAAAAGGTTTCACTGGTAGCTGAGAACAACAACATTTTTATATGCGGAGCATTTAAAACAACCACTAACGTATACCACAAGGTATCTCTAAACATTCTGGCACTGGTCCCTCGCCCAAGGAATGGAGAAAATATGACGTGTTGGAAATATTGAACAAAATTATGTGCTTTTTCACTCTGTCATGCGAGTTGCTGTAATGGATTGGGCTTCACAAGGGAGATCCCAGGGTGTTAATGAGACGCCCGTCCTCCTCCCTACTGAGTTTTATGAAGTAGCAAAGCTTCCTGGTGTTGTGGCAGCTGTGCTGTCAGCAATTTGGAGGACTTTTTGTTTTTGTTTTTATGCAGGTGAATCACAGTGGCTTCCTTTAGCAGGCTGAATCTGACATCAAGTTAGTGGTAATTATCAACATCTGACTACTAATGTGACTGTGGGTGCGTCACAGTCAGCTAACTAGGTCATGAATCAGTACATTGTGTAGATGAATTCGGACCCTGACTCACTACACACTGGGTCTTTCCCAACACCCAAACTTTAGTTCTTTGAATTAGACAACTTGTCTACTGACATGATGTTTTTTCTGTATTTGGCCCAAGTGTTCAAGTAGACATGAAGACCGGAAGTGTGCATAGTGTTGTAAAAATTCAAGTAAAGTTTTATTGAGCTTTATTTATACATTTTGATTTTCAGTACTTTGCACGTTATAATAAACTTATTTTCCTCTAAATCTTGCAATTTTGGAGTTTCTGAGCAAGATGAATGTTAGGATTTTTTTTTAGAATTGGCATTTTTCAGACCTGGGACAGTCTTGCACACTTCCTGTCACATGTAAGACTTTGTTGTATTGGGACAGCTTGCGTTGTAAAACGTCACCATTGTATTTATCAAGAACAGACTGGACAGATATCTTTCTGACCTTATTATTTTTAATTATGCTGTTTAAAGGGTTAGTTCACCCAAAAATGAAAATAATGTCATTTATTACTCACCCTCATGTCATTCTACACCCGTAAGACCTTTGTTCATCTTTGGAACACAAATTAAGATATTTTGATTAAATCCGATGGCTCAGTGAGGCCTGCATTCACAGCAATGGTACTTCCTGAATCGAATCAGTGATTCGGAATGCCAGAGTCACGTGATTTCAGCAGTTTAGCCGTTTGAAAAGCTCCAAAGTAAAGCTCCAAAGCAGTGTTTTGAAATCGGCCCATCACTATATTGTTGAAAAGTCGTTATTTTGTTTTTTTGGCGCACAAAAAGTATTCTCGTCGCTTTATAATATTAAGGTAGAACCGCTGAACTCACATGAACTGTTTTAAATATGTTTTGAGTACCTTTATGGATCTTAAGAGAGGAAGTAGCCTACGATTGCTGTGAATGCAGGCCTCGCTGAGTCATCGGATTTAATCAAAATATCTTAATTTGTGTTCCGAAGATGAACGAAGGTCTTACGGGTGTAGAACGACATGCGGGTGAGTAATAAATGACGCTATTTTCATTTTTGGGTGAACTAACCCTTTAAAGTACATTATGAAACATACTTTGATTGTTCTGTTACATATTCCGGTTACACTTTATTTTACAGTGCCGTAGTTACATTGTAATTACTCAAATAAGTACTGAGTACTATTAATTAACTACATGTACTTACTATAGAGTTACACTTAGGGTTAGGGTTTGGTTTAGGGTTAGTTACTTGTAATTATGCATAATTTACTGTTATTACTATAGTAAGTACATGTAGTAACGTGTAACTACGGCACTGTAAAATAAAGTGTTACCCATATTCCTGCAACATTTTAATAATATAAATACAAAAAAATATATTAATTAGATTGTGTTTATGTGTTTATACTGACATATGACTAAATAACTTTTTTTTTTTTTTTTTTTAAATCACAGTGTGTATTGGATCATACGATTTATGTTTTGTGCTTCAGAATTTTTGTTAAAGCAGTGGTCTCAAACTTAATTCCTGCAGGGCCACAGCTCTGCACAGTTTTGCTCCAACCCTAATCAAACACACCTGATTCAGCTAATCAAGGTCTTCAGGATTACTAGAAACTTCCAAACAGGTGTGAACTGGAGCTGGTTGGAGCTAAACTGTGCAGAGCTGTGGCCCTCCAGGAATTGAGTTTGAGACCACTGGGTTAAAGGAACTGATCATTTATACTCTGGTTTTTGTGATGCAGTGTGGGATTTTCTATGGAGCGGACATACCAGTGCACTGGAATAATTCTGCGATTGAGACAACCCATAAAATGCCCGACTTCCTGTTCATTGCCTTGACTACTGAACTTGGGAGCTGATTGAAACACACCATGAGGGGTTCTTCTTTTAAAAATGTACTTTGCAACCATTTAAAAATTTGTTCTATATTGTGTGAATATGTCTATTATTAATGTAATCCGGACATACTTTATTCGTCATGTTGTCATTTTCATGTGACCTACCAGTGTCAGTTGTGTCTCTTGACTCTCATCTGTGGCTTTATGGGATAGTAAAGTGTCTACTGGATCTGAACTTCAGAATCCAATCTAAAAAAAGATGGTTCTTTGAAGGTTCTTTACACGTAGAAACAGTTCTATTTAGAACCGCATGACCCTGAACAACCCTTTACATGCTGAAAAGGTTCTTTGGTTCTTTTTTCCCGCCTTTTTGTTTTTCAAATCTGTAACTGTCACAGCCACATCATTACTGGTTTTCTGGAGCTTAGCCATTCAATTACATAGACTGTCAACACACTCTCATTCTCAACAGGTAAATGATTTCTTTCTTAAAATGTCTATAAAGTTTAACTTTCAAATTGTAGCTGGTTTCCTACCAATCACCTTTATCACACTATATAGTATAGTACTTTCAGTTTTTTTATGGAACCTTATAAAAATGGTTCTATTTAGCACCAAAAAGGGTTCTGCTATTGTTACAAGCCAAAGAACCCTAATTTGGTACTGTTTAGAACCATTTTTCTTTAGAGTGTAGCCAGAAGTACTAAGTCATCTGGGTACTTTTTGCCTACTGATTTATTAATACTGTAAATTTGCACTTTTTCTTAACACATACTGCTTTTCGCCCACTGTATAGTAGGGAAGTATGTATTCGGATACAGCCGGTGACTCCATACTTACATGTGAGTATTCTCTGAATAGAAGAAACATTTCACTTGGCCAGGTTGGTGCTCCTGGTGGTCGAACCACACACCATAACATTTAGGAGGTGAGGTGTCACTCAGTCCTCCTAAAAATGTCTTTATGCATCAGTCTATGTTACTTACACATAAAAATAGCCGTCTGTGACGTGTTTGTGGTTTTCTTACAGCTGTGAATTTCTATGTAAGCGTCTATACAAGTGTGTGTACTTCAGCAGGATAGTGTGTAGCATTGGTGGTTTGTGTGTGTGTAGACTACACATGGAAAACATGTTGGTGTGGGGTCCTCTTTTTTTCCTGCAGCCTTACTGAATGGTATTTCCCATACCCCCCTTCTGCTTCCAGGGAAATGCTTTGGCCATTGGGGAGCCCAGCTCGTAAAAATGCAGTACAGGGAGATCCTCGCAGTTTATTTGGGCTTAGTAGGGGAGCATGAGGTAGGTTGATTTTGTCATTTCCCTCTTTTTCCTCAGCATTAGGAAACAACCTGCTAATACGCCTGAATAACTTTTTATTGTGTTATTTTGGGAAAACCAAATTAACACATGTTGATGTCAGCCTACAAATGAGTCACATTTACCAAAAAGCAAACAATCTGTGTACAGTTAACCAACACTAATTTTAAGTAGATAATGAAAATGAACTGCTTTTCAAATATGAATGTATTGTTCGTAAACTGATCAGAAATGATAACCATCTGGGAAGCAAAAACTATGATAAAATCAAAATGGAATAAACTAGGGGAGGTAGGGAGAGATTTCATCATAGCCACTTTGATTTATTTATATTCTGATCAAGCATAAATGGAATCTTGGCAGTGGCACAAGGAAACTCATTTTTGTTAAAGCGAGACATTTTGAGGTCTGTCAGAATGGGTTATTAGGCCTGACAGAGGATCCTGGTCGTCGTTGTTTAATAACTCTGCTGACATCTGGTGGGCATTAATGCAATTACATTGCCAGTACATTTGGTGACCAGTCGCTGTCAGTGAAACAAAAGCAGTTAAATGAAAGCAAAACTCTCAATGCACTCTGATAGTCACAAATGTATGCAGTATTAACCATAATATCTATAATTTAGCTAAAATAAAATACAAAAAGAAAATAACTTTATTACATTTATTTTATATCAGTTACCATGGCATCATGTTAAACGCCTTATTAGTTGTTGTTGCTGTTTTGTTTTTGTTTGCTTGTTTGTTTGTTTTTTCTGTGCTGCTTTCGGGAATGTTGGGAGAAGCTAAAGTAAATCAATAAGAAACAATACATATGTATTGTAAAATGAAATAGAAATACACTTAATCGAAATGCCTGTGATCTAAAATTTTTCCTGAAAGAAGCATAATTTGTTATGCTGTGTATATGAAACTGCACTTTCATTCTAGTTTAAACACATATTAAACCCACATCTGACTTCAGGGCAACAACCAACATAGACAATGATCTGTGGTCAGTATTTACATTCTATGTTTTTCAATAGTTATGACTGTTTACAAAAATCTGTGAGAAAGCTACTTATTTTTATGTGATCCTCTGGGATTGTCATGATTCAGTTCCATGTCCCTCATCTATCCAAAGAGCAATATCTTGATCACAGTCAGGAAGAAGCATACCTTAACTTTATCACACTGTTAATCTTTTCAATTTAGTTAATTGCCTGATAATCCATTAATCAATTCACGGAAATGATAATTGATTTGATGGAAACAATAAGAGACAGTTCTAAACGAAGGAATGATATTCAGAACAACAGCACTCTTGTGTCTGTGATTATTTCTTGGTATTTATGATTATCTGTATTTATAGATGATCATATATCCATATTTCTACTCAGTTCTTCAAATGTGTTTTACCCATTGTTATTATAGAATTCATTTTTATGGAGAATTCATAGAATTCATTTTTATGTTTTTTTCATGAAAGTCATCTGTATTTATAACAAGCATGTATAATTTTAAAAATTATTAAACAAATGTGCAGCTGAATAACAATAACAACACAAATGTCCACGATTCCTGGGCTAAACATAAGCTTCATTTATTTATTTATTTATTATTTTACTTCACTTCAATTAATTAAATTGTGTCCATGACAAACTGTAAACACACACACATTTTTCCTGTTGATGTTCCTGTTCTTATCAAAGTAAATTTGTAAAACTGGATTTTTCACAATCCAGTTCAATGCATCTTTACAGACTATCATACATTAATGTCAACTGAACAAGCCAAAGGTAACTGTGGCAAGGAACAACTCCACAAGGTGTTTAGGTAGTGGAAGAAGAAAAAACCTTGAACCTTGAATGAGCAAACCCTCCTCTGACATTACAGTGAATTTACATAAATATTATATACAGTAGTTATTTGTAACTGTCATCTGTTCAGTGAATAAAATAAATTAAAATTATTTCATTTCTCAATAGGCTTGCATTGAAGGGAAAATACAACTGTAAGCACAATGATGAAATTGTAAGAATAATTATTATTTGTCCATTAAATCCATTCTAGATTGACAGT
The DNA here is from genome assembly GCA_037950665.1 of Hypophthalmichthys nobilis. Lineage (NCBI taxonomy): Eukaryota > Metazoa > Chordata > Actinopteri > Cypriniformes > Xenocyprididae > Hypophthalmichthys > Hypophthalmichthys nobilis. The sequence continues at coordinate 22,490,029 of CM075480.1, read as the reverse complement.
GATGCAAATAGATAAAGGGTAAAGGCTTTGCTCAGTATGGACTGAGATAGTTGAAATATATATATTTCACATATGTATTTCTGGACAGGGTTTATTTTGTGTGTGTGTGTGTGTGTGTTTACTTTTACTTATTGTACAGTGTTCTGCAGGCAGCCTTCAGTATATGTTTAGGACATATTTTGTTTACAAAAATCTAAGCAGAACCTATTGTCACGGAGTCGCAACCATCACAGACTCCCATCAGCCCATCATCACTAGATCCGCCCACTCGTTCACTCTCACACCTGCACCTCCTCATCAATTCACCTCATATAAGCCTTCAACACCTGCACTCCGTTGTCTGGTCTCGTCGTACACACACGAACAGACTCCTTACCTGTGGACTTACCTGACTCCTTGTATCCAGTCTCTCGTCATTCGTCTTCTGTTCCATGCCCTCTGTGTTTCTGTCCAGCCTGTCTGTGTATCACCTGCAATAGAGTTCCAAGTAACTCATCAGCTAAGTCTTCATCTGATTCACTCGAACTGCTTGACTCACCTTTGCTACATCCAGATCCTGTTGTTCTATACCATCTGTTTATATTTCTACTTACCTGTCTGCTGCCTTCTGTTCTGTGACACCTATAACCTCCAATCATAGGCACCGATTTATGTTTCTGGATATGGATATTGAAGCTTGCTCTGCAAATTCTTCTGATAAAATGGAGATTTATTTATAAAAAACAACATTGCTGTCATGTCAGCTCTGGAAGCCCACTCTGTGGATGCTTCTGACTTGGCTGAGAACATTATTATGTGCTGTCTCTAGTTCTGAGGAATTAGATGTGAAGAGAGAGTTGAGAGTCCTCCGCAGCCCTGTGAACCTTTCATTCCTCTCAGATCTCCACACTGAGATGTCAAGGTAATGGCAGAATCTGTATTCGGCTCACATATTGTCTCCCACGCAGTCTAACTATTCGCGTGTAGAGGGGCTGTGTGAGCAGGGATACGCGAGCATGCCCAGGTAGAAGAGTTGCCTGTGCGTTATCTCTCCCCTGGCGCTGCATACTCTTTGAAGGCTACCACCTTGAACTGGCTGTTATGGACACAGGAGCTGTGCTCTCGCTTCACACTTTCCTTGAGGTATGAGAATCAAGTGTCTCCTGAAGCTGTGTGGTGGTTTCGATTGAGGGCCTGTCGAGTCCTTCAATGCTTAAACCTGACAAGATTTGCTTGGTGACCTTCACAGCACACATATTGATCAGCATGGTGTAGTGGGTATTAACGTCCCCATAGCATCAGCAACTGACACAGCACTGAGTTCCCTCAAAAGAGAACATATAGGGTTAAGTATATAACCCGGTTCCTTGAGAAGGGAACGAGACGCTGAATGACGTTGCCAGGCTTTGGACATGCCTATGCGTCTTCCTTCAGATAATTCAAATCTGATGACATGTAATGCAGGCACCCTTTTATACACTTGGGCGTTCCATGATGTAAACGGACTGCCTTTGGTCAATAAGATTGGTGTGATTTCACACGTGCTTCAGACACCGGGTTCCACGGGACACATCCTCATAGCATCAGCAAATGATGCATCACCTTGTTAACTTCTCAGGGAACATTTATTACTGTGAAGCTACTTTGAAACAGTCTGTATCGTATAAAGCACTATATAAATAAAGGAAACTTCTCAGCTAACATGTCCATGTGGGCCCCACATGGGTTTTATCTGGGTTATATGGTCATTGCCAGGCTATGGTTATATGGTCTGGGTTAAATAGGGTATTTATATTTCATTTTATATTAAACGGTTAGTTCACCCAAAAATGTAATTTCTGTCATTAATTACTCACCCTCATGTCGTTCCAAAACCCTGTAAGACCTTCATTCATCTTCAGAACACAAAATAAGATATTTTTGATGAAATCAGAGAGGATTTTTATCTCCCATAGAAAGCAACGAAATTACCACATTCAAGGTCCAGAGAAGTAGTAAAGACATTGTTAAAATAGTCAACATGACTACACAGTGGTTCAATGTTATGAAGCGACGAGAATACTTTTTGTGTGCAAAAACAAAACAAAAAAAAACAGCTTTAGGGGCCGTTCACATATCGTATCTTTTGCGCTCTCAAATTCGTTATTTAAAACGTAGCCGCACGGCAGGGCCGCTCATAATGGAAGCGATGCGCATGCGGTACGTTTTCCAGGCGCATTAAGATGAAAAATTCTCAACTTTTCAGAATGCCGCAAGAGCACCGCAGGTCATGTGACAAGAACCAACTGATCAGCTTCGGCCTTTCTGTAACAAAACTTCGAAAGCTCAGCCGAACAGCTGATCATAGCTGTACAGGGTGGTTTTTATATCTCATCTCCATAAATATATCTAGTAGTAAAGCTAATGCAAGGGCTAGAAATGCAATTGCTGAAACTTCTTCATCCTAATGAAGAGCGCAGTTCATGGTTGCATAGCAACGACAGACGCCACGGGAGCGCAAGCGCTTTGGAAAGAAGGAGAAAGCGGCATGATATGTGAACGGCCCCTTATTCAACAATTTCGTCTCTACCCTGTCAGCATCACACGCATGCATCGTAGTGCTCATGTGAACAGCGTTGGCTAAATCGTGTTCTGACGTAAACACAAGTGCTGCGCTGCGTCAACTGCATAGGAGATTGACAGGGTAGAGATGAAATTGTTGAATAAAGTCGTTATTTTTGTTTTGTTTTTGTGCACAAAATGTATTCTCGTAGCTTCATAACATTAAGGTGAACCACTGCAGTAACGTCGACTATTTCCAATGACTATTAACGATGTCTTTACTACTTCTCTGGACCTTGAATTTCGTTGCTTCTATGAGAGATTAAAAAACATCTCGGATTTCATAAAAAATATCTTAATTTGTATTCTGAAGATGTACGAAGGTCTTACGGGTGTGGAACAACATGAAGGTGGTAATTAATGACAGAAATTTCACTTTTGGGTGAACTAACCCTTTAACCAAGTTTTAACAAGTTTTTGCTTTTATATAATTGGATAATTTTGAAAGATTTTGGAATTCAGTAACGGCAAACTTAAGCTAACCGAACTACCGCAGCTAAACAGCTATGTAAAGAATGAAAATGATCATATTGGCAGTTAACTAGCAAGTTTTGTATGTCTCCCTTATCTGACACACTAAATTGAGTTAATGGAGCTCTCTTCTAACAAGCTGATGATCTGAATAAGGTGTGTTAAAGGGTTAGTTCACTTAAAAATGAAAATTATGATTTACTCACCCTCAAGCCATCCTAGGTGTGTGTGACTATCTTCCAAGCTTTATAATGAAGGGGACTCGAGATTTTAAGGCCCAAAAAAGTGCATATCTAAAGCCCGGGACACACTGCACGATTTTTGGCTGTCCCAGACGAAAGATTGCCATTGTGAAACAATCGTGGCAATTTCTGTGATCGTGGCTCTTAATCTGTGGTCCTATGTCATACAGTGAGAGAGGTTCAAAGAATGCCGTTTTCCCAGTCTTGCGACCAAAGTTCAAGTTCAAGTTTTTTATTTGTCAATACCACTATATGTACAAACATACAGAGAAAACGAAATACCATTTCTCTTCTCTCTCATCAAGTTATCAATTATCATTATCAATGCACTATAGAAAAAAATTTGTTTCTGAATAAATATACATAAGTAAATGTAAACAGTGAACTTTGCTAATGTACAAATATACATCCAAATATATATAAAGAATTTGTAAGTGCAGATATACATCCAAAAAATGTAAACATTTTGAGTTCTGAGTATAAGGGCATTTGTAAGCTACAAGACAGATAGCCGCAATATGGCATCAGTGCAAAAGACTATAAAGTCTGTAAGTGCAAAAACAATAAAGTGTTCTGTGTGCAATGACAGATATATGGGTTGCACTGTAAATTTCAGGAGTAGGTGGAAGAGGGGGGAGGTAATGAACAGAGTTCAGCTTCCTGACAGCCTGATGGACGAAGTTGTTTGAAAGCCTTGTGGAGCGAGCCTGGAGGTACCTTCTCCCTAAAGGCAAACGGCTGAAGTGGGGGTTTAACGGATGTGAGCTATCAGCAGCAATGGTGATGGCTCTACTAGTAAGGCGGGTGTGGAAAATGTCCATAAGGGAGGGCAGGGAAACACTGATGATCTTGCAAGCTGCATTCACTATGCGTTGCAAAGTCTTTCGACAGGATGCAGTGTTGCCACACTGTGATGCAGCTGGTGATGATGCTTTCAATGGTGCCCCGGTAAAAAGAGCACATGATGGGAGGTGGGACTCGTGCTTTCCTCAGTTTACGGAGGAAGTAGAGGCGTGTCTGAGCCTTCTTGGCCAGTGATGTGGTGTTTGTCATCCAGGAGAGGTCCTCAGAGATATGCACCCCTATAGGAACTTGGTGCTGCTCACCCTCTCCACTACACCCCCGTTGATGATTAATGGGGGGTGCTGTGGGGTTCTTCTTCTGAAGTCGATGACAAGTTCTTTGGTCTTTCCCACATTGAGGAAGAGATTGTTGTCATTACACCACCGGACCAGTCGGCTCACTTCACTCCTGTAGTTGTATTCATTGTTGTTAGTGACGAGGCCCACTACTGTCGTATCGTCTGCAAACTTGATGATGTGGTTGGTACTGTGAATGGGTACACAATCATGGGTCAACAGGGTGAAAAGCAGTGGGCTGAGTACGCACCCTTGTGGTGCCCCTGTGCTTAGCGTGACAGTCTTGGATGTTTTTCCGCCGACCTGTACATTTTGTGGTCTCTCTGATAGGAAGTCCAGCACCCAGTTACAGAGAGGGGAGTTGAGTCCCAAGTGTCTCAGTTTGTATATTAGCTTCTGTGGGATGATTGTGTTAAATGCTGAACTAAAATTCAAGAATGCATAGGAGTCTCTGGAGTGTTTAAGTGCTGGATGAAGAGCAGCTGAGATAGCATCTTCTTCACACCTACTTCAGGTCTTGCAGTCTGTACTAATGAGCTGATGAGTTGAATCGGGTGTGTTAGATGAGAGAGAGTCATCCAAAATGTGCAGGAGCTCCTCGAGGACAGGTTTGGGAACCACTGCTTTAATGCATTGAAGGCTTTTCTGGATAAAGTCAGGTTAGGCGAGGATGACACATTACAGTATTATTCTAGTTTAACCCAGTCATTTAACCAAAATAATTAAATTAATTAACATCAGTTACATTTAAACAATATAACTAAACAAGTAAATTACCACAAAACAATGCAAAAAAAAAACCTTGATGATAGTGCATGTTTCTAACTAACCAACAGATGGCGTAGTAGTTCAGTTATTGCAGTTGAATGTTATACAGTAGAGACAAAAATTGTATTGGCCAATAAAGTGTGTAGTGGACAAACTTATATATATATAATTTTTTTTTTTTTTTTTTTGAGTACGTATTTGGCAAATGTAAAATTAATATCCAGTTTGTCAATAACATCTACCTAATCTATAGAAAAAAAAAAAAATCTATAAATGTGAAACATACTATATCATTATAGCTTAAAGTTATGACAGTATATAGGGTATTTATATTTCATTTTATATTAAAGGTTTAGTTCACCCAAAAATGAATTTTCTGTCATTAATTACTCACCCTCATGTCGTTCCAAACCTGTAAGACCTTTATTCATCTTCAGAACACAAAATAAGATATTTTTGATGAAATCAGAGAGGTTTTTATCTCCCATAGAAAGCGAAGAAATTACCACATTCAAGGTCCAGAGAAACATATTATATCATTATAGCCTAAAGTTATGACAGCATACCAATCCATTTAGAAATAATTTTGAGAGCATCAGATGAGTGAATAATGCTTCAGCATTTGGGAAGGCTTATGTAAAAGAGATCATCTAGCCAAATGCTTTTGCTATTCAGGCTGAACATGACTTAAGCAATAAAACCATAATTATGTCTCACAGACACAATGATCAGCCCAAATCTGTTATATGTGCAGTTGCGATTCTTAATTTAAGGATGATAGCTGCAGCAGAGTTTAATGAGATGATGGGAGAACAGTGAACAGTTAAGGGAGAAAGAGGAGTTGAATCATGAAAGTCATGTATGAGGTGTGTTGTAAAGAGTCACTCACTGGCGGTGTGTTACATAATAACTGCAGTGCTGAGTGTGAGGTAAAAAAAGAGCAGGCAAACGGTGCAGTCTGACATCAGGGTGTGGTCATGCATGGATTTTTACCATGCACAGTCAGTGTGTGTGTGTGTGTGTGTGTGTGTGTGCATGTGTGGGGGAGGGGGGTGTCAATACTCTCAACTGATTCCTTGGGGATGCACATTTCATTGTTTACACCCATATTTATTAAAGTTATTATAAGTCCTGATAATATATCCTTAACTATTTCAATAGGATACTATTCAAATATGCAATTTTTCACTCAATCATCATGCGAACAATATTTTATTTTACAACTTTATAACTATAATTCAAATTTTTATTTGTACTGAATCAGAAATAAAATAGAAGCATTTTCACTAGTGATTTCAGTCCTTGGAACCCCAGTAGGAGTGCCTGTGCATGGGTTTGAGTCTATAGACCTTAGGTTATTGGTTTTAGACCACTTCCTGTGTTTTGCTCTTTGATCAATTGCAATCAAAAGAAAGAGTCAGCCTATGGCCATCTGCATTCATTACCGCTGCATCTTCCACCTGCCCTTTGTCTATTGCTGACCTGAGATCAGTACAAAATCTCTCCCTTGCAATACTTCAGACTGCCCTCTCTAGCTTAATTAATGTGTGTTTTAATTAAATGCTGTGGAAACATGAATTGGAAAGCATTTTATTAAGTATTTAATTATTATTAAGGTTCCGCCATAAGCAGATCTGAAAGTGTTAAAGGGAATGGTGATGTGAAGAATGCTTTATTTAGCTCTATACAAACTGGTGGTGCATACTCGTATATGCGTTTAGGTTTTTTGTTTATCACCTTTCTGGGTTATGATGTTTTCTCTCCATGTATCAGGGCGAACATCCTCTTTGTCCTTCAGTGAGCAGAGACCTCCTGCTGAGCTGGCAGGGTGTGGCTCCCAGCAGCTCTGAATAATTTTGCTAGACACCATTGGCACAGGCTTACTCCACAGACAGATCTTCCTGCAGCACAAGCTCCCCCTCCCCCCTTTTTTATTTAAATTATTGCAATTTGATCATATCTAACTAATTTTGAACACAGCTATTTTTAACTGCAATGTGCAAGGCTTCCAGTTATTTAAGCTGTACAAAAACTGTCAATTGTGCTGCTTGATATTGCAAACTCTATTTGTTCACATATTATTTTATTTTAATCATCATAAATAAGCTAATCTCCTCCCCCCAATAGTTCGCTGAACGAGTGGTGCCTCGTTGTGAAGGAAGTCACTCTCCAAAACCTTCAACCGTCTCTGCTCCACACTGCTGGAATGAGCTGCCAACCTCCACCTAAACACCTGAGAAAGAAGCATTTACATTTATGTATTTATCAGATGCTTTTATCCAAGTTACTTATAAGAGAAGAACAAAAGCAATTCGTCAAGGAGCCAACAATATTCATAATATACAACTCCAGGTTTATTTAAGAGGAGAAATGCAGAGAAGAATAGTTTTATTTTTTTATTTTTCTGTAAGTGTAGTGCATTGGTTTAAAGAGATGTGTCTTTAGCTGCATCTTGAAAGATGTGATGGTTTTGGCAGTTTGGGTGGAGGTTGGCAGCTCATTCCACCAGAGTTAAAACAGAGGGTGAACGTTTTAGAGAGTGACTTTTTGCCTCATTGTGAAGGAACACACAACGCCCATTCATTCAGTGACCTTAGCTGGTGGGAGGAAGCATTAGCTTGAGGTAGGGAGGTAGGAGAGAGACTAGGTCTGAATTGAATTAATGTGAAGATGTACATGAAATTCAGGTTATGTAGTAGCACATACCAAGTCTTTACTTTATCGGGATGCTCCAACCCTCTTTACTTCCAAACCTATTTAATTCTTCTGTGGAACACAAAAGATGATATTCTGAGTTGGGAACCAACTGTGCACACTGACTTCCATTGGATGAGACATTAATATCTTTTCATGTTCCATAAATGAAAGAAAGTCACACAGTTTTGAAACGACATGAGAGTGAGAGTGACAGAATTTTCATTTTTGGGTGGAGCATCCCTTTAAACATTAGCTAACTTAATCTCTGTCAACATTAATGTAGTGGATATGTGTATGTTGTCAAGTCAGATGGACTGGCTGATGATAACATTTTTGATGAAAAGCATTTTAAATCTGTTAGCGTTAAACCTGCTCTTAATCCTGTTCCTGCAGTTTCATTATCAGGAAGTGTTATGGCTTCATTCCATGCAGTGATGTGACATGTGCCGGGACATTTTATGACTCTGTATGTGCTAAAACTGTTATGGTGGCAGTTTTATTTGTGAAAATAAATTGGACTGCTGGTGGAAGCTAGGGGTTTTGGTGGGCGTTTGTGTGTGTGTGTGTGTGTGTGTGTGTGTGTGTGTGTACTTTTCAGTAACTAGAATGTGTTTGTATGCGTGTTCACGTCTAGTAATGAAGGCAACAGCAGAGCTGACAGAGTTTAATTACTGTCAGTCTGAACATCCATTAATCTTTTGTCGGATCAATAGTGCTTCCTCTACCAAATATAGCCCCTTTAGCACAATTCACTAGTTTTGTTGTTGTTGTTGTTTGTTTGTAAAAAAAAAAAGTCTGTAAAAATAGAGCCAAATATACTGTAATTATGAAGAAATTTTGCATATTGATTTTTCACAGGGGTTTTAGCTATATTTCAAATTATGCATTGTGTTGTGTCTTTTTAAGGTAAGACAAGCCTTTTTATGGTAACACATAATGTCCTGTCAGTAAATGATCAGTACCTTTTCCATTTTGTTTGTTTGAGACATTTGTGTTCTATAAAATGAGGAAATCAAATTAAAAGTGTAAGAATTTCTTTGTACTGGTGTCATTTTCTTTTTCATTCCATGAAATCTTTCTGTCCCACTGTATGATTTCTCAGGGGAGGAGAGTGAGAAAGAGAAAAGTGGGAGGAAAAGAGAGACCGGGAGGAGGTGGGTGGATGAGAGAGAAATTTAAATTTGATGCTAAGGTTGTGAAGGGCATTATCACTCGAAATTTTAAGTGCCTTATCTTGATGTTTCTAATAGGCTATATGTGCAGTATTACGTATGTAAAAAGTGTATTAATTTCATATAAAAATGCACAAATGTGTCTAAATACTGTCACAAGTTATGCAATGAGATCCATACATACATTGAATCTAAGACAATTACATTATTTAAAAAAAAGGCATACAGTTATGTGTCTAAACTGTGAATTACGAGTGAGTTGTAGTTTGGGTGTATTCAATTACCCTGACACATTAAGATGACAAATAGATCCTACTTCTAACATGGATGCATAATTCATTACCTCTATATAAAGGTCTAATGCTGACCTGCCTAAGGCTGTATTGCACCACAAGTAAAGCCATGCAGATACCATCAAAATATAACCAAAGAAATCATTTAAATGTGTTATTTTTCTGATGCTAGTATATTCAGAACAGCTTTCACAAATAGGGCAACATCATGCTTCATCTAAGGTTTCTTGGAATAAATGTGCAGTTCACTTCAAAAGCCTTGAGCTTTAATGTTTCCCCTCCAGAATAATTCCTGCAACATCTATTTTTTTGCAACGAACATTTTTAGAATGTTTGGAAATTTGAACAACAATAAAAAACATCTCTCACTGGAGGTGTTCATTGAGATTTGCATAACTACAAAGTGAAACTGCTCTACAGTCAAGTACTGTTCTACTAGTGGGAGAAAAGAGAGAGAGAGAGAGAGGGAATGTGGCACTTGAGAAAGTTTTTAAGTGGCAATAACCAGTCTAATAAACAAAATGATGTGAAATAATGAATAAATGAAAAAAGTATGTGAAAACAGGCCTTGAGGGTAACTGAGGTACATAATCCTATTTCATCCAATGTTAAGTACCAGACAAAAAGAATTTTTGATTTCACTGGTTCCCACTCACTAATGAGGCATATTAATCCAACAGATTCAACACTGTAAAAATGAAACAATACTAGAGGCACCATTTGGGTTCCCACAGGTTCTTTATCTGTGGTCCATAAAGAATCTTTAACATTCATGAAGCCTTTCCATTGCACAAAATGCTCTTTTTTTACTGGAAAGAGCTTCTTTAGATGGTTATTAAAATGTTCTTCACACAAAGAAAAAAAAAAGTTATTTTACAAATGTTCACTAAAAGGTTCCTTGAGCTAGAACCCTTTGGACAACTTTAAAGGCAGTTATTCGAGGAACTTGTTAAAAATGGAACTTATAATTTCTTGCAAGAACTCTAAACACTGTCAGTGGTTCATTTGAGGCTGTCTGAAGAACCCCAAAAGGTGCCTCAAGTGTCTTTTCATTCTAACAGTCAATACTGAACCTTATGCACTTGTAATGTTGTGTTATTGATAATTTATTACATTGGTATTACATATGTTTTGACTGAAATCATTGTACTGCATCAACTTCTGGGTTGAAGTAACTTTTGAGTTAAACATTTCTGTTTCCTGTTGACACATGATTATTTGCTGACTTTAATATTCAATATTCAATAATATTCAATATTTAATATTCAATACAGTAGCAAAGATCATGAAAATAAGCAGAATCATGAATACTAACAATATGTTGACAGCATATTTCTGATGTTTCCACGTTTAGGCAATGCTTACCCAATTGTATATTTTGCTTTTTATGTTATAATTACATATCTTTATACAGTATGTAATTTTTTTGGAATATTTGTTTGGTTATGATTTTTTGCACATGTAATCATTGCTGAGGAAATATCTACTGTATAAGACAGGGTGGGGTGCGTTTTAATACACTGTGAAAGGCCTAAGTGCCAAAATGTCTGTTTTATAACATATATATGATATTATGATATTACTGATATTATGATACTACTTGTATGAGGATCATTGTCTTCTTGATAACGTCATATGGATATACTGTATAAGATGAGAAAGCTTAATGTAAAAAACAACCTTAAACACTCAAATGGGCCTCATTCTTTTCTGCTACACTCCCACATCCACTTCAAACATTCAGCTGAAGTTTTCAGTTGAGGGGGTGGTGGATTTTCAGCAATGATGGGAGTCATTCTCTCTCTTTTTTCCTCTCTCACTCTTTCTCTCTAGTGAGTTAGGGGGTTGGATGCTTGTTACCTTTAGTCCAGCGAGGCGTAATAATGGCAAGCTGATGCTTGCTGGTGCACTGGGATCTTGAATCACTGTGCTCTGAGAAAATGTTAGTCTGAATTATTGAACAAGGCCTTGCCGAAATTACGGAGAAGAGCATCACGCAAGCTCAGTATAACAACTTTCTTTCCCGGAATGAAGAGGGAGACAGCATGACTGAAAATGAATCAAAGCACCTACAAAAGCTTCAAAGTGGGACAATTTATCAACTAGTCAATAGTGTTCAGTTAAATCAATTGCATTTGTTATTTTTATTTATACCATTTATTTATACAAACCATTAGTGAGCCTGCAGTTAAAGTTGATATTGTTTATGTATATTTTTCAAACCCTACTGACTGTGTATATTCTTCAAACCCTATGGACCATTTCACTACACATGTGTAGGTGTTACTGAGTTAGAAGGATAATCATGTGCTCATCATCTGCTGGCATATTATATCGTACACAAAAAAATCGGAGATGTTCGATTCAATTTGCTTTATTATTGGATAATTCTTTTACACTGTTTACGTCCAGCGCTTCCAGGTTCTACATCAGAACGCCCGACTCAGTATTGGCAGATGCTGTTCACGTGAGCAGCACGATGCATGCGTGTGATGCTGACTAGAGGCTGACATTTTTTCTGGAATCCCGCGGGATGGGAAACAAAATTACTATTAAACACATGATTGGGACGGGACGGGAAAAAATATTAGCGGGAGTGGGCAGGACCGGGAATCTTAATAGCAATACACAAATATAGTTTATATAAATAAACAATATATTTTAATTTTGAACTCAATTCTAGTTGCCCTGTCTTTTTATGCTCTTCTGTTTGCTTTGGTGTAGGTAGAGATAAGTACCGAAACCCGGTATTAAATGGGCCCCGTGGCTAAATTATGGTGTATTGATAAGCTCTGACGTTAACAGTTCTGTACTGGAGAAATTATGAAGAAAATACCTGGAAGCGCTGGACGTAAACAGCGTAAGAGAATGACACAGAAGAGAAGATATTGTTAAATAAAGTTATTATTTTTGTTTCATTTTTGCATTTCATTTCTAAAAAGTAAAACGTGTTAGTGTCACAACTTGACATTACGGACTATTGGATTTTATTACTGTTTTTTTTTTTTTTGTTTTTTTTTTTACTAATATATGAAATATATCACATTACAGGAGTGGCTTGCAAACAGCAGTTCACGTTGATTTAAAATTTTAAATATATTCCTAAATGAATATATTTGAGAAGAGTGGTGAGGCCAAATAAATAATATGAGAAAAAATTAAGTTTTGTAGTGTTATTCTGATTGAATGATCATGAAAATCTGTTCATCAAAAAATCACATTAGTCAGCTTCTGTCAGCTGCAGAAGTAATGTGGGTCATGAGAACACAGTCAGTGCGTAATTCATGGGCGGGAGGGATCTGACAGAGATTGATTGATGAATAATGGATGGTTAAAACTAAACACAGGCTACATTAACACCAGTGACCTGTGATGGACGAGTCTTTTCTCACTAAAGAATCTGTGGATGTTTATATAGCCAATATATTTTATTTTTATATATAATACAATATATATTTTATTTAATTTATGCACCTGATTCTTCATTAGAACAAAAGAAAAAAGAGAAGATATATAAAAAAATCACTTTTAATTGATCCCGAAACATTTCAATTACAGACTGTAGCTGTTGATTTATGTTCTGAAAGGCAGCAGCTGAACTCTTTGGAGTATCGTTTTGCTTGTATGTCAGCAAAGACCTACTGCAGGGAGTGTTTGCCAGGGACGCCTGCCAGACCTCAACTTTATGGGTCTGGCATTGATCCACTATGGTTCATTTGGTGCGGAACCAACTAGGGTATCCCGAAGTACATTATAAAAACATAATCCTCTATATATCCAATACACTTAAAGGTTTAGATGAATCTGTAGTAACCTCATTTGATCCTTTATTATACATTTCATTGAATTCATTTATCTGTTTAGTTGAATTCATTTAACATTTCATTGAATTCATTTAGCCATTTCATCTGATTTGTCATGACTGTGAGGGTAAAGCTCAGCTGTGGACTCAGGTGTATTGGTTAAAAGAGCTCTGGGGTATATGACGGAGGTCCTCCCCTGAGACTGTTTTGTCACAGACAGCTCTGAGCACCCTCTGCTTTCTAGACTACTAATGATCACCAGCTTCCTGTAGGACACAATAGCATAGAAATGGCCTCATTTTAGAAAGACATCAGAGCAGAAAGTCAGTACAATTGCTTGTTATATTAATTAATAGTTGAGGTAATTTGGAAATAAAGGAACAGATCTGTCAAATTCTATCATTATTTACTCACACTCATGTTGTTCCAAACCTGTATGCAATGTTTTTCAAAGCAACACAAAAGAAGTGCTTAGGCAGAAATCATGTGACAGATTTGTATGAAACATTAATTGAAATTATGATTAATTGAAACAAGATTGAAATTTAAAAACATTATTGCCTGCACTGTAAGAAAACAATTAATTGCCATCAGGACCGCCACGCCAGAACAGAGTTTTCTGTGATGGGTAGGTTTAGGGGTAGGGGTAGGGTAGGGGGATAGAAAATACAGTTTGTACAGTATATAAACCATTACGTCTATGGAGAGTCCCTGTAAACCACATATACAAGTAGGTGTGTGTGTGTGTGTGTGTGTGTGTGTGGACTGAATTGGCAATTTAATCATAGCAGTCCTTGACATGTCATTAAGAAAACAGGGCAGGTGGCCAAGACTAGAGACAGGCTTCTAAAAAGCTGTGTGTGTGTGTGTGTGTTTGAAGATAGCTCTACAAATCACACCCCCACCATTAAGCTCCAGAGGTCTGGCTTTAAGCCAGACCATCTGACCTATGTACACTTATTAAAACAGGGGTTAGCTTAAACAATGAAAAGATCACCAGTAGAGGAAACATACAAAGTACACCCAGGAAAGAATTGATTAATGTATTTGCTGAACCAAAATCTTTAGTCTTTGCATTTATGTTGTGTTTTTATCTTTGGGGAAATATTGAATGTTACAGTATATTTAACAGAATAAAATGCAATGCATTAACAAACATATGCATCATCATTATGTTGGATTTGCCATATATTTTCATGTAAACTAAGTAACACTTTACAATAAGGTTCCATTTGTTAACATTAGTAAACATGCACTACATTAGTTATCATGAACTAACAATGAAAAATACTGCTAAAGCATTTATTAATTTTAGTTAATGTTAATTTCAACATTTACTAGTACATTTTTAATCAAAAGTTGTATATATTAATATTATTGGACCTGAGCTAACACAATCTAACAATTAACATTTGTATTTCTAAGTAAGATTAATAAATACTGTAACAAAAGTATTGCTCATTGTTAGTTAATGTTAATGAATGCATTAACTAATGTTACCTTGAACTTCATTGTAAAGTGTTACCTAAGTGTATTTTAACTAAATAGCTTTAAAGGGGACCTATTATGCAAAATTAACTTTTGCATGGTGTTTGGTTATAAATGTGTGTTGGCAGTGTGTGTACACAACCACCCTATAATGATAAAAATCCAACCACTCCTTTTTTTTAATCCCCATAAATCATAAGCAGTGTCTCAGAACAAGCCGTTTCCAGATCCCTGGCAGTGTGACGTCACATTAGTCACAGGCCCTGTCCACGAATGTTGACAGACACTGCCGTTTTAATATAGAACCGCCATGAGCGAGTTCACAGTGAGTAGTACACAGTCCGCCATTGCAGCACTGATGAGAATGTCTCCCAAGCATTTTAGGTGTTCTGTAGCTGGATGGATTAATCCATATAGCTCTCTCCATTTACTCCCGAAATCTGAACCGCTGAAGACGAGGTGGATTAATTTTGTTTTCGAAGAAAATGGTCCCTCAATTTTACCGAAATTTGTTTATGTCTGCGCGAATCATTTCACACCGGACTGCTTTGTGAACGAATGTCAGTACAAAGGGACAATGCAAAACAGAGGTTGTGCTAATTAGTACTGTTTGTGATCCAGCTTACAGCCTTCAGAGTGATACTGGATACGGCAGTAATGAAGGTGAGAGCACTTTATTACAGTTCATCGGAGTTGATTTACAGATATAAAGTTTACCAGTTTATTAAGCACCACCCGAAAAGGCATAAGGTCTTCTTTATATATTTGTTTACTGTTAGTTGTAATGAGTGTTTCTGTGTACTTCACTATGTATGTTGATGATAATGCAAGGGAGAGAGAGAGAGTTTATAGATAATATTTTAATGCACACATGCACTGTGTTTTATTAAGCTCTTACAGTGATTTACTAGAGTGAAAACAGACGCTTCATATTTTGTGTAAAGGACAATGAACTTTATAAAACTCATTGGTAAACAGGCTTGTACTAATATAGTGGATAAAAACAAGAAAACAATATAAGTTATAATCGTAATTAAACTAAACTATACCTGTTCTATCTCCATGCAGCATATATTCGCAGTTTCTGATATTATAGTGCGTCCTGACTGACTCCTGACACCGGAGAATCAGCTCTTGAAGCTCCGCCCTCTTAGGCCAAGCGCAGCAGCTCATTTGCATTTAAAGGGCACACACTTTTGCTCACCCCCAAAAAGGGGCAATTTTAACATGCTATAAAAAATTATCTGTGGGGTATTTTGAGCTAATACTTCACATACACACTCTTGGGACATCAGAGACTTGGGACATCTTGTAAAAGGGGGCATAATAGGTCCCCTTTAAATTGTGCCATAATTTCATGTAAATACATCACAATGAAACATAACATAAATATTTATGAAAATCTCTGTAAATGTCATCTTATAGACTTTAGAAGCATCATTTACATAGTGTCATGCCATGAAATCTCTTTTTCCTTTCTCTGTGAAAATATTTCAAATTGACATAATTTGTCAATTTTTGTATGTGCCTTTTGAAATAAATTCTATAAGCCTTGAAAAGAATAAAATCTTCTGTTAAATCTCAATGATGAATACACTCAATTTCACCAAAAGGATGCAGATCCTATCTGAAACTGAGAAATGTGTGGTTAGAACAAAAATATTAATATAATTCCCCATCTGTTTGAAAATCTGAATATTCAAGAAAATGTAAGTAAGTAATGGATTGTTTAATATCTGGGTTTCGCTCTAAATGTGCCTAGACACTGTCAATATCATGTAATTTGCATTAACCAATCAAGTCAGAGGTGGAAATGTAATGTCTCTATGGAAACAATCAAAGAGAATATAGTGAAAGTATTCTGCCCACCACTTTAAAGACTGCTTCTGTGAAGAACTGGATGTGGTCTCTGATTTCATTGGAATTTTCTTGAGTTCTAAAAAAAGGGTATAAGCAGACACATAACCTCACTTATACAAATGAGATGATTAACATGCAATTAAAATGCACTGTATTAATGAACTGGAAGCATTCCTTTTATGGCAGAGAAACATTTGCATTTGAACAGACAAGTCAACTAGGAAATATGGAACAAAGTTCTACTGACCTGTAATTGACAATACCATTATAGGTGCAGGTCCACCATCTGATCTGGATACAGACCAGATACGGCTGACTATGGTAACCTCGGGATAAACAGAGAGACTAATGTTAGTGTGGATGCCATTCTTCTTATGATGTATGTACGGGTGTTATGGGAAGTGTCGCCAAATCTGGTTTAACAGATGTGAATTATAGAAATGTGAGAGTGTTATGTGTGTGCCAGTTTAAAGAGAGTGTGTCTATTTCCCGAACAAAGCTAGGAAGACTGTTCCAGAGTTTAGGTGCTAAATAGGAAAATGGTCTACCACCTGCAGTTGATTTTGATATTCTAGTTATTATCAGCTGGTCAGAATTTAGAGATCGCAATAGACATGAAGGACTGTAATGTGTTAAGAGCTCGCTCAAGTACTGAGGAGCTAAATCATTTAGTGCTTTGTAAGTAATTAGCAAGATTTTTAAATGCATGCAATGTTTAATAGGAGCCAATGTAGTGTTGACAGAATCAGACTAATATGGTCATACTTCCTGGAGTAAGAACTCTAGCTGCTGCATTTTGGACCAGCTGGAGTTTGTTTATTAAGCGTACAGGGCAACCACTGAGTAGAGCTTTATAATAATCTTGCATTGAGGCCATTAATGCATGAACTAACTTTTCAGCATCTGTCATTGAGAGCATATGTCGTAATTTAGTTATATTTTTAAGACGGAGAAATGGGATTTTACAGACGCTAGAATTTTTTTTTTTTTTTTTTTTGATAGGGACAGTGCTTATCAATTAATAGTCAGACACTGTAAATACACCAGTGTTAGCCCAACAGGCTAATTTTCATCTGTTGCATCTTGCCAGATTTTAAAATGGCAACCTAAAATAAAAATAAATGAATAAAAAACATGGTAAATTATCACAAATAAAAATCACAATTATCCACAAATGATAAAACATGTGTCAGTACATTAAAACCAAGCAAAACATCTCCATCATTAAGTAATGTTTAAAAAAACAACAACAACAACAACAAAATAATTAAAAAATAACAAACCCAAGTTCCTAACTGACGATGAAGACGTAACAGAGCAGTTAGTGTTAGAGTTAGTGTTAACTAGCTCTCTAGGATTAAGTTGTGGTTTTTACACAAGAGGTTTTAACTGAATATGAGCTTTCCAGCTTAAAGGTTTTTGGTATGTGTCCTAATGACAATGATTAATTATTAATATTAAGAAGAGGATCAATGACTTCTGGAAGCATCTTTTTCAGTAGCTAAGTCGATATAGGGTCTAACATACATGTTGTTGATTTTGATGATTTAACAAGTTTAGACAATTCTTCCTCTCCTATAGCAAAGAAGGAATGGAATTGTTCCTCAGGAGATCTGTAGCACGACATCTGTGATACTGTAGTAAATGGTTGCATGGTTATAATTTTCTCTCTAATAGTATCAATCTTGCAAGTAAAGAAATTCATAAAGTCATTATTACTTCTGAAGTTAAAGCTTTATTTCTCGTTAATTTAGCCACTGTATCAAATAAATATCTAGGGTTGTGTTTGTTCTATTCTAAGAGAGTCGAAATTTAAGTAGATCTAGCTGATTTAAGGCCTTTCTGTATGCAATAACATTGTCCTTCCATGAAATGCAAAATACCTCTAGTTTTGTTTTCTTCCAGCTGCGCTCGTTTTTCAGACTGCTGTCTTAATGACACAAGTGGATGTAATCACACAATAATGAGTCTAGGCAAAGGTTTATGGGAAATGTAGTTTGTGATGGAATGGCAAGGGACTAGTGGGTGAGGTGGTCATGTCCTGAAGAGGCTCAGTGTGGCTGGTACAGCAGGAATGTCGCATTCCTCCTCTGCGACCTTCACAGTAAAAACGCAGAGCCGCTCAGTCACAGTGTCAAGTCAATATAAAATTCTAAAGTCCAATGAGGGTTGTGCAGTGGCTTGACTGAACTCAGTGGCTCAGATAGCCCCCTCTAAAAAAAAATCATGAGATATACCGTGTCCAACGTGGTGAGATGAGCCACATACAGGAACAATGACTGACAAACAACACCTGAAGTACAGACCTAATATACACAGACATTAACAAATTAATGACACACAGGTGGATGTAATCACAAAACAATGAGTCCAGGCAAAGGTTTAAGGAACAAGTGAGGAGTGACCTCTGGTGTAGATCAAGCTGGTGGATGTGACAATACCATGACGTCAGACTACTTTCCTTAATCTTTATTAAGCGTAAAGAAGCAACTGTGTCTAAAGTGCTGGAAAAGAGAGAGTCAATAGTTTCTGTTGCAACATTGAGTTCTTCTAAGTTATCTGGTATGCTAAGGAGTTGAAACTGATCAGTAAGATTATTTTTAAAGCAATCTTCAGTGGTAGAAGTGATTGTTCTAGCATATTTGTAACAGGGAGTTGGTTTTGCTAAATGGAGTATATACAAGACTATAAATAATGATCTGAGATTTCAACGCTCTGCTGCAAAATTTCAGCGCCATCAACATGGATTCAATGTGACAATATTAGATCTAAAGTATGAGTGGTTCCTAACACATGTTGTCTCCAATAGAGTTTAAAATGTGTATAAATGCTAATCCCAATTCATCTTTTTTATTATCTACATCGATATTAAAATCACCAACAATTAAGACTTTATTGCAGCCAGTACTAACACCGCTCAGACTTTGATAAAGTCTGTATTGTGCGCTGTTGGCCTGTATACAGTGGCCAGTACAAATGTCAAACGGAATTTATCACATACACTAGATAGCATTACATAAAGTACCCCCACTTTAAAGGAACTATACTTGAAACTAGAGCTCTGAGTAATACTATAATTTATTACTATAAATTACAGCAACACCTCCTCCTTTGCCTTTCAGATGAGGCTCATGACAGCAAATGTTATATATTTATAACATTAGACAGCTGTAAGATGCAAAAATATATCATAATATATTATTATTCATCATATCTCATAACAAATCATAAATCAGTGTGCATGACATTTATGATCTTTAATTACCAATGTTGTGTTTTATAAAAGTAGTTACTGTGCAACTATTATATAGCCATTAGTAAAACAAACTCATTTGCCATGTGTTTAAGCATTATGGGATGTGTCTGTATGCCTCCACAGTGCACCACAGAGAATGTTCAAGAGAGAATGTTTTTCTATGCAGATTAAAAAATTCATATTGTGACATGACTGATTGAATAATTAAAATGCACAGTGTCATACATGGTACTGTAACAATAATTATTTATCAGATTTTTCCCTATTAGTTTAAATATGGTATGATGGGTATGATGATATCAACATAATATACTGCCCACATGTCCACTGCAGCAAATAACGTGTGTCTGTACACCTGCAGTGAAGGGCAGTGCAGCATTACCCCTCTCCCCTCCTCCTCTGCAGTATGACATGTATGCAACATGGGTGGGATGTGCCTGTGTGTGCTTACAACCCTGCACCCTTCACGCATCACATCCCCCCACCACACACACACACACACACTTACATTTCACAGGGTGTGGCACTCTGACACTTTTATCTCCCCATTACCATCTTAATCCTGTTCCTTGTTTTTCTCAACCTTATCTTTTTCTCTGTTATTATTTTCTCACCCTTTCAACATCCAGAAATAGTCCTCACATCAAAAAAAATTATATATTAATGCATACAATGTATACAAATGGTCCTCTCCTTCATTTGTATGTCTTCACAGTGTTATACACTGCTCAAAAAAATTAAAGGAACACTTTTTAATCAGAGAATAGAATCAAGTCAGTTAAACTCCAGGGATATTGATCTGGTCAGTTAAGTAGCAGAGGGGGTTGTTAATCAGTTTCAGCTGCTTTGGTGTTAATGAAATTACCAACAGGTGCACTAAATGGGCAACAATGAGACAACCCCCAAAACAGGAATGGTTTTACAGGTGGAGGCCACTGACATTTTTTCCCCTTCTCATCTCCTCTGACTGTTTTTCACTAGTTTTGCATTTGGCTAGGGTCAGTGTCACTACTGGTAGCATGAGGAGAAAAACCTGGACCCTACAGAGGCTGCACAGGCAGTCCAACTCCTCCAGGATGGCACATCAATACGTGCCATTGCCAGAAGGTTTGCTGTGTCTCCCAGCACAGTCTCAAGAGCATGGAGGAGATTCCAGGAGACAGGCATTTACTCTAGGAGAGCTGGACAGGGCTCTAGAAGGTCCTTAACCCATCAGCAGGACCGGTATCTGCTCCTTTGTGCAAGGAGGAACAGGATGAGCACTGCCAGAGCCCTACAAAATGACCTCCAGCAGGCCACTGGTGTGAATGTCTCTGACCAAACAATCAGAAACAGACTTCATGAGGGTGGCCTGAGGGCCTGACGTTCTCTAGTGCAGCGGTTCCCAAAGTGGGGGTCACGAGATGATTTCCAGAAATGTGACTCCTGAGGTGATTACGACAGATTAACGACATATTAGCGACATAATTCAGCAAAAGCATCAGTTGCAGTAGGTCAGTTTACAGCACCATGTTAAACATTCAGACATGTGCACATAGGTAATTCTTTAGGCTTTAAGCTTTGGATATTATTTTTGTCTAAATGAAACGTTGGTTAATATCGACCAAAAAAGACAACGCAAGGAGGCCAGCGGAGAAGCACCAGTACGTTTGCGATGCAGCACGCGCTATTGTGCTTTTACATATGCTGCATTTGCTGATCCATGGCTGTTTATCACAAACACAACATTTATTTATTTTTATTTCAAATCCAAAAGTTGTTTCTAACCATGGCTTGTCAGCATTGCGATTCTCTTTGTATACACTATATTTCATAGATGTCACGTTTAAACGCACTACATTTAAACGTTTTATTCATTTCATTACTTTATATTTATATATTATGTTGCTCAAGCAAGTGGCAAAACATTTAAACATAAGCTTTATGTTAAAATCACAAACATTTTAAATTAAAACTTAAAATAGACAAAAACAGGCGACTCTCATCTTTTCTTTCCTTTTAAATCTTTTTACAAGAAATCCCTCAGGTCATAAAGAACTCTGTTTGTCCACCTTCATGAAGAGACGAGTACTATCGTTTATGTCTCCTTGTTCACCTAAATGCCTGGGTGTCATTTTCCTTGCTTTAACCAAGGCAAAAAAGCCATGTGTAAACTGTGTAACAGGGACTTTAAATTATATGCATCTATGGTGAAATTACTGTTTTTTTTTGCGTCAATACGTTTATTTTAATGCGAACAATGCGCTATCAGTTTAATTCAACGCTGTGCAGCACAGCAAAAATAGACTCAGCGCGGAAACGATCAGTGCACTGCTGCAGACGCACCGCTCCTGGAACGCACTGCCAGACTGCATCCACATGCAGTGTGAACGCTCTAATCCGTTAATACGGTCCGTTAATATGTTGGGTTTTTTCGTTAAAAAAATGCGCACTGCAAACAGAGTATGTGTGAAACAGGCGTTAGTGCGTGTGCGCCATTGCGCGCTACGTTTGTATACTTTAACCACCTCCGAGGATAGTGGGGGTCGCGAGTCACTGGCATTGTTATTTTGGGGGTCGTGGGCTGAAAAGTTTGGGAACCCCTGCTCTAGTGGGCCCTGTGCTTACTGCCCAGCACCGTGGAGCTTGATTGGCATTTGCCATTGAACACCAGAATTGGCAGGTCCGCCATTGGCACCCTTTGCTTTTCAGATGAGAGCAGGTTCACCCTGAGCACATGTGACAGACATGAAAGGGTCTGGAGAAGCCATGGAGAATGTTATGCTGCCTGTAACATCGTTCAGGATGACCGGTTTGGTGGTGGGTCAGTGATGGTCTGGGGAGGCATATCCATGAAGGGACGCATAGACCTCTACAGGCTAGACAATGGTACCCTGACTGCCATTAGGTATCGGGATGAAATCCTTGGACCCATTGTCAGACCCTACGCTGCTGCAGGGGGTCCTGGGTTCCTCCTGGTGCACGACAATGCCCGGCCTCATGTGGCGAGAGTATGAAGGCATTTCCTGGAGGATGAAGGAATTGATACCATTGAATGGCCCCCACACTCCTCTGACTTAAATCCAATAGAACACCTCTGGGACATTATGTTTCGGTCCATCCTATGCCTCCAGGTTGCACCTCAGACTGTCCAGGAGCTCAGTGATGCCCTGGTCCAGATCTGGGAGGAAATACCCCAGGACACCATCCGTCGTCTCATTAGGAGCATGCCCTGACGTTGTCAGGCATGCATACAAGCATGTGGGGGCCATACAAACTACTGAGTACCATTTTGAGTTGCTACAATGAAATTTCAGCAAAATGGACTACCCTGTTGCATCATTTTTTCACTTTGATTTTTTTGGGTGTCTTCGAATTCAGTCCTCTGTAGTTGATAATTTCATTTCCATCAAACGATGTGGCATCCTTTCGTTCCTATCACAGTCCATATCAGTATAGATATCCAGCATGATATTTTTCCCCATTGAGATCTGATGTGTTTTCAAATTGTTCCATTAATTTTTTTGAGCAGTGTATAAATATTAGGCGTTTGCTAAATAGTAACACTTCATTGTGTTAATGTGTTTTTGTCACATTCTGGAATTGTTAATGTATGTCAAGCCAAGAACACCTTATCTCTTAGCTGATCTTAGAATATATTTATTACTCATTCCTTCTGACACTAGTAGTGTGTGTGTGTGTGTGTGTGTGTGTGTGTGTGTTTGTGTGTGTGTGTTTGTGACATATCAGGACACAAATTTGTATAATGACATGGGTATGACATAAGTATTACAAGGAGAGTGTGACTTATGAAGACATTACCCCATGTCCCCATTTTTCAAAAGGCTTATAAATCATACAGAATGAGTTTGTACAATCAGAAACAAATCAGAAACAAACTGTAAGAATGAAAATACAGTTTGTACAGTATAAAAACCATTATGCCTATGGAATGTCCTCACAATTCACAAAAACAAACCTGTGTATGTGTGTGTGTGTGTGTGTGTGTGTGTGTGGTTCTGGTAAACCTTGCATTGTGGGGACCAAACAAAGATACCAGATATTTTTGAACTTGTGGGGACATAGTTTTGCTCCACATGAGGAAAACAGCTTATAAATCACACTAAATGGTGTTTCTGTGAGGGTTGTGTAGGGTTAGGGTTATGGGATAGAATATACAGTTCATGCAGGGCTGAGTTGTACCACCCAAACAACAGTCCTGATTTATTTCAAATATGTTATTTATTTAAAAAATAAGGTTACCCATTATTTTAGTTGGCCTTAATTACTATGCACTAACATTAATTACCAACAAGACTATGTATTTACTGTGTAACTACATGTTTGTCTTGAAAATTACCACATTCATTGCTAATGAGCTGTATGGTTATTGGGTTTAGGGTAAGGGTAGGGTTAGGGTTAGGGGTAGATTTCTGGGGTAAGGATTTGGTTTATAACAACAAATGTTAATTAAATACAATGCACTGATACATATTTAATAAAGTATATAAAGTATAAGGACGATATATGGTTAAGACACAGTTAAGGCCACCTGATATAAAGTGTGACCAAAAATAACACAATAATTTTATTTCAGTTTTAGTATTCGTTCAGTTTTTGTTTTTTTTTATTGTTTCCAGTTAGTAATTGTAATGTTTCAGCATAAACTTATTTTAATTAGTTGCAAATACAACAAACAAAATAAATAAATAAATAAATAAATCTAATTTAATTTTAAGTTGCGCTGGAAGCCTGTCTGTAACCAGTTTCCTTTAGTAGTGCTTTTTTAAACTAAAATGTAGTCTGTTAACTCACTTACTAACTGGACACAGTCTTTGAGGACAGCATAAAATGACTTTTGCAGTGTGACCATGTCAGTTTGAATTAGTATCACTGTTTTTACTGCACTATTTTTACTCTACATTTCTGGTGTTACTGTTGCTTTCTCTGGTTCAGTTGTGCCAACCAAGTCATGTTTTGTCACCTACTTGTAAGATCTTATTAGCAGAAGTAAAGGTGCAAACTCTCTTATATATAGCTTAAAATATATGCAGCCTGAGGAAATGGAGGCCATGTGTTGTGAGCAAATTTTCTGTAGAATGTTCACACTAAAGGAAACACCCATCAACGAGAGTGCATTTGAGGAAATGTCTCAAAGGGAAGGGTTGTTGTCTGGTGCCACTGCAGCCAAAATAATGAGCCTCCTCTGAATAGAAACATACCTTTTGAAAGCCATTATCTAAAAGGCTTGTTTCAACACAACACAACACAACATAAAGCTGGGATATTTTGGAGAGAGAGGAGAAAACTTGTTGTGGAGAGAGAGGAGAAAACTTGTTGTAAATCTAAAATTGCAGTTGAATGTAAAGTACAATTTCTTTTGGATGAAAATATTGCATCCCACAGGGAATGTGTAAGGAGGATTTAGGCCAAGTGGATTACATAAGCGGGTCTTTATTAAAGGATCTGAGCATAAAATCCAAACAATAGTCACAACTCGTAGTCAGGTCACAATCTTTGGTCGAAACATAGGCAAAACAATCCAATGGCAGACAAATCCAAAACAAAAATGTGAGTCAAAAGAGTAAAAGCAATGGTCATAACAATAATCAATAACAGAGGCATGGAAGAACGCTTAGTAAGGCAGTGAACTGGCAATACTTCGCAATGTGGAAGTGCAAACATATGCCTTAAATACAGGGTGACAGGAAATGACAAGACAGGAACTGATGTGGCAGGAAAAGGAAGTAGCAGTTAAATATTCAGGTGAGGGCTCCCTCTGGTGGACTGGAGCCTGATCAAACGTTACAGATTCCCTCCCCCTAGGAACACCTCCAGGTGTTCTTCTCCTAGGACAACCCCTTGGTCTGAGTGCCAGACGATCTGGGTGAGCTTGGTGAAAGTCTCTGATAAGTGATGAATCCAAGATGTCCTGAGTTGCTACCCATAAACTCTCCTCCGGGCCGTATTCCTCCCAATCTACAAGGTATTGCATCTGACCCCTCCTCCTGCGAGAATCTAGGATCTCCCGGACTAGGTAGGCAGGAGCTCCATCGATCTCGAGTGGTGGAGGAGGTTCTTCGTCAGTGGCTTCGGGGCTCCATGGGCCGGTTTCAGGAGGGACACATGAAAGGAAGGAGAGATGCGATAATTAGCAGGCAACTCTAAACGGTACGTGACAGGATTAACTTGAAGAATAATCTTAAAAGGGCCAATGTACCTTGGACTTAATTTTTTGCAAGGGATTTTCAGGCGTAGGTCGTGAGTGGAAAGCCACACCATTTGACCTGGCCGATAATCAGGATGAGGACGTCTGCGTCGATCAGCTTGGATATTTTGAGATCGAATAGCCCCCTGGCAACGGACATGAGCATTGTTCCAGACCTGTTCACTTCTTCAAATCCAATCATCCACAGCAGGCACTTCAGATGGCTCCCCAGACCAGGGGAATAGAGGAGGCTGATATCCTAGGACACATTGGAAGGGGGTAAGACCAGCTGAAGAGTGTGTGAGGGAGTTTTGGGCATACTGGGAGGAATATGCTCCATTTTTCCTGTTCCTGGCTACAGTATAATCTCAAGTATCTACCAATTTCCTGATTAAGACGCTCCACTTGTCCATTAGCTTGAGGATGATA
Organism: Hypophthalmichthys nobilis; assembly: GCA_037950665.1. Lineage (NCBI taxonomy): Eukaryota > Metazoa > Chordata > Actinopteri > Cypriniformes > Xenocyprididae > Hypophthalmichthys > Hypophthalmichthys nobilis. The sequence continues at coordinate 22,463,644 of CM075480.1, read as the reverse complement.
GCCAGATGTCAGACTGACATTGATGTTTAAATGTTTGCAAAAGGCTCTCCAAACTCGTGATGTGAACTGTGGCCCTCGATCAGTAAAAATATCATCGGGTAGTCCTAAATCCTAAATACCTGATTGAACAAAACTTGGGCAGTTTCCATGGCAGTGGGTATACCTTTCAATAGAATGAGATGACAAGAGTTAGAGAAGCGGTCGATGGAGACCATGATGGTGGTGAATCCTTGAGAGTTAGGCAGATCAGTGACAAAGTCAATGGACAGGTGTGACCAGGGTCGTTGGGGAATTGGTAGTGGTTCCAAAAGTCCTGCAGGCAATTGTCGAGGTGTTTGTGACTGAGCAGAGATCTGACAAGCAGTTACATAATTACTGACATCTGCAGATAATGTGTGCCACCAAAACAAATTTCTGACAAAAGCGGTGGTGCGATTAACTCCAGGATGTCCAGAAGCAGGGGATGTGTGGACCCATTGAATGATTCTGTTGCGAAGACTGGATGGAACATAGATTTTTCCAGCTGGGCACTCTGAAGGGGATGGCTCTTCGTGTTGGACATGTTGAATTTCTTCCATAATATCCCACTGGATGGGTGCGATGATGATGATGGAGGGTGGTAAGATAGTTTCTGGTCTCATCTGTGAATCAGCAGAGTCATGGATATGTGACAATGCATCTGGCTTACTATTTTTGCTCCCTGGACGGTATGTGACTGCAAAATTGAAATGAGTGCAAAAGAGTGCCCATCTTGCCTGGCGAGGATTCAAATACTTGGCATCCTTGATATACTCTAGGTTTTTTTGGTCTGTAATGACGTGAAAGGGATGAAGTCTCCATTCTTCAAGAGTGGCCATGATAGATAATTCCTTGTTACCAATATCATAATTGCTTTCTGCCGGAGTTAACTTTCATGAGAAGAATGCACAAGGGTGTAACTTGCCTGGTGTTCCATGACGCTGAGAGAGGACAGCACCAATTCCACAGTTGGAGGCATCAACCTCTACGATGAAGGGAAGTTTTAGATCTGGATGCTTAAGAATTGGAGCTGGGGTGAAACTGGACTTGAGCCGGTTGAATGCTGATGTAGCTGCCTCCGTCCATACTAACTTCTTGGGTATTCCTTTAAGAAGTGAGGTGACAGGTGCAGCTATGGTACTGAAGTCACAGATGAATCTACGGTAGAAGTTAGCAAAGCCTAGAAATTTTTGTAACTCCTTGCTGGGTATAGGCCAGTCCATGACAGCTTTTACTTTGGTGTCATCCATCTCAACTCCTGAATGGCTAATACTGTAATCCAGGAATTTGGTTGATGTAACATGAAACTCACACTTTTCAGCCTTGACTTAATTCTGGAGCAGGCGTGACAAGACAGTTCTTACATGAGAGATATGTTCTTCCATGGAGCATGAGTAGATCTGGATATCGTCTATGTAGACAATCACATACTGGTTCAATAGACCTTTGAAAACTTCATTAACGAACGACTGGAAAACTGAAGGTGCATTGGCCAACCCATATGGCATAATCAAATACTCGTAGTGGCCCCTGCTAGTGAGAAAAGCCATCTTCCAAATGGCTTAAATACACGGTGACAGGAAATGACTGGTACATCTTTGAAATTTATGTGGAGGGCTTTAAAAGAAAAAGAAATATTATATATATATATATATATATATAATTTTTAATTTTTATTTTTATATAATATTTCGAAGTTGATGTACAATTACATCATAATCAGGATTATCATGTTTATATGGTATATGAGATCAATTAATATGTTTTTTTTTGATTAATTGATTGAAAATTAATTGATTAATCTAGTAGTCAAATTTTGCTTGTTTTTTTTTTTCTCTCAATGAACATCAGGAATATTCCTTGTTACAGAATTTGTGTACGGGTTAGGGGTATAATTAATTATTATTATTAATAATCATTGATTAGGATTTTTTTTCTTTTAGTTTTCATAATTAATTCATATAACATAACTAATTGATAGCCCTAATCATAATATATATTTAAATGTTGTATTATAAAATGACTTTTAAAAGACCTATGATGAAACATGATTGAGTAATGAATGAAATAGAACATTAGACACTCACATAATAAAGGGTAACATCTATTGTGAGCATTCTTTTGTATTTGAATGTGTGTGTGTGTGTGTGTGTGTGTTTGTGTGTGTGTTTAAGGATGGTGTACAGTAGATTGTGAGGCATCAAGTAGAATAGTGACAGTGTCTCTGTGTATACAGAGCTTAATCACAATGTCTGTCTCGCTCTGTTGTGTCTCTTTGTGCTATTTTTAGCTTTCTCTCTCACACTCACACACACATACAGACAATCCAGAAAAAGAGAGCATCCTCATGTGCATTCTTGAGAAACACACTACAGATGGGATCACATAGCCAACACATTTCTTTTGTCTCTCCCAGTATCAATGAACTATAGCTTTGCTTCTTCTTAATTTCCTCCATGTTTTTGCATACGTCAGATATATCTGTTCAAGAACTCTTTCTCATTCCCTCTCTCCCCAGGATACCCATAAGCTGATGACTCATGGTTGACTCTATACAGTCTCATTACACAATATCTAGTGATTTCCCTCAGGAAAGCCCTGCAGGTTACTAATGTGGATGGGAACTCAATTCAGCTGCATCATGGGGGCTGAATTATTTACCATCTGCATGGAAATACCATCTAATCTATACTCTAAAAAAAAGATGAGTTTTAAAGGTTCTTTATATATAGTAACAGTTCTATTTAGAACTGTATCGTCCTGAAGAACGCTTTATATGCTGAAATGGTTCTTTGTGTTAGAGTTTAGGGTTCTTTATTCCCGCCTTTTTGTTTTTCAACTCTTTAACTGTCAAATCACCTCATTACTGATTTTCTGGAGGTCAGCCATTCAATTACACAGACTGTCAACACACTCTTTTTATTTTTAACATCTGGAAAAACATTTCCAACCACACTGAAACAGTTTTTATGGGGTGACGTTGTGGAACACATAGATAGAAGCACAGTACTTTAAGAGACTATGATGTACTTATTGAGGACTTTAAAATTCTTTTTTTCTGCAGAACTTCAGGCTGTTCTTTCATCTGTCTTTTTATAAATCCATTTTCTCTTGATTACTCACCGTCTGGAGGGTGGGCTTGTGAAGTGTGCGTGCGGCTTCCCACAAGCATCTCTCAGTGCTGCAGGGGCACAGCGGGTTGGGGCTTGGCAACAGTCTCCACGGCAACAGTTGCTGCAGCAGGCCGGTTAACACTTTGCTGACAGGTAACTCAACAGCCCTGTGCTCTTAATGACTTTCAGTTTCAAATTGATTGGCTCATTGTGCCTGGGGCATGACTGAAGAACTGATAAAGTCAGCGTTTGTTTAATGACTGATGTTTTAGATTGTGTCTAATCATATTGATAGTTTATATTAAATGGCATCAGCTGAATTATCAGTATTACAACCCTTATAAAAAGCTTGCCATTTTGTGCATAATGTACAGTAATAATAAAATATCTTTTGTTTTTAGAAAATGACTGTCATCATCCCCCCACGCCTGTTCTGCCCATGTGCAAAATGACCGCTCTCTGAGAGGAGAAGGTCAGGGTGAGGACACTTTGAGGTGAGATTTTCCCTCTGTTGCCTCATCCAGTCATTGTCCTTCCACCAGCTCAAACACACCAGGAGAAAAACATGAATAATTCAGCGTAGTTTCTGTGTGCATATGCATGTTTGATTGTGTTAAAGGGGTAGTTCACCTAAAAATGATATTTATTCACCCTCATATTTCTTCTGCAGAACACAAAAGATATTTTGAATAATGTTGATAACTAAACTGCTTCATTTCACATTGACTTCAGCTGTATTTTTGTACACAAAATGGAAGTCAATAGGAACTGAAACTCAGTGTCATTCCAAACCTGCATTTTATTTTCTGTGGAACACAAAAAACATTTTTAGCACCAATGGTGTGAGGACCCTATTGTAATTGCCCAGTCAATTCTTCTTCTTCTCCGAAATGAATCGCATTTTTGAGGGCCTAAACATGCTAGAAAACTCATGAAACTTTGCACACGCGTCAGAAGTGGTGAAAATTTACGTCTGATGGGTTTCAGAATTAGGTGTGGCAAAATGGCTCGATAGCGCCACCTACAAAATTGCAATTAAGCCCCCTTCGCACTACATTTCATATACAGGTATGAAATTCGGTAGACAGATGTAACAGCCCAATACCTACAAAAAAGTCCCTGGGTGCAAAATCTGTAAACCCAACAGAAAGTGAGATATTTAGAGTTTTCTCTGCAAAATTTGCAACATCTGCAGTTTCTGCCATTTTCAGATGTTGTACTTTAACAAACTCCTCCTAGAGATTTAATCAGATCAACATCATATTTGGTCAGTCTAATCTAAAGGCCTTTGCGACGTTAAATTGTGAAGATCTAGAGTTTTCACTAAAGGGCGTGTCCGTGGCGGCCTGACAAATTTCTATGTTTTGCCATGAAACAGGAAGTTGTTGCAACTCTGGCATACAATGTCCAATCTGCCCCAAACTTCACATGTTTGATAAGAGTCCTGGCCTGAAGACATCTACATGGCAATATTCAGTTACAATCATAGCGCCACCTGTGGGCAACAGGAAATGACATATTTTACATAGTGATTAACTCCTCATAAAGATTAAACCAGATAAACCTATACAAATACAATGTCTGATCTGCTCCAAACTTCACGTTTGATAATATTCCTGGCCTAAAGGCATCTACATGGCAATATTCAGTTAACGTCAAAGCGCCACCTGTTGGCAGCAGGAAGTGTGGCACGTCGAAATGACTTTGCCATATTTCTCCTGTATTTACTCGCTTACATGCATGTTGCCCACTACTCACTGTTTTCCTAAGGCCGGGTGCAAGGGCCCTTTCATTGCTGCTTGCAGTTTTAATTATTTTTGTATTGCATGCTCAGTAGTGAAAAATTAGTTCTTCGCTTTGTTGGTGTGCAGTAGCGTTTTTTTTTTTTTTTTTTTTTTTTTTTTTAAATGGTGTCTTATCAGTTTTCCTGGGTGGGATTTTAGCTAGGATAAATGCAGTTTGTTTGAGTTAATTAAATCTGATCTAAACCTACACTGTAAAAAAAAAAAAAAAAAAAAATCCCTGTAAAATTTATGGTAAAAAACTAGCAGCTGTGGTTGCCAGAACTTCACCGTAAAAAATACGGTAGCAATATTTTAGGTTTTACAGGACAGCACAGAGGTCAGGTCTATTTTACACTTAAAAACCGTATAATTTAAAGGTTTATATTGTAATAACTACAGTTCATAACTCTTTATTTTACACACTGTAAAAAAAAAAATCCATTAAATTTACATTAAAAAACCCGGCAGCTGTGGCTGCCAGAAATTTACCGTAAAAAAACATTTTAGGTTTTACAGATTTAACTTAAATGTACAGTAAAAAACGTATTTCATTAACTGATATACTGCCAATTTACAAACCTATTGAAGTACTAATGTCTGTTTTGTACCTTTGTAATACACTGACAACCACCAAACACATCACAAGCAGCTTTTCCAAAAGCTGAGAAGGACAATACTAATATATAAAAGCTGCACACAGAGTTATTCACAAACACTAAACACTGTCATGGTAACACACATGAAATATAAAAAATGCAATAAACATTAATTTAACAACATTAGATGTAACATAAAACCCTAACGTACATAATTGATTAGAAAAAAAAAAAGAAGAACAGCTAAGAAGAAAGTTATTTTTTAACAAATATACATCATATGTGAAGTGTCATGCAGGAAATTGTGGGTATGTCAATTTACGTTTTTTCACTGTAAATTACACAATGACTTGTTATTTTTCATTTCCAAAAACTGTGTGAGGGTTTGGAGTGTTTAAAAAGATAAGACGTACAACAGAAATAAAGTGAATAAATAAAGTGTATTTACAACTTTAACATGGAACACAATAAAACTAAAAAACTTAGGCTGTTAAAAGCATAGAGTCCATTGATTCCACCATAAAACAGTCCGTAAGAGTTCTAGAGTGTTGCAAGTCCCAATGCAAGTGTCCTAAAGTGTATATACAATCCAAGTGAAAGTCCAAATGCTTTGGTCTGGAAAAGCAAGTCAAAGTAAAACTCCACAATACAGTGCCGGTGATCACCGATGCATTTGCAGTGAGAGATTGTTTGATTGCCATGCTGCCTCCTTTATACTGGTGTACTTCCTGATTCCTGTCATGTGACTGATCACATGACCCATACACATTTAAAGACATACAAACATTAAAACAATTAAGATGAATAAAATGGCTAAGACAACATGTAAACCAATTAAAACTCAAATATACATAAAACCATCATGTTATATATATTGAGCGGTAACACGTGTGTCCTGTGTGACAGTGTCACAAGACAAATGAAAAGATTTTTTTGATGACTGAATGCTGTCAGATTTCCTTCCATAGACTGCCTTTGCAACTACCACTTTGATGCTTCAAAAACTTCATAAAGAGAAAACTAATCCGTATGAATCGAGAGGTTTAGTCCAAATTGTCTGAAGAGAATCGATCGCTTGTTATGATGAACATATTTAATTTAGGCTTTTACTTACATGTGAACATTGATCAGCGAACATAAGCAGAACCTCAACCAAATGTAAATGCCGCACAACAACAAACCTCTTCCGGAAGCTGAAACGTGCTGCAAAACCAATGAGGTTCATTCTCGTGTGCACGTTTGAGCTTCCGGAAGAGGTTTGTTCTTGTGTGTTATTCAGGTGAAAAAATTCAGGTTTCATTTTGGGGTGAATTAACCCTTTAACACATTCACATGCATTTATGCAATGTCTATCATTATGATTTTAGGGTACGACTCTAAACTCTCATTTCTCTTGAAATGCCTGGCTGCTCATATCAGACTGGTCTCTAAAGGATAGCTGAAGAGGTCATTTAGAGTCTATGTGCACTGAGGTGTTGATAACACATCCAAGTAACTCTAAGTAAGTCAATTTCTACATTGTCACAGGAAGGGAAAAAGATACAGAGAAAGAAAAAGATCTGTGTACAAGATAAACAATTATACATTGTATGTGTATGTCTGTCCATACTACAGAGAAATGCTGACACTGTACAGTAGGAAATTACTCATCAATGTACAAATTACACAGTTTTTGATAATGTTAGTCAGATGGAAACAGATGTACCATATGATACAGAGAATGGCAATGGAAAATGAGTAAAATAAGGCTTCTGTTTAGGCCTGAGGTGTGTGAGGTGGGTGTCAGTGAGCATTTGTCACAATGGGGCATTCATAGCTTGTTGGCAGCATTGCAGGGATATAAATCTTTGAAAAACTGCAGTGTATGTTAGAGCCCACACAGCTCTCTACATCAGCTAACAGTGCAGAGGTGCATTCATGAGTGTGTTACCACACCATATGTGGGCTTGATAAAGGTAAAGGTTGTGTTTGCCTGTGTATGTGTTCACACATAGAGATATAGCTTGAGTCCTTTGTACAATAAATGTTTAATTTCTGAATGTATTTCATACAACATGTCCATTGCTTTTTACTGAGAGAAAAAAAACCTACAATGGATTTGTCCTTATCCCCTTCACTCCTGATCCCTAAAGACTCACATAAACTAGAACATGATGGATTATGGGGTCGCTGGATCACAGCAGGCACAAAGGTGAAGGTGGGTTTCTTATGTGTTCTTACGCTCCATCCAATCAACATTATTTGTGGAAAAGGGCACATTTTTTAGATATTTAATTCAATTGCATTTGTTTAGTAATGAACAATTTTGAGATTTTGAATTGCTTTTACATAGATTGGCAATTTTACATATACAGTAGGTATGTATACACTACCAGTCAAAAGTTTGGAAACGGTAAGATTTTTAATGTTTTTAAAAGAAGTTTCGTCTGCTCACCAAGGCTGCATTTATTTAATTAAAAATACAGTAAAAACAGTAATATTGTGAAATATTATTACAATTTAAAATAACTGTTTTCTGTTTGAATATATTTTATAAAGTAATTTATTCCTGTGATGGCAAAGCTGAATTTTCAGCATCATAACTCCAGTCTTCAGTGTCACATGATCCTTCAGAAATCATTCTAATATGCTGATTTGCTGCTCAAGAAACATTTATGATTATTGTCAATGTTGAAAACAGTTGTACACTTTTTTTTTCAGAATTCCTTGATGAATAGAAAGTTCAAAAGAAAAGCATTTATCTGAAATACAAAGCTTTTGTAACATTATACACTACCGTTCAAAAGTTTGGGGTCAGTAAGAATTTTTATTTTTTTAAAAAAGAAATTATAGAAATTAATACTTTTATTCAGCAAGGATGCATTAAATCCATCAAAAGTGACAGTAAAGACATTTATAATGTTACAAAAGATTATATTTCAAATAAATGCTGTTCTTTTGAACTTTCTATTCATCAAAGAATCCTGAAAAAAAATTGTACACAAATATTTTGTATAATTGTACACAATAAATGTTTCTTGAGCAGCAGATCAGCATATTAGAATGATTTCTGAAGGATCATGTGACACTGAAGACTGGAAAATTCAGCTTTGATCACAGGAATAAATTACTTTATAAAATATATTCAAACAGAAAACAGTTATTTTAAATTGTAATAATATTTCACAATATTACTGTTTTTACTGTATTTTTAATTAAATAAATGCAGCCTTGGATGCAGCAGACGAAACTTCTTTTAAAAACATTAAAAATCTTACCGTTTCCAAACTTTTGACTGGTAGTGTATGTCAGGGTAATTACAGTTAACTAAAACTAAACTACTTAACTTAACTACTTTAACTTTAAAAAATAAATTGCTTAAAAAAAATAAATAAACTTAGTTTGCCTTTAACAATGCTAATGTCAGGGTTATGCACTGTCTAGTTTACTTTTGAGTTTTAATTCAGTCCTCATTGTTTTTCTCTTTGTCAGTTCCTCCTTGCCTTATCTGTTACCATAGTCACTAACTGAGTTATCCAGGTGTTGTCTGTGATGTTAACGTTCTCAGTGTGTTCTTAAGCCCTCAGTTTGCTCAGTTCTGTGTTCCGTGTCATCTATGTAACTTGGTTGTGATTCTCCTGTTGTCATCTGTTGATTATTCTATTAAAACCCATTTCCTTTTGAACTATTTGTCTTTGTGTGCTATTTAACTATACAGCCATTTGTGACAGAACACAAAACCTACAAAGAAGATATTTCAACATGGATACAACTTTAATTGAGCTCCTCCTCGGCCCAGAACTGAGACAATATTTAGAATATTTGTTTTGGACGCTCCGGCACGGAGGATTCCTGTTCACAGCCTGCGAACCAGAGCCCAGCCCGCCACCAGCCATCCCCATGTCGGAGCAGCAAGCTGAGCCCCCCCACGAATATTAAGACAGAGCAAACACCAGAGGCTGAAGTTATCATGGAGCTCGAATCAGTCAAGGTATGTGAACCAGCAGCTACACCCGTTGTTGAAGGCATATTGGTGGAGTTTGTGGGGATGGAGTGGAACCCAGCCCACACGCCCACCACTGAGGTAAAGCTACCACTGGTGTCTGAATATTTTGAGGACTGTTTGGAAGAGGAGTTCCCCCAAAGTCTCATGTCCCCGCTGGTTCCTTCCAGTCTAAAATCTCCTGCTTCTCCTGTGTGCCCACCCAGCCTCCCTCTCCCGCCTCCTCCAATGTCTACCAGTTCTCCAGTCCTACCTTCGCTGGTTTCTGTCAGCTCCTCAGCGCTTCCTCAGCTGGCTCCATCATGTGCTGCTGATCCACTTCAGGTCTTCCAGACCCCAGCTTGCTCTCGATCAGAGGATCCCTTGTCTCCGCCTCAAGCCATCGAGCACCGGGCTCCACCTTAGCCCTCCAACAGTCCTCATTGTTTTTCCCTTGTCAGTTCCTCCTTGCCTTATCTGTTACCATAGTCTTAATAACTGAGTTATCCAGGTGTTGTCTGTTATGTTAATGATCTCTGTGTGTTCTTAAGCCCTCAGTTTGCTCAGTTCTGTGTTCCGTGTTGTCTATGTAACGTGGTTGTGATTCTCCTGTTGTCATCTGTGGATTATTCTATTAAAACCTGTTTCCTTTTGAACTATGTCTTTGTGCGCTATTTAACTACAGCCATTTGTGACAGCTAAATCTTTAAATATGATCAACATTGACATTTAATGCCCAGAGTTTTACTGCAACAGTGAATTAATAATTACAATGCTTGATACAAAATAAAACAACTGTATTTGCAGTAGGATGTAACAGTTCATAGTATCATCAGAGCTTTCAGAAATCACATTAAATTAACAACCGACACACTAAGATGGGCTTCATAATGTCAAGTCTTTATTGGTCATGTGCCATACAGCAGTAGATAATGATTAAATAGAGACATCAACTACATTCAGCTCTTAAAGTTTTCAGTCATCCAGTACACAGTGGCCCCTACACACTAAATAGCAAACAAAGTCACATTCTTAGCAGAAAGAAAATGTTAATGCACACTCTGCCAGATTCAGAAAGCTGCTGGTGGCTTAAGGCATTTTTATAACCTAGAGCATTCATACATAAACAGTAGCATTTTAGATGGATTGTTATGTATTGGTGTAAAAGTGGGTTGCCTTTGTGGACGAATGTTGATCGCACATGCATTACAAAAGTTTGGCAGTGCAGGTTTGAAATTCTCCTTCTTCAAACTGCATTGTCGCTACGCTTTCTGCAATCACCTTTGACCCTCCCAAAAGTAATAGAGCAATTCCCAAAACGATCAGATCGGATGCAGATTTCCATGACAGCGTTTCTAGTCTAGTTAAGGAGCATCTGTGAGAATGGAAAGACAAATTTCTAGATTTGCCTGACATTCCCTCACAGCTAAGCATGCCAATGTCACAGTGTTTATTGGAAAAAATGAATTCCGACAGAGAAAGAAATCCATTTACTTGCTTCCTATAATACAATTCTTAATGTAAGTTAAATCCAACTATATCAATCCATTCAAACTATACATTGAAAGAGTGCAGCAAGTCAGGCTTAATAAAGCCATGACAGAGGCAAGAGGCAAGTGGTATCAAAACCTGGCAGTGTAGCAGACGTTTTATGAGGATATTTAACTAGCATTTACATTTAATATATTATAAGTTTACCAAAGGGATTTATTGTTGACCCATGGTTTATAGAGGTTCACTATGACAGTGGCTTCTTTGCATGAGAGTACACTGAGTGTAGACAACTAGATTCAAGTATGAAGTTTAGGTGTTTGAGACACATTGTGATAAGTTGTGTTAGTGACTGCGTTTCCACACTGTCAATGTGCTTCGGACATCCATAAGTATACAAGGAGAATGTTGAGATGTTAATGTATATTCTAACTTCTAGTTTTCTTAACAGTTTCAAAACACGTGTTTTATCCACTCAAACACAACCAATTCTAGACAAACTCAGAAGCGACAGGGTACACTGAACTTAAAACTGTCTCAAAAAGTCAAAAACTTCCTCTCCGTTTCTTGTTTCTCATTCAAACTCACACTTTCTTTTCAAAATACATATCTCCCTATTTTCCAAATTATTCTACCCTTTCCCTTTTGTTCTGACCGTTGATATGGATGAGATGCTGTTTACACACATTTAAGTGCCCTGGCTTGATACAGTATTTGTCAAAATTTGTATTGATCACAAGCATTTAGCAGCATGTGAAAGGCTTCAGCAGTATTGTGTAACATTCTCATTCCCAGTCTTGCCCATTGGCTGGTGAATTAATGCAGCCTTTAAGTACTGAGAGGGATGGCAGGCACGCTGCTATGAAAGTATTGGTAAACTGCTATTGGACCTACATACAGTCACCATGCAAACTGCACACACACCTCATGCAGTGAGGACTTGCTATTAGGCTCAAATCCTTGTCATTTTTAAAGGGCAAGTGGGTTGGTGTTGGTAGAATATGCTTAAAAAGGAATCAAGAGCAGTCTTGGAGAGGAATTTGGCCGAGCTGAGTTTTTTGAAGCTATGTATATCTAGTTCTGAGTTGTTGTTTTTTTCAGGAATGTGTGAGCATGCCATAAAGGTTAACTGGAGTCAAGAAACAGATGCAGACGTTACAAAGGCTGGCAACAATAATTGCTTTGTCATTGCATTCAGCTTACATTATAAGACAGAAAACATTATTGCAAGTCAAGTTTTGTTCTGGCTTTTGTAAAAACTACCTTCACCAAAGCTAAACACTTAAACATTACCTTAACGAATGTGCTGAGAAAAGCTTATTATAGTGCAGTTAACAGGGGCGACATGACTCTGGAAATATACGCATCGATCAATGTGACACCTCGGGTGTCTTGAGTAGTTAGTGGTTTGCTACAGAAGGACTGCTGCCCTGTGACTGAGTGGGAGGTTAATTAGTGGAGAATAAGTTGAAATACACTAAATTCCTCTCTGAGACCCCCTTTTTGGAAGGGAATTTAATTGGGCAAAGGAAAGAGAGTAATGGAGAAGGCAGAGGGAGGAGAGGATGAAAGTAAGAGGGGTGAGACATTTAGTTTTTCTGGTTGGTGGGATTCATGTCTCCAGAGTCGATCTTGTCGCCCTTCTTGGAGTCGTCAGACTGGGAGGAGCCTTTGACGGATTTGCTGCTCTGCTGATGTTTGTCATCATCATCCTTGCTTTCTTTCTTTCCGCTCACGCTAGAGCTGCTGTACATACGGGACTGGTAGCTGTAGCTGGACACCGAGCCAGGGGTGGGGTAGTTGATCCCAGTGCTGATACGTGTCTCCTCCCCTTCCAACAATTTCCTGAGATGGACAATAAAGGAGAGGGTGAACAAAGAGAAGGTGGTGAGGCAGGGTGTGGTGGAAAAGGTGGGATGACAGTGCAATACATTTCTGTATGAAAATTACATCAGCAGATTCCATAAGGGCAATTCTCATAATTTTCATTTTAGGAATATTGATAAAGATAGATAGCATTACAGAATGGACATTTCACTAGCATTACACATGTCAATAGCAAACATTGTTTATACCTGTAAGCAGCAATTTCTATGTCAAGCGCCATCTTGACATTCAGCAAGTCTTGATACTCCCTAAGGTGACGGGCCATCTCATTCTTAGTGGTCCTCAGCTCATTCTCCAGCTGCCCAATTGTATCCTGGGTGATGTTACATGATATTGTTACAATAGAAATTCCGCACTTAAACTTCATTTGATTTTGATTTGATGATAGAAACATTTACACTTTTAAAAAGAGGTTTTGCAGTGATGCCATTGAAGAACAAATTTTGAGTTCCCCAAAGAACCTTTCAGAGAACAGCTCTTAAAAAAACCCTTAAAAAAAAAAAAAGAAAGAAAGAAAGAAAAAGAAAGTGAAGAGTATTTTAATAATCTAAAGAACCCTTTGTCCTTTTGAATGTTTTGTGCAATGGAAAGTTTCCATAAATTTCAAAGGATCTTTGTGGAACCTTTAATGCGAAAGAAAGAGAGAAAGAAAGAAAGAAAGAAAGAGAAGAAAGAGAAAGAAAGATTTTACAGGCTACTTTTACCTACATGCAAATTTGATGCTTGTGGAAAAGCTTTTATATTTTTGTCATGGGCTTAAGCACTTACATTCATTATTTAATGGCACTTTGTTATCATTATTTTATGATAACTGTTATATTAAAAGGTTTGGAGAACCTTATAAATAAAATATCTAATGCAGGCTGTTTATTTCGCTTTGTCTGGTAAGTAACTGAAGTCATTTTAGCACCATGGACAGAGCAGTAACATTAACAGTCAGTTGCTGGTCACGCCCATTTCACAGGGATCTTTTGTCTGCTGTTTGGTTAACAGAAGCACACGTTTCAAACGCTGAAATTTTACTTTTAAAAATATTTGTTTGGTTATTTGTTTTTGTTTTTTGTGAAAACGCCAATATCCTCGGTATTTTAATTATTTAAAAAAAAAAAAAAAAAAAAAGTAAAACTCTTTACCGACATGCAGTTGAACACGCGTATAATCAAAATTGAGGAAACCAACCTGGTAACCCATGATCTCAGCGTTGCTCCTTTCCTCCATCTCATGAAGCTGTCTTTCCAGTGATTCGTTGGTTCCCTTTAAACTCTCGATTTCAATGGTCTTGGACTGCAGCTGCCTCCTGAACTCGTTGAGCTCTTCCCTACTGGCGCGAATGACCTCCTGGCTCTTGTTGGCCTGTTCGCTGAGATCGGCGAACTTGGACTTGTACCACTCTTCAGCGGACTGCAAGTTCTTACTCGCAATCACCTCGTACTGACCGCGAATCTCCTTGAGAGCTGAGGTAAGGTCGGGTTTAGCCACTTCCATCTCAACGGACACCTGGGCAGCCTGGATCATGCTCATGAGTTCAGCCACTTCCTCCTCGTGCAACTTTCTCGTGAAGTTGATCTCATCCAGAAGGGATTCGACCTTTTTCTCCAGGTCTAGGCGCACCATGGTGGCGTTGTCCACGTCCTTCTTGAAAGCTCTAAGCGTTTGCTCAGCTTCCTCGCGCATTCGCATCTCCTCCTCGAACTTCTCCTGGAGTTTCTGAAACTCATCCTCAATGTTGTCGCGCTCGAACATTATCTGATTCTTCTCCGCGTTGAGTTCCTCGAGTTGGGACCGCAGTTCCCGGATCTCCTGCTGGTAGAGTTCAGCCAAACGGGACGGTTCTGTCTGGCGCTGGCGCAGGGTCACGAGTTCGGCTTCCAACACTTTGTTGTGCTGCTCCAAATTGCGAACTTTCTCAATGAACATCGCGAAACGGTCATTGAGCCCTTGCATCTGCTCCTTCTCGTTGGTACGGATGATTTTGAACTCATTATTAACAGCTGTGCTCTGGATGAAGTCGAGGCTTTCCAGAGACAAAGATGGATAGGCAGATCGGGTGGAGCGCTTGTAGGAGCTTGGGATGTTGGTGCGGGTCACGGACTGGGATTTAAACCCGCTCCGGGAGCTGCCCAGCCGGGATGGAGAGGCTGAGAAGCGGGCGGAGTCCCCGAAGATCTTCCGGTAGGAAGAGGCAGAGTAGATGTCGGATCCGTAGCTCATCTTGGCGTTTGAAGACAAGAGCAGAACCCAGGCGGCGTCTCCTTTTATAGCAGGACCGTCCCAATCAATAATTTACCCGTGCTGCTCTTTGCATTCAACCTTCCTCACTGCAGATGTTTCTGATGGACACACCCCGAAGAAATACGACAAATTAGCTGATTTATACGTTATTTTTAACTTTTAAAGGCGCAAAGAGTGCTTTCTTCCCTTGTTCTGCTCAGTCCTTCACTCAGATCGGCAGCAGCGAGCAGATGGAACTGTCCGTTTTGGCGCAGTGCTGATGTCAGCAAAACATTTTATCGTTTATTTAGGCCACTCATACACCATCAAGACACATATGTGAAAAATACCTACATCTCTGAAAATAAGACACATATGTCAAGAACACACCATGCACATATCATATCATTGTGATAAATCAGAGCAACTTTGTTATTAGGCTATTATTATTTATCAAGTAAAAAGAAAAAAAAATGCACAATTATGTTAATTTACATTTTTATGTTAATTCTGCTATTAAGAACTGTTCGTAAAATCTGTTTGTATGGAAAGTCAAATAGGTCTAATGACAGTTCATCGAGTTCAACTTCTCCTAGTACTGCCATGGTTGGTGCAGAGATTCTGGGAAATCCCATCTCCATATAGCTGAAGTATAAAACAATGATTTATTTTTCATGAAAACCATCATTTTTGAATGGCCATTGATCTTTCACTATAAATTTGTAGGTAGGCTAATTCATATTGCAGCCTATCTATTTTTTTTTTTTTTTTTTTTACTGTGACATTTTTAAATTAATTTAACATAATTATAAACATTTGTACAGTGTAATTATAATAATAATAATAATAATTATTATATATATATATATATATATATATATATATATATATAGTTTCCTTTTGTGCATTTTGATCCGAGTTATAAAAATATTAATGCAACAGGAACTTCTATCTCTACACACGTGACTGTGATTTATTGGTTGATATGTAAGGTAGCCTATTAGGTTCCTCACATATATCAACCAATAAATCACGGGTAGTCTGTCACAGATAGTTTGTGAATTTAATACAGCCATAACAATATGTTAAACTTGACACGACTGTAAATGTCAAAGTAAGGCGTAAGATTGGGCTATACTCATAGCAGTTATACTCTGCTGCCATCTGTTGGTTGCTTCGAGATCTCAACAGATTGAAGGCAATGAACAAACTTTCCATGTCTTAGGCCTATTTTGCTTTCATATTCAAATGCTATTTGTGATATCTTCTCCCTTTTTTCAACAATTACACTGTTAGGTTAAATATGATAAGGCAATTAACTCAATTGACCTCTAAGGCACTAATTATATAGTGATAACCATTTGCTGCTCCATGGGGTTATCAATGTATTTTGCCTTTGGATAAAATAGTCAGCTAAACAATATACAGTGCTATTAATTCGATACATAGAAAGATAGATATAGGGCCTCCTTTATTGATCCCTGAAGGGAAAGGTGTCTAACAACAACAACAATGAACAGCGACATCACAGTATGACATACAATGTCATCATACAATACACAGGAGACCATGTGGGAAAACATCTGTCAGGTGCAGTGTGAGGATAATATAAATAAATATCTAAATATATATGTGGTGAACAGGGTAGATGGCAAACCGTGGCATTCTGTGTATGTTTTATGATCTGAGGAAGAGACATTGCAGCAGAAGGCAGAAAAGACAAGAAGAACCTCTTGGAAACACCTTAAGCCAATCGTTAAAGATACTGGAAAGTGTGAGGAGGGGATTGAGTTTTGATTACATTCATCTCTTGAAATAAAATAAACATTATCTAAAATAAAGTAAAATACAAATAAATAAACAAACCTAAAGGAACCTTAAGGTTTCCCATTTCGCCAGCGCAGGTGCCCAGGGCTGAGGTGCTGAAGTTCACCACAGCAGAGCAGATAACCACCACAGTAGGGCAAATGGGACTGAAGAACCCCATGGAACCCCACAAAGATCTCCATGGCAGAGCAGAAGACCACCACAGCTGGCAGGAAGTTCAGGGGCGACCTCCGTGGTCAAGTCAGGGCAGACAACCAATTCAAGGACGACATCCATGATTGCATCAGAGTAGACAGGCAACGCTGGGACGGCCTCCATGGCTGTGTCTGGGAGAGCAGGCAGCTCTGGGACAGCCTCCATGACCACATCTGAGAGAACGGGCCACTCTGGGACAGCCTCTATGACCACACACAAAACAGCCGTAGTCATGATGGTCAGCACTGTATTTTCTAGGCTGAGCTCTGGGGCTGGTGCGGACTCAGGGGCTGGAGCCGACACTGGAGCGAACTCAAAAAAGAAAAACATTTAGGCGATAGATCCTCCTCCATTTCGCCCACAGTGAAGGGGGACTCAACTGGAGGCCATAGTCCAAAAACTCTCGACCTCGAGGACAACTTAAAGAGTTGTGTTTTTAGTGGTTCATTAATTCCAGAGCAAAAGAAAGAAATCAATTTATGCTCCGGGAAGTGAGTGTGGTATGCAAGGTCCAAAAACTTGCGAATATAGCTAGTCCTCGAGGGAATGTTGGCCCTGGTGGAGGAGGAGAAGACGTACTCCTGCTAGACCCATTAGTTGGTCAGTCGAACTGTCACGTTAGGAGTGAGCAGGCAAAGGCGAGGATCTAAGTGCAGTAGAGTATGTTTAATAAAGAAACTGAAACAAGTTCAAAACAGGGAAAACACAAGGAATACCAAACACAGGAACATACAAAAAGAAACTCCAAATATCGACTGACCAATTACAAGAGAAACAAAAGGGCTATATATACACAGGGGGAAACGAGCTTAATGGTCCTCACTGCAGAACACGAGATCCAGGGGGCGAGGTTGGACCCTGATCCAACTCCTCCCACTTTACATATCCCTAAACCTACCCGTCTGCGCCCCCTGGATTTAAACCTACCCATCTCCACCCCCTGGATCCGGATCCAACTCCTCCCACTTTACATATCCCTAAACCTACCCATCTCCGCCCCCTGGATCTCGTGTTCTGCAGTGAGGGGCTACTGGAACAAGTTAACAAGGTAACGATAAACACCTGGGGAGACTGATCAACATGAAAAACTACAATGAACTACAAACTTGGCACCAGCACAGGAAACACAACAAAAGTCCAGACAAGACATGGGGAATATTGCTGCGTTGCTGCAACACGTGACGTTATATTCGGAGCTGTTCAAGTCCTTGGACTGGGAATTATGCGTTTCTATGGCACCACTATCAACGCCTAAATGAATCTACAGCGGTCAGGTGGTACAGGCTGTAGTTACGAGCTTTACGAGGACGTGAACGCTTTTTACAAGCTAGAATCCCATAATTACAGGAATTACGAGGTGGCGTGAACGCACCTTATATGACACAAAAACAGAAATGTAAAATATTATTAAAAGTATTAAGATTAATAAAAACGATAATAGTATCTCAATTATAATAAAATAACATTTACAAACATAAAAAAATATATATATTTTTTATCAAATTGGTAAACACTTTACAGTAATGTCACATTTGTTAGCATTAGTTCAGATTAGTTCACAGGAACTAACAATGAACAATACTTCTGCAGGCAGCATTTATTAGTCTTAGTTAATCGCCACCTTGGTATTATAAGGTTCTATCTGCATTCTGAGCAGTTTTGAGATATTGAGCTTTAAAGTTTTTGCATTCCATACTCCTTTGTAGATAGAACCTTTTTGTTTTCTAAAAAAAAAAAAAAAAGTTCCAAAATGTACACAACTTAAAAAAATCACATAATTTAAGCAAGTTGTCACAGAATAAGAATATGTGATTAACTTGACAAAAATGTCAGATAGAACCTTATAATTCCAAGGTGACATAATGTTCATTTCAACATTTACTAATACATTTCAAAATCGAAAAGTTGTAGGCCTATCTGTTAATACAAGTTAATTCACTGTGAACTAATGAACTAACGTAAACAACCCCTAACCTTAACAGCTGTATTTTTATTAACCAACATTAACAAAGATTAATAGATGCTGTGAAAAAATATTGCTCATTGTTAGTTCATATTAGCGAATGCATTAACTGATGTTAAAGGGTTAGTTCACCCAAAAATAAAAATTCTGTCATTAAGTACTCACCCTCATGTTGTTTCAAACCTGTAAGATCTTCATTCATCTTCGGAACACAAATAAGATATTTTTATCCCCCATAGAAAGCAACATAATTACCATATTCAAGGTCCAGAAAAGTAGTAAAGATATCGTTAAAATAGTCCATGTGACTACAGTGGTTCAACCTTAATGTTATGAATTGACAAGAATACTTTTTGTGCGCAAAACCAAAACAAAAATAACGACTTTATTCAACAATTTCATCTCTCCCCGTCAGTCAATGCAGGCTTCCGTGTTCTACATCAGAACGCCAACTCAGTATTGGCCGACGCTGTTCACGTGAGCAGCACAACGCATGTGTGTGATGCTGATGCAGGAGCCGGCCAATAATGAGCCTCTTTTATTTTATTTTTCTGTGTTTTATTAAAAATATTCTAAAACTTATTAACTCTGACATGAACTATATGATGCATTCCGATTTTCCAATATGTGTAAGTGAATGTGTTTGTTGTTTAAAAAATCTTTATGGTGCTCATTCAGAGAATAGGATCTTTGGATTAACATCACGTAAATTCACCCCTTTCTCCTGAAATACATAAAAGTAAGTTGCCGTTGAACTATGAAAAGATTGCAAAAAGAAAAAGAAACTTTATAGTTACCTACACAATGTGTAGACCTATATGAATAAAACGCAACATCAGATTTTAATTGAAAGCATTATTATTTTCATGTATTTAACAAACTGACAAACAACAACAAATGTCTTTTAGTACTTAATTTAAATGTCTGAAACCTAAAATACATTTTATGTGGTTGAAAACACTGAATCATTGTGATATAGGCTATGAAAAGCACTGAGCGAACGTGTCTTAGCAGTGAACGTTCTAAATACAGCGTGATCGTACGCATTGAATGGTTAAAATCAACGTGTTTCTTGTGGAGGGGGTCAAATTGAAACTGAGGTGGCACAAATCAGATCTGACGGGTCCCCCTCAGTTGAAATCGCGTTCAGGGGTGGAGGTATGGGTCCTTCAGAGCAAGAGGGAGACTTGAAGAAAGACTGTAGAAAGAGAGATGGCTGAGAGACATTACAAAAGAGAAAAAGGTCAGAGGAATATCACTGGGAAAAGAAGGGTTATGATCAGGCAAGAGCTTTACGACACACTTTGAAATTAGAAAATCTTTCCAGCACTGGGAAGTGGGAAGGCCTGAAAACAGATGCCGAGTTTGTGTTCTTTCTGCTCCATGTGAGTAACAATGGTTTTGCTATGTTTCCTAGAACCACAGTAGATGTTGTTATAATGCTATACACAGTAAAACCTTCAGTGTTAAATGAACACTGTTAGTGTAAATTAACATTGCCAGTGTTTATATAATCCACACCGGATTACATAAACACCGGGTGACACTGAAAGTGATAATTTAACACTGGATGTTTTGCTGTGTAGTAACAGGACAGTTGTGAGTGTCATTGTTTGTCTGGTGCTGGTGACTAACAACGAACTTCACACTTGTATAGGCCTAATCTTGTGTACTGTGTTCATTTTTTGTGCTTCCTTGTTGTTCGTTCGTCATCTTCGCTTTATTTTTCACGAAGCATTTTGCTTCACTTCAGCTATG
This sequence comes from Hypophthalmichthys nobilis, assembly GCA_037950665.1. Lineage (NCBI taxonomy): Eukaryota > Metazoa > Chordata > Actinopteri > Cypriniformes > Xenocyprididae > Hypophthalmichthys > Hypophthalmichthys nobilis. The sequence goes on along the minus strand of CM075480.1, from coordinate 22,442,840 downwards.
ATAAAGAGACATCCCACTGCATTGTGTGTTTGTGCATTATGTATATAACAATGAACAATACACAATTTATTAATCTTAGTTAATGAAAATTATAATGTTAGTTCATGATAGTTCATGCTAACATTTAATATACAACAATTAATGTTAAACTGGGTCTTGAAGATGTGGAAGATGCTTTTTAGATAAAATATGATAATCCTGTTGCACGGGTCCCCCGTTCTAAAGTTTAAAAGACTGCTTTACATTTTCATGTAAAAATGCCATGTGAAAATGATTCAATTTGAATTGTTATTATTGAAAGTGGTAAATTATGTTTTTTGTGCAAACAAAGCACTCACGTCGCTTCATAAAATTGAGTCTAAGCCACTGGAGTCACATGGAGTACTTTAATGATGTCTTTTTCTTACCTTTCTGGACCTTGGAGTGGTAGTTGCATTGGATCTCTATGGAGGGACAGAAACCTCTCAGATTTCTGGGTGAACTAACCCTTTAATATTATATACGTGTAAAATATTATTTGGGAATTATTTAGTTTCTACTATTTATTATTTATTTAGTTAGTTCAATCTTACTTAATAGCCTATGTAGCTATTATTTATTTATTTATTTTTACACGGTTTTTCTCTCTACTATTATTTGAGAATTGTTTAGTTTCTACTATAGTAGAAACTAAATATTTTATCATTATATTTAATTATATGTAATATTTTATAACACAAGAATGTTTTTTTCTGCCTAGTATAGGCCTGTAGCTAGCTACTGTTAGATTATTATTTATTTAAATCCATAAATATAATCACTTTTTTGTATTTATTTTAAAATTATTTATTTAGTTAGTCAGTGTATGTAATATTTATTTATTATTACACGGTTTTTCTCTTAACTTTTACACTGACCCCCAGCACTCCCTTTTGTGGCCTCCTTTGAAAACACCTTATGTTTACTACATATACCAAGAAAATTAGTTGGCTAATTTAAACTATTGCGTTAACACCTTACCGTAAAGTATTGGCGTAAGCAATCAGGCTAAAAATCCTGTAAACAATGCTCAAACTGTCAGTAGACCAACCATCTTCAAGAGTCCGACGGTCCCGCCTTCACATTTCACCGTCTCTGATGTGTTGACAGGTTTTGCTCCTCCTCTTCTGGATGTAGCACAGCGCAAGCACCGCCTCGTCCTGCCTCTCAACAACTGCTTACAACACGGTTATGAAAAGACGAGCTTTTGATTCACATTAACAGTAGACTTCCAGCTTCACTCGAGTAGCTACTGCAGCTATTTTTGTCTTATTGATATTTCCTGAAGTGATCGCGGTTTACAGCGCTACCTTTGCACTTGAGCTTTTGTGCGTTGACGGAAGGTGAGTGAGCGAATCGGGTTGAACTTACAGTTGTTAGTGTCAACGGTTTGTTTGTAGGGTCTGCGTGAATGTCTTTTCGCTTGTGTTCTGCTCGCATGAAACGATTGGTGATGTTTGATGTTCTGTGCGAAGCTCAAAATGCTGTTTATCAGTGCGCTGTGTGCTGAACTCCATTGAAGATATGTTTCACCAGAGCGTAAATAAACAATATACCAGACGCTATACCGAATATTATGAATGCTTAACGTTAATTCATCCTTTACACATCAAAGCTGGTAGATTGTCAAGCTCTGTTTCAGCCATTTTCGTGGGAAATTCTATAGCTGCTTAGCCTTAGCCAGCCCCAGTGTCCTCGGGGGCTTTGTCCTTGTTTTTCAGCTGCTAAATGTGACTTGTTGTGGTTATGACTTGCAAAAAAGCATCTAAATAATGCAAGCAACAAATTAGTTCAGGTTAGTTGTCTGTATGAGTAAGCTTTCGTCTCCAGTGTCGTACTGCTACTGTAAGATTTCGTACGGAGGTAATGACTTGGCATAACAATTCGTAGCTAAATTTGGGTCAAACTATTAGTTATCTGTGAAAACCTAATCTGTACTATTTGTGAAATAGATAGTTAAATATTGCGAAATATAGAGCTACCCGATTTAAGGTTACCAAAAACCCATCAACCTTCAACTTCTCCCATGACAGCTGAACATCCTGCCAATATAAACAACTCTCAGAAAAGAAAAGAAAGTTTTTTTTTCTTTTTTTTGTGTGTGTCTATTTGGTGTTCAAGGACCAAAAGCACTCAGAAGAAGAAAAACCTTCTTTCTTTTTCAGGTTTTCCCAAAGATTTAGATGCAAATCCACCTGATAGAACACAGTGAGCCATTATAGCTGCCCGCTTGGGGTACATTTTTGATTATAAAATGAAAGAGTTTTAACCTACTTTTTTTTTTGGAAAGACGCCTGTTTTCTGTTGTATGATAAAATGCTTTTCTAAGAAGCAAGTTATTCTATTACAGAAAGAGAAAAATGATGTCAGCACCGCCTCAAGTTCTTCTGTCTCACGTCCCCCTTTCCCTCAGCATTACAATCATAAAATAGACGACTGGTGGGAAAATCTCCTTTCTTTGCCCTTAAGGTCTCCAGCTTGTTTGTGCAAGTCAGCCTTTGTGAAGGCCACTGGCCCCAGAATGCTGACTCTAGCTTCTATGCTGCATGTCATTCATCTTGTGTCAATAGTTTGGATGGAGCTTACATTTTTTTTTTTTTATGAGGTGTAATTTAACTTCTTTCAAGAGAAAGAAGGTATAAAATATCAGGTTGTCTAGTTGCTTGCTTGCATTTTGCTCATTTACTTGAACTCTTTCCATACCAAAAATGAATTTTTCAGACACAGAGGTTGTTTATATTGACAAACTAATTTTGGAAGCATAATATTTTTACTAGAAGTTGTGAAAATGTAATACGAGACGTAATGCATGTCAAACATTTCTGTCAGCAGTGAGAAATGGATTTCACAATGACTCTCGTGGGCTTTTCTTGTGTGAAACAACCAAAGTGTTTCAAGACTTAATGCTTTCTATTTAAATTACTCAGATAATCAAATCAGTCAGTTGTTATTCTTGTCTTTTTTGATTCTGATGCAATTAGATTAGAAGTTGGCGTGTAAACAGGCCAAGAAGTTGTGTATTGGCTTGCTTAATAGGTGATAGAATCTACAGATAATAAGTAATCCAATCTAATAAATCTAAGTGCATTCATTCTTTAATGGGATCTTTTGATGCCCAAGATAGATAAGAAGGAAGAATCACCTAAATGTTTATTTTTTTTTGTCCCTAAAGTATTTAATAGGTCATTTAAATCTTTTTACAGACCCAGAACTGACAAATTTAATGATGACGACATCATGGAGTGATCGACTTCAGGACTATGCAGACCTCCCGGCAAACATGGATGGCCTGGCAATGAAGAAATACAGGAGAGAGGCCTACCATAGGTATATCAGAAAAATAGACTGATTGTATGTCTGTCTAAAATTGGGTCGCTAGGCTTAGAATACAGAGACATCATCTCCTCAGAAGGAAATAGCATTTTGAATATTTAAACATATTTTAATTCTTTCTATTTAGATAAAGTGTCATTTATTTGCAATCCACTCATTTTAGAAGAGCCCGTTGAGTCTCAGAGTGTATAATACATTTCACTGAGCATTCCATTAGCAAATACGCCATGATTTTTGCATTTTATGTGCTACATTAAGAATGTAAGCAACTCTGTCAAGAAAGGATACTAGTGGTTAGATAGCAGCTCCTCTGGTAAATTGGGATTTTCAGCTAAAATATAGATTGAAGTTACCTAATTATAGGCCAAACCCCGCAGCTATGGTTCAAACTACATACTGAAAACGGACATGGCGGAACACGTGACTGAGAAGCATAGAGGAGCTTGTGCAACCTCACAAATATGGAGTTTGTGCAGTGAACTACCATGCAGTGGAGTTATGCAATCTTTAATAGATAAAAGGAGTGCCATTCGGTTCTTCGCAAAAATCTGTCCCTTTTAATACACGCTGTCACATTTGTGGCATTAATCCAACCAAAGGTCATGTCTGTAAGGGTGGTTCACTCTCCCTACTTTACATGAACTTTGACTTCAGATTTCTTCGTGCTAAAGCGAAAAGTTCACTGTCTTTTTCCATTACCCAGATAAGTGGGTTGAGATAAGGAAAAGTAAATGTTAGTGTCAAGGCAAGGATTCCACTGTCTGTACAGTCTATTTGAGGTACAAAGGCAGCGGTGTTATCTGGTGTGTGTGATGTGCAGGGAAAAATCTGTCAACTCTGTGGAACTTAGTGGTGGAGCTGTAGAATATACAAAAATAGAAACAAGATTACAGTCCATGTATATTAATGACTAAAACTGTAATCCTTAGTACAGTTAAATCTTTTTAAGGTAAGTCAGTTCATGCGGTGACCATCTTTGTAACACCCCCTATTTATATAGGTAATAAACATACAAAAACCTGAAAACCATCCCAGGGTGGATTAAGGTCAACACAGGCCTAGATTTCTAGAAAAGTTATATCTATATCACTAGTTGTAATGTCATCATTATATAAACGATAGAGATATTAGGGGTTTTCGCACCAAATAGTTCTAGGAACTCGGTTATAGGAACTAGCCACTAGGATAGTTCCCCCAGGCCATGTTCCTGGTTGCATTCGCACCAGGAATAGTAACTCTGAAACGGCTGATAGCGGCGTCTTGAAGAGCAGCATTTACAAACGCTAAAAACGGTAGATGGAAGAAGCCGTGATCGGAGCTGTGTTTGTTGTGTGTTGTGGGTTTCGTGATAACAGAGATGGAATGTGAAAACGCATAATCTACTCGACTGAAAGAGCAAAAAGTGGGGCTAAGAGACAAAATCTCCTACAACTTTTAGTATTACATATCATCGGGGCAGAGAAAAGAACACATCCCTGCAGACAACAGGTAAATGCCGTTATCACTGTTTTCCATATTTGTGAAGTAAATATGTTTACACGGCTTTTTAAAAATGCCGGGTGCCGGTGTTTGACATGCGTTTGACCAATCAACGTTCTCTTACATCACTGATAGTTCCTATAGTGCTGGTTAATGCTGCCTTCACGTGCTCTCGGAATTATCGTAAATACAAGTTTCCTAGGTCAAAATTACGCATGAACTTGAATGCGGTGAGCTCGTAATCACGACTTTAGAAGTGGGAATTATCAAATTTTCCAGCAGCATTACCCTACTCTGAATGAAGTAGGAGCTAATTTAGTTCCCCCAAAACGAGTTCCTAGAACTAAAATCATTCCTAGTTCCTGCGGTGCGAACACGGCAAAATCCGGGTACCATAAGCCAATGGTTCTAGGAACTATGAAAAGGTTCATCCGGCGCAAAAGCCCCTATTAGTATTGGAGGGCCGAAATCATTGACCAAAACAGTTTATGTTTCTCCGGTAACGCGTTTTGACTATGTCAGAGTCTATTTCATGCACACAACATGGATAAGCTACAAATATGTCCAAAGATTATGCTAAAGCAGCAATATGTAAAATTTGTTCAGCTGAAATATCAAGAGACAACTTGTTTCTAAAGAAATTAGCTACGACTAATTTATCGCCTGAGAATACACCACCCTGAGAAGCGTACCAAGTTCAATTACTCAATTTCCTAATTATCCAAATTTTAGTTTTGGTTTTGTAAACTTGAATTTTGGTTTTGGCAAAAAAATCTGACAACAATGTTCAAATCACTCTAAAAGCTTTACTCACGAATGTGCATGTGAAAATTAAACAAACTCAAAGGTGAAAAGGTGGGACTTCCCTTTTTACAGGTGCCATATTTCTTCCATTCGTTTTTATACAAATGATCTGCCTCCTCCCCGTTATAATGTCTGTGGTACAGTATAAGTAGCCTATTACAGAACAGGGCAACAATGAGGATCCATTTGAGATTCAAGAGTAATCTGTTTACCAGCTGTCTCTAACTAGTGATGCACACTCTGTTGTCTGAGCCGCTGCGCCCGTCTGGTTCTTCCTGCTGTTGTTGATTATTCTAGATGTCTTTGAAGGGAAGCAAACAACCCCTAACTCAACAACTGGCACAACAACAGAGAATGCTATAGAACTGGCACAATAATTTTTGCAACAAGTCAGAAATTCAATGACAAGAAAGCAGAGAGAGGGGGCTATTGTTTGAACTGTGGGGGTAACAGGGTGAACAGGGAAATGGGCTTGACAGACCAGATAGAGCAGTGACATCCACTCAGAATGCAGCACACAGGTCCTACCTGGAAAAGAGAATCATGGGATGTAGTCCAATGTTATGCCACCACAAGGTAGGTTTGATCAAAGTAATTTTTTTTGGTAGTAATAATTTTCTTTTTTTGTAGAATTTCTCCTTTTTTTTTTTTTTTTTTTAATTAATTTTTATCAGGTCAAAAAAGCGTTTAGCATGAGTCTCTTTTTTTCTCTTTTTTTTTGTAGTAAAAATATACTACTTAACATATATTCAGCTGCTATGTGACAATTTTGAATTTGTTATTTCATGTCATTGAAATTGTTTCTGAATGCAATATAAACTTTAAAGTGTTTGTAAAATTATGGCAGTGCATACACAAATATCCCACTGTTGTTTTCTGTGATTTATCTGTGTCAGTATCAGATTATATATGGATGCACAGAGAGTGATTCAGACTTTCATTTGTGTTCATGTCTTGGCATTAAATATCATGCAGATCACTCTTAGCATGTTGGCCCTGGTCACAGGGAATGGGAGTTTATTTATATGATATTGTTTTCTGAAAGGCATCCCTTTCTCTGAAAGTATCTTTAGAAATCTTTAGAAATTATCCCTGTTTTTTTTTTTTTTTTTTTTTAATTATGAAATTGAGAAATGATTTAGCATCAGTTTGTCTTAGTCCTGTAGAGCTTGATAGATTGATATAATTCCTTCACTTCAAGAATGTTTGAATAAGCTCCTTAGGTGCTAAATCGTTTGTTTTATAGACCTGAATTCTTATGAAAATCTATGAAATCACCGTTTTGTTTTTTGACTATTTTAATTGATTCCTAATTCTGGCAGAATATTGCAAAAGACACACCTCTGACTGTTTCACCTTCTTCTCCAGAGTGTTTGTGAACAGAAGTCTGGCCATGGAAAAGATTAAATGCTTCGGCTTCGACATGGACTACACTTTAGCAGGTAAGGTGTTTCCTACTTTACTTGAGGATTATGCTTAATTGTTTACAGTCAAACGTCTCTTTTGAATCTACAACATTAGGAATGCGCCGATTTATGAAAACCTCAATAGATCTGTCCCTATGTTTATGTCTCTCAAATGGAGCCTGTAACACTCTTGCTTAGAATCTCTGGGTAAACATACAGTAGGATTCTTGGGTATATTTAGCTGCTACTCGTCTGTTTTTGGAATCTGGAAAACTGAGGTGATGTCTCTTATACACAAAGTGCTCTATTTTATGTGATCTGATCCCTAGAGTTTGTCTTGTTGGCTATGGGCTTAGTTTGTTGAACTGACCATCAACATAAACAAGCCACCTTATTTACAACTTAATATATTTTGTCGTTTAGGTCAGCCAAGTACCTGAAATAAGAGTGGGTTTGGTTCTTATGCTTTAACAGTTTAACATGGATCAGATGCATTGGGTTTCTGGAATCCCTTTGCTTTCTGTTATTGGTCCCAGGGACTCAGCTGCTGGTGGAGGATAAAGTCCTCTCTAAATCTGGGCTGTGGGCCATGAGAGAGGAGATCAGTTCTTTGACAGTTAGAATTGATGGCTCTTAAGAGGTGGATAGCGTGTATCGTAGCCAACTGGCTAATGTGGCCTAAGCTAAAGGCTGCTCAGCTGTTGACATCCTCCATTACAGCTGGCTGTAACCAAGTGCAAATGTTTACAAGTACAAACCCTATATTGTTTCTTATCCTCTGATCAGGTTGCAACCATAGTTCAGAGGTCTTCAAAAATCAATATCAGTCAATAAAATAAAGGGACACAGACACAAATTCTTTGGCAAACATACTGTAGTCTTACAATCTTGAGATGTGCTTTTTAGCCAACTAACTTACAATACATCACTCTTGATAGTTAACCAAAAAAATGAGAATTCTTTCATCATTTACTCACCCTGATGTCGTTCAAAACTTGTTTGACTTGATTTATTCTGCAGAACACAAAAGAAGATATTTAAAAGATTGTTTTAATGGTTTTGTCCATACATTGAAAGTCCTTGGGTTCAAAACAACATTGACTGTTTGTATGGACATAAAAAAAAACATTGAGACATTTTTCAAAATATATTCATGTTAAACAGAATAATGAAAGTCATACAGGTTGGGAACAACATAATGGTGAATAAATGATGACAGAATTTTCAATTTTTGGGTCATCTCTTTAACTTATAATAAATTTCATAAAATTCTTTAACTACCAATCTATCTTTTATTTATTCCATGAATATGTTATACTCTCTCAAGGAAAAAACTTTTCACTCTTGGTGGTGACAGATTTTCTTTTGGCACTACGATGGAATATTAATAGATGTTAGTATTCGTTGTTGATCTCAAATCCAGGCTACAAAGAAGCATTGAACCAAACCATACAGGGTTTTTAGGACCACTTACCAACACAATGCTAGATCCAAGCCCTGATTAATATTTCCTGTTGCTTATTGAGTCCATTGCCCAACCAAATCCCCTTTGTGATTGGGACCAGCGTGCAAGATAATACCCTGCACGTGTACAGAGCTGTGGAACAAACTCTCCATCTAAGCTTGGTGTTGACAGCTCTTTAACCTGACAGTCCATGAAATCACAGAGGAAACCCGCCACCTTTGCATTCTTTGTATAGACCAAATGCTTTTTCACAGGACAGAGAAATAAAGCCCTGTTTAAATAGCAGGATAATTTTTACTTCAGAATATTTTTTAATCAATTTAGTAAATGAAAGACATATTCAGTACAGCATATATGCTGTTGTTTAAAAAACTGACAGCAGTCCAAAGTCAACCAGAGGCTTAATGCAGCTAGAACGTGTTAGTCAGGGAGAGCTTGATGGACGGACTGAGGGGTTGGGGGAGTTTGTTTACCCTGTACAACGAATATAAATTACATTTTCTTACTGAAGGTAACATGAGCTGTGAACTCCAGCCTGACATCATACCTTCACGTATGCTGATCACGTATGCATGTGTAATAATCTGTCCAGGAGTGTATTCGGTGTATGGAGGAAGAAACATAAATCTTAATGGCCTGAGTGGCCCTGTAACACAGGTCATTGCAAACAAGTTTGGAAAATACAAAATGTATTTTGAATTTCATGTTTACTGTCAACTACAGTGCTAATAATCAATTTAAAAGTAATAGAGTGGACTTATGTGTCATAGTACAGAAGTCTAAAGCATAATTTAGCTGGCACCATCTTACTGTCGTCAGTAATGGAGGTGAAAGCTCTCTGGCGTCAGCTTAAATTAGTTATGATGAAGATTTGATCTTGCCCATTAAAACTCATATCCCCATTGAAAAGGGGGCTTATTGGTCTTTACTGGGTTTGCTGACCAGTAATCTAACTCCATCTCTGGAAGCGCTCTGAGTTTAACATCATTTTGGGAATGCATTGTGCACTAGGTTCACTTTATTTGCATACACATTTGCTTAACTGCCAACATTTATGTGGACAGAAATGTACAGCATTTCACCAATATTCCTCCAAAATAAAAGCCTGAGGATTTTACATGTTAAAGGGTTAGTTCACGCAAAAATGAAAATTCTGTCATTAATTACCCACCAAAGTACTCGTTCCAAACCCGTAAGACCTACGTTCATCTTCAGAACACAAATTACTTTTGATTAAATCCGAGAGCGCTCTTACTCCACCATAGACACCAATTTTATTACCACTTTAAAGGCCCAGAAAGGTAGAAAAGACATTGTTAAAATAGTCCATGTGACTACAGTGTTTCAACCTAGTTTTATGAAGCGCTGAGAATACTTTTTGTGCACAAAAAACAAAACAGTTTTGTTGATTAAGACTTTATTCAACAAATTCATCTCTTCCCTGTCAGTCTTCTACACTGTTTACGTTGTATAGACAGTGCAGGCTTATGTGTTCTACATCAGAACACCGGCTCAGTATTGGCCAGCTCCTGCGTCAGTATCACACGCATGCGTCGTGCTGCTCACGTGAACCGCATCGGCCAATACTTTATCGTGTTCTGATGTAGAACACAGGAGCGCTGCACTGTCTATCTATGTACTCACTTTCCAATTATTTTAACAATGTGTTTTCTACCTTTCTGGGCCTTGAAAATGGTAATTAAGAAAGTGGAGGAGTCAGAGAGCTCTCGGATTTGATCAAAAATATCTTAATTTGTGTTATTAAGATATTAATGAACAAAGGTCTTACGGGTTTGGAATGACATGAGGGCGAGTAATTAATGACAGAATTTTCATTTTTGGGTGAACTAACCCTTTAAAAGCTCAAAGGTTTGAACCTTTGAAAGTGTTGAATTTAAGACATAAATATTTGTATTGTAACTTGTAGTTTTAGTTTTAGATCACCCTTAAAAGTAACTGTTTCTTTTAGCAGTCTTTGTCCTTTGGTCCCACCGTCAGAGGTGGGAGAAAGTCACATGTTCAAGTCACAAATAAAGTAAGTCCCAAGTAGGGCTGCTCCTGACTAAAGATTTTTCTAGTCGATTATTAGACATTCATTTAAGCCATTAGTCAACTAATCGCACGTTTGTATTAATTTAGTTACATAAAATATATACTGAGGAGAATACTAAACCATAATGAACGTTTAATATAGGCGTGATAGCCTATTCCCACGCTCAAACGCATACATAAAGCTTGCCGCAAAGCACCAGCAAAAGTAATGATTATGAATGTGTCTGGAAAAAAAATAGCAAGGAGAGATTTTAATTATTTATTAATAAACTAATGTTTTCTGAGTTAGTGTCAGCTGCCATCTCTGCAGTATAGTGAACGTACCTACAGTATAGAGAGAAATGTGACTTTCATATGGATTACATAAGCAGAGAGTATTTGTTTTCGAATCGGCTCATTTAAAAGTAGACATTTCAAGCTTTCTATAGACATATTTCTCATGTCTGTGAGGCAAGTAGATTATACGCTGGGTTCGGTTTATTTTTGTGACACGCTCCAGTTCAGGGAGACTAAGACAGCAGAAAGCGCATCCTGTTTTTTATTTATTTTTATTATTTTTTACAAAGGCACAAAGTTGTGAGTTTACATACATAAAAGTAAACCCTTTTCAGTTTCCAACAATGTATTACTCCAGAAATGGTATTTTAAGTTGTTTCCGCTGTTATTAGTAAAAATGCAAGTGATCGCGCTGGCGCCTCCATGTCTTGCAGTAAGCACGCTATACTTTAGCTTTCACACACAAAAACACTTGGATATGCGCCTAATAATAGCGCACATTTGTATAGGTTAATGTTAGAGCGAGTGGCCATCTAAAGTTGCTTATACTTACATGTTTCAAATGATGCCATATTTGAGGTTGATGGATGATAGGCGAACATTTGGATTTCCTGACCAACATACTGTAATTACCACAAGGAACTGCCATTAACAATCTGTCCCTCACGAACTGCGTGACTTCGCCACAAGATTTTTTCTTTTCTGCACCAATTTTGGTCAACTAAGCCTCTTCTAGTCGACTAATGATTATTCGACTATTAGGAGGCAGCCCAAGTCTCTACCATCATCTCAGGTCAAATCTCAAGTTGCAGTGCACACACACCAAGCAAATGAAGTGAAGTCGAGTTTTATAGTAACTCATATGTTTATCTTGGCTTATATATTTTTAATTATTTATCACCTATGGACAGTGACAGGAAATTACTTACCTATTAAGGGCCAATATTTGCCCCTAAAATTGATTTCCAACCTATTAAAATGTATGTATCATCAAGTTCCAGCGGAAGACTGACCTCTGATCCGATGTAGGATGCAGCAGTAACGTAAGTTTAGGTGAGAGTAGACGGCTCTCGCGGCTGGGCAACAAACTCAAGCTCCTCTTTTATCGAAATCCTCCGACATTTCTCTTTAAAAATTCTCGTTTTAGGCCTATAATAAACGACCAGTGTTTTGTTTTGCTCTGTCCTCTGCACTTCCGCGTTCGTCAATACGTCATGCGTTGGGTCAGAGGTCACTCTTCCGATGCATACATTTTACTCGATGCATACATTTTAAAACACGTGTACGGCCATTGCCGGAAGCCAGTGATTATAGTTTATAAAGTTTTAAATATGGATATTTTTCTTACAAAAACCCACCAATTCACTTCACCTATGGCTTGAGGGTGAGTAAATTATAGGATACTTTTCATTTTTGGGTGAACTATTACCCCACCTTTATGTAGGCCACATTTTAATGAGGTATAGATATTCTGTCTGCAGACCTCAGTAAACCTGTCAAAATGTTTGACTTTCACCCTAGCAGTAGTATGCTAGCTCAGGGACAAAATTGTCCAAGGTCAGCACTGGTATGCAGTTAAGCAAAGAGTGATGATGGGAATAGTGACTGAGGAGAAAAAATAGGCTCAAAATAGGTTTCGCTGTAGCTTCGTGGAACATGGTGAAGAGGAGAGAGAAAAACAGAAAGGGAAGGGGCAGTTGGGTTTATGTACAGCTGCTATCTGGGTGGAAGAATCTGGCCTGAGTTAGTGACTCTGTTGGGGTTTGCTCGCCTATGTACGCCAGTACTTCTGCTGTGGCTCTGTGGGGGATTCCGTTCTATCCACCTCCCCCTCAATAGCCTGTCTGTGAGTGTCATACATGTGTAAAGATACAATGCCTGGAACAGACCTGAATCTCACCAGATGTAATTCTACAAATATCTCATTGAACTCACAGGTGGTAAATTGTGGTTGGTTAAGTCAGTTTGATGGAACTGGAAAAAAACTAGGTTATAACAGTATGTATGGTTTAGGAAAATTACAAAGGAATTAGTAGCTATGGGAAAAAAAAGAAAAAAGAAAATGTCCATTAGATCGCCATAGCTTGTAAATCTTTTTAAACAACACAGCGTTTCGGTCAGAGCTCAACAAAGGTCTATGACAGTATAGAACCTTTTCTCTTTTTTTCGTTTTTATTAAATGGGTCACCTGTCTATGACCGTCTAAATTGAATTGATCTGTTTGTTTGTTGAGAATAATAGCTTTGAAAGAAAAAAAAAATGCACATAATAGAACACCTGCATAAATAAAGGTGTTCTCAAGTAGAATTAGGCTTCATCTTCAGACATGCACAAACATAAGCCTATTGTAGAAAAAAAGAATTCTGACAAAAAACAAGCAGGTTCTTGTGGTCAAACGTCTTCATTATCAACGGACCTAGGCACTCTGCTTCTCATTCCCCACCCTCAAGAGATCCTTCTGGGTTTCTGCCCTTTGACCTGCCGCCTCATCAACAACAAGCCTAACACATTTCCAGCTCTTCCATAACAACATGTAACATGAACTGTCTGTGTAAAGTACAGTAACCCACAGATTTGCTAAAGCTGTTGTTGTACACGTCATTCTTATTTTAATTTCTCCTTTATTTGGGTGTGAGGATGGAACAACAAATGTAGGAGTTAGTTACGCAAAATGCCTTCTGTTGCTGAAATACTACCCAAATCCCTCTGCACAGGCTTTGGGTTTAATTGGGTTTAAAACTTTTAGAGTAAGTGGGTCCGGTTTCACACTGGATTAGATCACAGAGCTTACGTGGCCCTGCTAAGCCTTTGTAATGTGAATGTTCTGGTACCCTTCTCTTGCTCTGCGAAAGGACAAGGTTAGGGTCGACACGTATCACAGGTGCTGTTCTAAAGAGCGCTCCAAGAGAGTGTCTTTAAATACAACACTTACGCTGCCATGCATGCATCTTTCTGTTTTATTTTTGGTCAGTGGTTATTGAGCACCTTGCCTTCCCTTTAGCGTCGAGGGAATTTACAGAAATTTCAGCTAAAAATGTTAATGTGGTGAAGTGACAGTGGTTGTAAGGCATCATATTAAAAGGCATAGTTCACCTAAAAGTGAAAATTCTGTCATCATTTACTCACTATGTCACTGAAAAATTGTATGACATTCTTTCCATGGAACACACAAACACACAAAAAAAATCAGTTCAGTGTTGTTTTGGATCCCATTGACTGTATGGGCAAAAACAACGAATATCTTGGTGTGTGTTCGACAGCAAAAAGAAAGTTATGCAAGTTTTGAACAACATGAGGGTGAGTAAATAAAGAATTTTCATTTTTGAATGAACTATTCCTCACTGGTTATTACTTATTACAGGACTGTACTGGATGTAACAGATGGAATTATATATTAGCCTGTTAGTTTTATTGATGCTGTCCAATGTGTCTCACTGAATACCTCTCTATCTGTAGTATATAAATCACCTGAATATGAATCTTTGGGCTTTGATCTGACTGTGGAGCGGCTGGTCTCCATTGGCTACCCACAGGAACTGCTCGGTTTTGTTTACGACCCCACTTTCCCTACAAGGTAAAGAACTCTCATTGGCAGGTCATATTTGAGATAGTTATCAGTACCAAGATTATCTTGTGATATTATATTTATAGGATAATTAGCACATCTAACCCTTTATTGTATTTTCTTACAGAGGTCTTGTGTTTGACACCATGTATGGCAACCTCCTGAAGGTGGATGCTTACGGAAACATCCTGGTCTGTGCCCATGGCTTTAACTTCCTGCGAGGGTGAGTAATCCCGGCCCCCGATGGATGGGCTTGGTTACTGATCTCTGATGAAACCAGTGGAGTATGTGCTCAATGTTCCTGTGTTCCCTGCCAGCCCTGACATCCGAGAGCTCTATCCCAACAAGTTTATCCAGCGTGATGACACAGAACGTTTCTACATCCTCAACACACTTTTTAACCTTCCAGGTAGGCACTTCATCACTGTCCTACATATCCCTGTCACTGGCTGCCATTCAGAGACACATTAACAGTGGCTTTTTTTTTTTTTTAACTCTTAATACTTGTCTGTGTGTGTGAGGAGTGTGTATATGAAATTTCCTTAATTGCAAAGTGTTTGAATAATCTGATCTTTGTTCTGACTGACTAACTGCTGCCATATTTGGATAAAATAATAAGGTACAGGTTCAACTGTATTTGTGTGCAGTTTTTCTCTCTGGAGTTTTGTTGTATAGTAGTACAGAGTGAGTAATGAAGTGATTCATTTTTATCAAAATACAAGCTTGGTTTTTTATTTTAAAGTCACAATTGTATTTCCAGTTACATTTAAAGCAGGTAATTGTTGTTATGGACTAGTATAATTCATTTTTTACAGCTTCTTTTTTAATAAACCAAGCAAAGTTGCTTCTGAACTTAAAGGGTTAGTTTACCTTATTACTCACCCTCATATCGTTCTACACCCATAAGACCTTCATTCATCTTCGGAACACAAATTAAGATATTTTTTTATAAAATCTGATGGCTCAGTGAGGCCTGCATCACCAGCAATAACACTCCCTTTTTCATTGCCCAGAAAACTACTAAAAACATATTTAAAACAGTTCATGTGACTACTGTGGTTCAACCTTAATATTATAAAGCGACGAGAATACATTTTGTGCACCAAAAATAACAAAATAGCGACTTTATTCAACAATATCTAGTGATGGAGTGAAGCAGTGTCAAAACACTGCTTAATGAAGCTTCGAAGATTAACAAATTATTTGTTTCGAATCAGTGGTTTGGAGCGTGTAATTAAACTGCTAGAGTCATGTCAACTATTGAAGTTTCAAAACACTAATTACGTAATGAAGCCTTGTTTACTGAAATCATGTGATTTTGGCACTCTGAACCACTGATTCAAAACAAATGATTTGTAAAGCTTTGAAGCTTCATGAAGCAGTGTTTTGAAATCACCCATCATTTGATATTGTGGAATAAAGCTGCTATTTCGTTATTTTTGGCGCACAAAAAGTATTCTTGTCGCTTTATAATATTAAAGTTGAAATACTGTAGTCACATGAACTGTTTTAAATATGTTTTTAGTAGTTTTCTGGGCATTGAAAAATTGAGTGTTATTGCTGGCGATGCAGGCATCATTGAGCCATTAGATTTTATAAAAAAAATATCTTAATTTGTGTTCTGAAGATGAACAAAGGTCTTACGGGTGTGGAACAACATAAGCGTGAGTAACAGACCAACAGACCGTGACAGAATTTTCATTTTTGGGTGAACTAACCCTTTAATCAGTAATCATTGCGCACCATGAGACATGGAAAAGCATCTTTTTACTTACAATATTCGTAAATCCTTTTCAAAGATACAAACCGTTTTTGTTGCATTTAAAATGCATTTTGATTAAAAAATAGCCTACAAATACCCTACCATTGCCTAAAAATAACACTCACCAAGCGTCAAATGCAAGTAAAAATTAAAGTTGGCGAGTATATGAAACTGTTACTGAAACTGAAAGTGTTACTCACCAGTTGGCCGTGTTGCGGCAAAAAAAATCAACTGACTCTACTGCATAAGAGATAAACACGTCCAATTGTCTTTAAAGGTTTTATTTCTTGCAAGAAAGGTCAAACAGTCATACAGAAACACAAGTAGCTGCAGAGTGTAAGACAAAGACTACAGGTTTTCAGTCCCTCTTTATACCCTCTAATCTCCAAGGTTGAAACTCTATTCTCTTCCCATATTAGGCACATAACCAGGAAAACAACTCCGCCACCTGTCACGTGACAATCATAACCCTCTTACACTGCAAAACTTATACATTTGTTTCATACAAACATGGTCTTTTGCTCAGGCTTGGCCCCAGGCAAAAATAAGCCCCAAAAGTAGCTGTTCTACGTGACTGAAAAGCTGTTCACACACACACTTGTAAGAGAAGACAGCATGCTTTGACTTCTCCTAAGAGAAAACTTGTCATCATCAGCACATACACTTCTAAGAGAAGACTTGTAATCATCAGCATATAAGGATAATTACCATAAATTTTAAAATTTCCACAACAATTCCTCCTCTTTATCATTTACTGATAACTAATCACTACATCTATTACAATGCTTCACTAAGGTAAAAATGCATAGCTTCTCAAAATATATGAAAACAAGCAAATTTACGTTATTACATCACATTTATATTCTTCATCTCTGATCTTCATACAAACAACTGAGATACATCGCCCCATCATAAAACTAAAGATCTCGTCCTTCATTTTACAGACATATAGCATGTACCATCTTAGTTGTATAACATCTTTTCACAACAGATCCATTTTGTAGCCCACGATGTGTCATTGTCCAACCTCAGTGGTGATTTGGAATTCCTTGAGCTGATTTCACCTGTACACAAACCTTAGACAGGATAGAAAACATTTCTTTACACATTTCAACATGTCATGTTCACACAATTCGGTTGATGCCACTTGTTGTTTAGCCCCTTCCATTCCCAAAAATGGGGTCTTCCAACCTAATTAAAAAAATTTCAGCCATATTTTCAGCCATACATTTATTAATTGAGTTACCATCCCCCCTTTTGATGCATTTTGCTGATTTATCATAGTGGTTGGAGAAATGTTTCTCTAAACAACATTTACCATCAACACTAAACTAAACCCCATCTTTAATTCTGCAACCAGATTTCCTCTAGCTTTCTCTGCCTCTCCTGTGTCTCCTGTGTCTGCTCTGGCACTTCCTACAAAAAAAAGAGACTTTTTCCATTAGTTTTGTCAGCACAAATAGAAATTCAAACCACACCCCAAAAATCGTCTACCACCCCGAACCAATAACGGGCGTCTGTGTAGATAGTCACAATTTTTCAGTCATCAGTTTATGCTCTAGTGAGGGTAACAAGCTTATCTGCTTATACCAAATAATTAGAGGTCAGTGGCCCTGAAACTAACACTTCACATTCCAGGGTCATAACTTATCCTTCGCAATTCAGGCCTGTTGTTTTGTCTCTGACGAGAGAGCCATCTACAAAACAACACGTCCTCACAGTTATCAAATGGTTTGTCTAGCAGGTCAGGTCATGGTGTACAGACTTGATCAAGGATCAAACAACAATGATGTTCCTTCCCATCCTCCTTTGTTCTCCCACCAGTCCTTCATACTATGAATTTTACTGGGCTCTCTGGATAATTTTGATTGCCAGTGTGTCACTTTCTCTGCTGTCAAGTCTACCACATTTTACGTTTAGCATTGTGATCACACATAGCTGACAGTGTTTAAATTTAGACCCTCAGTTGAATTTAAAGAAGGGATTTTAACCCATGGACGGCAATCTTCAATTTCACAATTCCAATTTTCCATAAATACTTAAACATACTCATCCAGAGAGTAATTCAAATCAACATCATAAATGACAAAAGTAGTCATAATTACCACTAGTAGACAGAGCTGGATAACCAATTCACTTAAAGCTCGTCCCATGTTCTGTATTGTCTTTTCATCAGATTCAATCAGAATTATCAGCTTGTCAAAATTTGTCGTTTCACTTAACCCATCTGTAATGATAAAACACTCATTCCAGAGGTTAATGACATATACACACACTCTGAGGACAGAATATTTCCCTAAACTACCACATACAAAACATAGTTCAATCACTCTCACACTCACTCTCAATGTTTGTATGAAAGTCTTAAAGCATGTCTGTTCATTATAATTCTTTTTTATAAAAGTCAGCTGGGTTGTGTTGGTTCTAATCTCATTGCTTTTTGTTTAAGCTTTAGCAGGCTGATAACAGACAGACAGAGTAACCTTGCCTCTACCCCAGCAGTCTCTCTTACTTACTGCACAAATAATCTTTTCAACAGCCTCACAAGACTGTAACTTAGACTAGGAGCATTTTTAAAGTTATCTTTAGTCTAATGCTGAATTCACTTAACTTTCTCTTGAATCATCAAAATCAGTCTTCATCTTTAACCACCACCATGCCTTGGAATTATCCTCTGCCATGTCTAATGACCTGCAGGAGTGAAACTATGATAGAGACATATTAGTTCAATATCAACACATTTTACAGATTCAGGGATTCATCGTAATGCTGAATCTTAAACTTCTATACAGTTCTTGCCAATAGGGCAACCAACATCATGTTACTAAACTTTACTATGGTCTCCCCAGAAATTACGGACAGTCACCTCATGGTCTCAGTTGGCTCTTGAAAGCTCATTCCCATCAGCTCTGTATCAATAATCTTTTTCCTCAGGGTCTTGTCCCCTGGCATAGTTGCTTGTCACAATGAAAAACAAGCCATCTTAGGAATGCGGTTTCTGGTGAGTGGTATAGAGGAACATTTTTGGGTCAGACTGCTGTACCTCTCACAGGTCATCTCCCTTTAACGATGCTGCTGGCCTCACAGACATCCGCTCCACTCTCATACCCATCTCACATAAAACACCTCCCTTCAGGGTAGATGCCCAGTGGCGGCGTGACCCCCTGCCTTAGGTTGTCCCCTGTCTGGCCAAAGAGGATCTTACCGTCATTGAGAAATCACCTCATGCACACTGGTAACCGCTCTTTCCCATCATGAAATCTCTGACAGTTTTCTTCAACAGAATCAGGTGTTTTCTGGAGCTTAGAGAAGTTGCATTCAAGAGCCACCAGAGCCATTGGACTGCCTAATAGTGTTAAAACATGGAGACAGGTTAATTACAGCAGTATTTAATCACTAAAATCATTAGACTTTCTCAAAGCAGCAACATAACAATGCTGAGATTATACTCAGTGAATTTAGTTCTCATAACTGTCCATTCAGTGTAGTGTTCTGCTACATCTGTAACTGGAGCCATCAGCCCTGCACATGGTGGTGACAAAGATCAGACAAAACGTTACTGGTCATAGAAGAAATTCATCAAAATAGTCACTTCTATCAATCAAGGTCTGTATTACTATTTTAAAGACCTCTTTACACTCATCCTTTCGACCTTAAGTCTTACGACACTCAATGTTCCTTCTCTCGGAAAATCATATTATTTGATTAACTTATCTACATCTAGCATGCATCTTTGGCCATACAATTTTCTCATTTGACAAAACACGGGTGCATCATATTCTGCAAGCTTGTTCTGGGATTTCCCCATATTGGCTCTCCCGACTCTCGTAGATTTACCTTCCGATGCGCACCTAATAATCTGTCGGACGTCTCCTACAGATCCGACCTTTAACCCAAGGCGGACGGGTTGAGCTTCCTTGCTCCCCGATCTTTTTGACCCAAGACCAGACGGGCTGAGCCTCAATGCTCCAGCTTAAGACGTTTAAGCTGTGTCACTCTTTCACAAGTTTGTTCTCTGCAGTACCCTAACTGCAGCTGGGCTCGGTCCCACAACTTGCTTCAGTGCATGACTCAGCTTAGATTTCTCACAAACCTCCCTCAATGGAAACGTCTTTACTGTCCCAACGTGATACAGTTTCCGGGAACGTCTTGATCGCGCTATTTCTCAGTGTTGTCTAAATTATGTCATACAGCCTGAGTTCCCTGACTCACAAATTTGTTCCTGCAGCACCCTCACTGCAGCTGGGCTCAATCCCACAATTTGCTTCAGCTTGTATGACGCACCCCAAATGTCCCCTGCTTCTGCATGCGCGACCTCAATTCCCCTTGACCACGACCACAGAGCCAGCCAGAGCCACCAATATGGTTTGTCCCGTTTCCTAATTGTTACTCAATTTTTACCCAATTTTACTCTTAATCACACAATTTCAAAACTTCAATTCCCCATAGAAATTTATAATTTATCTCTTACCAGAGAGTCGTGATGCCACCTGGGTTCTTTTACTGATTCCAGTGGTGTCCCCTTCTGGACCCTGGCGGTCGGCCCCTCATCCCTCAATCTATTCGGGGTAGGGCTGAGACTACTAAGTCCAGGATGATCAGTCACCGTCCGCTCTCGGGTCCAAAAGGCACATCCAAGGAATCCCACTTCTGACACCAATTGTTGTGGCAAAAAAAATCAACTGACTCTACTGCATAAGAGATAAACACGTCCAATTGTCTTTAAAGGTTTTATTTCTTGCAAGAAAGGTCAAACAGTCATACAGAAACACAAGTAGCTGCAGAGTGTAAGACAAAGACTACAGGTTTTCAGTCCCTCTTTATACCCTCTAATCTCCAAGGTTGAAACTCTATTCTCTTCCCATATTAGGCACATAACCAGGAAAACAACTCCGCCACCTGTCACGTGACAATCATAACCCTCTTACACTGCAAAACTTATACATTTGTTTCATACAAACATGGTCTTTTGCTCAGGCTTGGCCCCGAGCCAAAAATAAGCCCCCAAAAGTAGCTGTTCTACGTGACTGAAAAGCTGTTCACACACACACTTGTAAGAAAAGACAGCATGCTTTGACTTCTCCTAAGAGAAAACTTGTCATCATCAGCACATACACTTCTAAGAGAAGACTTGTAATCATCAGCATATAAGGATAATTACCATAAATTTTAAAATTTCCACAACAGCCGCTTACATTTTTTATTCATTTTAACGATGCCTGAGAATTAACACGATTATCAAATCGCAAAGACTAGACATTGTAATTACATAAATATGTAAACTGATGAGCTGCATGTTTCAGAATGAAGCATAGCACTTGGATCTTTTCACGATTGTTTTGAGTGTCTCAAAGCGGCTTGGTTCACAGTAAATGCTGCTCCACATGAACTCAATCTCCACAAGTGCTGTAAGTTTGAGTGCCAAACATCTTCCTATAAAACTGTAACAAAGTCATAGCACACACACACAAAGAAGCACATGACAAACCTGTTATCCAGAGCACCAATAAAGAATGAACAGAATGAAAATTCTGCAGCAAAACAAAATACAACTAATTTTTAAAATTTTAAAAAGCTGTGTTATCATAGCTAATACTTACAAAAAACTTATAAACCACCTTGTGACAGCAATACCCTTCCCAGGGTGCAAAGACAAGTGGACCACACTGTAGAGCTGTAGGAAATCAAAATAAATTTGATTCAATGACGTGTTATTTGTTGAGGATGTATAGGCTAACACATACACTGTTGCCTATACACATGTATTTCATACACTCCAACAATACATATAGGTTAGTAAAATCATATTCATATCATAATCATGTTATACTTGACCTTGCTGAATATTTTGCCATGGCATGCATTTTACTTGTCTTTGTTGCCTAATAGATCATTAGTACTATGATAAAAGTAATATACACTCCATAGTTTACCTGTTGTGACTCCATAGTTTACCTGGATTGTAGTGCTGTGGACATAGCTGATGCCATATCTGTAGCCTCCCATGATAGCTCTGCTCTTTGGGGCTCTGGGCTGTGTCCTGTAGCCGTGGCTCGGACTGGTTTGGGCAAGAGTACCCGTGTCAGAAAGGCTGTGGTGTCGCAGGATGCGTCCTAATTAGTTGCTGATGCATTTAAGCCTGACAAAATTGTGCTTGGTAACCTTCATTAGTCAGCATGGCGTAGAGGATATTAACGTCCCCATAGTGTCAGCAACTGACGCAGCGTTGACTTCCCTACGAAAGAGAACATTTCTGGTTATGTTTGTAACCCCGGTTCCCTACACACATTGTGTGTGTAACAGTGGCCAGATAGCAAGAGTTTTGCTGTTAAACCACTGCACACTGACGACCGCTAGAGAATGAGGTGTTTAGCGTCACTGATATTGCATTCGCCTAGCATGTCAGCAGCGATCGGGCAACAGTTCGAGACCGACTCGGAGCAGGGTGGTTAGGATTGGAGTGTGAGTTTTGGAGGCGGAGCAATGAAGAGAGGGGTGGGTTTGTTTTGGTTGATTTCAAATATCAACAATGTCCAACAGCATTGTTCAAATAATACTTACAGCACCTTTAAACGGTAGTGTATAATTTAAATGATGTGCAAAAAAATTGTAAGTTGTTCATGCTTAAATTTGAGAACAACTTTCACATTCTCTGTCTTTCTATATCTGTTTTTCTCTCTCCGCACAGAAACATACCTCTTAGCCTGCCTGGTTGACTTCTTCTCAAACTGTGACCGATATTCCAGGTAAGAGTTCAAGTGACTATGATTCTGTTACTCTGTGGACACTGCATACAGCCATACCAGTGATTGATAATCAGTGTCATTTACTGTGGATGAGGACTATTTGACACATTATATAAGTCCACCAGAAAGCACGTTACGACTTGATAAGTAAACATTTTACAGCTATGCTATAAAACAGGATGACACAAGCAGATTGTTGCCTGTGATTCAACTATGATTCATGTTCATGCATGACATAATTTATCATCAGTTTACTGTAAATTGCTAATGACTAATCACAGTGCATGTAAATAGACAGTTTAAAAATATAACTTTTTAAACAGCATGGAAATAACTTTATTCATGCTCTGGAAAAAAAAAAAAAAAGCAGCCAGACCTATTTAGTGTAGATAAAGTCTGTTAAAACATAATAGTCTGTGATTTGTGTTTTGGTATGGATGCATGTCCTCTGAAACACCTGTTGGTCCTTTTAGGGGGAGAGAGCTTTCCTGTTTGGCTCGGACAACCTCAAACAAGGGAAGACTGTCCCATTTAAACATGTCTGACTGTGGATAAAATGTGTCATAGCTGGCGCTCGGCCTCTTACTCTGCTGTCCCTTTGTTCTTCTAAACCTTTAGCTGTGAAACAGGCTTTAAGGATGGAGATCTCTTCATGTCCTTCAAGAGCATGTTCCAAGATGTCCGAGATGCTGTAGACTGGGTACATTTTAAGGTAAAAAGATTCTCTGTTTGTCTTTTTTTCTTTCTGAAGTCAAGTCACCTTTATTCATGTAGCACTTAGATAAATACACAGAAAAAGAAAATAATGATCAGTGATGCACACAGAGTTCAATTCTGCTGTAAAGCAGCTCTAAAAAGACAATAGTGTCATTCAGCTGAAGTCAGTTCGGTTCAAGAACTGTGTAAAGTTCATCAATTATGAAATGACTTCAATTCAGCTATAAGCAGCTCTACAGAAAGCAGTAATGTCATCATCCAGCTAAGCTGAATTCTCGTCCAATAGTGTCAGTGTAGTCAAATCGGTAATATTGTTGAATATTAGTTGTCTCAGTAAGTCAGAGTAATCTGCCAAAGTGCATGTGTACGTTAATAAGCATCTATGATTAATAGTAAAATGGACAGTAGGTGTTTATTGGATTCATAATTTAAGTGTTTTAGATGCATGTTATAAACTTGCTCCGTTGCTGATTTACTCAGGGAACATTGAAGGAGAAAACAGTGGAAAACCTGGAGAAGTATGTTGTGAAAGATGTAAGTTTGTTTTTTTAAGTTACTAATTTGCCTTTTTGTGTTAGTTTTTGCAAGGGAAGTATAATATATGTATATGTGTATTTTTTTTTCATCTAAAGGCAAAGTTGCCATTGCTGCTGAGCCGCATGACTGAAGTCGCCAAAGTTTTCTTAGCCACCAACAGTGACTACAAATACACAGAAGTGAGTTTACTGATGCTAACACATTCATAAGCTCTCTTTCAGAACCTAGTGAGCTGCCTCGCTGCATACACAGCCACCTACTGTATGGCAGCATGCTTACTATAAGGACAGATTTGGAATGCTTTAGATTGGCAGCTTTATGTAAGCTAACAGCTTTGTTACACAAGCGCGCAGAAATGTTGGGTAAAAAAATTAATTTTAATAGACCTTCGTCAGGGTAGACGCCATATTGAATTTTACTTGGATGAAAAGGCGCTGTATAAAAGTCCTACATCACACGTCATTTTCACAACTCACAACTTTCAAAACTGTTTAAAAGAGTTTTTGTGTACTGAAAGGCTTTTGGAAAGAGACCCCCTCAAAAATGAGATGTTTCATCTCAAGGGGCTATCCTTTCAATAAATTCAAATTCAATAAATTCAAATTTCTAAATAATAAAATATTTTAGAGCTTTACATAACTAAAATAATAAATAAAAAATATTTATTATTAAACAATTTCCTTACTTTAAAAAATAAATAAATAAATAATCCATGACTTTTTCTGGTCTAGTAAAGACACTTTCCCTCATATTTGAGACCATGAGAACCCTGTTTCATAAATAAAAAAAAAAAAAAAAAAAAAAAAACAGCTTTGCGTCAGAACTGTACCTGTGATTCCTTAAAAATCCCTCTGTATGCAGCTCTTTAGGTTTTGGATCAGAGCAACAGACAACCACACATGCAACTGGTTTGTTTCATACTATCTGCCTCATGAAGCTATTTGTTTAAGCCATCATCATATTTTAACAAACCCAGCTTTTGTTTTGATTTGTTTTACAGAAAATTATGACATACTTGTTTGACTTCCCACATGGCCCAAAGGTATTGGTATTTTTTCAACCTCTATTTAAACTTTTTTAAAAAGAAGTTTCCTGCCATATATTGTTGCTCATAGTAATGTTTTTCTGTTGTAGCATGGCACTCCACACCGTCCGTGGCAGTCGTACTTTGACCTCATCCTAGTGGATGCTCGAAAGCCTTTATTTTTTGGAGAGGGAACGGTTCTGAGACAGGTGGATACAGTGAGTATATCACACCAAAACCCCTACAAAAACAGAAGCCAACTCTCCAAGTCAGCAGGTGTAGTATTGCACATTCTGGAACATTTTATCCTGCTGAATGCAGTCACAAAGAGGGTTAGTCAGCACTGAGTATGGAGCGTTTATACTGAAGTCTGCTGAGAGGAAATTTCCCTGTCCTGTCTTCCCTTTGCAATATTAAGGGGCTAAACAGTTCACAGCATGAATAACTGGCCGGCAAGAGCCAATCTGAGCATTGCAAAATGCAAAATTGATTTCAGTTCTTATTTTGTGGGTGTATTTATATCATTACCTGATTTGCATAATTTGAGTCGGTTGCTAAAACAGCGCAGATGGTGTGTGCACATAAAAACAGTGCTTTTAGCAGGCACAATTGATTCTTAGTGATTCTTTGTTATTTATTTGTGCTGAGAAAATGTAACATTAAAAAGGTAAAAAAAATAACAGTAATAAAGTTCATCAGTGGTTCCCAACCATTTCCAAGACCCCTGATCTTCCAAGACGATATTCAAAGGTCGATATTCTGATGTAATGGCAAAGCTGCTTGTTTTTTTGTTTGTGCATTAACTAATAGTGACAATATTTTCACTATTTCCAGATTTTCCAAGACTGTGAGAACCCTAGTTCATAAAAAAAAAAAAAAAAAAAAAAAAATGAAAATGAAATTAGGAAATACAATAGCTACGTTTACATGGACACCTTTTGTTTCAATTCAAATTGATGAATCCGAACATAGTGTTTCCATGAACGCTAAATAAAGCGATCGGGTTGATGTGCACGTTTATATGTCACAAGCTTCAAATCGGATTTGATCTTTTGACATGCGCACGCTGCATGAGTTTACCGCTGTTGCCGCATACTAACCATCATTCTGCCATTGCTTCGTTTCTTTGTTTTAAAAAGCAGACTTAATATTTATCTATTTCGGGTCCTGATTAGGAGACAACGGTCACATGAATCCCACGCCCAAAACAAGGCGTCTGTGGATGAGAGTCTGAAGCAAGGACTGGTGGGACAACGCTGTCCTGCAGCACTTCACAGACGATAAGTGAAATGAGAATTTTAGAATGGCACGACAGTTACTTATTACACAAAATTCACCAACAACAGCTCGTTCGGTACGTCATAAGTCATTAGGTCATTTCTACGTCTTAGCACACTCCGCAGAGCTTTCCAGTTTTTGTTTTTAATCCGATCAGGTGTTTACTTGTCATATCGAACGTGTTAGAAAAGTTTTAAACCACCCCTTACAATCCAAATTAAATTTTAATTGGATTTGGCCAATTCATTCCTATTGGCATTTTTTATTCCAACTGTGCTAGTAATCTGATTATTAGGGTCCATGTAAACACAGCTACCTGTATGTGTCTTAGCTTATTTTAAAGCTTGTTTGTCTTATTTTAAGTCATCTTGCAGCCTTCTCTGTTCTCTATCCCAGACCACAGGGCGACTGAAAATAGGAACATACACTGGACCTTTACAACATGGCATTGTTTACTCTGGAGGTACTGGACATACTTGGATAAAGATGCAAACGACACACACACACAGATGTATCTCCTCAAGGCCCTGAAACATATTCTGTGGATGACTAACATTGAGATCACAAGTCTATTACAGATCAACACTTTATCACATGATTTTTCACTGCATGTGTATTCAGTTAATATTTTACAATACGGTTCTATGTGTTGACATTATTGAAAAATACTTCTAAAGCATTTATTAATCTTAGGTAATGTTAATTTCAGCATCTACTAATACATTATTAAAATCAAAAGTTTTATTTGTAAATGCTGTACAAATATATTGCTCATTGTCAGTTAATGTTAGTTAAGGCATTAACTAAAAGGAGCTTGATGTAAAGTGTTATCCTTAGTTCTGATTCCCTAAAGGCAAAACCTGTGAGAGCATTGATTGGCTGAGATTTTCATGATAAAGTCGTATTTTGAGATTATTTTGACAAATATAGTGATTGTGACCATTGAATATGCCATAGAAATTATATGTGAAAATCATTATTTTAAAAATGTGTGTTGTCATCTCTGCCCAGGTTCCTCTGACACTGTGTGTGATTTGCTCGGAGCAAAAGGGAAGGATATTGTGTACATTGGGGATCATATTTTTGGAGACATTCTTAAGTCCAAGAAGCGACAGGGATGGCGGACATTCCTGGTGATTCCTGAATTGGCTCAGGAGCTGCATGTTTGGACAGACAAAAGCTGTGAGTGTCGTCATATTTCAGTAAAATAAGCCTTTAACTTGTTTCTCACAGCACACATATTAACAGATAACAGCATTGTTGGTATAAGCACATTGGTGATGTATAGCTGCAAGTAGAGATTTGGTGCTGAACTTTGCAGACAATATAGCGAATATCTGCTGTAAACCTATTTATCAATGTGATCTTTGGCTTTTATAGCAGTTTATAGCTATATTTTGGGATTTGGGTTTCAAACCATGTAGATTTATTACCATTTTGATGTAAATGTAACCCCTCTTCGAATATAAATTAGATTTGTTGACAATCAATTCTGTAATAATTATCAGTGGCCTACTTCCGATAATTATTTTAATATATTATGACCATTACTAAAGGGATTACTTAGTGACGTAACCTAGAAATTAATTTTTTTTTTGTATTGAGAAGCAGTTCTGTCATTGTGAAAAGCACAACACGAGCAGTTACACTGCTAAGTTCTGCTTACTTGATAAAGAAAGGAATGCTCACAAAAAGAAAGAGGAAAAGAGAGTGAGATAAGATGTTAACACTTGAAAGGCTAAGGAAAATAGATGTGAATTCCAATCATGATAGGGTTCTGCCTTCTCATTTACAGCTCTATTCGAGGAACTGCAGGGTTTGGACATTTTCTTGGCAGAACTATACAAGTGAGTAAAGTTGTCTCTATCCCTCGGCACCCGTGTGTGCTTGTCTGTCTGTCTGTGTACACCTGGTAAACCCTACCTACATTATGAGGACCAAATATCCCCACAAGGACATGGCATTTTTAGGTCCCCATGTGGAAAAAACTGCTTATAAATCATAAATCTTACAGTATAAAAATCAATATACCTATGGTATTTCCTCATAATGATAGGAATACCTATGTGTGTGTGTGTGTGTACGCGATTGGGTATTTATGGGATGTGCAGAATTCTGAATTTAAAATGGGATCCTTTTTATTTCATGAGGTGAAATTTGAATTGAATTGGCCACACTCTGCAAGGATGTCGACAGGAATTGGAAATGACTGAAGTGCAATTTTAAAAAAATAAACACAGTCAAGACAAGAGAGGACTTACATTAGCCCAACATTTTAATTGTACTTTTCAGCATCACAAAATATCCATCACATTGTTTTTAGATCACTTTTATAAAAATAAATGTTGACATTTGAATCTATTGAATGCGTTCATGCCATTTCTGAATTACCGTAATTGTGAGATTCCTACTTGTAGAAAACACTTTTAATTACAAATTACAAACTTTGAATTTGAGCTCCGACTTGTACTGCTTCATTAGTAAAATGTAATAATATTCTCATAATATTATAATAAAATCTAATAAAATCTCATAATATTTCTGTTTAATAATTCCTCTAATTGGCTATTGTTGATATTTTACTAATGCAGATTCATTTTAGCATTTTGGCCATAGAAATGCAAAATTCCAAGCCTGAGTAGCCTATGTGAACAAGTTGAAATTATGGTAATTACACACTATAATCTTTCTCGCTATCCTTCTACGACCTTCTAGGCTCATAGGGCTGGAGCCTATCCCAGTTTCTTAGGCCAGAGGCAGAGGAAAGCACCCTGGCTATACTTTTCTCTTGCTCACATTCTTTCTTTCTGTAGGCATTTGGACAGCAGCAGCAATGAGAGGCCAGATATCAGTGCCATCCAGAGAAGAATGAAGGTACACACAGATGCACACTAAATCACTCAAGCTAATTATACATATTTCAGTTCTGATCTGATTTTACTAGATGTGAAAGGGCTGAAATTTCATCTTAGTTTACAGTATGTACAGTATCTCACAGAAGTGAGTACACCCTCACATTTTTGTAAATATTTTATTATATCTTTTCATGTGACAACACTGAAGAAATGACACTTTGCTACAATGTAAAGTAGTGAGTGTACAGCTTGTATAACAGTGTAAATTTGCTGTCCCCTCAAAATAACTCAACACACAGCCATTAATGTCTGAACTGCTGGCCACAAAAGTGAGTACACCCCTAAGTGAAAATGTACAAATTGAGCCCAAAGTGTCAATATTTTGTGTGGCCACCATTATTTTCCAGCACTGCCTTAACCTTCTTGGGCATGGAGTTCACCAGAGCTTCACAGGTTGCCACTGGAGTCCTTTTACACTCCTCCATGACGACATCACGGAGCTGGTGGATGTTAGAGACCTTGCGCTCCTCCACCTTCTGTTTGAGGATGCCCCACAGATGCTCAATAGGGTTTAGGTCTGGAGATATGCTTGGCCAGTCCATCACCTTTACCCTCAGCTTCTTTTGCAGGGCAGTGGTCATCTTGGAGGTGTGTTTGGGGTCGTTATCATGTTGGAATACTGCCCTGCGGCCCAGTCTCCGAAGGGAGGGGATCATGCTCTGCTCATTCATGGTTCCCTCAATGAACTGTAACTCCCCAGTGCCGGCAGCACTCATGCAGCCCCTGACCATGACACTCCCACCACCATGCTTAACTGCAGGCAAGATGCACTTGTCTTTGTACTCCTCGCCTGGTTTCCGCCACACACGCTTGACACCATCTGACCCAAATAAGTTTATCTTGGTCTCATCAGACCACAGGACATGGTTCCAGTAATCCATGTCCTTAGTCTGCTTGTCTACAGCAAACTGTTTGGGGGCTTTCTTGTGCATCATCTTTAGAAGAGGCTTCCTTCTGGGACGACAGCCATGCCGACCAATTTGATACAGTGTGCGGCGTATGGTCTGAGCACTGACAGGCTGACCCCCACCCCTTTAACCTCTGCAGCAATGCTGGCAGCACTCATACGTCTATTTCCCAAACACAGCCTCTGGATATGACGCTGAGGATGTGCACTCAACTTCTTTGGTCGACCATGGCGAGGCCTGTTCTGAGTGGAACCTGTCCTGTTAAACCTCTGTACGGTTTTGGCCACCGTACTGCAGCTCAGTTTCAGGGTCTTGGCAATCTTCTTATAGCCAACGCCATCTTTATGTGGAGCAACAATTCTTTTTTTCAGATCCTCAGAGAGTTCTTTGCCATGAGGTGCCACGTTGAACTTCCAGTGACCAGTATGAGAGAGTGAAAGCGATAACACCAAATTTAACACACCTGCTCCCCATTCACACCTGAGACTTTGTAACACTAACAAGTCACATGACACCAGGGAGAGAAAATGGCTAATTGGGCCCAATTTGGACATTTTCACTTTCGTGGCCAGCGGTTTAGACATTAATGGCTGTGTGTTGAGTTATTTTGAGGGGACAGCAAATTTACACTGTTATACAAGCTGTACACTCACTGCTTTTCATTGTAGCAAAGTGTTATTTCTTTAGTGTTATCACATGAAAAGATATAATAAAATATTTAGAAAAATGTGAGGGGTGTACTCACTTCTGTGAGATACTGTATATATCAGTCTCATTTATTATCAAGTGTCTTTAACTACAATGTACTAGCATTTCAATTAATCATTTGATACAATGCACTTATTGTGTACATACATGATTTTAAATTGTACTAATGTTTTAAATACTGTAACCCTCCATGTAATTACAGCTGTAATTAATTTCTGTAATTACTTTGTATTAATTACACTTGACCCTTCCCTTACACCTTAACCCACCCTTAAACCTAACCAAACCTGTCCTAGCCTTACCCTTATCACACCTCAATAGCAGCAAAAGTGTTTTGCAATACAACATGAATACAATAATCACATTGTACCCAAGATTTTTTTTTATGTAAGTACATAGTAGTTAAAGACACCTAATATAAAGTGACTTATCCATCGATACCAGTGTTTCTCAAACTTTTTCTGCCATTCCCCACTTTGGAGATAGTGAAGGGTTCCGAGCCCCACCTGTCCCCAATCGCCCCAACAAAATGGTAATAAACTAGGCTTTAAGTTTAACTGTTAAAATTTATTAATTTATTTTATTAACATCACATTTTAAAAACAAAATAACAGATTTAAAAACTTTCAAATAGAGAAAATAAAAGTGCATATAAAGACTTTGTTCAAAAGTAAATAATAATAATAACCTTTCATGTGTGAGTTTAAATTAAAATATTCTAACTGAGTTTTTTTAACGCGACCGTTATTTTAGAACGTTTCCCCTTATTGTTTCATGGCGACGCATCATGCTTGTCACGTCACACACCGCAGCCACAATAACACTGTATGACAGATGTAACGCTTTTATTTAGTTTCTCCTTTTTTATTCAAAATATTCACAAACTTCCTTACCATGTCATCAAATATCTGATATTCCGATTCTCAAATATGTGTAAGTGAGTGTGTTTTGTCGTTTAAAAACCTTAATAAATGATCTTGATCTATAACGCGAGATGGGCGCCGCCATGTTTGTTTTGCGCAGCTGTACAGAGAGTCCTGTCAGTCGGATTTACAGCACGTGAATTCATCAATTTCTCCCGAAATCCATGTAAGTATGTGGCCGGTGATCTGGGAGAAAAATAGAGTAAACTTTATAGTTACTTACACGATGTGTATCTGATATGAATAAAACACTTCGGCAAATTATATTTGAATTGATTGTTATTGCTACTTCCATAGACATCAGTGTGTATTTTACAAACTCTAAATGTATTGTTTTACTAGTACTTATGCATATTTAAATGTCTGAAACCTAAAATAAACATTATGTTGTTGAAAACACTGCATAGTTTTGATAAATGACAAGTGCTGAGCGCGTCTGTCTCTGGCTCAGCGCCAGCCAAAGCGCGAAAGCAGTACAGAGTACTGCCAAAAATGACGTGTTTTTGTAGGCCAACCTGGAAGTTCGTGGCGCACGGGTTCCCTCGATTGAAAGCCTATGCATTTTTCCCATAGACTTTTGGAAAATCGCAAAAAATAAGCTCTGTGTTTAACAAAAGGTTTTATCAAGATAATCTTTACAAGTTAACACAACATTTATACATTTTGAAGTCTAAATAAAGTCTTCAGATTTAAAAAGCTAACAGTAGGATATAAACGGACTACAGCACATCATGGTCGCGGATCAACGTCACCACCACCAAGCTTCCTCAAACTTTATTTAAAAAACAACTTTATTTAAAAACATGCCCGCTGATTATGATCTGCGCTGTGTATGAATACTTATCCACTTTTTCATGAGAAATGCTGTCCAAATGTCCTGTTTGTCATGATGACGTCTAAAGTCCCCGCCAAAGGAAGTAGTCCCTTTTAGCGACTTGTTAGCAACCGCCGTTTTTAAGACACAATAAAGGTTTAAAAAATCACAAGTGGGTTATAACTGGTGTGTTTTATGTCATAGATCAAAATGTGAAAATATTTAGAGGCTTTGTTAACCACAGACCTTATTTCAGGCGATTTAGCAAAAACCCATTCAAAAAACCCATAGACTTTAAGGCGATGGAACCGGAAGTCCTAAAATGCTAACTCGCTTCCGGGTTTTGCATACAAAAACACGTCATCCCTGAGGTACTTTATTTGAATCTGGCAGTTAAGTGACGTCACTGAACGTTCTAAATCCCATATGTGGGACCGTACCGCTGAAAAAGGTTAATAGAGATGGGCACAAAAATGACCAACTTTCCTCCCGTTTGTCACACCCCACTTGTCATGTCTCTATTCCCCACCAGTGGGCCGCGCCCCACACTTTGAGAAACGCTGATCTGTACCCACACCCATAAACATAGGCTTGAGTTATTCATACAAACACGTTCATTCATTTCAATACACCAGTCAAAAAAAAAAAAAAAACATCTCAGTTCACAGTACATACAAAGTCCCCTAAGAACTTTTAAAGTATTATGGGTTATTTTTATGAAAAGTATCTGTGGAATGCTTTTGAGACAATAATTTACACTCATCCCTCAGTTTGCATAAACGAACAGGGACATCAAATATGCTTGTAATGGCAGATTATAAGTCTTATAAGTTTAATTATTGCCCATGTTAATCAACAGCCTGTCACATATGCCATCCATAAATATTTGGATGAAATTAATTAGCTACAAATGTGATGTTGTATATTACATATTGATTTAGTAATTCTCTCTGTGTCTTGGCTCATCAGAGAGTGACCCATGACATGGACATGTGCTACGGGATGATGGGAAGCCTGTTTCGCAGTGGCTCTCGGCAGACTTTGTTTGCATCTCAGGTGATGCGTTACGCTGATCTGTATGCTGCCTCTTTCATCAACCTGCTCTACTACCCCTTCAGCTACCTGTTCAGAGCCGCCCATGTGCTGGTGAGAACACACACCCATAAACACACACCCATAAACATAAGCTTGGATTAGTAATACAAATACCAATAGCTGATACCAACTTCTATGCCCCAGACTAAAAATAATAATAATAATATTTTAAGTTAAATGCTAATATCAATTTATTTATTTCACTCAGCAGCGATGCATTAAATTGATCAACAGTGACAGTAGAGACTTGTCAATTGTTATAAAAAAGTGCTCTTTTGAACTTTCTGTTCTTCACAGAATTCTGTTTCCACAAAAAATAAGCAGCACAACTGTTTTAAACATTGATAACAATAATAAATGTTCCTTGAGCACCAAATCAGCATATTAGAAGGATTTCTGAAGGATCATGTGACACTGAAGACTGGAGTAATGGCTGTGGAAAATTCTGCTTTGCCCTCCAGAAATAAATTACATTTTTAAATATGTTTAAATAGAAAAGAGTTACTTTAAATTGTAATAATATTTCACAATATTTCTGTTTTTACTGTATTTTTGATCAAATGAATGCAGGCTTGATGAGCATAAGAGACTTTCAAAAATATCTTTAAAAACCTGACCAACCCCAAACATTTGAACAGTAGTTCTAGGTGTAGGCGTAGGAGTAAGTTCCAAATAAAGTCGGTCAGTACTAAAAATAGAAAAGCCTGGAATGGAAAGATATTGTTACATTTTTCTAAATCGAGTACCGACTGGTACTGAAATACTGGCTCTGCCTACACAAACACTTCCTCTCAAGCCTAGTGACACACACCCACATTTCTCCTGTTCACTTGGTTCTCTCTTCTATGCCTAGTGACCTATTTAACGTACCTGTTAAACATGTTTTTGTAAACATGTTTTTAACTTTTGCCGTCTTCTCTTTTTCCCAGATGCCCCATGAGTCCACAGTGGAGCACGCCCACGTAGACACAGAGACAGAGTCTCCTCTGGCCACTCGCAACCGCCACTGTGTGGACTGCAAGGACATCGACTGCAAAAGAAACCAGCTCACACGCTCAATTAGCGAAATCAAACCGCCCCACCTGTTCGCTCAGCCGCCACAGGAAATCACACACTGCCATGATGAAGATGATGATGAAGAGGAGGAGGAAGAGGAGGAGGAAGAGTAGATGTTTTTGGCCTATTCTAGGGTAAAGATTCATAGGATGATGATGATAGAGTGATGATGATGATGATGATATCGAGTGAGGTAGAAAAGGAGGAGTGGAAGTATGAAGTAGACTATAATTGCCAAACCAAGCTCAAAAAGCTGATGTTCATAGTACCAGAGTTCAGTTCACCCTCCAGTAAAGATGACTAAAAAGAATGAATGAAAGTTTGTTCAAAAGAACGTTGGATGGTATCTGGAATCGTTTATCAGTCACTATATATAAGCACATGTGATAAACATCCAATGGTAACGCAGCGGAAAGACACTCATGAGTTTACACGAGACTGTCATGTATGTATCATACATGTAGCATGTTGGCTAAATCTTGCATTAACTTTCATACAAAGACTCAAACTCTGTATGAATGAGTGTTAATGTCAGTTATTGGATCCTTACAGATACACAACTTAGTTTTTAGGTACGTTATAGTCAGATTTTACTGTTATTTTATAGTTTTTATCAGTTTAGACACAACTTTTGAGTAGCCAGTCCATCCAGTCAGATTAGCTTGGATACTACCTCCAGCAAAGGCCGTATCCAATAATTGTCCCTTTGAAAAAAGTGTGTGTGTGTGTGTTTGTTTGTATGTTGGCAGAGTGTCTGTGTTGAAGTTCTGCATGTGTTGGGAATCTGAATGAAGCACAGAAAAACCGAAGCACGGTTCATTGTGACGTGTGTGAGGAAATGCGGCCAACACAAGAACCCTGTTACTTGGCAACAGCATGTAGCTGTTTTTTTTTTTTTTTTTTTAAGAGGTTTGTTGTTAACCTCTTGTTTTTCATCTTTTTTCATGCAGACATTTTGGCTAGAGCTAGTGCTACAGAGTAGTGAACAGATTCCTCTTGTGTTAGGGTTCACATAGGCGCTAAATGAGTCCGAACACACAGACACATCATTTCACTACCCGCTCTAAACGGTTATGATGTCACAAAAAATGACATACTGTATTTTTATACTATATAAGCTAAACTGAACAGTCTAGTTTTGTCTCAGTTGTTATGTGCCATTCATATCTGCCTGACAGAAGACAGATGCAAACTATTCAAACATCATATATACAAGTAAGTGACCTTGATATGCAAAAAAAAAAACATAAAAAACTGTTTTATGGCCTGAGGAGCTTGTCGAGATGTATCAGTCATTGAGAGAATACTAGTAAAATGAAGTTAACAGCTGGACATTCTGAAACTGAGAAAGAGAATGCTGTTGCTCTGGTGACTGTTTCTATGGAAATTAATGTAGTCCTGGCTAATGTTTGAACTCTGTTGATGGTTTACTCCCATGTGGACCAAAACGGTTTTGAGAAATTGTGTTTGATTTAGCTTCAAGGATCCCATTAGACACTTTTAGGTTTCCCCACAGTAAGTATGTGGAGTTTTTAAGAAATTAATGTCTTGAATGTTACGGTGGTTCACGGTTTAGGAAGCGGGTTTAGCTCTGGGAAGTATTCCAAGTGCATGAAACAGGTAGATTAGGATGGTTAGTGTGACTTTTATATACATTATTCTAATATAATAGTATGTAGGATCTGATTGAATGAAGCTACCCAATCCATAGTGCAACATGTATTACTTGTATGCATATTGTAACTGTTATTTTTTTATTTTAGAGAATGTAGTTTTTAATGGGTCTGACTGTCAGTTTTCAAAAGGGAAGACCAAGTAGGTCTTGTAGTATAAAGGTTTGTGGTGAGGCACAAAAATAGTTTTCTAGGTTTTCAAATGTCTCTTTCAAGGAACCAGTTGAACAAGTTTAGAGATATTTTTAAACGTACAAATTCATATTTTATCTGTGTCAGTTTCAGTTTATAGTTTAAAAACAACTGGACATCCAAAAATGGGGCAGCTCTTTCAAAATATACCTTGTTATTGGTCCCAGTCTTTAGAGACCACAGTTTAGAGAAAGTGTTTGTGTCCTGATAAAAAAAATATCCAGCATTTCTCTTTCGTCTGTTTTCATTAGCTTTTTATACAAACTCAGTATTGTATCTTATATGGCTGGCTCCCTGGACATGGATTAAAACTAGTCCTGGGCTAATTTGCACTGGTGTTGGCCGTTGTCCTTTTTAGTTGTCTATGCAAGGGAAACTGGCTTAGATTATATAATATATAATTATATAGGTTAAATAGTATAATAGAAAAGGCATTGAGTTTAAACAGTATTCATCCAAATATCCCAGTAGTCATTATCTTTGATACCTCCTTAACGGGTGAAGATCTCATCGGTTTAGTTATAGATAGCATTGTATACATCTGTTTCAACCAGTGTTTTCATATTATATTTTGGCATAGTTTACAGTATAGTTGTGTGTTAAACATGCCAATAACTTACTAATATACTGAGTTTTGCTCCTTTCTATTTTTTACTTTTTCCTAATTTCTGAAATCTTTTTTTTTTTTTTCATGATGAAGGCAAACATTATTTTTTTGTTATTTTTTTTTTTTTTTTTTTAGCTTTCAGATTCAAAGATGCAAAACTGTCTGTAAAAGAGATCGAGCAAAATAGCCATGGCATTTATTAATCCCATTTCTTTTGTTTTGTTGTCATTTGTTTGTTTAGGGCATGTAATTTCATGTCTCTAAATTTTAGTTTTGCTTCGTGAATTATGATTTATAGAGTTCTAAACTTATACAAATGGGAAATTGCATTGCAATGTAAAATAAAGATAATTTTCCTTAAAAAAAATTCACCATTGGTGTCCTGTCATGTTTACTTCTAAGAGCATATGACTACACATGTTTCATAACAGGTTTTCTCCACTTTAACATGGCCTGAGCAACAAGACAATACATCAGCCACTTGGATTCTATTTCTGATTTCTATAATTTGTCCAAAATACCGCTCCACGTCTATATACTGCATATTGAACATTAAACATGGTATAGAACATTCCATAAAAAAAAAAAAAAAAAAAAACACGAGCCTTACCAGTCCTGACAAGTAATTTGTCTGTCCATACTGAAAGTAAAAATCAACAATCGAGTCAATCAGAATATATTATGTTTAATATGCAAAACAAGTGCAGAGAGAACACAGTACCATAGTGAAACTGATGAATGTTTAATAGCACTTTTCTCTAGAACCATTTACCTCCCTAGGGTTTACATTTTAGTTACAAAGTAGCTACAATTCATTAACAAAGCAAATTAGAAAAAATGTAAAAAGCCAGAACCTGTATTTAACCCCACAAGAGCATCTTTCTAAGAAAAAAAAATCAAAGTTGGCTTTAATTTACTAAATAAAGCCCAACAATCTCTGATCTCACCTCTTATGTAAAATCTTTGGTATAAAGAGCATAAGTTTTAAGATTACAACCTTTTCAAGGTTTAGTTTGGCTAAATTGTTAGACTGTAGTGCCAAGCAGTGGCTGTCTGTGGTACTGACCCATGTATAAATAATAGAATACATCAAGCAATGCATTCCTGTTATTTATCTTTTGTGGTTCAAATAACCATTGGAACACATGAAAACATCTAGGGTGAAGTCTTAAAAGCTGCCTGAATCAGATTTACCACAAAGTCTGACATTGTAGAAACAGGGTCATGCAGCTGCCACTTATAACATATAGGAATAATCATTGTAATGAGTTATATGCTGTTTGGGGCTCTGAAGAAATGGGATTGCTCAAAAAAAAAAAAAAAAAAAAAGTGAGAACTAACATTTCTGCAAAACCATACTGCCACTATTGGTCACCTGGATTATGGCAAGGGCTCGCTTTTGTGATGTTTTAAAGAGAAAATGTAAGTGGTTTATCGTTAAAACAAATTTGTGTTCATTTCTAAATACAACTATGCATAGCAGGAGTTTCCAGTGTTCATATAAATAAGTCAACATACAGACATAAAGGTAATACAAGTAGAGCCATTTAAACTGAGTGGGGGAGCCACCTCTCTAGCAGACGTGATGGGTAGAACAATTTAATGTAGTAGTTGTTTTAATGACGTCGTAAAAACTCATTTTGTTACGTGCTGGATTCAGTTAGGAATCGCACAGATGCTTATGGATTCTCCCTTGCATAAAGTCCTGACAGGTCTTTCGTTTAATTGTGCCTTTGATAGAATTAAACTTTTAAAGCAGACAAATAGGACCTGTTCATCCTTGGAAGTGAATCCAAAATATCAAATATACAAACATGATACAATATATGCATACAAATAATCTAAAATTTACAATACAGTAATCATGATAAATCATCTTTTAAATAAAATGTGTTTCATTGCACTTGTTAAAAAAATTAATATGATTTTTTAAAGGCAATATGATGATTCATTTAAAAAAAAAAAAAAAAAAAAAGTGTAAAAGGTACTGTGGAATATTTCTGAAATATACATGTAAAAGACCCTCACCAGTACATATACAATCAGGGCTTGACATTAACACCTGCCAACCTGCCAAATGTGGGTAGATTTCAGCAGTGGCTTGTAACACAGTCACTTCTGCTAACCACTTTGGCAGGTTGAATTTTATATTATAATATGTACATTTTTCAATTGTAGTCTTTTAAAAAGGCATCTGAAATAATGAACTAAGTGCAATGTAGTGTTGTCAAAAATGTTGATTTTTTTTTTATACATATCGATACTGAATTATCTGAAACGCTTCCAAAACTCATTTTCTGCAGATACATGATACCAGCTGCGCTTTCTCGCTCTCTCATCTCTCCGACAGCGAGTTGACACACAAACCCGCCTCCCCTCACTCACTTGTTTCATTTGCTCTGGATGAATATTGTTGGTGTTACAAGGCTTGAATTTCGGTGTGGGATTGTGCGTAATTTTATTTATTCCAGATCCAGATTTTGTGCTCACACCCAAAGTGCACACACATAAAGCCACTCCTCAGTACTATATTGAGTTATTTTTCACTGCTTATTGAGCTTTAACAGTCAAATACACACAAAATAATGTCAAAATGCCATTTTGAGAGAAAACTGAGTGAAAATTGTGGCCAGTGAAAATGCTGAGTGGCTAGTAACTTTAAAAAACCACTAGCCACAGTGGCTGGTGAGCAAAAAAAAAATTAATGTCAAGCCCTGTATACAATGATGTCTTTGAAACTATGTATATGTAGCATGTGCATGATATCAGTGACACTCATAGAGGCACACGCATACACATGCACAATGTACAGAGAGGTGTTTGCATGTGCCGACAATTATATCCTCAGACATGCATGTATATACAAAGGCATACAAAATAAATAAATATGTGAGTAGAATGCTCTTGGTTCACGGTTTCCTTCAAAGCAGTATTTGGAACAGTCTTTGATTTACCCTATAACAGCATCTGCCTGGAGTATTTCTTTTGTGTTTGTGAACATCACGGGGCAGTTTGAGTGTAGCTGGAGGGGCTTGTCAGAGCACAAGACTGTCCATCCTCCAAACTCTTTGGCTGGGGGACATAAACACTGTGGTTTATCTGAAATCTTAATGGGACCAAAGCGTGTCACTGGACTATCCCATTTTGCCTTGGGTCAACCCAAGCTCTGGCCCCAGTAGTACTGCACTACCAGATTAGAGTCGTTTGGGGTGGTGAGGCAGCTCTAGGGTTCTGCTATTGGCTTCGCTCCACCACCCCACTGAGGGCTAGATGGCCCCCTCACTGTGTCCTGTATGGTTCGACTTGTTGTGGGCGACGCAGTTCTGTGTCTGGTTGAACAGAGCGGTGGTTTCATCGGTCACTCTGTCGTGGAGCTCTGTCAAAGTCATTTCGATTTTGGTGTACTCGCTCTCTGAGGACTGTGGCGTCTTGTCAATACGTGATGCCATGACGGCGTTCTGATACTGCTGCCGTGTTACCTGACAAAACACACGGAAAAGGGGGTTACATAAAAAAAAAACCTAAATGATCAAAATAAGGTGAATAAATTGTCCCATTGCAACATCTTACATTGTGTTCTCCTAACCAGATGGAGCAACATGTATTTTTCCATGTTAATCAGAGTTTTTGTCTTAACCAGCTGTGACAATATGCGAAAGCATTTCTACTTTAGAAGCAGTTTCTATTTCTGCGACGTTGCAGCTGGAACAACAACTTACAAACTTTGAAAATGATAATCTCAGGTACTGATTATGTGCTTAATTTAAAAGGGTCTATTGTGAGTTTGAATATAATCTTACATGACCTTTATAGCCATACTGAAGCAACAATGGATAGTTTACTTCAGATCTTGCAAATAAATTAAAGGATACAAAGATTTATTCAGACAAAGATTATATCATATTTGATACACAAATTTCTAAGGCCTCTAAATTATCAACATGATCAAAACTTTGTTGAAAAACCTGTCGCACACAGTCTTCTACATGCCTTCTGTTGTCTGATTGATAGTTTATACTTTTTTAGCAAGTAAAAGGGCTGTTAGTATAATCGTAAAATGTCTCAGGT
This sequence comes from Hypophthalmichthys nobilis, assembly GCA_037950665.1. NCBI lineage: Eukaryota > Metazoa > Chordata > Actinopteri > Cypriniformes > Xenocyprididae > Hypophthalmichthys > Hypophthalmichthys nobilis. The sequence goes on along the minus strand of CM075480.1, from coordinate 22,401,419 downwards.
CACGCATGTAACCATGGTTCCCTGAGAAGTGGAACAAGACACTGCGTCCTCTAGAGGACACTTTGGGGAATGCCTCCAGAGTGACCGATGTCTGAAGCATGTTTAAACACGACAATGTAATTGGCCGACAACAGTCCATGATGGCTCTACTGGTACAACTGTGAGTATAAATGGGAATATATTAAACGTAATCAATTTCTTTGTCTAAAGGAGACGTAGACAGGCAGGCCCCATGCATGGCAGAGAGACACAGTATCTCATTCCCCTTCTCAGGGAACCATGGTTACATGCGTAACCTGAGACATTCCCTTTTAAATGGGAAGTCACACTGCTTCCTCAAGAGGACACTTTAGGGAACAAATGCCCACACTGCCATGCTGAGGGAATGACTGCCTAAATGGCTGTGACAAGCACAAAACAAGGATTCAATGGACTTAGATGCTGGAGTCAGATTCCCTCACTCAGGTCCATGGAACTGCCAGTGACATTATTCCCTATGGCCACCACCCAAGCTCCAAGACCTATATCTTTAGATGGACAGAGCTTAAAGGTCTGGTAATGCTAGCCTCTATGCCAGATGTTATCTTTAAGGGAATACTGACACGGGAAAACAATGGTTTGCTCACCTGTCTCTCATAACCTAAGGGACCTGTCTACTTTAGAGACCCGCTATCAGAGGGAGACCTTGGTGTAAACTCATGAAGGCACCATCTGCTTGTAAAACCCAGCCTGTGGGGAGACAGCCGCAGATTCATGAATGCATAAGGAAGCTAGCCTACTTAGAAACCCGCTAAAGGGGGAGCCATGAACCTTATATATAGAGGGATCTAGTTTAACCCCCTAAACACAAGACTGGGTTTCCTAGATTAGACAAGGCTAGAACCAGGGACGATAGACCCTAAAAATACCTATGACGAAGGGTAACTATGCTCACTAGAGGAAACTAGAAACGGTTGCAATAAAAAGCTGTGCTATAGTCTCCGAGGTCTGCCTGAGCCGTAACAGAGTGTGGAGGTCCAAAGAAAAAAAGGTATCCCATTAACAGGGAGGCTACCCTCCACGATAGCCTCTTTAGTCTGGGGATCATCTCAAGCCCTCTTGTAGGAGCAGAGGACCTACTTACAGACCCCAAGGAGGAGGCCCAAGCTCGACCAGATTAACAATCTCCGGTACACGAGGAAACTGCCTGCTTAAGTAGACCCCAAGTGGGAGAGGCTATTTCTACTTATACAAGGGAGCCGCCTACTTAGTAACCCATATATGGGAGGCAGCTATGACCCTGTGAGTATGCTGGAGGTTGTATCCTAGGGAAACTGCCTATTAAAAAACCCACAAGGGTGGTAGTTCCCTCTGGATAAATGAAGGAGCCTCCCGCTTAAGGGACCCCACCTCTGGGGGAGGTAGCTAGGACTTCATTGCCACAAGGGAGCTGCCTACTTATAAGACCCTGATAAGGAGAGGCAGCTGCAACCTTGAACTTTAGCATACTAGAAAAAGGGAGCCACCTGCTAAAAACTTGGAGATGGCTGCCCAAGATAATTATAAGGGGGCTGGCTACTTCCTCATACATAAGCTCCCCTTACCTTGGAGATTGCAAGAACAGAACGACTCTCTAGCAATGCTCCGGTTTAAGTTCAGTAGCCAGGGAGGCTTACAGAGAGCCTAGCAACTTTGCCCCTTGCTGAGCTCATGGGATGGAGGCCTCAGCACTATGTCCTATGCCTGTCAAGGAGCTCGGGAGTGAAGGCCTCTAACAGAACTACTCTCTATAACAAGAGGAGGCCTAGCAACGCTCTGGCTGAGCCCATGGGACGGAGGCCTCAGCATTCTGTTCTGCGCCTGTCAAGGAGGCTACATAGAGCCAGTAGCTTGACACAATATTGGACGGAGCTCAGGGGAGTGCAGGCCTCCAACAGAACGACTCTCTATAGCGAGAGGAGGCCTAATAACGCTTCAGTTTAAGTACAGTACAGTAGCCAAGGAGGCTCACAGAGAGCCTGACAACTTGGCACCACAACTAGCCTTCCTCGGAAGGGATAGGGGGCATATACACTACCGGTCAAAAGTTTGGAATCGGTAAGATTTTAAATGTTTTTAAAAGAAGTTTGTCTGCTCACCAAGGCTGCATTTATTTAATTAAAAATACAGTAAAAACAGCAATATTGTGAAATATTATTACAATTTAAAATAACTGTTTTCTGTTTGAATATATTTTATAAAGTAATTTATTCCTGTGATCAAAGCTGGATTTTCAGCATCATTACTCCAGTCTTCAGTGTCACATGATCCTTCAGAAATCATTCTAATATGCTGATCTGCTGCTCAAGAAACATTTATTGTGTACAATTATACAAAATATTTGTGTACAATATTTTTTTTTTTTTTTTCAGGATTCTTTGATGAATAGAAAGTTCAAAAGAACAGCATTTATTTGAAATATAATCTTTTGTAACATTATAAATGTCTTTACTGTCACTTTTGATCGATTTAATACATCCTTGCTGAATAAAAGTTAATTTCTTTAATTTATTTAAAAAAAAAAAAATTCTTACTGACCCCAAACTTTTGAACGGTAGTGTATAATGTTACAAAAGCTTTGTATTTCAGATTAATGCTGTTCTTTTGAACTTTCTATTCATCAAGGAATGAATAGAAAAAAAAAAGTACATAACTGTTTTCAACATTGATAATAATCATAAATGTTTCTTGAGCAGCAGATCAGCATATTAGAATGATTTCTGAAGGATCATGTGACACTGAAGACTGGAGTAATGATGCTGAAAATTCAGCTTTGCCATCACAGGAATAAATTACTTTATAAAATATATTCAAACAGAAAACAGTTATTTTAAATTGTAATAATATTTCACAATATTACTGTTTTTACTGTATTTTTAATTAAATAAATGCAGCCTTGGTGAGCAGACGAAATTTCTTTTAAAAAACATTAAAAATCTTACCGATTCCAAACTTTTGACTGGTAGTGTATCCTGCCATTCAGGAGTGCAGGCACTCAACTCTTATCCCTTAAGAGAGAGTCAAGCCTGGGTGAAACCAATTACTGTGAACGCATCACAAAAAGAATTTAACCTCAAGCACACTTTGTCAAACATCAGATTCTCTGAAAAGAATCACTCTGAAAAGAATCATACGAGAACAGACACAAATGCATTGCTATGAGTGGCTTAAATTCCCTCAAGAGTCGAACATGCTCATGCAAACAGCTCTTGTAGTCAGTCTCGTAAATGCATCATACCTAGCGCATCCAAATTCTTCAAAGAGTCAACAGCATCCCACACAAATGCGTGTCCTACATCCCTCAAGAATAGAGGCAGCGCAAAAGAAGCTTTCCATTGAGAAAAATCACAAAATGCTTGGCATATTTTCTTCATGATATTCGCATTGACACGTACACAAACAATAATATATGTGCCTGTTTATACTCATGGTCGTAGTGAGGACAGTAGTGACGACGTCACGGACTATCGTCGGCCAATGACATTGTCGCATTTAAACACGTGCTTCAGACACCGGTCACGCTGGAGGCATTCCCCAAAGTGTCCTACAGAGGACGCAGTGCTAGTTCCCATTCAAAAGGGAACTGTTCATCTTCAGGTCATGGTACAACTGTCTTAAGCAACTTAGTTTTACTTCATTATCCATGCATTATTTTTTTTTTAAATCATGTTAAAATCTGAGTATCAAATATGATGCATCAGGCTTTTAAGGAACATTTATTTGTACATCTCTCAATCATCATTGTATTGCATTGCATTATATGTTTTGCCCCCCACAATAAAAACTACTTTGATCTTAAAATTAAACACATCATCTTACTAAGGCATATTATTAGGAGATACTGAGTGACTACTGATATTTATATACTTGCATATATTTATATATTTATTTTATGTACTGTAAGTAGTCTGCTATACTGTTATAAAGATCTCATCGATTTACATTTAAAGCTATCTGAATCTTCCTTTTTTTTAATAAATATGCACCGTGTTTTATTCCACCTCGAGTACACACTTCTATATCATACTATGAGCCACGAAACTTGATGTATCAAATACGATACTCAACAAAAAATAAATATGTAAACTTTTTTTTCTCTGATTTTGAAAGGTTTAAGAAACAATTCCATTTTTCATACACAGATTTATATTATTTCAGGTTCCACAAAGAGTAGGCGTGAAACGGATCATAGCTGGTCCGTGATCTGTACGAACCATGCCCCATGGTTCGGAACGCATGTGATTCACAGATTAATTGCATTTAACCATTGTATAGTACAAGTTTATAATTTGCACTTGTTTCTAAGTCTTGCCAATTTAAAACACTCAAGCGTTTTTAAACCATTCAAGTGTAAGAAGAGGCAAAAGAGATCTCGATTCTTAATCAGGCGCTGTTTTCTGTGCACACACTCAAAGCATGCACGCACACAGAGGCGCCTTTCTGATGGCACGTGAACACATAACAGAGCTCTGTTTCGTGACTCCGTGCGCTCGAACGGACACATACAGACACAAAATGATCTCAAAATACCCATCTCGACAAGTATTCTTGTATACAGAAATCAGATATGTTTCATCATTTCATCATTCCACGCATTCGGTTGTGCATTCGTACATTGTTTCCATGCCTTTAGTGACAGCAGCTTAAAAATAAAATAACTGCAATGTCATTAAATGTCAAACAACAAAACACAGCTTTAACAATGATTAATCTATATTTAATTTATACAGTGAACACTATGCATGCACTGTAATTACAATTATATTTATATGACTGCATTTCTGTACCTGAATACTACTGCTAGACCTAACTGTAACTGTTCTATAGTGTTTATCTAGGTTTTAATTTGTGCATTCTTATTTTGGTCACTTGTTTTTAATAATGTTTATTAGTTAGTTTTTGCTGTGGTATCATAGTACTTAAAGTGTTCTTTAAGTAATAAATGGGAAGCAAAGTTTAATTTGTCTCAAACCCCCATTTTTATTTGTATTTTATTTATTTATTTATTCTTTTGCTGATTCAAAAAATGATCCGATCCGTGACTCGAAAACCATACTATGATCCAAACCGTGAGTTTTGCTATCCATTGCACCACTAACGAAGAGCCTTTAACATCCATGGAACCTTTCAATTGCATTTGGGCTTTGGGAAGCCCAAAATGGTTCTTCTATGGAATTGCTGTGAAAACCTTTTTATTCCTAACCTTTACTTTAAAGAGAGCTCATTCCATGGCTCATTCCATTATTTTAAAGAGAGCTCATTTCATCAGAGCCCATGTTAATAACCACCAAGGCAGAGCTCATGTCTCCATCTGCCACAGACACTAAACCAGTGCCCACGCATGTCATAAACCCCTACTTAGTGCCCAAGTTCACATCTGTCCCAGAGCCAACACCTAAATCCACATCTGCCATTAAGCCACAGCCAAAGTTTGTAATTGAGCAACAGTCTATGTTAGCCACCGATCCATGGCCACAGTCTACCACTTAACTACAACCATTAGGCCACAGTTTAGACCACAGTCTGAACCCCAAGCCCTGCAATGGGCACCACAATTACAACAAAAAAGTGCAATGGTTGTCTTCTGAAGAATTGTATTGATTCTGATTGTTTTGGGCATGCTGGTTATGTAAACCACAAGTGAGTTGGTGTGTTTGTGCAATTCTGTTTACCTTAATGTACTGGACGTCTGACACAGCTCTGACAGAATAGTCTGGCACATAGATCTGCAGGAAGGCATTGAGCTGGTTGTTACTGCTGCCCAGTGATGGTGTAATGGCTTCAATCCGCTCGCTACGATTTAACGAGTCAGAATGGTTCAGTCCAAATGACCGAGGTGGGGATTTGTTTTCTGCAGAGGAAAAAGGAAAGCATTGTGACTTCAGTAATCAGGAAAAAAACATAAACACATAAAATCAAGGGCATGATAGGGAGGGGAACACAATGTAAAACTTGTCAGCCTTGCTCATGAATATGAATTATCTGACATAATGATTGATTAGCCTGATGTAGCAACAATGGTTCAACCAATGACATGAGTAAGGGGCTTTTTATTCTGAATTACACACTTTACAATTCAATTAACACTTAATTTTTTTAATAATTGATATGAATAAATGAAAAATTGAATAAAAGAATACTTTTACTCAGCAAGCATGCACTAAATTGATCAAAAGTGACTAAGGATTTAAAAAAAAATTTTGTGCACCAAATCATCATATTAGAATGATTTCTAAAGTATCATGTGACACTGAAAACTGGAGTAATGGCTGCTGAAAATTCAGCTTTGACATCACAGGAAAAAACCAAAAACAATTATTTCATAATATTAATATTTTTACTGTATATTTGATAAAATAAATGCAGCCTTGGTGAGCATAAGAAACTTCTTTCAAAAACCTTACTGACCCAAAGTTTTGAACAGTAGATGTTTATGGCTTTTCGTACACCAAACCCTTTTAGTGACTAGACCCTCAAATCCAACTTTATAGAGACAATAAGTAGCACATGGTATATTATTATTTTATAATAGCTTGTAACAGCTTTTTAGAACTCAATAATTGCATTGCTAGTTATGAAGGGAGTGTTTCATGTATGTAAAAGGGTTGCCGCTGGCAAGGGTATGATAAAAAGCCTAAGAGCTTTCAAAGTGAAGACTGGCTTATTTTTAATTAAACACAGCTTATGTTTTCCACTTCATAAAGAGGGGGAATTTACAAGTGCACACACACAAACATTCACTTTACTCACACACAAAATACTCGCTAACAGACACTCAAATATGCACACTTCCACACTCCAGCACATACATTTATCCTTTCTTTCTTGCTCCTACACATACACATGTATACACACACACACCGGTTTCCACAGTGGGGTGTGTTAATGCCACAATTTGGTTGGAATGTATGTAATCCGTGTTTGGATGTGTGAGTGGAGTGGGGGAGCCACCGCGTCTTTAGTTCAAGGCTCCAATGCTGGCCTGAAGGGGCCCAACTCTGAACCCTACATGCTGGTAGTCAGCATGAGGTATGTGAGAACCGGGAACAGTATGTGTGTGCATGTGTGTGTGGGTGACTATGTACAGAGGTGTCTGTGTGTGTGCGTATGGCCCTGCTGTCACCCTTTACTCCAGGAGGCCTGTGAAATAGAAATGTGTGGGAGGGATTCTGTGGGTTTCCTGTAACATACGGTATGATTTACAGTGAGTAACAGACAGACTAATGTCTGACCTTTCCATTGTTTGATTAGTCATTTTGGTTTAACTATACCTGGATATCCAGCAAAAGACTCAGCCCTACTGACCACAAAGGGACGAGGAACTGCAGAGAAATATAAATAATAGGAGGAAGAGAAAAGCATCTGAAGAGGGTGGGAAACAAATCTATAAGGTGACTGAAAGGTAGAAATGGGAACAGAACTGAAGAGCTCTAGGAGTAAAGAAATCACTAAATACCACTTGTTTTAATCAACATTAGAAAAGATTCTCTGTTACCCCCATAACAAAGCTCTTTTGGTATTACTGTAGGCCCATGTTCTCACCACCAGAGGTCACCTATGTTCTGTGATTGTCCCCTAACTAGTGGCACATGTGACACTTGGTTCAAATTTGGCAGAATATTCAACCCCTATCAATTTCTGATGGATCTAAATATGTTCAACATGATTTGAAAATACCCTACAATTATTTCAAAAGAGTTAGTGGATGCTTCCCCCCCAAAGACTTTTATATACTTTTATGTTCAGTTGGATCAATAAAATGTGTAATCTATGAAGTAGAAGAATGGTTTATGATTAGTAGTAATAAAAATAATAACAACAATAATTCCATTCATCCATCCATTTTCCAAACCGCTTGTCTTATGCAGGACTGTGGTAATAACAATAATAATAAATTTTATTATTTTTGAACATTAGTGTCTTTTATCATTTGTATTTATATATTAATCAATCCTGAACACTGATACCTGCACAAATACTGTATGTCTACTGTGAAATAAACAATATAGCAGAATCTCGATTGTTTCACAGATTTCTTCTGAGCACAAAACAAATGACAGTCTTAAAATCTCTTGCCATTCTTTTTGCCACATGACTTCTGGAACGAAAGCTTCTGTGATACGGTGTTATTTTCTGATAGTGTCTGAAGCACATTCTGCATACAATAATGCCTGACTGGGATTAGTGCATCAAAGTACCAAATCATAGTACATTGAAAACAGTATGTCAAAAGTGCCAGAATGAGGCTCTGCTTCCTGTGGATCTTCAAAGTATGTATCTGTGCATACTTTTTGGGCTAATACTGCCCACAACTGCTTGCACTGTTGCAGGGTATGTGGGTGTATCATGTGTATAGATGGAATTTTGCATTGCAGTATTATTTTTTAAAACCACCATAAAACCTTTAATGTAAAGTATGTAATTTTCTAAAATATTTAGGCCTACATTTAAGATTTATGTATTTAAATTGCATATAAAATATCCATCTCTTTGGATTACACAGTTTTAACATTATGTAATTTAACAATAATGTGATGTAGATTTGTCAGTCATACTTGAATGAAACGGGCAAGAAACATGTATGCACTCAAATCATGGTATAGTTTATTATTATCTATTTGAATCTATTTGATTTTATATGAATGATCAAAAGCATTTATTAAAATTGCTTAGAATAAGCACAAATCTGTTCATTGTGGGAAAAATAATTACATTTATTCAGTTAAAAAGTATAAATATGTTTAAAGTATGTCTAGCTGTGGAACAAGTAATATTCAATTAGTTAAATGTATGATTTAAAACAAATTGGACTTGATGATTGATGACAAATATATAAACCTGGTTATTGTTTATTTAAAACGCATTCAGTTTATCAGTAGTATTACAGTACAATAGTACTATTACTATTTTATAACAAATATGCATCTGTTTAAGTTTATTAGTTTATGGTAAAACTGTGTAATACAAACATGGAAATGTTACATGCGATTAAAATACATAAAACGTAAATACCAATAAGTACCAGCGTACATAGTATATATGCTACTTTTAGTACTTTGTAGAAATATGCAAATGAATGACTTTTATTTATTTGTAATTACCTGGAGAAGCGGTGAGAGCCATGATCCCATACGAGGAGAAAGCTCCAGCTTCAAACTTCATTCCCTCCTTCCCTGCCTCCACTTCCACCTTCCCCTTAGAGAACAGATCACATTGAAGGCCAGACTTTTAAATATAGCTAAGAACTGTTTTTAAACAACTTTAAGTAGATACTTTTACTACTAATGGAGTTTTTTGCAAAAGAAGGCTTTCAGTAATTCCTTTAGAAGCACGGCTGTCTTTCACAATACTCACTAAACAAAACATTCTTCTTTCACGTAGGTACCTTAGTTCTTTCATACTGGGCGTGTTAAATACTTGCGAAAATCCCAGCTTGTTCTAGGCTAATAACCTCAATCCTTACTCTCTATGCCCTCCACGGCCCTGGACCAAGCAACCAAGCTGACCTGCAGAATGAGGATGAAATAGTCCACGGGCTTGTTGCGGTGGAAAAGGTAATGCTCGATGGCCTTCTTATTCTTCTCATTATATTTGACCTCCTGGATGACGTTGGGGTGCTTGAGGAGGCGCAGAAGGATCTTCTCAGACATCTGGCTGGGACTGAATGGCTCAACTTCTGTAAAACAAAAGAAGACATGACATCATCTTCCTGTTCCTATGGGTTTTTTCACAATTGAAATTGTTACCTCAGAGTCATTCTAAACCATGGTTAAAGGTAATGTTGCATTTTCAGGTTTCAAAACTTCACAAGGTATATTAGTAAACCCTGGGTTAACTATGCTCTAACATTTTTTAGACGAATACAGCTTGTGGCAGGTAAACAAAATTTTTTTAGACAACATTTTTTTTAGACGAATACAGCTTGTGGCAGGTAAACACTCTGTCTTAATAACTGCTTGTCCATCTGTGACGCTGGTCTGACTGTTTTTGGTCTTCTAAAACATACAGAAGCAAAAATAAATTTTCATTTCTGGTAACACCGTCAGCTCTCAACATTTGTATTGTTCTCTCAAAAGCTGATCCTAAACACAGCATGATGAGCACTGTTGTGTCTACTGTGATGGTTGTCTGTTGCTAAAGAACTCACTGTAACTTTGTTCTGTTTACAGTATCTGTGTCACCTGGCAGCTGGTCGCTCCTTGACCATGAACGCTAATAGTATTGTATTTGTTAATCAATGATTAGCATAAGCCCCAAGGGGAAAGTTCTTACCAAATCCTCGAATTAGGTTTAAAGGGGAATACCACTCAGAATGTTTGGCATGCCCTTTTTGTCTCTATTATACACAAACACCCTTGGGACTATTTAACAGCAACTTGATGGACAGTAATGCAAGGGGAAATGACTTGCAGGAGGTTGAGCCAAATGCCTGAAGAGTTTTGCAAGAATGCAAGAAACAGCAATTATACATCAAGGCTACATTTATTTGATCAAATATTACAGCAAAACGTTTTTAAATAACTGTTTTCTATTATTCATGTAATGGCAAAGCTGAATTTTCAGCATCATTACTCCAGTCTTCAGTGTCACATGATCCTTCAGAAATCATTCTAATATGCTGACTTGCTGCCTAAGAAACATTTCCAATTATTATCATGTTGAAAAGAATCATGCTGCTTAATATTTTTGTGGAAACTATGACATATTGATTCTTTGATGAATACAAAGTTGAAAAGAACAGCATTTATTTAAAATGTAAGTCTGTTACATAAGTTTTTTAATCAATTTAATGCATCCTTGCTGAACAAAAGTAATGTTTTCTTTTTTAAAAAAAAAAAAAAAAAAGAGATGTGACACAACAACAACAACATGTTTTAATTCCTTCTTTCAACTGTTTGTTGGCTTTTTCCAGGGCTTGGAGATAATTCTTTTTATACACTAATCAAGCAGGCCACCATTCTCTAAACATTGCTCAAACTTTAGTATACAAACAACATCAACTTCATGACTTCCACCAAAAACTGTTGAGATTTACTTGTACAAGAATGTTGCTTTAGATGTTGTTTATGGTAAAAGTGACAGAAAAACTTTTTATATGTTTCAAAATATTGTCAAAATATTGTAATATATATATATACACACACACTACCAGTCAATAGTTTGGACACGGTAAGATTCTTAATGTTTTTAAAAGAAGTTTGTCTGCTCACCAAGGCTGCATTTATTTAATTAAAAATACAGTAAAAACAGTAATATTGTGAAATATTATTACAATTTAAAATAACTGTTTTCTGTTTGAATATATTTTATAAAGTAATTTATTCCTGTGATGGCAAAGCTGAATTTTCAGCATCATTACTCCAGTCTTCAGTGTCACATGATCCTTCAGAAATCATTCTAATATGCTGATCTGCTGCTCAAGAAACATTTATTGTGTACAATATATATATATTTTTTTTTCAGGATTCTTTGATGAATAGAAAGTTCAAAAGAACAGCATTTATTTGAAATATAATCTTTTGTAACATTATTACATTGAATGTCTTTACTGTCACTTTTGATCGTTTTAATACATCCTTGCTGAATAAAAGTATTAATTTCTTTTCAAAAAAATAAAAATAAAAATTCTTACTGACCCCAAACTTTTGAACGGTATTGTATAATGTTACAAAAGCTTTGTATTTCAGATAAATGCTGTTCTTTTGAACTTTCTATTCATCAAGGAATCCTGAAAAAAAAGTACACAACTGTTTTCAACATTGATAATAATCATAAATGTTTCTTGAGCAGCAGATCAGCATATTAGAATGATTTCTGAAGGATCATGTGACACTGAAGACTGGAGTAATGATGCTGAAAATTCAGCTTTGCCATCAGAGAAATAAATTACATTTTAAAATATATCAAAATAAAAAAAATATTGCTGTTTTACTGTATATTTGGTCAAATAAATGCAGCTTTGGTGAGCCTAAAAGACGGCACTGTATGTTAAACAGAATCAATCGCATCTGTAGTGGCTCCTGCAGTTCCTGCTTGTGGCAAAGCATCACTGATGTTTATCTCACCTTATTTATCTAGTATGATATTTCATGTTTAATCAAATTGCTTCCCACAGCCTGGCTATAAAAAAATCTGTCAATTCAGTATAGCAACAAAAATGTTAACAATAGCAAAGATCCTGCTCGGGCTTCTACACCAAATCTTTTTCCTTTCTTGGAGAAACACACTTTATAAAACAAAAAAAGTAAGAAACGGAAAGTAAGTAAGAAAGAGTGAGAAAAGATTTGCAGTGCTTAAAGTCATTCTTTTATACAACCCAAACAAGACGCTTCTTTTTAAATACAAACCTTAGAATGCAAACCCCTAAAAAAACATCAACATCATGGCACTACTTTCACCAAAAACCAGAGGCAAAGCTCCTCCTCTGTGTGAGTGCCCTAACCATACTACAGTCACAGGACACACTGGGGTAAATCAAGCAGCAATGCAGTACACTTGCCTGTTGCTAGGAAACGCAGAGTGGCCAGTAGAAGCTGAGGTGATATTTTAACCTTCATTTCATTGTCCATGTGCTTGAAAGCCGAGAAATCCTGCTTCCTCTCTCGATGGGTGATTTTCTTTTTTGTTTTGTTGTCAGCTGTTGGAAAAATAGGATGACAGTGGAAGAAAGTTTTTTAAAATTATATTTATGAATGATGTGTAAAACATCTTGCCTCATATGCTTGTAAAAAATTGGGTAACACTTTACAACAAGGTTCCATTTGTTAACATTAGTTAACCACATTGGTTGACATGAACTAACAAAGAAAAATATTCTAAAGCATTTAATCATATTTAATGTTCATTTCAACATTTACTAATTTTATAACCGTGCTTCCAGCACTGCCTGTGTTAAGGCGGACTTTGTGATATCCAGTTTATAAAATCTGATGAACGTGTGTAGAGAGGCCCAGTCTGCTGCCGCACACACATCTTCCATAGATATTCCTATAAATTAGGCCCACGAAACAGCCATTCCCCCATGTAGAATGGGCTCTCAGGTTTCCTAGTAATAGCTGACCCTTTACTGAATATTGATAGCATCTACTATCCAATGAGAAAGTTGTTGTTTTTGCAGTGCTTGCCTCTTCTTTGGGGTTTGCAAAACACACAAAGAGATTGTCTAAGAATGTCTAATTGTCTAAAACTTTGTATCCTATATAGATATATCCACAATCCCCTCACTGGACATAAGTGCTGCAGACTTTCCTCCCATGGGGATTCTGATAGAGGAGAGTGAAAGGCTTGAACCTCTACTTCCATGAATGAATAGCCCGGCTTGATCAACTTGGGTATAAATGCTGGATTTGGGTGCAAGATGAACCTGCATGTAATTCTCCAATCCACTTTATAGAGGTCAGAGCAAGCAAAGCTGTATGACATTTTTAATTTCTGCTTCCTCCAAGGGTTCAAACGGGGCTTCCCTGAGTGCATCCAGGACCAAGGACAGATCCCCTGCTGGTAACATAGGTCTGAGAACTGGTCTCAGGTGGTGCACACCCTTCATAAATCTAATTATAATAGGATACTGTTTCACCATTAAATCTCATGTGACATGATGAAATGGCCGCCAGGTACACTTTGATTATAGAGAATGCCTTCCCTTCATCTAGTATCTCCTGAAGGAAGGTAAGAATGCCAGGTACTGAGGAAAGGAATGGTATATTTTGTCTTTCCTGACACCATGTCTCAAATTTTCTGGTGGATTGCACTCTAGCACTCTGGATGGTAAAAATCACATTCTGGGGTAGGCCTAGAGCATTCAGGTTAGACCTATCACAGGCCAGACCCCGAGATTCCACCTCTGTGGATGTGGATGAAAAATCCTCCATCCTGCTAGAGAGAGGAAGTCTCTGGGCTGAGGAAGGTACCACGGACCTGAATACAGCAGTTGAACTATCTCCGCTGTCCATGGCCTCCCATTCACCTCCAAAGCAAACAGATCCACATTTGCCAGGCCACATTTGTCCAATATCCCCTGAACCACCTTTGGGTGGAGCCTCCATTCCCCTAGGTGATGATTCCCCTGATATTTACTAGGCCTCGAACATGTGTCATGAGGGACAGCAAGTGTTTCCTGTTCCATAGCAGCACTCTCCTTGCCAGGCATGCAGATTTCTCGACCGGATGCCTCCCTGCCTATTTATTCCCTGTCTTGCCAAATGAGCAGAGCCCTGAGACAGTGGCCTGAGACCTCATTGTGCAGATATCTGGAGGGATATAATTTCAGATAAGTGGTCCATCTCTGAAAATCTCTCATGAACAACAGCCCCAAAGGCACTACTGCTATGACTGAAGCCATGAGTCCCAGTCATCTCAGACACAGTCAAAAAGAGACTGTCTTCCCCAGGCGAAACTGATTCACACAGTTCCATAAACTCCCCCTTTTCTGCTCCGAGAGGGTTATTGAGTTCAGGTTCAAACCCAGAAATACCACTGATTGTGTTGGGGTTACAAGCTCTACACAACAAATCACTACAAACCCCAGAGAATTTAAATGTATTAATACTGCCCTTGTATGCAACTCCGCCATCTTCCTTGATCTGGCACAGATTAACCAGTCGTTGAGATATGCAAATATACTTATGCCCTACTGGCTCTATGGTGTCAATGCCACTTTCACACATTTTGTGAAAATGCAGGGTGCTAGAGAAAGGCTAAACGGTAGAACCCTGAACCCATATGTTGTGCCTTTGAACGCAAACCTCTGCGCTGGGGATGGATCTGGATGTGAAAATATGCATCCTTTAGATCGATTAAGGTGAACCAGTCTGCCCTCTGTATAGAATGAAACTTTTTTTATGCATCAGCATTCTGAACTTGTAATTCCTCAGGTTTCTGTTTAAAACTCTGAGGTCCAGAATAGGGCGTATGCCTCCCACTTTCTTTGGAACAAGAAAATACTGACTGAAGAACCCCTTCTTTGATTCCCTCTGCCGGTATCACCTGAATTGCTTTATTGCTAAATTTATTTCCTGTCTCAAAACATTTGCATTCTCTCCCTTTACTTTTGACTGTCTTATCCCTGAGAAACATTTTTTTTTTTTTGTGTATGGCTGCTTTGCATGAGAGAATTGTTTAAATTTAGAGAGGGAAAAAACAAGAGGCCACGCTGTGTTTTTGTGTGTAAACACTCTGCTTTCTTTGATTCGACAACACAGGAGAAATGAGTGACAGTGCTTCTTGACATTCTCTACCTGAACCCGGGGTGTGTGCAGTGGTTGGTGAGTACTTTTGTTTCACATCACTGTTTCACAGACAGCGCAAGAAAAAGACTGGGGTTTGCTAAACCGCCTGTTTCTTCCTTCTGCCCCTCACAGTCTGGGGGAATTGCCACCTGAGCAAAGGACTTTCATTGCCAGGAGGGAGGTTGTTTATCCTGGTCATATGGAATTCCCCCCGCGAGGATGCTTGTCCTCCTACCGCTCCCACATGTGAGATTCGTCACTGTGCGGATCTCCATCCATACCTCAGTCACGTCTTTTCCCTAAGACAAGGCCCCTGACATCTCCTTCTCTAACTCGGTGCTGTAAACCAAAAGAAAAGTGATTGCATTGATAGCGCGCTCCCATCTGAGCAAAAGATTTATAAATCTTTTCAAAAATCAATGGTGAAAATCGATCAGATCTTTGAGGCAGCTTAAGGGCAACGGTGGATAATCTGAACACCGTCTCTGGATGACAGTCATATTTCCCAGCATTTCAGTAGATCACCTATGCATTTCTGGAAAGGTGGAAGTGTCTGATGAACTGTCGAGGTGGTAGGAAGTAGGAATTTCCCGTCTAGCCTTGAGTCTGGGAGAGCCGACAGCCAGTCAATGCCCAACCGGTTTGCCACCTAATGGCAAGCCTCATGCAGAGTTACGCACCCTGCTGCCGTCTGCTGGTCATCTATCCCTGTAAGGTAACCTGGGAACTCCATTTGGGGAACAAACGGATCTTCCTCGTCCTCCTCCTTGCCCTCATCTGACAGATATTCCGAGGCAGCAATGGAAGCGGAATCATTGTGAAGTGAAGCGACGTGACGTGACGTGAAGGCCAAGTATGGTAACCCATACTCGGTATTTGTCCTCTGCACTCACATTAGGGGCAGTGAGTAGTGAACACACACACACTGCAAGTCGTGGACACACACCTGGAGCAGTGGGCAGCCATTTGCTTCGGTGCCCGGGGAGTGATTGGGGGTTAGGTGCCTTGCTCAAGGGCACCTCAGTCATGGGTATTGAGGGTCGAAGAGTGCACTGTTCATTCACTCCTCCACCTACATTTTTCCTGCCGGTATTGAAAATCGAATACGCAACCTTTGTGTTACAAGTCTGACTCTCTAACCATTAGGCCACAACTGCATCTGGTAGGACCTTCGGGAATGGTTCGATTTACATCTCGAAAACGATCGGTTCCCCAAGCATGTCGGAAGGAGTAAGCTGATCAGCCAAAATCGTCATCAGCATAGGAGATTGCACTTTCTTCCGGGGATGCCAAGCTGTCTCTACCCTGTAAGGGATCATGACACACATCCTGTACAAACACCGCTCTCCTGCGCAGCACTCCAGTTGAAATTTTGCTGCACTGCTTACAGGAGATTGGTGTCTGTAAAGCTGCTTGGGCATGCTCTGGGCCCAGACATGTCGGGCTTACCACATGCAGATCCCTAGCTGCAATAGCGAATCCACATCCCACAGGACAAGTGCGAGAAGGTGCTCTGAACTTGTTAGACTCCATAGAAGAAGCCATGTTCAACTGGTAAGTGAACTTTTTGTCTATTATATATGCTTGGTTAAACGTTTCACTACACTTCTTGTTTTATTTGGCCTGACGCCCTACGACAAGTGGTAGCTTGTCTTTTGGACAGTTTAATCTTGCCAAACTAACACTAAGGGTTCGTAGCTTGGATGCAGCGAGAGAAGAGATGTAGGATGCCATTTTGGGCCAGCGCTGCTGTTTATATAGGATGGGGTGGGGCTTCCCGGGAGCACTAGCCTGATAAGCATGATTGCATAGGGCTTCACGGATGGCCAGGCAAGAGGCGTTTCCCATAGTGAGATGTTGAACGAGTTAACTGAAAGAGAATTAATGTTAACTAATGAAACCTTATTGTAAAGTGTTACTGTAAAAGGTAAACAGTTTTTGTAATGTCAAGCTATTGAAATTGAACTACATAAAACTGTTCTATACTAACAAGTACTAAATGCAACATATTTTAACAAGCTAGTATTGTATAACTATTTCATAACACATAAGATACAGGACAAAATCCACATTTCTCTATGACACTGTCATTTTGCAATGTACTATTTAAACTGCTCTTTGTAAAAACACATGCAAAAGTACATGACATTCATGGCACATACTATATAAGTCTGTCTCATCCAGGATTTCAGACTTGATGATTTCTTCAATGACATCCTCCAGGGTGATAATGCCAAGAACTTCGTAGAATGGGTCACCTTCACCTTCATTGTTAACACGCTGGACTATTGCCAGGTGAGATTTACCTAGAATATAATAGGTTGATTAAGACACACATTTTAAAACAGTTTAAGCTGTTTGCATATAAAGGAATATTCAAAGTGTATTCAAACTGTATCAAAATGTAATCAAGCTTAAAGTTATAGTTCACTCAAAAATGAAAATTCTGCCATAATTTACTTTTCAAAACTATATGACTATTTTCTATTTAGAATACAAAATAAGATATTTTAAATAATGTTCCAACAGTTGTGTCCATCAAAAGTCAATGGGGTCCAAAAACCACTGACTTTTATTGCCTTTCAAAATTCTGAAGAACGTCAAACAGGTTTGAAATGACATGAGTGTTTAAATAACATCATAATTTTCATTTCTGACCACACGCACATATCCTACAATGTTTAACTGCTTTTGGCAGCCTGATAATGGTATTGGCATCAAAATGTTTGGCATTAGCAACATTTTTTTTGTGGTTTATACACCAAATCTTAACAAATTATTAAACATACGTACTGTACCTTTACAACCAACACTCTAGGGTATCTCAAGAGTGTCTCTGGCATGAAGCCACACACACTCTTTCTCTGCTAAGTTTAAAAGTCTGACCCTGTTTCCCAAAACACTGAAGTGTTTTGTCTTTGATATTGAAGGTCTAGAGGTCTAGAGTAACTGGGTTCATTCTCAAAATATTGTGTATTGTGTCTTTGAACAAAAGTAGTCCAGTCTTGGTAAGATATCTCCACTGGAGTGGACAAATATGTCATAAATATTGTGTTCTCTATATATATTAAAAAAATAAATAAATCTTTTAAAGAAAGATTGAATGAGCTCCTGCTTCTGATAATTGGTGTTTATTTCAACTAAATAAAACTGAAACCCTGTAAAAAGGACAAGGGTGAACCTTTCAAGTTTCTCATGAAGCTTTAATACATATCCCAAAGACAAAAGAGAAAACCTATTTTTGTGTATACTGTCAAGAAAAACACCAAACAAATTCTTTGCCTTTTCTCAGCTTGTGAACTTTTAGAAGGAATTTTCCAGAGGGCCAGGCTAATATTAGCCCTGAAATGAAGTTTCCATTCCACTTGGGCAATATTCTCACCAAAGCGACTGCTGGGTGATCTGATCTGTCTCAGAGCTGGTCGTTTATATGCAGATGGCCATTTGCTAAAATACTAGGAAGCCTGGGACGCACTTGTGGCAAACCCCATGACAACACACAAACAATGATTGGCTATAAATCTCTGCTTAAGGAGTGTGGCCTTAACTTGAGTGTGTGTACCTTCTTTTCCTTATTTTGCCACTGCAATGAACCTACAGCATATACCTTGATTCACTAAACATCCAGGAATATGTTGGAACAAGTGTAGTTTATGTTTGCAATCTTGTTTTATTTTTTTATATCACCAAATTTTGGAGTTAATGAAAATATTAAAAATAACTGAACTGTCTTATTATCTCATGTAATTTAATTATGAAATTTAAGTAATTTCATTCTAATTTTATTAATACTCAAAGGTCAGTTATACTGATGACCTGATCTGGAATTCTTGTCCAACCCCATCTGCATAACTAAATCTCATTTATGGTCAGATAAACCTAGTCAGTTAAATGGCTAAACATCAAAAGGAACACTTACTAGGAAACAAAGTTACACTAGTTCTAATGGGTGATTATGTGATATGTGACAATGAAGTAACTCGATGGTAAAGGTTACCAGTGTTATCACAGCAAACAACTCCACAAGATAGTATTTAAATAATATCAGTCAATCCTTTGTATGCAAGTGGAAATGAATCACCCTTAAAGAGAGGACGTAAGGGCAAGGGTCAAGGGGTAGTAGAAGTCACAAGACTAAATAAATAAGTGCTCAAGCATTAAATCTCAGCACAAAAAGAATGGTTTATTCAGGCCACAGTGGAAAAAAAACATGTTTACTTTATGTATTTTCCTTCATAGTTTCCCTGGAGTACACCATATCTCACCCCTTCAAGGAAACAAGGATATTAGCTTCTCCTCTGTTCTCTGTGGGGATTATTTCTATCCCAAGGTAGAGAAAAAAAAGAAAAGATTACAATTATGTTTCATTATTTGTGGAGTCACAGCTTGAAAAATAAAGAAAACTCACTGGATTGAAGCTATACTGCTGTAAAAAAGAAAAAGAAAAAAGTGTGTTTTATAATTCTGAGAATAGATATGCTTTTATTAATAAAATCACTGCAGTGATTTCTAATAACTATCTGTTTGAATAATGGACGATGTAGAAAACCGACACAGTCATTATATTTGCAATTTAATTGGATGCCATTAGTGGTACAAAAATATACACAGCAGCTTTAATGTTGCTTTGACGCTTTTTATATTATTGGGCAAAACTTTGTGAGCCAATAAGTCTATTAAAGTTTAGCAGTGAATGAAGCACTGCTCACAAATAAGTGAGCAAACCAAACCTAGCAAGTGGAATCTAATGCAAAATGTTCATTGAGAAATCTTTCGCCCTCACATGAAATTCCTAATAGTGTAAATTCCTAATGAAATTGGATTTTATCCCTGAGAATTTGCCGAACAATGGTAAATGAGTTCACACTTTAATTCTTTACTCACATATTCAGAAAAACTGAAAACATAGAGAAGTTAAACCAGACATGTACAGTACAAAAGCTTTATTGCTTTATTTTATTGTGAAATCCAGAATTCAATAATTTTATTTCAAATTAATATTTTATGATTGCGAGTTTATATAACGTAAATGCAACTTCATTCCTCATAATTGTGACTTTATATCTTGTAGTGTAACTTATTTAAAGTTTATCTCATAATTACAAGTTTTATTTCTTACTCTGGGTGTGTTACAAATGTAACCCCAGTTCCCTGAGAAGGAACTGACACTCTGGGGACATTTCCTTGCAGAACCCGTGTCTGAGGGACGTGTAACTTCAAGTCAATACCACTGGCCTATGCAGTGCAATGATGTCACACAGAGCATCCGAGCATATAAATAAGAGCAGAGCTAACAGACATAGCCTCAGCTAAGTCCAAAGCACCACACCCATCAGCCGAACCAGGCAAAGATGAAATATGGAGTTGCTCGCAGCAACTCTACATACGTTTCCAGACCTGAGCACAAGCCTAGGAGAGCAGCGTACTGAAGGGAGCATGCAAACAAAGAATTCCCAACTTCCAGACTAATGGTCTGAGGAGGGAACAGAAAATGGGTAGCTGACCAAGATTCAAACCATTCCAACTGTCAAGGCCTGCTCGAACCTTCAAGTAGTCTGTTAGGATGGCGCCAATCCGTATGTAAGGAACCTAAATCCTGCTACACTATCAATGATTGACAGCTTGGGAGGATGACAAGCGAGAGAGTGGAAGTCCCACTCTATCTAAACTACCGAGCTCTACTCATGCCAGTTGATAAACTGTGGAGGGCGACCGATTTTACCTGTCAAGCTCAACCTAAGGCAGATATTTCTTGCCATTCCTTGCTTAAATACCAGGCAGAAAGGATGCGGAAGGTGAGAAAATAAACTGAACCACCAGGAATCTCCGCCCTACTTGAACACCCAGTTTATGAACTGGGGAGGGTGACAGATTCCATCTATCAAGCTCAACATAGGGAGGATCAGCCTTAACCAAATATAATGGGAAGAAATTGGGCCACCCAGGAGCACAATTATATTTCAACTTTTAGGAAATAAAAGGAAAGGCAACCTAGGAAGGGCAACAAGTCCATCTGCCTAGCTCAACCTCATAGCCAAATTCTGGAATGCAGCCTTGATTAAAAACCTCAGTCGAAAAAATGGTGAAGGCGGCATATAAAAAAATAGTTTTTGGCTTATCCTAGTTTCAACTGTCAACTCTACCACCCATTCTACTAAAGAGTCTGCCAGGCTGTACCTTACAGATCTAAAAAGGAGCATAGCCTTACTTTAACTGGAGAAGGCAACAGATAAGGGAGTGGGTCACTTCACAACTCAACTACATCAACCTTCATCCATACAGCTTTACTTTAAAAAAAAAAAAAAAATTGTAATATATTGCTCTACCCATTAGGAAGGGAGCATAAGTCGTAACGTAGGGCAACCGATGAGAAAGCTGATCACATTTTTTCAGAAGTAGTCCACTTAATACTCATCATAAAGTGAGCTCCTGATATGCATAAAAGTGAAGAATGAAGCAACCAGGATGGAAAAGAGGGGTGAGAGCCTGAATTTTATCAAGCTCAGGACTGATTTCGGCTTCCTCCCAGAGCAGCAACTCTTCTCCCTAATCTTCGGAGGAGGTGCTTGAAAAGCCAAGCTCACCTTCTGCTCCTCACTCCAAGAACTCATTCAAGAAAGAACAGAAGACTTTGGAAGAGCCTGGACCCGGTGAGGGATACATTTTTGAAGGCAGCCGCTCTCGCCTCCCTGAACTTCTTTACTACCGTATCAACAGCAGTGCCGAAAAGCATGGAAGGTGAGACTGGGGCATCAAGTAGGATGCTCTTTTCACTCTCCTTAATGTGGGGGCGCGAGAGTTTATATGCTTTGAGGTCAAACATGGATACGAAAAACCTTTTTGTATAGTTTCTAGGAATGCTCCAAATGATCGGCCACTTATCCAAAAATGTTGTCAATTACTTCCTTTGATTCTATACGTGGTCTCTCAGCTTGCCGATCACATTTTATGACGCAAAAGACGCGAGCTTGTTCACACCAGCTGTGAGAGCTGCGACAAAAATGAAAAGTCAGCAGCGGCTGATGTGTATACAATAATGCAGTGAAAACGTGTGTATGGTTCAAACTGCTTTATTAAAAAAAAAATCCAGAATTTTTCCACTCTCTTCTCTTTTTTCCCTAACTTGTGAGCGTGTTCTCCTCATTAGAGCTTCAGGTGAAGGGTTGCCAGTAGTAAAGATGCACCGGACTACCAACCATCAATCAGAACCGGCAAGTTCCGTTTTTTGTCCCGGACTTGCACACAAAATGCATTGCAATCATTTCCCAAAATGTAATTTGTGTGGACGTTAACAGAGGCCAGAGATGGGACACGCTGAAGACGGACGCAAAGAGAAGAGCAGAGAAAATACTGTGCCGGGCAAGCTGTTGGAGTGTTGCGATGCTCAGAATATTGGAAGACAATTCTACACATTAAATTGGGGTGGGGGCTTATATGAATGCATTTCTGAAGGAACTGACTTACTTCACAAAAGTTTCGATAACATTTAGGGGCCGTTCACATATCGCGTCTTTTCCGCGCGCAAGTCAGTTATTTCAAATGGCAGGCGTGCACATCATGGAAGCAACGCGGTCGCAACGTGCATGTGGTGCGTTTTCCAGGCGCATCGAGATGAAAACATCTCAACTTTTCAGAATGCCACAAGCGTACCGCAGGTCATGTGACAAGAACCAACCGATCAGCTTCGGCCTTTCTGTAACAAAACATCGAAATCTCAGCCGACCAGCTGATCATAGCTGTACAGGGTAGTTTTTATAGCTCATCTCCATAAATATATCTAGTAGTAAAGCTAATGCAAGGGCTAGAAATCAATTTATCCTTTGCTGAAGAGAGCGCAGTTTCCATGCGTTTTTAGACGCGATATGTGAATGGCCCCTAATCTTACCTCCGTATGATGCCTATTAAAGTAGTATTTATATAAGTGCAGCGCTGGAGCTGCTTTGTTTACAGAGGAACCAAGGAAACTCTACACTGCAAAAATGCTTTTCTTATTTATTATTTTGTCTTGTTTAGTCTAAATATCTAAGAATTCTTAAATCAAGATGTTTTTACTAGACAAGTAAAATAACATAAGACATTTTTTGTCTTGTTTTCTGGAAAATCAAATCAAAATGAACTGAGTTTTTTCTTAAAACAAGCAAAATTATCTGCCAATGGGGTAAGAAAAATAATCTTGTTTCTGTTTGAAATCTTGTTTCTTGTTACTGTCCCAAACAAAAACAAGATTATTTTCTTACCCCACTGGCAGATAATTTAGCTTGTTTTAAGCAATAACTCACATCATTTTGTCCCAGAAAACAAGAAAAAATATCTTATGTCATTTTACTTATCTAGTAAAAGCATCTTGATTTAAGATTTTTTAGATATTTAAATACAAAGTAAGAAAAGCATTGTTTGCAGTATATTGCTGCTGTTCCATAAGCACCACCTTCTGGTAGAGAGTCAATTTGCATTTTTTTAAAAATATATTTTATATATATATATATATACATATTTTATATAATATATTTTATATATATATATGGAGGGGGGGCTTCATGGACAAAAGGTTGGGAACCACTGCTCTACGTCACCACCATTGCTGCCATGGATAGGCCAATGGACCGGGCCGTCTGTTTAGTGGTGCAGAGGGCCAGGTCTGTGGCTATGTGCAATTCAGTGACTGCCTTAGGGGATAGACCCTCACCCTGGAACAGGTATTTGAGTAGGTCAGCCAGGTATGCCTGCAGCACCACCATGATGGGCAGGGCACCACAAGCCTGACCTGTCGCCGCATATGACTTGCAAACCAGACTAGATGTTATCTGGCATGGCTTGGATGGCAGAATGGGAACATTCAGTGACAAAGATGTCCCCAGGCAAAGAATTCTCTTCTGCCAAATTCTCTTCAACCAGAGGCATTCATCCATAACCCTGCTCACACATGCCTTCGATATGTGCGTAACTCAAACTCAAAGGAACTATGCAAGCAGAGTAACGCTGCCTACACGAACCCGCCACCTCAGTGTGCGGAAGAAAGGGAAGGCTCACTGGGGCTGGAGACTTATGACCTGGCAGATATCTTTCATCTTAGCAGACACAGACGATCTCGCCAATTCAAACTCAGTCGGAACGTGGCGTGAGTCATAAGCTCCAATAGCTCATCGTATGGAGGACTTTGATAGGAGAGGAGAGTATCAGACTTAGATATAATGTCTGTTACTGACTCCATATCTAGTTCCTTGGAACCAGAAGTGAGCAAACTGCTACACAGGCTTCCGGGCCAGATACGAGAGCCACGGAGCCTGCTAGAGAAGCTAGACCCATTCAAGCTCCTCTGCTAGCTCCATCAGAGATCCCTACGATTGCAGCTGTCGTGCTGCCTCAGCAGATGCACGGCTAGAACCGCAAGGTGCAAAGGCTTGACTCCCATCACTCATGAAGAGAGCCAAGTGGGAGTGGAGCTGAATGCATGTGCTCCACTCCTACACACCTGACACACAACTTGAATGTGAATTGTCCAATGTAATATAACATTGCCATTGTAGGCTATTGTAGGTAAAATAGCACAAATGAGTGCCCATGCATCTTCCCTGCTGCTCTAGCAGTTTCAGATTACATAAAACTGGTATGTTTGCATAGAGTTCCTCTTTAAATGTTATTGTGATGTCTGTACATGTGAATTTTTATACTATCTGTTGACACATATTTACAGGTATTTTGTTTTTCCTCATTTTTTTAAATACTGGTATATTATTTCGGTAACATTTTTTAGTATAGGGAACACATATTCACTATTAACTACGACTTTTCCCTCAATAAACTTCTAATTTACTGCTTATTAATAGTTAGTAAGTTTGTTGTTAAGTTTAGGTATTGGGAAGGATTAAGAATGTAGAATATGGTCATACAGAATAAGACATTAATATGGGCTTAATAAGTACTAATAAACAGCCAATATTCTAGTAATATGCATGCTAATAAGCAACTAGCTAAATGACCCTAAAATAAAGTGTTACCATTATTTCACTTGTTTGAACACTTGAATTAATATTAACTGATATTTAGTATTTCAGTGTTTTGATTGTGTTAAATGAGTTTTGGCAATGAAATAAAACGTTTGCTTATTTGTAGTTCAATACATATTAAATGTCTGTAGAAATCTTTCTTATTAGTGCTGACTAATGACTAGTGCTGACTAAAATAAATAACGAACATGGTTCATCAATCAGTACTTTTTACTTTTAATACATAAGTACTTAAGTTCTTTTACTCAGGTAAAATTAAAAATGAGTAATTATACTTTTACTGGAGTAATATTTTTGTTTAAAGTATTTGTACTTTAACTCAAGTACCTGATACTTTTTCCACCACTGTGTGTGTGTGTGTGTGTGTGTGTAAACTATGCATGTGTGTAACCAGTTGTGACTGCAACAAGCTTGATTGATTGATTGATTCATTGATTCATTCATCCATTCATCCATTCTTTCTGTCTTATCCCATTGGGAGGCCACATGCACAAATCCACTGTAAAATCTCACAGGCTCAAAATAACACTCCTCATAACCGTACATTAAGCATCAAATAAACTAATTAAAAAAGAATATTATTGCATCACTATAAATCAATACAGGTAAAAAGATAAATGCAATGTAATGCTAAATTCACTTTCATTTGGTCACATTTGTTTAAATTCATCACCATCACAATCTTCAGCACTATCACCGGCAACATCATCTTCATCGTTATTAAGACACACATATATTGTATATCATTTAGTAGGGATAATAGCTAAGCAGTAATTGTGAGATGGCCCCACAACCCTGCATGAGAACGTCTACTGCTCCCCCTCAGCTCTTCTGAGACTCATTGTGTGCTCTTTTCCACCATTTCCAGTTTAAGTCTTGGAATGCAGTTTGTCATCTTTTTCCATAGCGTAATTCCCACCATAAATAGTCACGTAAGGCAACAAGGCCACTGTCTCAGACAGACAGTGATCAGCCTTCTCAGAAAATATTTTAGTTCTGACAACTACTGGGACACTGGAAATGAGCGGTGGGATATCACAGATTAAGTGATGTGTTTCATAAGAGGACTTTCTGAGAAAATCATTACATTGTTATCCAAATGCTTGACCCTAAATTTCATTTGTACCCTTGTAACCCTAACCTATAAATAGCTTTAATTTCTTAAAAAAGATTGTTATCAAATAAAGGACCAAAAAAAGACCAAAAAAAAATCTGGGTATATATACATAGACTGTAAGATCATTAAATAATATTAGATAAATATCTTAATATATCCACAAATTTGACCTTTTTATGACATGGCAAGTTTAGTTCAGATTGTAAAATAAAATAATAATAAAATAAAATAATAAAATAAAATAAAAAAAGAATATGTGGTGCAACTCCCCCAAAACTACTTTTTACTTTAAAATAATGAAAATGTATTATAAAAAAATATATTATAAAGCTTTTTTTTTTTTTTTTTTTTAAATAATAATAATAATAATTAATATGTATACACACATCATAATGTATAAGGGAAATATATTATTATATTAGATTATTATTTTTATGGTGACAGGTAGTCATTAAAAAGTATGAAAATAGTATGTTTTCAAAATATGGAACTAGCATGAATATAAAAAAATATTCTATGAACATACAATGAACATGGTACATGTGTTTTCAACTACATTTTTTTAAGATTTTTTCTCTTTTCTCTTTATCATATACATTCTTCTTTCCCCACAATATGCACAATATAACTTACACGCAGAGTGAATTAGGCTGCAGGACTACAATGAGCGATAAATAAAAAAACAACACAATAAATGCTGATTCATTAGAAAAGTTGAACATGGTATCAGCAGTAGTAGAGCAATGGTTAATCATCTGCACGTTCAGAAAAACAACAGTTAGCAAGGAACTAAATTTACTCTGTTATTAATGCGCCCTGGAGCAAGACTCCTAACCCCAGGCTATTCCAATCGGGACTGTCCAGCAACTGGTATACTGCTGTTCTCGATGAACTTATTAAAAAATAGTAAAACTAATGTGCTGTTGAATCCTAATCAATTATGAATGCTACAAAATATACTAAGCTGTAATTAAAATAAAAAATACAGAAGTGAGGAAATTAAAAAAAAAAAAAAAAAAAATCAAGTAATTTTAAAGTCCCAGTACAAACCCCCACAGTGATTATGAACTCCAGCCAAAACAACCTCCAGATAACAATGCTGCTGCAAATCAGCCCGTTTTCTAAATATAAGCTTCTCAGAACATGTCACTAAACGTGTTCCTTTTTTTCCTGACAAATATAAATGGACTTCAAATAAGACTGATATCATCTGAAGAAAACCAATTTAGCATTTTCATCTCATCGCTTTGTTTACATAAACTAAACTACCGAGTGCAAAACTCGGTTTACTCACTACAATGACCTCCAAGGACCCTTGTTAAAAATGATTCATTTTTTTACTCTGTAACTAAACCAACCGACATCTTTGTTTCCTCAGTGAAGGTTCACAATGAATAACAGTGATCTGTCTGTGAGCATTGTGTCACAGCAGCCTGAGCTCTGGGTTAATGCTGCTTACAGATTCGGCATCATTAAGGGGCCATTTAAGCACAGACAGACACAGTCACAAGACCTCTCCACTATTTTAAACACTAAAATGGTATTGTTAACAAGCAGCAGAGCACTATGCAACAAGTGAGGTTCTTTCAGCAAATATTTCAGAGAACACTTGATTCATTTTATTTCTACTCAACAGTTACTGGCTTGATCAACAAAAAATACTTGTTTATTGGAAAGCACTTGTGGGTCAAAAGAGGAGTTGTATCGTTATTTACTAGTAGTCATACAATAAATGTAATACAATACTAGTAATACAATAAATAAATTACAGTATAGATAACACTAACAATAAAAAAATGCAAACCACACTGCATGAATTCTTCAGGTTCATTTCACGGAGAAAAAAAAAAAAATTACTCCCTTAACTTTTTATCACCATGGGTTTGACTCCCTCATGCCATTCCCAGGATTTGCAGGACTTTGGTTAGGCTAATTCGTGAAGCATCATCTTCATAGGTGTCCTTGGTGTACTTATCTAGCAGCAGTTTCATTGTGACATGCAGTCTGTTGGAATGATGAACTAAAAGGAGTTATACAGTAGATAAGACTGGCAAAGTGAATGAAGTAGAAACAAAGTTGCTACAAATGGCATTCTTATGCTGTGACTACAGTGACTATGCGCTAATGAGGTCGAACAGTGAGTTTTATATTTTTTGCAGTGGTGCATTTACAGAGGGAAGAAATGTAGAAAATAAGTAAATAAATGAGAGAGGAAAACTTATCAACGTTTTTTCTTCAGAGGGTTAGTTCACCCAAAAAAGAAAATAATGTCATTTATTACTCACCCTCATGTCGTTCTACACCCGTAAGACCTTCGTACATCTTCGGAACACAAATCAAGATATTTTTCATGATTTTTGTTTTTTTTTGGCGCACAAAAAGTATTCTCATCGCTTTATAATATTAAAGTAGAACCACTGAACTCACATGAACTGTTTTAAATATGTTTTGAGTACCTTTCTGGATCTTGAGAGGTTCGGTGACATTACTCTCATTAGAGGCCTCACTGAGCCATGGGATTTCATCAAAAATATCTTAATTTGTGTTCCGAAGATGAACGAAGATCTTACGGGTGTAGAACGACATGAGGGTGAGTAATTAATGACAGAATTTTTATTTTTGGGTGAACTAACCCTTTAACATACTGATAGCATGTTTGAAAAAGTTACATTTCTTAAATGGATAATCCACCCAAAAATGAAAATTCTGTCATCATTTACTCACTCTCATGTGGTTCTAAAGCTGAATGCATTTCTTTTTTCTGTTGAACACAAAAGGAGATATTTTGAAGAACTTTGGGAACCAACAAACATTAAAGCCCATTGACTTCCATGACGAAAAAAAAAAAACCTAGCTGAGACATTTCTCAAAATGTCTTCTTTAATGATCCACAGAAGAAAGAAAGTCATAATTTTGTAACAACATGAGGGTGAGTGCATGATGAATTATTTTGAGGAACAGCCACTGAACTGTGGAGCAGAATATACTGTCATAGTTACTGTTCTGCCAGCATCAGTGAAAGAACTTTGACATTTGATTGTTAACAAAACTAAACATTATGAAAATAATTCAGTTTCAGTATTCATTTCTTTTTTTCCTTTTTTTTTTTTTTTTTAAATTGGAGTCGGTTCTGACTAAGGAGCAGTTCTCAAAGTGAACTTTCTGGAAATGTTTGCTCCAGCTGGTAAACACCTTCAAACTGAAATTGGTCAGTGGCACTAACAGTGGCATTGACGTTTCTTTTGTTCATTCGTTCGAGGTCAAACGTTGGCGACTAAACACATGAACCCACTTCAATAGTACATTGAGTTGCTATTTTTGCATGTTCTTATTAATAAGTGATTTGAAGAAACAATCATTCTTCCTGACCAATTCACTCAAATGAAATGCATCTTTTGATTGAAATGGGCAAACGAGTAGATTAATCCCTTAAAAATATGTGAATGTGTATCTATTAGCTATGGTAACGAATGTGCATGTTTTCAATCCAAGCCAAATAATCTGCAAATTATAACTGATACTACAATGAAAACAATTCAGTGTGGCTGGACTCCATTAAGATAAAACCAAAAGAAAAAAGAAAGGTTTTTAACTGTCATGCCTTACCCCTCTACATGCAGAGGTTAATTAATTAAAATGAAATTAAATATTAAATTATATTAAATTAAATTAAAACTTTAACATACTGTATTGTCTTTCAATTTCAAATTACAAAACTTTGGCATTCTAAGTAAAACAAGTATTATACACTTTGTGCAACTGGTCGTGAAATATAATAGATGCAAGTAAGAGCCAGCCTACTACAACCATGCATTTTTGGGCCTCACATGATAAACTGCTTAACGTGAGTTAAGTTTAGTCATGTCTTTATCTGACACTAGCGCTGTATTTTATAAACCTCCATGGAAGCGCCTGTTTGGCATGGCTGTTTTTCCTCTCACTAAGAGAGGAAGAGAGAACTGCTTACCGCAATCAATGATGCCAGCCAGAGCTCTTCTGGTTGGAAGACTTCCATGCCAGAGCATTAGGCAAGGGTTTGTGTCGCTTGTAATTTACGACATTGAGGGAAACGGGCAAAAGGACAATATGGGAGGGGGGTCGGGGGGAGGGGGCATGGCACGGAAGCCTTGGGAATGCCAGGGGGCAGTTTTGAAACCCAAGTGGGTTCTGCAGCTTTGAATGTTTTGTGAAGTAGATGGCAGAGAGAAAGAGTGAGAAAGGCAGAGGAAGGAGAGTTTGGAAGAGAAGTATTATGTTGAATTTGCTTGATCTTTAATTACAGTAAAGCAGAGAGCTGGATCCAAATTTTCTTTCCAAGAATTCATGTACAGTGGCAGACCTTAATTTGAGCAGAAGCTTAAAGGGAGTCTCAAAACACAGCATTAGTGACATAATATTTCTCTGATATTCACAAAGTACAATTAAGTATGAAAACTAAAAAAAAAAAAAAAAAAACTGTTAAAAGAAAAAGAATAAAAACTAAAAATAGCTACATAAAACCCTTTTTAACTTAAAACCCTATAACTCTGAACGTGAACAATCTGTCCTCCTAAAAATATTACAAACTGTAAATAATAACATCCAAAAAGTATTTTTGGAAAGCACATGTTTCTGTTTGTATTTTTCTGGAAGGTTTCCAGTTTCCAAGCAAAGACAGATTAATGAGTGAGGATACAAGCAGACGTCTGAATCAGAGAACAATCCGATTGCATAATAGTCAGGAAAAATAAAAGGCCATTACTCAGCACTCTTTCAATCAATCTTTCATTTGACCAAGACTTACTCAACCTAATTCTATAAGAAGTGATTTTGCCAAACAACTTCTAAATTGCTATTTCAAAACACTCAAACACTGAGTAAAACATCAATATGTTTGTTATCTTGTTAAAATGAACAAGACACAACAGAGGCTAGTAATGCTAGATCAGACAGACTTTGTTGAGGTACTGGCACTACTAAGTTGTTTTACTAATCGGTTTTAAGGCCATTTCATGTTCATGTACCAGAATTTGAGGAATGTAGGCCATTTGAAAAGCCACGTCTTAGCATGCGCTTGAGCTGCACACATAGAATGACAATGCTCACTGACATTTAACCCTCCTGACCCAACTGACTACTACTACTACAAGCCGACAGCTTGACAAAATCAAAATAACATTTAAAGTCGGCACGAAACTGAAGTTGCATTCATTTTTTCTTCCCTATTGTCACAAACATCTAAGTGAAACAGCATCTTGAATGAGGAAAAATGTAGGATGGGACTTGATTTTGTCCATTGGGAATTGATTGGATTGTTGTGGTTTGCTATTGCTGTGATCTCATGCGAGTGACAGTTTGTCCGTCCTTGCACCAGTAAACACGTCATTAGAGAAGAGACAGGATGTCGTTGTGGGGGGGAGGGGAAGTTATTTTAATGGGAGTTATGCGCAAAAAACTTCCGTATTCTGTAAAACAGGTTGCATCGTTTCCGTTTCAGGTCTTTTGTACTTGCTTCGTTAAATATAGAGCTGTTACTTAAGATGCCATCAAAAGAGTGAGCAAAGATGAGCATAACCGATGGCCATCGCATATGCAGATTGATATATTTTTTAAATTTTTCTTCTTCGCACTAACATTCAGATATTAAAATCGAATAAAAAGACAACAATAAATATAACAAGCTAGGTTAGCTGATTACCATCTTGCCGTCAGTTCACACTGCTGCTCACACTTTCTCCGATAAGCGGATGCGTTAAGACTTGTTTTCCCATTTGATCATGTGACGTTCAACATAAAGCCCATTAAAATTACAAGGGCACATGAATTAAAGACTTTGAGACAATTAAAGTCACAGTTAAAAGAGAGACCTTTCTAAAAGAGTCCTTTCTGCTGACTCTGAAAATCACCAGGAGAAAGATGCCCAAAGTTCCTGATCACCTGTGTGAACATGCCATAGACCTGCTGCAGGGACGCTTGAGGACTGCAGATGTGGTCAGAGCAATAAACTGCAATGTAATATGTGTAATGTGTCCATAATGTAAGATGCCCGAGACAGTGCTACAGGGAGACAAAAAGGACAGCTGATCATCCTTGCAGTGCCAAACCACATGACGTCCCTCCAGACGCTCAGCGCTGCACTCGTTGTGTTCTGTCTACCGGTTTGTATTTCAACCGCATGAAGCTAAGATCTTACGGATTTATGAATGGACCGCTTATTTTAAAATCTTCCCGGTCTACTGACATTTGTTTTGATATCCGCTTCAAACACTACAGTGCTCATTATAACTTTCGTTAACTCTACAATTAGCAAATCCACTTCACCAGCCAATTCTTCAACTCTTTGACAGCAATGCCATAGTAATGCCATACAGAGCTACCGCAAAAAGAGACGTTCAAACACAAAATTCTGTGCACTTGTTTCTCTGCCTCATAAGGTCTATACACAGAGTATGCGTGATTGCGAATTAGAAAGTGAAAGTAAATAGCGAGCGTGCATTCAAGAGTGATTTCAATACCCCGGATATTAATAGCGGCTCCCTGATGCCAGCAAATTATATACAATATAATTACACAATTATATAATTGCGAGAACGCTAAAGCATTGAAATATATTTTTTACTCCCATCACATTTTCTTTTCCATTACCATGTCCCTTTAGGGGCTCCGTAGAATGTGTCATTTCCCTTGTATATACTTTTTTGGCCAATATGACCAAAATCTTATTTAATATGAGTCTAAGTGTGAAACGATTGTGTGTTCAAAGGGAATCCCACACACTGCATCCAGCAAAGTTCCTGCCAATTTGACACCACATAATTCCCACCAGCTAAAGCAAGTGTTTCCAAGTACTGTATACGCTTTAACATCTCAGCAGAAATCACTACACTGGTCGATTGCTTATCAGGTGAACAATGTCAAAATTGAAGATGCGGGGTGCCACAAAACATGAATCTGATTTCACTGAAGAGGATGTTATTTGGATCGAGCATAAAAGTAAAAGAAGGAGGGATGTCATCTATTATGAGACATAATGCAGCCATAACTAGGCCAAGTGAAGTGAAAAAGAATTCCCACGTTAAAACAAGAGGGAAAGGAGGTTGCTGAATCTGAATTAAGCATAGATTGGCCTACATTACCAGGCGGGTGGATTGGTTCAATACGTGCAAGAACTCATGTGGAGGCCAACCACCTTCAGTGACCCTGCGTTACAATAATACAGCTAGTGCTGTACTGTAAATGAACTACTGTGGTTTATGACATCTATAGATGTCACTACTGATAACATGCCAGGTACAAACTAATTGAACATTTGTGATATATTTTGAAGGTATAACAAAATGAATATGAGATAAGATGAAGTAAGTCTCTTACTTACAGATTCCTATAACCATAATAAAACACACATTTTGGAGATACATATGAGTGTGGAGTCACACTTTAAGAAAGAACTGAAGGCCAAGAGTTCATCCACCTGATTTAAAATGATAACAGATCTTCCTATCTTGCATAAATTAACAGATCGATCTCCTCAAGTGTGTGATAGCAAAGCTGGCACTGAACCAAGTCATATTGGAGAGTTAGTGAGTTCAAGAGAGTTAGGCTCTGATTTCATGACCTTTGTTTTTATGTACTTTGTTCTATCTGTTTTCAGCAAGTATGTTTTCTACATCCTTCAGCAGCTAAATGAGTTTGATGAGGCAAGTACTACAAAGAAGTCAGTAACCTGTTTCTGTACTAGATAAAGCACTAAATTAATTGACAAGATTTTTGTTGAGATTTGATGAAGCAGGATGAAAGTGCTGGTCAGGATGCGTTCTTGCTTCCATCTGCACAGTTTTTTTTGTTTTTAAATGTAAGCATGGACTAGATGGACGTCTTCTTTGCCTGCTGTGACAAATCTTGTTTTTTTTTTTTTTCAGCATCTTGTACCATGAGTGTTGCATTTTTTCTAAGTGGAAAAAAAAGATTAACTTTAAAAAAAGTTGCATTGTGTTCCATTCCTTTGGATATTAAATGATCCCTAATAATGTAAGTTCAAGGATCAACAATATGGATTTTGTTCGTTGGCCAATTGTGGCAGTAGTTCTGATTTTTACTTGCCCTGCTACAAAAGAATGATTATATTTAGCAAGCCACTTTTATAATTAGAGAATACTAAAATTGTTCCTATATGATGAAGGGAAAGCCAAAAATATCGTTCCAAATGTGTGCATGCCGTTGGCTATATAAACACACATACATCATGTATGGTAAACATGGTAACTTGTGCACGCATCACCTATGCGTTATGCTCTAGAACAAACCTTGTTGGACCTTGTGCATCACACACACATTTGAGCATGTTATGTGCTTGGTGTAAATCATTGTTTAGATGTAAATAAAAGCTTAAATTAAATCTGTTCATATAAAGCGATCATATCTCTTCACAAGACTTGGATTAAACTGCTCCATTCATATGGGTTCATATGGATTCATTTTTTAGCGACGAGAATACTTTTTGTGTGCCAAAAAAAAACAAAATAATGACTTTATTCAACAATATCTAGTGATGGGCAATTTCAAAACTCTGCTTCATGAAGCTTCGAACCTTTACGAATCTTTCGTTTCAAATCAGTGGTTCGGAGCACCAAAGTCACGTGATTTCAGTAAACGAGGCTTTGTTACGTCATAATTAGCTAGATATTGTTGAAAAGTTGTTATTTTGTTTTTTTTGGCGCACAAAAAGTATACTTGTCGCTTTATAATATTAAGGTTGAACCACTGTAGTCACATTAACTGTTTTAAATATGTTTTTAGTAGCTTTCTTGGGCATCTGAAGTGTTCATTATCTTGCTGGCAATGGAGGCCTCACTGAGCCATCGGATTTCATCAAAAATATCTTAATTTGTGTTCTGAAGATGAACGAAGGTCTTACAGGTGTTGAACGACATGAGGGCGAGTAATAAATTACATAAGTTTCATTTTTGGGTGAACTAACCCTTTAATTATTTTTTTAACAATATGCTACAAGCTGGAAATTATACAGCTATAAATAAGAATGTGTTTTTTATCTCCAAAAAAAAAATTGATGTACAAGATCAATGAACGCAAAATGGACTGAATGCAACGCTGCACTGACATTCTTCTCAGCTGTCAGTCTCACATTGACCCCTGGCCAATGGGTAATCCTTATTGTTGAGCCCTTAAGTTATTTAAATATTTAATCACAATTTCCCACAAATAAGAAAAAGCAACTCTGTTTAGCATTTTACAAATAAACTACCACATACTCGCATACTAAGAGAGAGAAACAAAATACACACACAACACGTAAGAATCTTTGCAGCAGCAAATGCCTTCTGAACTGCACAGCTTTGGGTTAAGCCCAGATGATGAACAATGCCATTCTCATTAAACACAAAACTGCTTTCTGGCAGGGGTCCCTTTATGACACACTAATTATTTCAATCATAAAGAAACTAGTCTGTAGCTCTAGGAATTTTGGGGCTGACCTTCAAGGTCATGATTGCAGTCAGAAGCCCTTCTCATTCTGACCCTAATTAGACATCGGAGTCCATTTTCCTCTGTCAGAATCGAGCATCATCTACCTCACGTTCAAATGCTATCATGTAAGTCTGCTGCAGAAATAATAAAAAAGCAATTTTGCCACTCAAAAAGCAACATCAAAGAGAAACAAATTACACTTTGAAGGTGTGCTTGGCAGGAGTGATGTATTTTGTTCCTACTTTGGATGGCTGAGCAGCTCCACAAGAGGCATTAGATTAATTAACACTGACTTACAATACAAAGCACTGAGAGAGTGCTCGAACCACAGCCAGATTGACATGAAACTTTGTGCCCACTCCCCTAATCAGTCATTAGAATACCAACAGCCAATCGTGAGTTTCCTCTGGAGAGAAGCCAAGAACAAAAGAGTCACAATCATATAATGGCTTTGTATTCTTGTAGTCGCTAAGTCATGTCAACTTTTTGATGCCTTTTCCCACAAAAATTTAAAATGTATAAATGTGTTAATACAATATGATAAACTACTATAGTTAATTTTGATATTATGTAAGGTGGTTTGACTTAAAATAAAACATCAGGTTTGCAGAGGTGGGTATGCTGTCATAAAATCTTATGAGGCTTTGTCCAATGGAAATTGATAATGTAATTGGTTATTAATGTTTAGTCTGTATTTTAGGGTTTGATTCACACAATTAAACTTTAAATCTACTCTGTCTTTTTAAAATCTATAGAAGGGATATGCTGTTACATACTTTTCTCTTACATTTTCTTTTCTTTACACCTTCTTTTCTTTACACCGCAGTAATTACTTTTTTAGAACTGTTTTTAGAAATATAAAGACATTTTTGACTACTTAGAAAATTCCCGTAAAGACTCTCAACATTTACTCATATAACACGAAATACAGATTGAACTGGCATGTTATTTCATGCATTATGAAGTATTACACCTAATAACCCCCCTGAGTCATCCTTTAGCAACTGTGAGTACACCTGCAGTGTATTTCCATTGCATCACTACATTCTCACCACTGCTGCAAGCATTAACCCTTAGCTATGTGAGGGCACATCGAGATACCGCACTTCCCTGCACTCAGGCACATTGTAATACGTTTGTAGGGTCCTGAGGGCAGCAAGTAGGGTCAAATAGGCTAAAGCCCACAACTCAAAATAGTTTTAAATAGTGCAGGAACACTCAAGAAAGAGCAAGCAATGGGTATGGAGAGGAAGTATTTAGCAGACTCTGAAATGGGATGACCATGACTGATAAACTAGACCTTGAAATCGCTATTCACACTGTGAAAAAGTTCACATTATTACAATTACATTATAACACTATATATATATATATATATATATATATATATATATTACAGTCAAACCAAAATTTACCATGAACATTTCATTCATTATTACAGTTTATTCACTATAGATTATAAAAAATGGTAATAAAATATGACAAGATCTCAGAGTTAAACTGTGTCAGAATTCTTTTTTATTTTTTTTTTATCTTAATTATGTCAGATAACACTTAAGCAAAACATGGTCAGGTCAAACTGTCTGAATAATTTTTGGTCACAAATTTTTATCAATTTTACTGGTAGTCCACAGTATGAAGAATTTTTGGGTATAATATTTCACAGTTTACTTTATTTTGCTATCCTCACTTACATAAATGAATTATAGTGTCCTGCACCCACTAGTAAAAAAATATAAAAAATTATATCTAGTGTCTGAATAATTTTTGGTTTGACTGTGTATATATATATATATATATATATATATATATATATATATATATATATTGTGCAGAGTTTATAAGTAGGCTAATCCAAAGTAAAAATGATCCAAAAAGGTGCAATATGTATTACTGCAAGTTGCCAGTTTTACTTTAAAAATTTAAGGCAGCATTTAAAGTTTTATCTAAATTTTAGCGAGTTTAAATCATTATAGGTGATGAAAAGTTGGAAGACAGAACTTTACAGGACAACATGGAATGAAATGATGATGGGGAACATACCATATATACAGTATGGTATTACATTATTATAATAATCAATTAAAACTAAATATCTAAGTACCATAAGGTAAACTGAATGAATTAACTATAGGTTGCCTGTCAGGTCAATGTTTGAATACCTGAATAGACGTGGACAAAACAGCTAAAATGTACTTTTTTTGAAGAAAAAGGAATGTTGAATCTGTAAATGAAATCTAGTCGTTCGTAATACAGCCGGTGCGTAAAAGGCACGCGACTGCCTTGGTATAGCTATGACATGATGATGCATAATAGACTAGCTTTCATATAACAATAAAACTTTTATGCAGCGAAGAATAAAATAGTAGGAAAACACTCCATGTTCAAAGACACATGTTCAGCATCAGCGCGAGCGCTTTCTCACCTTTCTTGAACTCCTCCAGCATTGCGTCGAGTTTAGTGTCGTTGAAGACAAAATGTAAGGGATGGCTGTAGAACTTCGTTATCGTCTTCAGCGGGGTGCAGTCGTCGGGATCCACAAACGCAAGGTCCTTCACGAACAGCAAGTCCACGATGTTGGACCTGTCGCCTTCGAATACCGGAATGCGCGTGTAGCCGCTCTCCATGATCTCACTCATGGTGTTGAAGTCGAGCGTGGCGTCGCCGGCGATCATGAAGCAATCGCGCAGCGGGGTCATCACATCTTCCACGGTTTTAGTCCTGAGCTCCAATGCGCCCTGAATGATGTTTAACTCCTCTTTCACCAAGTCATTATAGGGATCCGTGACCCTCAACATCTCCAAGAGCTTCTCTCGGTTGTACACGGTGCCAATCTCCTGTCCGAGGAGATAATCGAGCAGTTTACTTACCGGATAGGACGCAGGGAAAGTGAGCAGCATGAAGAATTTGGTCAAGAAGATTGTATTCGCACCCACGGCGAGACCGTGTCGTGAACATATAGCCTGAGGCACAATCTCCCCGAATATCACAATGCCAATGGTTGACATCACTACAGCTATCAATCCAGAACCGGCAATATCATCCAACAAAATGGTCAAGGTCGTGTTGACCAGAACATTCCCCAGAAGAAGCGAGCAAAGCAGGTAGTTTCCTTGACTCCTGACAGGTTCTATCTTCCTGGCGTAGTTCTTCTCCTTCTCCGTCCCGCAGTTCTGGACGATCTGGAGCTCCATGGGATCCAGCGCCATCAGACCCAAGTTCAATCCGCTGAACATGCCCGAGAGGCAGAGCAGCATGGAAATAAAGATGACCTGAAGCCAGAAAGGGAGCAGGAACTTTTTCTCCTCCACCACGATCACTTTGGTGTCCTCTCCATCGTGATAGATCCACGTGGTCTCCGTCCACGGGTCGTGCATGCCAGCCACGGCAGGTGTGGAAGTGGCGATGCACAGGTAGTACGCTTTGCTCCTCTCAGTCTTTCGCAGAGGTTTGACCTCGATTTCAACGATACCAGACGACTTGCGATTTAAAATTATGTTGGGTAAAATGAGAATATCTGAAGTCCTGATGCCACAGGGGTGCAAGCCCGACGTGTCCTCCTGACTCTTGTTGTCTCCTGAGGAGCTGTCGATGTTGCCAATCACTCGACTCCTTTCGTGTTCCGTAAAGGCGATTTTGGACCACGTCTCGTTGTTAATGTTTTGCCCGTACACCCTCAATCTCACCCGAGACCTCTCACTGACCCGCAAATAGCCTCTGTCCATGAAGGAAATGTCGTCCGTGTCCTCCAGTCTCAGCCCGATGATGACAGTCTCCTCTCCCCCTCCTTCCTTGCCACTTGTGGGAGTAATTAAATAACTGCTTGCAGTTAAGAAAATCAAAGTAAAGGCTCGGACCCGGCTAAGTGACGCCATTTTTTGAGGGGGTACTGGAACCGACGGTTCTGCCATGTTGATAATGGACAGCCTCTTGAATGAAAGGGCTTTTAAAAATCAGAGCCAATCCGGCTTCATCTCCGCTGCGCGTCGCCTTGACTTGTGCATCAGGTCTAGCTGAGTCCCACTACGCGGCTGAAACTGATCACACTTCAGCCAGAGCAGCGCGAACTCGTGCCTCTACTGATGTCTCGGTGACAGGCGACCGGGGCAGCCAATCCGGTGGCGCAGATGGACGGGAGGCGGGGCCTTCGCTGCTGGAACAGCCAATGAGCTCCGCAAACATTCGCACTTAATGCAAATGAGCGCATACAGAAGTTTCCTCGTGACTGTTTTTGGTGTTTTGAGAAGGGTCTTTGGTGACAGCATCTT
Organism: Hypophthalmichthys nobilis; assembly: GCA_037950665.1. Classification (NCBI taxonomy): domain Eukaryota; kingdom Metazoa; phylum Chordata; class Actinopteri; order Cypriniformes; family Xenocyprididae; genus Hypophthalmichthys; species Hypophthalmichthys nobilis. The sequence continues at coordinate 22,361,320 of CM075480.1, read as the reverse complement.
TGAATAGTGCCAAGATACACTCAGGGAATGTAATAAATAACTAAACAAGTTTATAGAGAGTTTCTTCAATAGTAAAGAGTTTATGGATAGCCTGTAGGGACAACCTGTGGACTTTCAGAAAATACATTTGTTTATTTTTTCTATTTACAATGTAAACAGAAAAAGGAGAATTCTATCATTTTCCTTTTTTTCCCCCAAATTAAATTGTATCTAATAGCATTCTGTGGTTGAAATTCATTTTAAACGTTTTTGAGAAACAAATTAATGTACTTTAAATTGCCTGAAATGATGCACACAATAAAACAATCTACAAATAACAGATATTTGCCTTGGTTTTTCTTTGATTCAATCCTCTTCACTGTTTCCTCCTTAGTAACCAGTACAAAAAAAAATGTATAGGGGAAAAATCGTTGGCTGTGCTGGAAATTATGCCAGACAGAGGAACAGTATAATTTGTTTTAAAAATTCAATGAAATTGTTGTATGATTGTTACATTTATGAAAATAAATTCATAAATTTTTTCAGGGGCTTTTTTCTAGTGTAGACAGGAACGTGGGATCACATGTCCCTGGCCGGGCTCTCAGGGACCCATATGTCCAGAGCATGTGCACAGCCAGTTCTCCACAGATCTTGAAATAATTCATATCTTTATACTGGATTGAAAGTTTGGATCTGGGATAAGGGTGAAACAATAATATCTACACATAAGCATTTAAAAAGTAGCCAAATGTTGAAAAACAATAGTTATCAACCCTGAGACACAAACGTTCTCAGTTGAAGAAACACTACAATTCAGACATATTGAGCAATATGATTCAGTCCTCTGTCATCCTAACGGAAATTAACAAAGCTATACATTGATTACTCAAAGACTTATAATAGGTAACTATTTACCTTATATAGATAAGACAGGGATTAGAGGGATCTTGAGAAATGCAAGAGGTGCAAAACCTATGAATGGATGTAAAAATAATCATGGAGTCAGATCTCCATAGAGTGTGCATTTTATCATCATCAGGGCCAGAGATCAATCCAGACAAGGGAAGTTGATTGATTATAAACTATTTCACAATCTTCAAAGGTGGTTTTACATATTCAGTAAATTAGAGAGAATGAAATGTATGTTGATAAGCTTTTTACTCTACAATGGAATTCTGTACAAGATTCCTTAAGTTTTTATAACCTCAAATTCTGTCCTTTTTCAGAAAAGAGAACTTGGTCCTAGAATCGCAGCAAAGGGTTGATGTTCTTTCCCTTCTCACCTGAAAGTCCTGTTGTGAAATGTTAAGGAATGGGGCTAAATTACATTTAATAAATGGTGATTTGCCTTTAAGTATTATTAAATTATACTGTATATCACAGAGACCATGAATATCCTCCAGCTGATAGTAAATAGCCAGGCAGTCAGCATAAACATTTTTATTACAGCAGCAGAAAAAGTGATTTGATTACAAAAGTTCAATAAACCATGAGTTTTCAGTTAGATTATATCTGTCAATACAATAAAGATACAATAAAGATTAAATCTGGCAGATGAATGCTTAAGATTATGCAACTATATAGACCTGTGTGATGTACTAGATATTGATAATCAATATGATTAAAAATGTATGCAAAACAATCACACTATACTGATCAATGTCCTCATGGTTTTTTTTGTTACCTTTCACAAATTATGAATAATGTTATATTATGTACATATTATTGATTTTTTTTTTTTTTTTTTTTTTTTTACAAAATCACAGTTAGAAATTACATATGATAATCAATAATTTGTTCTTTTCAAATCATAAGCAAAACTGCTTTTAAATGAGCTTAGATTCACTTGCAGCATGATTCCTGGCTTGCACAGCACCCCCCAGTGGAAGGAGTTACACTTGCACTGCCCGATTGCTGGACCAGTTCAAAGGGATTCATTGACACTGCCTGAAGAGAGAGAGGAATATTCTCAGTGCTTGGAAGTACAGTAATTTACATTCATCATAATTTATAGTTATTTGGTTCCACAGTACTCAATGACACAGAGCATTAGATGGATTCATTATGCAACTGCAGCCCATATATCATCGGTATGTTAAAGTTTATTGCATTCAGGGACCGAATAAGATGATGGAATGTTCTAAATGAAAACTAGGCATATATATATTATATTATATTATATTATATTATATATAATTCAAATTGCTGTTCAAAAGAACAGCATTTATCTGAAATACAAAGCTTTTGTAACATTATACACATATACATTTTATTTTTATTTTTTTGAAAAGAAATTAAAGAAATTAATACTTTTAGTCAGCAAGGATGCATTAAATCGATCAAAAGTGACAGTAAAGACATTTATAATGTTACAAAAGATTATATTTCAAATAAATGCTGTTCTTTTGAACTTTCTATTCATCAAAGAATTCTGAAAAAAAAAAATATTGTACACAAATATTTTGTACAATGGTACACAATAAATGTTTCTTGAGCAGCAGATTAGCATATTAGAATGATTTCTGAAGGATCATGTGACACTGAAGACTGGAGTAATGATGCTGAAAATTCAGCTTTGATCACAGGAATAAATTACTTTATAAAATATATTCAAACAGAAAACAGTTATTTTAAATTGTAATAACATTTCACAATATTACTGTTTTTACTGTTTTAATTACATAAATGCAGCCTTGGTGAGCAGACGAAACTTCTTTTAAAAACATTAAAAATCTTACCGATTCCAAACTTTTGACTGGTAGTGTGTGTGTGTGTATATATATATAAAATAAAATATAAATATCAGACAACACTAACACTAAAACATAATCGCGCTAATAGGGCAAAGAACATGCCCATTCCTTATTTACTATGTAAACGTAGCCTTGTTTTGGTTTACAATATAAAAAAAAAGATTTGATTAATACAGAATTTATGACATATGTCTCTGATATATGGCAATGAGATTATATTTATAGGCTGTCTGTGTGAAAGTAAAAATCCACTGAAGCATGGAAGGAACCTGTTTAGCTCTTTAGAAGTTTAAGAATCTTTTAGATCTTTTTAGAACAATAAAAATGAAACCAAAACAATGGTCAAAACAAAAGAACATTTAGCAAAATCTTTAGATCAGAATTTCTAAAAATGGAATAAATCCGATCCAGCCATCAACAGTGATCGTTAAACTGTCTGAAGGATGACCACCTTGAATGATGTTGCAAGTCAATTCTAATAGTCCTTTCTTGTGTTTGCAGACAGAGACTGAATCACCACCAGCACTGATAAGATGGCATTCTTTGTTTGGAAGGGCAGACAATCTTCTGTGGTGAAGGCTTTGTGGTACAGCTGGGTGACCTTGTGTGACTGTGTAGAGAAATCGAAGGCCCAGATATACTCACGGCGAAGTTCTTTTTCAGCAGTATACTGTTAGCGAAAATTCCAACACTGCCAACACTGCTGGGAGCATCATTTAGATGAATATGGTAATATGTGCTGCTCACTTTCCTCAATATCAAAAATGGCAACAGTGAGAAAACCACAGTTCACAGAGCATCTGATCATAGCGATGTGGATATGTTTGCACCAGCTCTGCAATTTGGCACTTTATACAATAGACTGCTTTAAAACAAGCAGCTTTAAAGTATAAAAAAAAAAAAAAAAAAGAGTGCCAGTTTCACTTTCAGTTTCGGACTGAACAGAAGAAATGAACCCGAGCAGATTTTCATGTCAAAGAAGGCAAAGCCCCAGAGCACCCTGTAATCGCCACGGACCAATGATAGTTTGAAGGCATTTACCAGCCGGAGCAAAGTTCGATTTAGCAAGCTGTTGCAAATTCCTGAAACAAACTTAAAACAAACTTTGTTTTGGCCTGATTTTGTTCGAAATGACATCACACCAGTTCATTCTTCTATTTCGCTTGAAGTACATCGGGTCTTTTTTAATGCTAGATGACAGTTTGATGATAAACACAGTTGTTATTTTGAAAGATGATGAGTTTAAAATTATAACAAAAATTGATTTTACAACTGAAACTCAAACAGAACATTAAAATACTGTATGCACAGGTGTGATATGCTATAAGCGTATTACTGATAGACAGAAGCTAAGAAAATAAGACATGGTAGGTAATGAATCACTTACCTTGGGTTTGGCCCAGCATCCTCCAGAAGCGGAAGTGTTCACCCCCTGAGGCTGAAATGTGAATTCTTCAGCAAATCTGGAGTTACCCAAGATGTTGGCCAAATCATCATCTACCTCAGTCACTTTATCAACCTAGACAAAGACCCAAAATTGTCTTGAATATGCTTTTTTACAAAGTACAAGTCTTTCAAAAGTTTGAGATCAGTTTAAAGAAGCCGCTTATGCTCACCAAGGCTGATCAAAAATACAGTAGAACTGTAATATTTTAAAATTTCATTACTATTTAAAATAACTGTTTTATATTTTAATCTATTTTAAAATGTAACTAATGTATTATAAATGTCTTTATTGACATCTTTGATCAATTTAATTCATCCTTGCTGAATAAGTATTTATTTATTAAAAAAAAAAAAAAAAAAATCCTACTCAATCAAAACTTTTGGCAATATATGTCAAGGTTTTTATGTAACATATTTAACTTAATAATTACATGTATATAATTGCATGTGATAAATGTAGTATTTATTGCACATCATTTTCATATATAATCACCATATGACCATATGACTACATACCTTAAAGGTAAACTGGGTATCAAACTCAAAGCTTTCCTCCACACCTGTAATGTCTCCATTGTACATGACCAGACAGGACCTCTTCTCTGAAACTTTTGGTAACTTGAAGAGCCGGTATGTGGCAGATACAAATTTGTAGTTACCTAGACAAATTTTACAATTCAAAATGAAACTATAAGTACAGTATCTTTATATATAAGATGACAAAGGTTTAAGTTTATGCAAATACAGAATGACGTAATGTAATGACTACCAATAGGAGACAAGAGATCAGATGATCAGTCTCCTGTCTGCTACTGTAGACAGTATCAAGCGTCAGCAAGATGGAAATTTTGATCTTTGCGAAGTTTTCTCTGAGCATGTACAGGGACAACAGAAACAAAATTATGCTTGAAATATATGTGTCTGAGATTGTGTATGTTTGACAATTAATGTCAAACATACACGAAACGAAGTGTGTGTGTGTGTGTGTGTGTGTGTGTGTGTGTGTGTGTGTGTACCCATATAAACTGTCATTTGTGCTTTCTGAGCAGATAGATGGTTGCAAAGGCAAAGAGAACAAGTTTATTTTCATTCATCTTTGTTAGGATGCATTATGCATTGGTGTAATTTACATTTTTTCATCCAAAATGATGAATAAATACATAATTTAAGTCTGGTAAAGAAAGTGATATCTGCACTTGCAGATATAAGAAGTCACTTCTTAACGTTGTTTTTTTTTTTTTCTTCCCAAATGAGTAAAATTAGCAATGGAGGCTTGGGCTTTTTCTTACCAAAATACTTCAATGGTGGTAGAAACATAATAGTTCTACACACAAGAATGTCATTTTTGTTTCATTTTTGTATAAACCATCACTTATCGTATTAATAACATTATTAATACTGGCAGTAGTTCAGACACAATTTGGCTAGAAAATCATTCATTGTTCATGTTCATTTTTATCCACTAACAACAAATGTTCCAGAAGAAACCAAAGCAGAATCAAACTTTTTTGCAGCAGCAGCAGCAGCAGCAGCAAATACAGAGAAAGTGCAACACAGTCTGGAGCCAATTAATTTTTGATTTCCATTACAAGGTGGCAAATTTCACTATTTTAATGTCTCACCAAGAAGTTTCTCTAGTTCCTTGTTGCCCACAGTGATGACACTAGCAGTAACCAGTCTGGGTTTGCAGAACCCAACCTCTTCAGCCAGTCGTATCAGGTCTTCCCACCACAATGCTCCACTGAGGCACTCACCTGATCGACATATGCAAATAAGCCTATATCACTGTCAGTTTTAATTTGTTACATTTAACACAGGGGCACAACTGAAGTTAAATTATATCTTGTAACATTTAGAAAGAAAATAGGCTAATTAGGATAAATGTCTTTTCTTACCCCATAACACTTTGTTGGCCTTGAGGTCTTCTGGGATTCTAGCATCACTATAAACATCACTAAAGTACAATTCCCCTCCATCCTAAACATAGAAAATCAAAATCCTTTTTGTTTGTTAATGAGCTAAATGTACAAAAAAAAAAGTCCAGTCTCATTTTTAATATTAAAAGTAATGCTTAACAAGTTCTAGTTTGATAGCATCTGAGTGTCGGGGATGGGGAAAAATATAATAAATAATTAAATTCTGAATGAATCAAAACAATGGTGTGAGTATGAAATAGAATTACCTTCAGTACACGGTAAGCCTCTCTCAGGACACTGGTTTTATCTGGTGACAGGTTCACCACACAGTTTGATCTTTTGAAAAAAAAAAAAAAAAAAAAAAACGCCCATTAATTGGCTGTTTATGCTAGCTAGTAGTAGAAACTGAACAGACTGCAACTAACATGCTAGTCTTATGAGAATAGTCTCATGACAGATAAGAATTTAGAAAAATGGACAAATCTTGTGTTTTTTAATGGAATATTGCAGTATTTATTATGAATTCTTTATCTGTGTATATCATTATTTTTTAAATTAATGTGCTCACGTAATATTTATTCAAATTAACATCTCTTCTTGCTTGTAGCAACATCTGTAGCTTCACTGATGACGTCTTTACCAGCACAAGGGCGGGACAAACTCACTCTCACGAGATCACAGCAATAGCAAACGATCCAATCAGTTACTGATGGACAAAATCAAGTCCCGCCATACTTCTTTTTTTTTTTTTTTTTCTTGTTAGAGAAGCTGTTTCACTCTGATATATGCCACAATAGGGAAGAAATTACAATCACATTCACAACTTTAATTTCATGGCAACTTTGAGGCTACTATTTTGAAACTGTGAAAACTTACATGATGATATCATAGGATTTCTCCTCTAGACCTGCTTCTGCCAAGGCCTCAATGTAACCACGAACAAAGTTCACATTTGGCTTTTTGTAACCAAATCTTTGCATGTGGTAGTCAATGTACATCTGGGCCACCTCAAGCTAAAATAAAACACAAACAAACAAACAAAAAAAACATTTATGTAGTTCACATACTGTTTTTGCCATTACATCTAGGATGTGTTGAATATTTATTTATTTTTTTTAATTGAGGGTGCGTTTACACGACAACAGTATGGTTAAAACAGAGAAGTTTTTCCTTTGAGTTTTCCGCGTACAGACAACACTATTGTCAAAACAATCTCCATTCATACAAATCCATGAAAATTACAAAAAACGATGTATTCTGCTGGCAGGCCATTAGATGGCGATGAAACACTATAGACCAGGGGTTCCCAAACACATTCCTAGAGCCTCCCCAGCACTGCACATTTTGCATGTGTCCTTTGTCTGACACACCCATTTCAGGTCTTGGAGTCTCGAATAATGAGCTGATGATCTGAATCAGGTGTGTTTGATTAAGGAGACATGGAAAACATGCAGTGTTGGGGAGGCTCCAGTAATGTGTTTGGGAACTAGGCATGTGACGGTATCAAATTTTCATGATGTTGCGATTAATTGCTGAAGCTTTTATCACGTTATACGGTATTATCACGATATTGAAATAAGTTGCAAAAAAAAAAAAATTGTTGTCATACAGGTTTAAGAACTATTTTTGTAATAAAAAGAACTCTGAATGTTTAAATACAATAATACAATACACAAAAAATATATATAAAGTAAAATTTTCAAACAGGTTAAAGTGCAAAAGAATTAGGCTATAAAGAACAACAGGTAACACTTTACAATAAGGTCCCATTATTTAATGCATTAACTAAGATTGAGCAATAGCTACATTTGTTACAGAAAATATTATTATGTTTTGTTAATGTTAGTTAAGAAATACAACTGATCATTGTTAGTTTTATCTCAGGTCCAATAAATAAATTCCTTTGATTTTAGTAATGTTATTAAACAGTAACTAAGAAAATAACATTAACTAAGAATAATTAATGCTTTATAAGTATTTTTCATTGTCAGTTTGATAATAATGAATTAACATATTCATATGTCTCAAAGTTTTACTGAACAATAACAAATAATCAGAACATTTCTAATCATTAGGGCATGTTGTAGTCCAGATTAAAATATAAAAATGTTTAAGTTTGAAAATAAATAGCCTATTAAGTCTTTAAGTATTAAGTATTTGATGCTGTGATGAACAACACTGAGATTACAAAAAACTGAATGGCTGTTTGAAGCATTTTAAAAACTGTTCAGTAGCGCAGTTGCTTTGTTTGCGGGTTTTCCGGGGTAACCGCTGCATTCTGCTGTTCCATCAGCGCCCTCTGCTGTCAGAGGCGTGAACGTGCACTTTCATTCAGCGCGTCTCCTTCACTCGTTCCGCCATGTGCTTCTCATGTACGTTGGGCTTGTTTACATCTGAGTGCGAGTCTCTTTGACGCAGAATACAGCGGTGTTGTGCATTTTATACGGTTGATGGGGAAAGTATTCTTAAATGCATTATAAAAATTTTAATAATTGTTAATACATTTATTATTTACGATATTTTGAAGTGCCCACGATAACAATATCGTGCATATTCATTATCGTGATATATCGCATTACCGAATATCGGCACATGTCTATTGGGAACCCCTGCTATAGACTGAACATGTAATGCACATGTGCATGACGCCATCGTTTTCACAGATTCGCGTTTTCGTTGTTTACATGGAGATCGTTTTTAAAAACGTGCACTTTCAAACCCGTTCAAAAGTTTGCATTTTCAGGCCACCAAAACACCATTGTCGTGTAAATGAACGGCAAAATGCATAAAATAATTTCCGTTTTTAGTTGAAAACAGTGTCGTGTAAACGGACCCTAAGACTGTCAATATTTAATCACTATTAAGGCCCATTCACACAAAGAACGATAACTATAAATATAACGTTATCTACATTAGCGTCCACAACAACACACAATATTGTTCTATTTATTATAAGCACCCACTACAGTTTTGTTGACTGCTGCTTTAAATGCTCAAGCTCTTTAAATTAAAGCAGGATGAATTCTAACTGATTGTCAATGATTTTATCATCATCAGTTGAAAAAAAAAGGTGATTCCAATGATATCGTTCCTCTGTGCCATTATCATTATATTTGTGGTGTGGACTCTGCAATGATTTTACATTTAGAACGATTTTTAAAACTCTATCTTTATGTCCTTGGTGTAAACAGGCTGTAATCTCATAATTTGTTTGGACAAAACTAAACAGGTTTTGCCTTTTGAAATGAAAGGAACTGAAATATAAAACAAGCACAAAATTACTCAATTCACTAACTGTGTACATTATTATCTAAAACAATGTAACCCTTATCTGAAGTTCAAAGGGATATACCTGATCTTCAGTCATGTCGATGCCTGTGACGTGTCCTTTCTCTCCCACAAGCTGGCTAAGCATGTAGCAATCCCGTCCACTTCCACAACCAAGATCAAGCACTTTGCAGCCCTCCAGACACTCGGGGACCACCAGACCACAGCCATAGTACCTGAGAGGACGGAAACTATTTATAATTCCACCAAGGGCTCAGCATTGAAACATGGTGAAAGGTTAGATGTAAAAATGCAAAGAATGCTTAATAAAAAATAAAAAATAAGGTCAGAAGTATCATTAGAATAAAGTTATAATATACTTTTATTTTATTATTTTAATTTGTTATGAGTAAAATATCTCTGAAGTATATTCCCATTCATATTTACATTTTTTTAGGACACCAGGGTGATCATGAACATGAAATTGTCCAGCCATGACTTCCTGTTCCACAGGAGTACAAACATGAGGCCAGATTCCCTTAATCATTCATCACAATGGGTAAAACCAAAGAATATAGTTCTGATGTGCAGCAAAAGATTGTTGAGCTTCACAAAATAGAAAGTGGCTGTAAGAAAATAGCTAAAGCATTGAAAATCCCCATTTTCACTATCAGGGCAATAATTAAGAAGTTCCAATCAACTAAAGATGTTACAAATCTGCCTGGAAGAGGAGGAAAGTTTAAGTGGCCAAAGATTCTCCAAGGATGGAGAATTGCAGAGATTAGTTGAGTCTTGAGTCTCAGAAAGCCTAAAAAAGTATTAAATAGAAGGGTGCCAATAATTGTGGCCAACGTGTTTTGGAAAAAAAAAAAAACATTTATTTCATAATGTGATTTTCCCCCCACTTTCAATTCTTTTCCTTCAATGAAAGGTTATATTTTTGCTAATTTTATGAATTAAAGATCAAAAGGATAAACTATGCAGATTTATTTTTACAGTCATCTTTGATCATATATAAATATATATACATATATAATACAGTAAAAACAGTAATATTGTGAAATATTATTACAATTTAAAATAACTGTTTTCTGTTTGAATATATTTTATAAAGTAATTTATTCCTGTGATCAAAGCTGAATTTTCAGCATCATTACTCCAGTCTTCAGTCACATGATCCTTCAGAAATCATTCTAATATGCTGATTTGCTCCTTAACAAACATTTATGATTATTTTCAATGTTGAAAACAGTTGTGTACTTTTTTTCTCAGGATTCCTTGATGAATAGAAAGTTCAAAAGAACAGCATTTATCTGAAATACAAAGCTTTTGTAACATTATACACTACCGTTCAAAAGTTTGGGGTCAGTAAGAATTTTAATTTTAATTTTTTTTTTAAAGAAATTAAAGAAATTAATACTTTTATTCAGCAAGGATGCATTAAATCGATCAAAAGTGACAGTAAAGCCATTTATAATGTTACAAAAGATTATATTTCAGATAAATGCTGTTCTTTTGAACTTTCTATTCATCAAAGAATCCTGAGAAAAAAAGTACACAAAAAAAAATATTGTACACAAATATTTTGTACAATGGTACACAATAAATGTTTCTTGAGCAGCAGATCAGCATATTAGAATGATTTCTGAAGGATCATGTGACACTGAAGACTGGAGTAATGATGCTGAAAATTCAGCTTTGATCACAGGAATAAATTACTTTATAAAATATATTCAAACAAAAACAGTTATTTTAAATTGTAATAATATTTCACAATATTACTGTTTTTACTGTATTTTTAATTAAATAAATGCAGCCTTGGTGAGCAGACAAAACTTCTTTTAAAAACATTAAAAATCTTACAGATTCCAAAGTCTGTGTATATATATATATATATATATATTATGAAAACAACCTTCCTTCTATAGTATGTATTAATTAAAAATAAATTAAAATGCTTTATTTAATAGCAAACTTTCGAAAATAGGTATAATAAAAGTTTGGGGTTTTCATTTCTTTTTAAAGAAAAAACTATTTATATTAAGAATACATTAAATTAAATCGAAAGTGACAGTAAAGACTTTCATAATGTTACAAAAGATTTGTATTTCAAATAAATGCTCTTCTTTTGAATTTTCTATTCAGCAGGAAAAAAATGAATAGAACCTCACTTTGCAACGACATCTGGATGGATCTCAGCAATCACTTTTCTCACGTATGCAGGGACAGACTTGGCTGACGGAACACAGGCATTGCTTTTCAGGTCAGATGTCTGCTTCAGTGTCTTACCATAGTACTCCTGTATTAATGGCGCGAATAAAATTCAAATGTTATCATAATGAATTTATTTATTTGTTTGTTTGTTTGTTTGTTTGCTTGTTTGATAGTCCAGTAAAGTCAACAAAAGTGTTTTGTTTTTTAATGTTTTGAAAAATGCATACCTTCACGTCATTGTAGACACTTGTAACAGCGTTGTTACTGTGAACAATAATAAAAAACTGTACTGAGAGTAGTTGAATTTGTTACAAAATATCTTATGTTACAGCAAAACTGGACGACTCACAAATACTTTTTTGTCGCTATGTAATATCCATTTTATTATTGTTATTACAAAATAAAAGCTCAGTTACTTTGCCAGCTTGAATGATGCTGCAAATCACATTGTAAAATATTCGAGTAGCCTACTGAGCAAGATTAAAATAAGTTTTACCTGGCTGCTAAAGGTGCGTCTGCCATGATTAAATGCGGAAAATGTGTTTTGGCCTATCTGGGTTTCCGTAGTTTCACAGATTCAGCCAATCAGTGAGCAGTATGCTGCAGCTGTGATGACAGAGTGCACTGTCATGATGATGCATGCATTGGTGGAATAAATGATTAATATGAAGTAATTAAGAAGACTCCTATGGGTTTACTTACACTAGTCGAGATCAGACTTTACATTAATATGTTAACAAAAATAGTTCCTTGTTAATGTAGTTCTGAATCTTAAGATCGTGATTATTCAACATGGTACTAATGCCCGCTTTTGAGTTGCTACTAAAATAATAAAAATAATAATAAAATAAAAGGTAGGCTATATATATATATATATATATATATATATATTATATTATATTATATTATATTATATTATATTATCATATTAGGCTCTATGTTCGTGATAAAGTATGATTAATATAACAGGTATTTAAAAATGCAACGATTGTTCTCGAAGAGCGCTCTCGACTCTTCAGGTCATTATTTCATGATAGGACATCAATAATGCAAACTTCCCCAATTTTGATAGGATGAGCTATTCTCATATTTAAACAATATGATATAATTAGATAAAAATAAATTAACACAAATGATTCGAGAGCTGAGATACTTTTTATTTGGGACTTTTATTTTGGCACGTTGGATTTTCTGCATGTCTACTAATCTATGTTTGTCCAGTAGATGGAGTGGGTACACAACACAATGATTTTTAGAGCTATTATTAAGATTCCAAGAAGTATCAAAGTCATTTTAATCAGGAATTCTAAGATAACGGTGAGAGAAAAAAAAGCTTCTTATCTAATTCCATTCTAATAAAATAAGTTCACATTTTGTTGCATACACTCTAAACATGCTGGGTTCAACCTGTAATTTCTTAAAATGGCTAATTAACTTAGGGGTGTCCAAACTCGGTCCTGGAGGGCCACTGTCCTGCAGAGTTTAGCTCCAACTTACCACAACACACCTGCCTGGAAGTTTCCTGTATGCCTCAAAAACCTTGATTAGCTGGTTCAGGTGTGTTTAATCGGGGTTGGAGCTAAACTCTGCAGGACAGTGGCACTCCAGGAGCAGGATTGGCCACCCCTGACTTGGGCTGTTTATATAAAGTTAATATATCGAGCTTCTATTTCCAAAGAAATCGATTATATTTAAAAATGGCAGAATGATTGTGATGTGCAAATGAAAGTCACATTCACATTACATTACAATCATTTCACCGACTCATCACTGGTTCATTATGTCTGTGTCAAGACATCTCTCATGAGAATACGTGTGTATTTTTACGTAGAGTGTGGTTTTGTGTCTTTGAAAGTTACGTATTAATGAGACCAGGCAGGCTGGTTCATACATAAGCACAAAGGTGGGAGTTTCTGTACTGTCTGTAGGGGTGCTGTGTGGTTGCATGTCTCTCCACATGGGGCCCCTCAGTTCCAGGACCAGATACTGTAAAACAACTCTGGCTCTGGGGATCCTTTCCGTGCAGTAAGCCTTTTCCCAATAATGCATTTAGTTTCAGTTTTTGAAGAACTTTGCATTATGGTTCAAGAAGAAATGTTGTGAGACCGAGTTAGACATATGATCTTGAATACTAATGCTAATGTCTGCTCATACTTAAAATAATACTTACATTAATCTAGTTTTGTTTAAAATATGGATTATTTATCCGTTTATAGCCATCTGAACACTTTTGCAGCTTTGATTCTTGTCATATTTTGCAATGAAACGAACACAACTGTGCCTTTATTTCTCATATTTTGTCATAATGTCTTGTTATTCAGATATCACAATTGCAGCAAGTTCTGCACTTTAGGACTTTGCAAAACCATAATCCATAGTTGTTAATGTCAGGGGTTTTCAATCTTTAGATGCCATGGACCCCCCCAAATATGATCATCCTTATGTAAGGGAACCCCATCCTAAAATTTAAAAGGGCATTTTATATGTATAAAGGCCCAATTTATACAGGTATTTATTTAATCACTTTTTATTTTAATAAAATGCATTTTATTATTTTTATTATTATTTAAAAATGCCACGATTGTTCTCGAAGAGTGCTCTCTACAGGTCATGCACATTATTATTTCATGATAGGTATCTGGTCCTGGAACTGAGGGGCCCCACTGTTTTTCTCCCTACAGCTAATATCAACAGGACACAATGAAAAACACTGACACATGTTGTGTTGATTTGTGTTTAATGGACAGTGTCACAATTAGGTTTTTTGCATAAAAAAAGATAAACGGATAGATTGGATGATTGCAATGTTAGACAAAAGAACTATAGGCTGTACATCATATTGGCAGTCTAACATGAGATGTGCACGATGCATCAGAGCGAGCACCTATAACTTTCTGAAAATCAGCAGCTTGTTAATATATCAGAGAAAGAGATTGATTGATATGTATTCATCTCCAAGCATAACTCTAACATTAGATTGTCATCACAGAGACACAGTAAGAGCAGCACATCTCTTTACTAAAAACATTCATTAGGGCAGTGAAATAAATTAATTGTTACCATAGAGAGTTTTAAGAGAGTGCTTCAGTGGTCATGGAAAAACTTGAAACTGAAGCTATGGTGCAGAAATACAAAAATAAATCATTTTATAATCACATATGTATGGCTCATTAGTTTGCATATTAACAGAAAAATCAAGGCACTATGAATTGTTACCAAAGTACATGATGTGAAAATTAAAAAGCACAGATTTTGAGCATTCAGAGGAAAAGTATTTACATACAAATATATATATTCTATTAGGCTAATGTCCAAAATGATATTGGACAATTAGCACATGAATTGCATTTAAGAGTGGTTGTAACAGAGTGCAAAAACAAAGAGGCAATTCATGTTACACCATACAGCCTTATCATATCTGTACCTACACTACCAGTCAATAGTTTGGAAACGGTAAGATTTTTAATGTTTTTAAAAGAAGTTTCGTCTGCTCACCAAGGCTGCATTTATTTAATTAAAAATACAGTAAAAACTGTAATATTGTGAAATATTATTACAATTTAAAATAACTGTTTTCTGTTTGAATATATTTTATAAAGTAATTTATTCCTGTGATCAAAGCTGAATTTTCAGCATCATTACTCCAGTCTTCAGTGTCACATGATCCTTCAGAAATCATTCTAATATGCTGATCTGCTGCTCAAGAAACATTTGTGTACAATTGTCCAAAATATTTGTGTACAATATTTTTTTTTCAGGATTCTTTGATGAATAGAAAGTTCAAAAGAACAGCATTTATTTGAAATATAATCTTTTGTAACATTATAAATGGCTTTACTGTCACTTTTGATCGATTTAATGCATCCTTGCTGAATAAAAGTATTAATTTCTTTAATTTCTTT
This sequence comes from Hypophthalmichthys nobilis, assembly GCA_037950665.1. Taxonomy (NCBI): domain Eukaryota; kingdom Metazoa; phylum Chordata; class Actinopteri; order Cypriniformes; family Xenocyprididae; genus Hypophthalmichthys; species Hypophthalmichthys nobilis. The sequence continues at coordinate 22,345,843 of CM075480.1, read as the reverse complement.
TCAAAAAAATAAAAATAAAAATTCTTACTGACCACAAACTTTTGAACGGTAGTGTATAATGTTACAAAAGCTTTGTATTTCAGATTAATGCTGTTCTTTTGAACTTTCTATTCATCAAGGAATCCTGAAAAAAAAAAGTACACAACTGTTTTCAACATTGATAATAATCATAAATGTTTCTTGAGCAGCAGATCAGCATATTAGAATGATTTCTGAAGGATCATGTGACACTGAAGACTGGAGTAATGATGCTGAAAATTCAGCTTTGATCACAGGAATAAATTACTTTATAAAATATATTCAAACAGAAAACAGTTATTTTAAATTGTAATAATATTTCACAATATTGCTGTTTTTACTGTATTTTTAATTAAATAAATGCAGCCTTGGTGAGCAGACGAAACTTCTTTTAAAAACATTAAAAATATTACCGATTCCAAACTTTTGACTGGTAGTGTATGTGTCATTTAGCATCAAGACACATTTTACAAATAGAATTATCTATATTATCATTTTAAAAATATCAAAATGTTTCTGTCTTTGGAGTTCACTTAAATATGTTTCAGTGAGAAAATAGTTTATTTTACTTTGCAGCTTACATCAATGAATTAAGCACCTATAAGAACTGACTTCCAGCAAGACAACTCCCTTTGGCAAGGCTTTTATCCCTACAGATTCAAAAGAACATACATTATGTAGTGTTTGTGTGCAATCAGTAAATGATGGTTAGTAATAACCCAACACTTTCAAGCTCAAGTTAATGCTACCATTTGTCCCATGTCATCTGTATAGCCTATGTTGGCTATGAAAACTTATATTTATGAATCAAACTTGTTCTGAATACACAATAATTAGAGCTTACAGCAGCAAAAACAAAAGAAAGACAATATAAACAGACGAAATGTGAATTAAGACTGTAGGTATGTAAATACTCTGTATTTAAAATTAATTATCATGAATATGATTCATTCAGAAGAATGTGATTGTGCAAAACAAAAACGTAATAAACACCATTAAGATTTGTCCCATTACATTAGGGAAAGTCGACAGGGATTTGTGGCCTTAAAAGCACATCTTTTTTTTTTTTTTTTTGTTCAGTCAGTTTTTACATTTCTCTCTGACTGTCCTGAAACACTGATAGTTCATCACACCAGTGTTTACGTATTTAGCGTCTCAATCCTAAGACTGCACAGGTGGTCACATTAGCAAAATTTCAGCGAAAGTTTATTGGCAAAAAAAGCTCCATTGTCAGCAGTGTAGCGATGTACGAAGCACAGCAAACACAGAAGAAACTTTAAAACCAAGCAGCTTTCTGCTGAAAATCACAGCAAATTCACACGACCAACTTGAATAAAAAGCAGAATCTGTTGTGGGGAACTTTTTCGCCCTTACGCATAACTTCTGAAGACACAGATTGCTATTGAAATGAAATTTCATCGAGCAACTGTAAATGTGACCGCATCTTTATGTGGTGGATGTGTCTTATGGTGCCTACAAGTCATGTCTGAAAGATCATATTTACGATCATGAAGTTTTAAACACACTGCCATAGTCATTACAACTTCTCAGTTCATAAATACGAATCTCACAGGAGGACTTAAACGCGCCATTAAAGCAGCACATAGGGTACATCGTCCCATGGAGGTGTAGAGCCCATCCTTGTACACATTTGGGCTTTCAACTGCATAAATAGATGCTCTGTACATAAAACAAAGATGTGAAGAACATCTAAATGTTTCCATCACATACTTCCATCAGTATGCTCCTCCACTACATACTGCAGCTTCCCTATATATCAGTTATCTTGTCACTTTTTCTTTCACCTTCTCACTCTTTTATTACTGGTCAGGTTATGTACTCAGCTTTAAGATTCTGTGCTGCTATGGTGTGGACCCTCTTGCTCATTAATAGTATGCAAGTAGAGGCAAACCGGATGAGGTTGAGATTGGGCCAGTGGCGATGCTCCACACTCCACTCTGTTTTCTGGGGATACCAGTCCCTGATTTTCCTCTCTGAAGGAATTGAGGCCACATTCCTCACAGAAATCCTCAGAGTCCTCTTGGTCCTCCTCACTCAAAAGCCCCTCGAATTCTTTGGGTTCATGGCTTTTCAAGCCTCGCCCACAAACACACACCTCAATCCCGGAGTCCCCTGTAAATCTGCGGTGCCTTCCCAGAATCCTCTCTTTCTCGTCAGGCATTGCCACATTCCTGAGCATCTCCTTCCTGCACTCGTTCTGTTTGTCCACACTGGGAGGCTGCTCTAAGGGCAGGGCACTCTCTGTAGACCTGCTTCGCTCTAACTCTATCTCGCTCTTGCTGTCGTCTTTTTGGTGGTACCCGTTGGAGGTATGGATCTCTTCTAGGCCGGGTCTGGAACAGAGCGTGTCAGATACAGGGGGCACTGGAGTGATCTGTCTGGGTGGGCAGTGCGCATCCTGCTGGTCAGTGGTTAAGGGGCAGGTGTAGGCTGGAGGTCCGGTGGTTAAGGCACTATATGGGGGAGGGGGCGTAGCAGGCCGATGCACTACCTCCTCATATTCTGGAAGGAGATAGTTGGGTAGGAATCCTGAAAGAGAATGAATGGCAAGAAAATGTCCCAGAACAATGGTGAGAATTGAAGCATTCAAAATTCAGTTGAAGAACTAGTTTTAACCATTTTAAAGGGATAGTTCACCCAAAAACAGTCATCATTTTCTCATACTCATGTTGTTCCAAACCTGTATGACTTTCTAATGGAAAAATCATTATCACTTCTTTATCAAATCTTTATCATTATCACTTAGTATGTCATAGTTTTGACTTTTTAAACTATAAGTTGAACTTGTCGATTTTGTCTTTAAACCTATAAAATCACTTCGCAATAATGAGTGTGTGAAATGAATGAGTGTAAACTTTATGAATGAAATGAGCAGAGCGACTGCAAATCTAATAGCTTTATTTTATTCAACATGAAGTATTTTTAATTAGAAGATAATTCAATAAATGTTATAATTATAATAAAAAATATTTTATGAGTTATACAAGGCATATTTATTAAATTAAAAATATGAAGGGAACAAATAATTTTGAGATTGTTACATATACTGATACAGATATTGGCTCCGCTGCACACCCCTAGTTTTGATTGTCAGAATTTCAACTTTGTATGTTATGATCTGATTCTGATTTTTTTTAAAGAATTTTTTTCTTATGTGGTGGAAATGGGCTTCCATTTTTTTGTTATGATTTTGACTATCACATTATCACTTAGTATGTCTAAAATTTTGTCCATTTTGACTTCTTATCTCATAATTACGACTTAAACCATGTCCACAATGGACACAACAATAGATATTATAATCAGTGATGCTGTCTACACTGGATGTGATGCCCTGACAGTAAACTGATGCATTCTTGTATTTCTAATGTACTCCAAGCATTTGGATTATTTCTGACATGAAGAACAAATGGATTTGCAATGGTGGTTTTGTTGTGTCCATTGTAGACAGCCTTAAGTTGTTATGATGTGATGTGAGAACAGTTGCGTCTGGTGTAGACATGGTGTTAGTAACTCATTATTTTGACGTGTCATAAATTTGCCTCTTTTTTTTTTTTTTTTTTGTCATAATTCTGATTTACCAAAGCATGATTTTTTTTTCTTTTGTGGCAGAAATGGCCTTCCATACAATTCTACCTTATGCAGAACACAGAAGAGACTAAAAATTTTTTTTTGTCCATTCAGAATTCCTTTTTGCGCGAACTGTCCTTTTAACAAAACGATGTATAGCACATAATGTTTTTGAACATGTACTATTTTTAACAGGCAGTGCTAATCCATAATGATCATACACAAAATAGCAAGTCTATCAGCTTATTACATCAACAATCAGCATGTTTTTCAGATTTTGTGCGCCGTCCTTGATCCATGATCAATGAAAACAGACTGCACCTTATCACAGAATATTTAACTTTGTGCTTAAAACATGAAATCGAGTAATAGACGAGACCAGGGCAATTGTTACATTAAACATATCAGTTCTATCTCTCGGTTTTGGTTAAAGGTTAACAAATGGCTGACTGAAGATTTCATCATGACTGTGAAGAAAGGTGGCTGTACCAATAATTATAAAATACATGCTGTCTAACTTTAAAGTGCCCCTATTATGGATTTTTGAAAATTACCTTTTTATGCAGTGTGTAATGTAGCTGTATGTGAATGTAAACAGACCGCAGAGTTGTAAAGCTGAAAGTGCTTTATAAATAAAGTTATTGTCTCTCAAAAGAAAGAGTCGACTCTGAATGAGTCCGCTTAAAAGAGTCGTTTAAAGTTCAAATTCCATTTTGCGAAGTTCACACGTCACAAGTAAACACATTTGCATGATGCCTGCCTATGTTCTGCTGGGACATCCCGCGAAAAATTTAGAATTTGCTGTTAATCCTTTCACACGTAAATTTAAAATATTCTGGCTGAGTCCCCAGCGTGAGTTTTTCAAGGCGACCTTTATTTAGAACATATCACTTTATTGTTTCCATGGTGACGCGTTATTGCTTGTTACATGACACACCGCAGCCACAATAACGCTGTATGACTGATGATCTGCTTTTATTTAATTTTTCCTTTTTTATTCAAAATACTCACAAATTTGTTAACTATAGCATGACATATCTGATATTCTGATTGTCAAATATGTGCAAGTGGATGTGTTTTGCTGTTTAAACACCTTTATAACGATCGCGTTAGTTCAGCTATATGCACGATGGGCGCCGCCATGTTAGTTTGCGCCGCACAGAGAATCGGATCTGTTGGATTTACAACAGGAATTCATCCACTTCTCCCGAAATACATGAAAGTAAGTGAGTCGGTGAACTAGGGAAGAATAGAGTAAACTTTAAAGTTACTTACACAATGTGTATCTGATATGAATAAAAATGTGTCGTCTAATTATTATGGAAAGGATTGTTATTGCAGCTTCTATAGACATCAATGTGTATTTTATAAACTCAGAATGTATTGATTTGTTAGTACTTATATGTATTTAAATGTCTGCAACCTAAAATATTAAAATATAATTGTAATAAAATATAATTCTAATCACACCGGTGTGATCATATGCTCCAGGGACCAGCCAAGACCACACCAGTGTGATTAGAATTATATTTTATTAAAATTATATTTTAATATTTGTGTGGCAAAAAAAAAAAAACTTTTTAACGATATCTAGTGATGGCCGATTTCAAAACACTGCTTCATGAAGCTTCGAAGCTTTACGAATCGAATCAGTGGTTTGGAGCGCCAAAGTCACGTGATTTCAGCAGTTTGGCATGCGATCTGAATCACTGATTCGACACAAAAGATTCATAACGCTCCAAAGCAGTGTTTTGAAATCGGCCATCACTAGATATTGTTAAAAAGTCGTTATTTTGTTTTTTTGGCACACAAAAAATATTCTCGTCACTTTATAATATTAAGGTAGTACCACCATACTCAGATTAACTGATTTAATTATGTTTTTAGTACTTTTATGGATCTTGAGAGAGGAAGTACCATTGCTGGCAATGCAGGCCTCACTGAGCCATCGGATTTCATCAAAAAAAATCTTAATTTGTGTTCCGAAGATGAACGAAGGTCTTACGGGCGTAGGACGACATGAGGGTGAGTAATAAATGACATTATTTACATTTTTGGGAACTAACCCTTTAAAGTTAGGAAATATTTGGTTCATTTTCACACAACACACAAATATATCAATTTTTTGTAATGGTAGACCATTCAGATTTGCTGTCATTAGCTACTGAAATTTGATTGGCTGCTGGCAGCCCTGTTTTTTGTATCCAAGTCATATTAGAGCATATGTTAGGACATCGACCAAAGAAGATGCATGCCAATTTTCAACTTTGTGGATGTGACGAGCAGGGCGGGCGAGAGCCGTGAGGGAACGGTGCGAGTGATAACAAGCGTCAGCTGCGCGTTGCACCGGTCTCGAATCTCTCACGGAGGAGCTCCGGAAGCATAAAAGGGGGAGCGACGACAGTGAAGGACGAGAGAGGACCAGGCCTGGACTTTATGAACATTTATGTTTTGTTATGCTTGTGTAAACATGCCGGCATTACTTTCGTTTTGTTCTTTGTTTATTTTATATATTAAAGTTATGTTTAAACGTTTGCCGGTTCCCGCCTCCTTCTTCCCGTATCTACAAACTTTATTACAATGGATAATAGTTACAGAGTAACAATTGTTTTTTTAGTTGCTGCACCCCGTATTGGCAGAATTGTACAAAACTTAGTGTGCGTCCTTAAAATGTCCTGTCGTCTTTGTCTGTCAAGTTTTGATAAGCGTGAACATTGCGTTCAGCAACAGGTCAACTCGTAAAAACAGACATTGCCTCAACAATTCATTTACTTATATATTTGCGATGCTTCGACGAATCAGTTTTTTTATACATAAAAAAAAAATGCCTATTTTGGTGAAGATCAGATCAACAGCCTAGGAGGAGATTGAAAATTAGTTTAAGAAAATCCAAAATGACTGACACATTTTATAGGCGGAGATTAAATCTGAGATATACATTTTGGCTTGAATCAAGGATTAAGGGGAGAAAAAAATGTTTGTAGCCCTTAGGTTTCCAAAGTTATGATCCAAAATACAAATTATTATTATAGTGCCACCTAGTGTCAGACAGGTGTGTGTCTGTGCGCTTTTGGTGCTTGGACCCCTAATAATAAAAAGGTATAAAATGATAAGGTACATAACTTTGAACAATAACAACTGATGTTGTTATCATCATGTGACGTGCTCTCAATATGACCTACAGATCTGTTGTTTTAACCTGTCTGGGTAGATTAGATTAAAACTATAGCTCACATCGTACTCTGACTCCCTGAAATGTGCGTTTTAAATGACATCTATATTTATTAATTAGGTAGATGCATTAACAAGAAGAAGAAATGTTTTTTTTTGAGCACCTAAGCATATTAGGATGATTTCTGAAAGTTCATGTGACACTCAAAACTGGAGTAATGGCTGCTGAAAATTCAGCTTTGCTGTAACAGGAATAAATTACATTTTAAATTAAAGCTGCAAGCAGTGATGAAAGGGCCCTCGCACCCGTGCCACTGCAACCCAGTGGCTTTAGGAAAACAGACCATGGTGGTCAATATGCATTTAGGTATATAAATATAGGAGGACAATGTCAGTAATTTGAAGCACACTTCCTGCTACCAGCTAGTGGCGATATGACTAACTAAATTTTGGCATGTAGATGTCTTCAGGCCAGGGCACTTCTCAAACGTGATGTTTGAGGCAGACTGGACATTGTATGCTCAAGTTACAACAACTTCCTATTTCATGACGATAATAGCATGCTTTAACACTCAGCTAAGTGTTGCTAGCATGTTTTTGAATGTTTGTAGCATGTTTAGCACTCAATTGCATATTTTAGTATGTTGCTAGTAGTGCATCACAGTGTTAAATACGTCACTTCCTGTTCCCAATGGGTGGCGCTAATACTATAACTGAATATTGTAATGTAGATGTGTTCAGGGCAGGACTGTTCTCAAACATGTGAAGTTTGGAGCAGACTGGACATTGTATGCCTGAGTAACAACAACTTCCTGTTTTGTGGCGTTAATCGCATACATTAGCACTTACATTAGCCAAGTGTTGCATGATTTAACGTGTTTCTAGTATGTTTGGTACTTCAAGGAATATTTAAATGTGTTTCAGGGAGTGAATTACGGTGTAAAGCATGCCATTTCCTGTTGCCAACAGGTAGCGCTATGACTAACTGAATATTGTCATGTAGATGTGTTCAGGCCAGGACTCTTGTTCAGCGAAAACGTCGCAAAGACCTTTAGATTAGACTGACCAAATATGATGTTGATCTGAGGAGTTTGTTAAAGTAGAAAACTCAAAATATCTAATTTTCTTGTTGGTTTTCAGATTTTGTACCAGGAGACTTTTTTGTAGGTATTGGGCTGTTACATGTGTACCGAATGTCATACCTGCATGTGAAACGTAGCGCGAAGGGCGCTTAATTGAATGTAGGTGGCGCTATCAAGCCATTTTGCCACACCTTATTCTGAAACCCTTGCTTATTGCTTATTGGTAAGCATAAGAGGATTCTTTCAAAAACATTGTACCAAAAAAATCGTACCAACCCCAAACTTTTGAATGTCAGTGTATTATCAAGCTTTGTGTATCTAATTTTAGTGGTTGTCATATAAATATCATTGTGCACTTTTGTGCTCTAGCTGTTGTGTGCCCGTGTTTTGATCACAACCAGTTCAATGAATGACGAGAATATTCACTAAGAACAGGAATATTGACATTACACATAATACTAATCATGTTAATGGTTGCCCACACAGTTTGTCCTTAAAGCAATTTCAGTTTGCTTAATGTTGTAAAAATAGGACTATTTACTATAAGACTATTGTAAGGCTAATTGTACTATTCTAAAAATAAGAATAAAATAATAATTCAGCCTGCTCTAATAGCTGAGCTAATGGGCAAAATAAATAAATTTGAGCTAAGAAAAAAGTTTTGATTGTTTGACATTATTGAAATGCGATCTTAAAAAAAAGTTTTGGAGATTTGGAGAAGAGAGCAGCTGTATTTGCATGCCTATTGCCTACATAGAAATTAATTGCACGGGGCATGCCCAACATGTGAACTGACATGCTGTAAAAAGGGACTTTGATCAAACCTTGCATGCCATTGTGTGAAAAAAAAAAAAAAAAAAAAGCTCAAACTAAATGTTTGATAACAGTCTTTCACACGTGCTCTTACTGAGGGTAAACAAACAAAAGGCAGCAGGTACTGAGTAGGTGGTGTAGGTGTATGCGAATCTTCTCATCTTTCAAAAAATCCAATTCAAGAGTCAAGACCATCAAAGAAATCTATATGAGAAAATCTTACTGTCAATCCAAACACATTTTAGCTGCTATCTTTACAAGACCTTTTTTAAAACATAGTCATGAATACAATATAGGCCTATTGTCTTTATATACATACAAATCTATATATTTTTATGGGGACGGGGGCATGGCACAGCAGTTAAAGGGTTAGTTCACCCAAAAATTAAAATTCTAGGGATGCACCGAAATGAAAATTCTGGCTGAAACTGAAACCAAAAATTGTGGATGCACTTTGCCGAAAACCAAAGCCGAAAACGCTTTTTATTTATTTATTTATTTTATTTTTTTGTATAACTGTTCAAGACATTTTAATGAAATTGAATAATTTTAATAATTCTAAATTTAAAAAAATACAAGCTAATAAAATAAAATAACCACACTTTTATTGAAAGTAACACTGAAATTGGACAGAAAAAAAAAATTAATATTAAATATCAATACTTCAGGTTTAACAGATTTATTTTTTTAAACAATTATCCAAATAATGTATACAGTAGTCCTACAAAAAATAATAGTAGTCCTATCATTATCAGAGCATGTGAGCAGAGAAGCAGGGATCAGTGAACGAGAGGGTAGCGTCATTTTACCAGCACGGCTATACCACACCATGTTACAGCACAGTAGGGCTATTGCAAACAGAAATTACTATACTACTGCATAGAAATTTCATGTCGGCGCATTATTTGAGTGGAGCATCTGAGTGTAGCGTGAGCATCTGAGTGAAGTGCACGTGCATAGAGCGGAATATTGAGCGAAGCATAGAGAGAGTGAAACCTGAGTGCTGAGCACTGAGGGGAGGCATATAATTTCGGTCATTTTTCTCTTTTGGCCAAAAAATGAAAATGCCATTTTTGGCCAATAATTTTCGCCAGCTGAAATTTCAGTGTGTCCCTAGAAAAATCATTAATTACTCACTTTCATGTCATTCCAAACCCGTAAGACATTTGTTCATCTTTGGAACACAAATGAAGAAAATCTGAGCTTTCTGTCCCTCCACTGACAGCCTATGCAACTAACACTTTCAAGCCCCGGAAAGGTAGTAAAGACATAATTAAAATAATCCAGTGACTCCAGTGGTTTAACCTCAATTTTATGAAGTGATGTTTGCGCAAAAAACATAATTTACCACTTTATTTACAAAATATTAATTTTTGGAAATTAATATTTTTTGACGGCCCAGAATTTTGATTGCCAGCAAATTCTAATCTACACAAGCATAATATTATTTATGTATTTATTTATTTGTACAGAGTATTAACATAAGAATATGCATATTCCCCCTGAAATCAAAATTTAAGTTTTTTAGCTTTTAGTATGAATATGTTAGCCTTAATGTTATGAATAAGCTGGTGCATTCCAAAACAATGACAAAATTCACATTTAGGAGATATAAGCATTCAAAACTTAGTTTCTCACTTCCGCTAAAATGGATCAAGGATTTTCATGACATGACATCGCACTTCAGCTTCTCATCAAATCTTCTGCCCAATCAAAAAGTCCCGCCCCTCCTACACTATAAACAGATGCTGAAGCTGTAGCTTAAATCGATCATTTGTTCGCACATTTACTAGTTTCTATTTGGTGAATGGCACATAGTGCACTATATAGAGGATAGGGAATGATTCAGACAGTGTAAATATGCTTTGCATTGACGCAAATGAAGTCCGTTTTCGCGTTAGTATAACGTGAACCGCCGCAGCGCGAGCACAGTCTGCTCCGGCCCAGGGACACGAGAGCACAGAGCGGATCATATCCGCGAGTCGGCTCAGACCACGAAAGGTATTGGACCCATTTAAATTCTGCACAGAATGCTATATTTTAAAGTGATATAGAGGAGATTACGAGGATAAACGGTTAGATATTAAAAGAAAACAGAGGTTTTACTGAGTTTAATGGCTCTGGCCGAGCTGTGATATAAAAACGAAACGCTATTGGCTATTTTAAAAAAGGGGCGGGGCTGTTCGATATATTGCCGTCTTCCTGTTTCAGTTGAAATTACGTCAACACACAGAATAATGCTGCATGTTCCAAGACACTTCAGCGGGCCTTTAAGATGCAATAGGTGATTCTCTACAGAAACATTTTTTGTTATACTGGTTGAAAGTCTCCTCATATCCTGATAGAAATCACTCTGTTAAATGGTCTAAATGTATTTTTATAAATATATATCATCTCTGGAAGGCGTAGGGTTATAAAACGTCCTTCCAATTATTATATTCGGTCTGAATTAAATAATACAATATCCTGCCTGCCTGCCTGCCTGCCTGTCAGCGTATGTTTTTACATACCCTCACGCACCATTCACGCAGACGTCATCAACGCTTTTAATGCAATGCAGAGATTATACAGACAGACCTCAGTCACGGAACACTGCAAACAAACAGCAGCCACCTTTTATAGTTCCTCCAAAACAACAAGCTTATGCTGCATTCACGCCATAACTACCGTAATTAAGAGATGACAACCCGTGACGTTCTAACCGGAGCTGTCCATGTCCTTAGACTCGGAATTATGCACTTCCATGTCAACAGTATCAACACAGAAAATATTCTGCAAAAGTCAGGTACAAGCTCTCTAAGTTGTTTACGTTCATTATTATTGTAAAGTTATGTGCTTTGAGATATGAGGTAGTTTAATGCCATCTCGTGACGCTTTGCAGAGAGCAGCTGTGTGTGTGCTCCTTTAAGTTTTTTTTGGAGGAGGCGTGGCTTTGGACATCAATTTGCAGGGAGGCTGGGATCGTATGCTTTCAATGCTAGCAGGCTAACGTTAGCATTTCAAAGATCACTTACAGCACCTTTAACAACAGAAATTTTTCCAATCCTAAAATATGTTAAGCTTATTATTAAACATTCGCCTCCGGTTTCACAGATTAGGCTTAAGCTAGTCCTAGACTAAAATGCATGTTTGAGCCGTTTTAACTGAAAGCAACATACACTGACATATCTTAAAATATTTCAGTGCCATTGTTTTGTTTCAAGATGCACACCAGTAATGTTTTTTTCTATGGTACGTTTATAAAAGCTACTTAAATACCCTAACTAAACTAAGGCCTAATCCTGGATTAGTCTAAGCCCTGTCTGTGAAACTGGGCCTCAATGTTTAAGCTTTAAAAGTAAAATTTTTACATTCCCTTATTTTTCTAGATTCTCTATAAACAGAATGTATATAAGAGAGATGATATTACTGAAGTAGAAGGGGAGAGAGGTGTTGTTGTGAATCTCTCTGTAGGCAATGAGGTTGATCTCATGTTGTCGTTGTTGCTGTTGCAGTCTGTGTTTTGTGCGACGGTGATGACACACACAGCAGCAGCTCAGGATGAAGATGATGGCCCACACCAGCCAGAACCCTGAAAAAAAAAAAAACATGGAATTTTCCCCAAACAGAAACAAAATAAAACATTTAAAGTATGCCTTTGTACTCTATACTGCTACTTAAAACCTGACTAATTCCTCTTAGACTAAAACCACAGCTCATGCATAAATGGTCACATAAGGATTTGTGAGACTCATGTCATTCTTACTCCACAGTCTGCAGAAGGTCGAGCATCTTAAGCATCTGAATTCACTTCCTGTACAACAGCCTTTTTCAGCATATATTTTGTTTAGCTCTTCTAAACCTCTTAAGGCTTGGTCACATTTAGTCTTGCACAGCGAAATTACACAGGCAAAATACATTCATCTCAGTGGGAATTGGCAGGATCAGGAATCTCACCTGATGGTGGAGAAATATCCATGAATTTCACACAAAGTTGAAGTTTAGTGTATGTTTGGAAGTTTTATTTCGTCATCATGCTTGTATCACATAGCCCCTTTTTCACTAGGGCTGCACAATGTATTGTTTTAGCTTTGACATCGCGATGCACATATCCACGATAGTCACATCGCTATCGTAGTTCTTAACTGAACAAACAATTGAGAAAAAAAATGGATGCGTATAGATCAGGTCTTAAAGTAACAGCAGCCTATAATCCTGCTGCCGATTGTCATTAATGTTAATCAAACAACAAAAGAAAAAAAGACAAAATTGCTTTTGTAGCTTTAACAACGATTAATTGTATTTAATTTATACAGTGCAGACTTTCCAGTGTTATTTTACATAAATCAATTTCTGTTAGACTTACCTGAAAAACAAAGCACTGTTTGTTCTATTGTATTTAACTATATGCTTGTAATTTGTTTATTTTCTATGCAGATTCACTCCCTTACAAAATCACTCAGATCATTCTAGAATAATTCTTTCCAAATAGAGCTATTCAAGTCATCTGTTGAAATATGGTGAATTGTTTTCATATCGCAGAAAAACAAAATATCGCAATGTCAGTTTTTTCCAACATCATGCAGCCCTGTTCTTCACCATTCAAGGGTAAATATGATCAAGCCTTTATGAATTCCTATGAAACATTGTGACGTCTAAAATTAAACATGAAGATGTACTTACACCATAGTTCATAGTAGTAGCTACAGCACTGGGACTCTCCACAACAGTGTCCAGTCTCACACACGTAGCTTTTATTATTCACACCCTCACAGTGAAGTACCTCCTGAAAAAAAGTTGATACAAGATAAATGACTCATGGATTCAGCATTTCTTGACAGCAAATCTTGACCAAATAAAAAAAATAATAATTCTCTACTAAATGAAAAGTTTTGGATATGGTATGAAAATAGAAACGTTTTGGATATTGTATGGTAACTTTGGGATTTTTGGACAGAAATCATGGTACTAACCTTATACCTATGGTCATCATTAAGCACCGTGTCTACATGTACCATGTTATAGAATTATACAATGTACCGTAATTATTCATTACTATTATTTTCCATCTTATACCATCACTGTACTATTTTACCACCAAAATAATTTAAATTTAATCAGTGAAATAAAACAATAAACATGCTTTGTCAGGTAAAACCTTGAATCAAACAAACCTTTTACCAGAAAAGTGGGTGTCTAATAAGAATGCCCGTTAAAAACAAACATCGGTAACACTTTACAATAAGGTTCATTATTTAAACATGTATTAACTAACATGAACTAATCATGAGCAATACATTTGTTACTGTATTTACTAATCTTCATTAACGTTAGTTAATGAAAACACAGTTGTTCATTGTTTGTTCATGTTAGGTCACTGTGCATTATCTAATGTTAACAAGATTTTAATAATCTATTAGTAAAGGTGGAAATTAACATTAACAAAGATTAATAAATGCTGTATAAGTGCAGTTCATTATTAGTTCGTGTTAATTAATGTAGTGAACTAATGTTAACTAATGAACCTTATTGTAAAGTGTTACCAACATATCAATACTTGGTAAATTGAATTACTTTTTACCGCATGAAAATTTACAACTTACAATAACTCATATCACTGAACAAAGCACTGGCTGCATAATTCTTGATTCATGTCAACTACTACTAGACATAAAATAACAAAAGCTGCCTGGACACTTCGAATATTTTATAACATCAAACTGCCAATGTACAGCGAAATCTAACAATTACGTAGTCTTTTCAATGAACTTTCCTTGTCTTTCAGTAAATCCAGTTACCCTCAAGAAAACAAAGACTACATGTACTGTAGATCAGAACAAAATAACCAGAAACCTTCAAAAGGTAGGCATAATAGGCATGTTTGTTCCATTTCATGAATCAGTTAATGATTAAATAAGAAAGTTAAGTGATCAGGTTCTCTACCATTCTTGTCTCCTGGTGTATACAGACATGCTACTCCAGAGCCCTTCAGCCTTGTGAAAGTTCTTTCAGTACAATAGTACTGATACACAGGAGAGGAACAGGGGAGCACACACACACACACACACACACGCAAACTTCACTCAAACAGGGGACAGGGATTGGTCTACAGAAAATTCCATGCAGCAGAGGAGTGTAAGTAGGTCTGCATTATATTGAGATGATCCCTCAATATTATGGGAGTAGACAGTACAAAATAAAATGAAGAAGTAACCAAAAGGATTGCCTAAATGTTCTGTTCCCAGTGCCATACACTGTTTTATTTTGTTTTGTTTCAGTTGGTTATATCCTAAAAGCATATCTAAAAATAAATAAAATGACTGTAAAACCCTACATATGGTTTTTAAAGACAAGAATTCCATAGAATTTATTGTGAAACTACATGTACTTACATTTACATTAAAATCTTAGTTCATTATAACCTATTAAAGTATTTATAGTCAAAGTATTTTGCCTTTGTGTGGGTAACATTGGTTGAAGAACATTGTTTGGGTCATTGACAAATAAGTGTAAAAAAAACAATGGAGATATAATTAATTTTGAAGTTTTATTAAGTGTTAATAATGAGATTGTGTTTTTATATATATATATATATATATAAAATCAATTAACACTGCTTTTGTCATTTTTTACAAGATGGACAAAATTTGTCACCAAAAAAGTCATTCAGTTTAACCAAAATTTCGGTTTTGCCGAATGACACTTGATTATACTGAATGATGATATTTTCAAACAATGCTAACAGGCTGATATCTAGCTAGCTAGCTGGCAAAAGGCCAATCAAACATTTTATATTTAGTACAAGTTTTTAAAATATTACAACATTTTTCATGTTTTATAGTGGTTGTACCGAATGACCTGATATTTCAGGACATGCATATGAGCAAGTGAAAACATGAATTTTTTAAATAGTTAAGAGAGAGTTAGTTACTTTGCTTCACGATCATGTGGTCAATTGCAGGTGTCTGAATGATGTCACATCCTGTCACATGATATCGACCTGAATGCCTTAATCCAAAATGGTCCTTTATTGGTTACTCTGAATGACATCAATGAAATTAATTTTTCTGAACTTCTTCACTTCTACACATAATTTTAATACCACTTTGCACTATGTTGATATATGGTGTTAAAAATAAAATCATGCCAGAATAAAAAATATAAACATTAATTTCATTTTAAGATATTTTAATCACAAATGAAATGGCTGTATTGGCCATTGGACAGTTAAACCAAATGACCTTTTGACACTTCAAAATCTTTAAAATACCTTTATATGTAGCAAAATATAATGAACACCTTTTGGATTCAATAAAAGAGATCTAATTGTACTACCTTACTTTGGATGTCATATCTTTTTATTATTATTATTATTATTAAGGCCTTTGGACAAAAAAAAAAAAAGACCCGTCATGTCATTGACCAGTTTATAGAAATTACAATTTTGATAAGCTTTCACAGCATGTGCCCTATTTTTACATCTTGTATTATTATGCCGTATCAGTATAATCAGTACTTTAGTGGATATAAGCAGTTCATGTTCGTGTAGGCTGTACAGGAACAAAATGTCTTCCCATAACACCTGAAACATTGTCACAAATTGTTTTAACCACAGCTGCCGGTTTTACCTCTCAGTTTACACAACACACACAGCCATTACCAAGCATAATGACTGTCCACCATAAAAGCAAGAGCAGATTCAAGACCAAAATCGACATAGAATTCCAGAAATGTCCCCATTCTGCTGAGCAGGTGAAGTGTAGCCCCATGACCCTGTGCCTTTCCCTGAGAACATTCTTTACAAGGACTGTCACAGCACTTTGAGTGCATCATTTATCACCAACCACAAATATCAGCAATTAACCAATGCTGACTTTGCAAGATGAGACTGGACATACTGTTTCTGGATATTATTAAACACACAGTGACCCAAAAAAAGTATTTGGACACTTAAGCCACACAAAATGTATGAATCACATTACACTGTGACTGAATACTAAATATCAAGCCATGTGGAATCTGCAAACAAATGACGCAACACATTTTCTCAGAACTAATTCTGCTTTTCTGACATTTTTGGATTTATACTCTCAACCAAATGGTGTCAAGGTCATTTTTTCTCTTTTCACTTTATTTATAAAGCACTTTACAACTGCACCTGCAGCAGACCAAAGTGCTGTACAATCAGCATAGAGAAACATGCAATACATAAAAACAGCACACAACCTCCTAAAACCACAAATACTAGCCCTACCTCCCAAAGGCTAAAGACAAGAAGTCGTTTTTGACACCAGCTTTAAATGCATTTAAACATGTGACCTCTCTAATTTCATGAGGCAGACTATTCCAGAGCCTCGGACCCACAACAGCAAAGGCCTGATCCCCTTTTAGCTTTAAATGAGTTCAAGGGACAGCAAGCAATATCTTATTAGATGATTTTAAAAACCTAGTCACTGTATGATGTCAGTTTTCCTCAAGTATCACAGAGTATCCACAAGTGTTGTTCATCACAATAACTATGAACACCAAGTTTGACTACAAGAAAGTACATCTATTGTTTAACTGTTTTTTCATTGCATTGCTTGAAAAATCTGCTGCCATTCAAATAAATTGCACTACATTTATGTATTTTTAAATGTTCTAAATGTGTCCAAAAGAATGTTGGTAACACGAAAGATGTATGAATTGAACACCTTGGCACACCTTGTGGAGACTGTCCGTATCCGGTTTCGGTGCCAGAAAACATTATATTAGAAAACTAATTAAGTTTAATAGGTTATAATGAGAAGTTGCTGAAAGCAGAAGATAATGTTGGCCAGTCTAATAAGGATACTTGACTAGCTAACATTGTTTTCCACAGTCTTAGTGAGAAGTGGAGTATCAGCGATAACATATGATACTAATACCGAGTCAGCTAAAACTCAAGAGACTTTTAGGCAGGCATGAGGTTTTAATTCTTATTGGGAGGGAGGAAATGTCCACAAACACACTCCATATTACACAATATACCCCTAAGTAAATTTATAAAGTTTTAAATATGGATATTTTTCCTTACAAAAACGCATCCCTTCGCTTCAAAAGGCCTTTATTAACCCTCTGGAACCGTATGGATTGCTTTGATTATGGATGGATGCATTTTTATTTATTTTTTTTTATAAATGTGGCCCTCCATTCACAACCATTATAAACCTTGGAGGACAAAGGATATTTTTAAATATATCTCAGATTGTGTCCGTCTGAAAGAAGATAGTCATATACACCTAGGATGGCTTGAGGGTGAGTAAAGAAATCATGGGATAATTTTCATTTTTAGGTGAACAATGCCTTTAACGTTCACACTGTCATTTTTAAGACCGAACCTAAAAATACAAAACAAAAACGGCTTTTATGATGTATATTTTGCAACAAACTTCCAAAACAATGCTGTGTACTGTGCTAAACACGCTGATTGTATATGCGTACATTTAATGGTGATATTTAGCAGAGAAATCGTGAAGAGCTTATAAAATGTGTAAAAGAGTCAAAACAGAGTCAGGAATTCCTCCGTTGCACACAAATGAAGATCTGTTGCAAGGAGAGCAAAAAAACGAGAAAAAAACAGGTATGCTTGAGCATTCTGGGTCGCATCTTGTGACATCACATCCTGTTTTCTGGTTCAATTAGATGTCTTTGGTTTACGCTGCATTCATATTTCAGTTGAACCGCACCAGAGTTTCTTTGAAAGCGGTCTCGGCCCAGTTGTTTGGTGTGCACCAGGGTTAGGATGAACTGTATTAAAGGGTTAGTTCACCCCCAAAAATGTAAATAATGTAATTAATTACTCGCCCTCATGTCGTTCTACACCCATCGTTCATCTTCGGAAAACAAATTAAGATATTTTTGTTGAAATCCGATGGCTCAGCGAGCCCTGCATAGACAGGAATGGTACTTCCTCTCTCAAGATCCATAAAGGTACTAAAAACATATTTAAATCAGTCATTGTGAGTTCAGTGGTTCTACCTTAATATTATAAAGCGATGAGAATATTTTTTGTGCGCCAAAAAAAAAAAAACTTTTTAACAATATCTAGTGATGGCCGATTTCATAACACTGCTTTATGAAGCTTCAGAGCTTTACGAAGCAAATCAGTGAATCGTGTCACGTGATTTCAGCAGTTTGATACGCAATTCGAATCACTGATTCGACTCAAAAGATTCATAAGATTTAAATATCATCACTAGATATTGTTAAAAAGTTTTTTTTTTTGGCGCACAAAAACTATTCTCGTTGCTTTATAATATTAAAGATAGAACCACTGAACTCACATAAACTGATTTAAATATGTTTTTAGTACCTTTATAGATCTTGAGAGAGGAAGTACCATTGCTGTCTATGCAGGCCTCACTGAGCCATCGGATCAAAAATACCTTAATTTGTTTTCCGAAGATGAACGAAGGTCTTACGGGTGTAGAACGACATGAGGTTGAGTAATAAAAGACGTTATTTTCATTTTTGGGTGAACTAACCCTTTAATATTCTGTTTAGCCTGCTATATATAAAATGTGAATCACATCACAACATGCAGAAAATTGCTTCAGTATGATCATCATGAAAAAGTCCTCTGTACAAACATATTATTTTGTGGAATTTATTTTATATTGTATGTATCCAGGTCAGACTCAGGATCCTTTTTAGTAACTGGACAATAAAACAATATTTATTATTATTATTTTAGAACAATACTGAAGTCATTTGGGGAAGTTTTACACTAATTGTCTATGCTGTAGATAACAGTTTACTGTCCATAAATTGATGTAGGACTTTTTTTGCACCTTGCAGCACTTCTTTACTGGATAAAAAGGCATTTGATGAGCCTGACGTGTATTTGAATAAAGTACGATGCAAACTGTTTGCTGTCACAGAAAACAGAAACAACTAACCTGCATTGTACCAAGTTGTACTCTGATCACAAAGATATATAGCCTACAGAGAGAGGCCAATCAGAACATTTCACTCAGCAGCACATTTTAGTGATAAATTCACTTCTTTGAACTACAGACAAGGAGACCAGCACCATCTCCAACAACAGTGATGATAACAAAATCCATAGACCGTTGTAAAGGAGAAAGACATGATACGATACGTGTGCTAGACGTTGGTAGATTAAGTAATGACTTCTTCAATCAAGTTACATTGTTCATACTGATTCATCTATGTCAACACAACTGGTCATTGACAGCAAGTGTATTCTAGCTCAAATCA
This sequence comes from Hypophthalmichthys nobilis, assembly GCA_037950665.1. NCBI lineage: Eukaryota > Metazoa > Chordata > Actinopteri > Cypriniformes > Xenocyprididae > Hypophthalmichthys > Hypophthalmichthys nobilis. The sequence goes on along the minus strand of CM075480.1, from coordinate 22,325,948 downwards.
GCTCATTTATCTTAACGCCACTAGAAAAACTCGAAAGCTGTGACAGTTGAATTGTTAGCCACTGCTAACACTGTAGACTTTTGTTTACTGAACTTAGTCTAAGGTCGTGTCTCCAAAACATAGGAAAGTGTCTACCTAGACAGCATTTTGGCCATCATGTTGTCCAAAATGGTGTCAAGTAAGCAGCCAACTAGGATTTGAGACACACTTCCGTGACTTGACGCAAGACTATTGGTTAGCACGCAAGACTTGTAATAAACAGATGTATCAGATTGCAAAAGAAATAAAACGACGGTTGAGCGCTAAGAACATAAACTTATTAACACGCGCTACAAACTGAGGATTAAAATATGCAACTATGAGTCAACAAGTGGCAGAGCCTCCAGCGTGCATTCAAATCCCAACAGTATACATAACCGACACAAACAACCGGCAAAGTTGAACAACACTATTAAGATTTTTTCTCACCTCATAGACAGTGGCCTCCGTGGGGTTGGCAGATCCAGCGATATATAAAAACAAGCCCATTTTAAACAGGCTGATAGAACATTACAATGTATCAGTGTTGACTTTGGTCACAGCGCAAGAGTTGCAAATGTGTACGAACGTATCGTTCGTTAATCGTATCGAACCAGTAAAGGCTCTCGCTCATGCACCGCTGCCTTCTGCTGTTATTTGGACATGAGGGGAGGCACAGCAGTGGAGCAGCAGAAGCATGAGCTCCGTGCCACTGGCTGCCCCCAACTATTACACAAGCGACTCCCTGCGAACTGTGAACTGCAGTTCAGGCACAGCTGGGTGTGGCGCTTGCCATATTCTACAAGTACAGAGACCTCCTTCTCATATTGTACGCCATGTGCGCAACGTGATGATGGGACAAATTGTGCTTCGCTCCGCCCACCGAGGGAGAGTCCAAAGTAGTACTGGAGATTTGATTCTTCACAGTCACTCGAATCATTTGACTCACCGAGTCGCTTATTGACCCTTAGGTTACATCGAAACGCCAATAGGTGGCGACACGCGAGCAGGGGCGCTATGAAGAGATTTAAAGGGGGTATTTAAGACAATTATCCGTCCTTCGTCGTTCAACTGCAACCCTAATTTAACACAACTGAACTACAGTAATTAAGGTCTACAGGATTACTGGAAAATTACTGGCAGTTGTGTTTGAATTACAAACTGCATGTGGCCCTTTAGGAATGGGGTTAGATGTATTAATTTTATTTGTCTAAGATTTGGCAGTTGTGGCCTAATGGTTAGAGTCAGACAACCCGAAGGTCTTGGGCAGGAAATGTAGGTGGGGTGAGGGAATGAACATTGCTCTCTTCCACTCTCATTACCCACAACTGAGGTGCCCTTGAACAAGATACCGAACCCCCAATCGCTCCCCGGGCTACAGCAAAAATAGCTGCCCACTGCTCCGGGTGTGTGTTAACAATGTGTGTGTGCACTTGGATGGGTGAAATGCAAAGCACAAATTCCAAGTATGGGACACTTGCACACAATTTGTTCAAAAATAAATTGCAGGATGATTTAAAGTTTTTTTTGTTGTTGTTGTTGTTTTTAAATCATGTTAGAGGCACAATATGTAATTTTTTTGCAGTAAAATATCCTAAAACCACTTGGCCAGTGTTATATATTTTGTTCAGTTGAGTACTTACAATATCCCAGATGTTTCCAACTATTTGTAAATTGTGTGAAAATCGTATTTTTAACCAAAGATACGAGACATAGCCGGGAGTCGCCTGTCAAGGAGTCGCCTGCTAATACAGCATTTTCTCCATCATGCAATACGTTTTAAAATTAATTGCATGCCATTTTCGACACAAGCTACCCAGCATTTATTAATGATATTCTAAAATCGATCTAGTGTGCAACAACTGAGCGAACTGAGTCGCCGAGCGAACGTTATAACATTTTCAACACAGTCAAATGTCGATAATATGATAAATGTGTTACTTCATACGCTTGACCGGAAGAATCTACGCCTTTGTTTTGAATAGGCGACCTCTAGTGGCGAAAAATTTACATATTGTAGCTTTAATAGTAAATGTAAATCTTAGGCAAGTACTCTATAATCAGGTTTAAATACCAAATGTGAATGTGGTATTTACCCATCACACAAACCATTTTTGAGACATTTATCTCCCTATTGCTAGAAATGTCACAGTGGAAATAACCTTATTGACAAATTTTGACAATCTGGTAAAAAAACAGGAAATAAAGATGCTTAAATTTTAAGCCAAAATGTTTAGTGTAAGAACAAAGAAATATGAGTGTTTTTTGTGTTGAGAGAGACATTTAGCAATTCACTCAACTGATTCCTAAAAACAGTCATTCATGATGACCAAATCAACAAATGTGTCGACACAACCTACTAATAGACTATAAAGAATGTTTGACAACAAATGACAACAAAAAAGAAGTACTAGTAGTAAAAGTAGTTTTTCTTCCTTTTGCCAACTACTGGACTTGGAAAAAAAAGGCTATAGAAAAAGTCCCCTCTTGTTCACCAATGAGATGGCTTGCTCATCCAATTTATTCATGAACACCACAAGTTCATACTTTTTGAGGCGTTTTAATAATTTACATATTTTCAGTAGCATAAATCAAGAGATAATAATTCTCTCATTAAAAATACATCCAATAAAAAGTTCTTGAAGATCTCTGATGCCATTTGATACAAGGATAAAAACTCAAATTCATCACTACAGAACCCTTTATGCACTCCAACATTAAAAATGTGATTACATCATGATTCCATAAAATCATAAGGAGGTTCCCAAGTAAAATAATATGAAAATCTAGCCATGTCACCAGTCTCGCTCATGTGGTTCTCTGTAAGGAATGCCCAGGTGTTTGAAGACATCCTTCTCTGTCGGTGTGTGTAAAGGAGTTCCCGCCACCAATTTCACGCCACGCTGCCGCACGACAGAACAGTTCAGCGAGTGCTCTGATAGGCTCATGTGTTTGGTCTTAGCCAATGCCCTCATTGATCGGTTAAAGTGGGCGGAGCCAGTGAAGTACAGAAGAGCACATGCAAATTCAGCATAGGGCACTACAATGATGTCTAGGCGTCTGTGGCGCTGTGAAGGGCCTGGAAGCCGGCAGATGCCCAGGTACTTTTTCTGCTCACCGTTCTCCTCATGGCTAACAAGGTCTTCTGTCAGGAAACCTGGATGGTATAATCAAAAAATAATATGAATTGTGGGTTTATTGAATCAAGCTAAATTATTCTAAATTTCTCTGTAATATCACAACATACCACTCTGATGGAGGAAGTGCAACACTTTGCTGAAAACACCCTTGTGCGATTCTCCATCAGGGTGAGTGATGAGAACGTCCACATCTCCACATGTGGTCTTGCCCCTGCGGTATGAGCCACATGCCATAACCACCAGCTGTGTGTCCACACTGTGAGCTGCCTCCTTCACCTGTCAATCATAAAATATTCATGTTTTTTTTTTTTTTTTTGCATAATTTATTTTGTTCATATGTAACCATTTTTATATAATTTATATAATTTATATACACTACTATTTAAAAGTTTGGGATGATTTTTTTATTACTACTTTTATTCAGCAAGCATACATTTAATTAATCAAAAGTCAAAGAAAAGTCTTTTACTTTATTACAAAAAACAATTTTCAAAAAAAAAAAAAAAATGCTGTACTTTTGAACTTTCTATTCATCACAATTAAAAAAGTGTCATGGTTTCCACAAAAATATTAAGCAGCACAGCTGTTTTCAACATTAATAATAATAATAATAATAATAATAATAGAAAATGAGCACCAAATCAGCATTTCTTAGAATGATTTCTGAAGGATCATATGACACTGATGAGTGGAGTAATGATGCTGAAAATTCAGCTTTGCTAACACAGGGAGAAAAAACATACATTTTAAAATATTTTATAATACAAAATGGTTATTTTAAAATTGTAAAAATATTTCACAATATTACTGTTTTTACTATATTTTTGATCAAATAAATGCAGCTTTGGTGAGCAGAAGAGACATCTTTCAAGAACCTTAAAAAATCTTAGTAGTGTAAATGATTTTTATAACTCTCTGCCATAATATGTCATGCTTTTCATTTGGAAAGAAAAACTTGCATTTAAAGACTACAGAAAAAATTAAAATAATTAAAATCACGTTTGTCAGGTTTAAGCAGTGTTTTAAGGACATGATGGTTAAAAATTATTTGTACCTAGCATTCTGGCAATTTGGAGCTGAAACACTGAGAGCACATAAGTTTACATGCTCTACATATCATTCTGTCAAGATAGGACAGCACATGCTGCACTCATCTGCCCTTTTTATCTATCAGGTCTGTTAAGAGGAAAACTGGGGGCTATTCCAAGTAATAGTAAGAAAACAACTGGCTTGGGCCAAAGACTCCGTAAGGGAGCTCAGGAGCTTCTGACTTATGAAGCGCCAGCTTTCAAGGACTCCCACTCTTCCTATGGGACAACAGACTCACTAACAATTTCTGTTATGTCCATCAGCCAACTGAGGAAGATTGACAGTCTTGCTGCTGCCAACACAATTTTTTTTTTCTTTAGAAATTCAGTTCTATTATTTACTGCTTTGAAAATCAAGTAGATACATTCTTGTTCTTCACAACCGGATGATGTTATGGATAGTAAGAACAAAGGAAATGCCTCTGTTTAATTGCTTGGTTATGTTTTTTTTTTCTTCTTTTACTGCAGGCCATTTAAAATAAGGTTTGTACAAACCTTTTTCTCGATCGCATTTGCTTCACTTCTTGGCATCCGCTCAAGGAGATCATCATAGTGTTTTAGTCCAATCCTTAGAGTGTGATTCAGAACCGCCTTAGTGCGAATATCCTCCAGTGTGCGAAATCCCTTTGATAGTAAAAGAAATCAGATCATCCATTTAAACGTAAACGTAAAATATTATGGTTGTTGCTTAATATTATGGAATATTGTACATTCCACAGAGTACAAAGCTGCTGTAAATGTTCTGTACTACTAGTAACACCAAACTTTCTCCGTCTTGGCTTGAAAATATGGCATTAAAGTGCGTTTCGAATGACTGTTATTTTCGACCGCTACAGCAGTCACTGAGGAGGGTGAAGGTGTTGGAGGGAACCTGGTATAGGCTTGCTTACTTCTGAATTGAATGTACTGACAGTTTACAGTTGACTTTCATATCTGAGAACTCAAATGTGTGAAAAGTGCCCATTGTTTGGACAATCAGTTAATCCAGCTCTAAATTCACATTATTGATTGAAGTTGGCACAGAGCTGCCTCCATGTTTTTCCTGATTAGATAACAGGCTCGGAGTCATAGCTTTTTTTTTTTTGTCATGTACAGTCTAGGGCTGTCATAATCCGAACCGTTTTTTTCCCCACAGAACACACTTATTTGGTGATCATCTGTCATGTAAGAGGGAAAATTTCATCATAATATACCCAAAAAAAAAAAAAAAGCTTAAAGCAGCTTTTATCACGTGGAAGGAATAAATAGATATTGTGGTCATGAATTAAGAATTCGTTCCCATGACTTATTAATTCATGGCCACAATTTATTATTTCTTTTCCTCGTTTTAGTTCAATTCCTAAAACGTGACCACAATTTAAATAAAACGAGGAAACAAATTAAATTTCAATTATGGGGATGATTTCTTAATTCAATATCTTGCCATGTCATGTGTGGTGCTCCATATCATTTTGAATAATAATGCTGCGTTACAGTGGCACCTGACACATACAAATGCACATTTTTTACACAATTAATATTAAACTTTCAAATTAAACGTTGAACTAGAGTTTCCTTTTATGACAGTTTTACCTGTTGATACCACATCTGTGCAGTCTTGGCCCCAGCACCCCAGATGTTAGTGAACATTTCAAGAACAGGCACTTCCTCCCCAATGTGATCCAGTTTACGCAAGTGCCCACTTTCCATGATTTCCATGATCTTGTCTGCCATGCGTTTACCAATGCCTGGAATTTTACATGCTTCCTATAAATAGAAATGGTAAAAAAACATGTTTATGTCCAAGTTATTGTTTTTTGTTGTTGTTGTTGTTATGTTTTTTTTTTTTTTTTTACTGTATTTTTTTAAATGAATAAAAACTGGTAATGATTATTAAAGAAGCCATATTATGCCCTTTTAAAAAGTGTTGATTTTGTTTTTGGGGTCTACTAGAATAGGTTTTTATTCTTGAATGTTCAAAAACACATTTTTCACATATTTTACATTGTTGCAGCACCTCTTTTCCCAATCTGTCAGTAACACTTTGTTTAGTTCTGGTCTGAAAAGCGCAATGTGCTCCGATTAGTCGGCTGGACCAGTGTGTTGTGATTGGTCAACCACTTCATGTGTGTTCTGGAAATGTCAAGGCCCTTACCATAACAGTGAGTTAACACACTACTAACGCATCATCGACTGTTTTTTGCATATGCCTTGTGCTGGAATTATTTAAATGAGAATTATTGTGGCGAGTCGTGTACGTTCCCCCAAGGAGAACTCAAGTCTACAGTTGAGGCGTTTAAACGGTGCTTACTGATATAGATAATAACGCCCTTTGGAGTGGACTTTGTGTTTAGTAACTTAGCAGAACTTTTTCATGCTCAAACTGCAATATACATCAAAGAAAGTTGAAAATGTAAAAAAGCATAATATTATTTTATTATATTATTTTCATAATAAGTACTATTTTAAATCACTAAATTAATCACTGTTGCATGCTTGGAACTAGTCTTAATATGCAAACTACCTTTGCAACAGCAACCATATGTGTTCTTAACACAAACAAGCACCACGGCGAAGCCTAAAACCTCTAAGGACTCATATGAACTGACCTCATATGAAGTGATGGGCTTGTGGTAGCTTTTAAGGGCATTGATTGCTTTAGAGTAGCCCAGAGCTCTCCATTTATCGCCCTTGTGCGTATAGGCTTTTGCCAGCAGCTCCAGTTTGTCAGTAATGTGCTTGTTATGGTTCTCCCCTTTAGTCGTGGACGATTGGGAACAGACCCACTTCCCAGACAAAACTGGATCCTCTGCCAAACTCTGGCTCTGGCCTTGGTTGCTCTCAGATGGGTGAACACCACTGATCAAAGCCTCCAGATCATTCTGAGATACACCATCTTCCTCATGGTGCTCCTCCTGAATCTCTGTCACCTGTGAAATGAGTCATATTAAATGCACTGCATGAGGGGAAAAACAAATGATGGATCTTACAGGTGGAGACAATAACCTGCCATCCTTTCCTTTCTTACCGTCTCGGTGAGATTTTCTTGAGGATCCTGGTTTTCAAGGATTTTCAAAGAATCCTGTGCTACTGCTACTTCTGGAACTGGGCCGACTGTCGTCTCATTTAACTTCTCAGCAGGGGCAACTGTGGGGCTGAAGACATGTTCATTAAGTATTTATTTCTACAAAATTTCCTGCAGAATAAACATTTATAAATGTATTCAAACATCAAACAACGAGTGTCTAAATATTATATAGCATGGTTTTAAATAAAACCGCAGACAATGCCACTGCAATTGAGTCTAGACTCCAGTGCCCTACCTCTCAGGAGGAAGGAGGCTGTAGTCTTCAGGATCTAGTAATCTTTTCTCACTAATGCAGGAGCTCAACCAAGTACATTTGAGCAGCTGAACAGCAGAGGGCAGTCTTTCCACTTTCAGAAGTCTCAAAGCTCTATTACAATCGACTGAATCATCCACCACAATGTGTGTGCAGCTGGGAGAGAATGTGGACACTACATGTCCTCCATTCTGGGTGATCTGTCTATGAAATATATCACACCTGGCTTTCCCTATACCAGCTGGAACTATGTATATTGTGACTCCTTGGAAAACTGTACCTAAGAAAAAGAAGCAAACACATTTAAAATACAACCACTACTACTACTCATACCTGAATTGGCTTCCCGAAACATGTTGTGAAGGAGGAGATAAATTTAAATATTACAAATAAGTATGATATTCTTCTAAAAATATACTGGAATCAGCAGCTGAAATTGTTTCAGAAAAATCTGATAATAGAATAGAAATCAAGCGTCAGTTCTGGCAGGTCACGTCCGTCAAGCTCGCATCAGCTGACTCTCAGCTGATCCATGTCTACTTATAGGAATATGATGCCCATCACAGCATCCCTATTTATAAAGGCACCATTCAGTATTATGATTATCAGCAGCTTTATTACATTGCTCAGGAGCTAATTACCCTCCTCCATTCCCAGATCCTCCTCTCGTCTACAGTCAAGACAAATATTACTCTTTGAATCAGACAGTCATTATCTTGATTTATGGTGTTACATTAATGACGTATAGAATGTTATTGATATCGTTAATACTTTTATGTTGGTTCTTTTCGATTTATCCTAAGGGTGTTATCACTGCGCTCCCTGCTCTTATACATGCTAGGCTGCATGGATGGGTGGGGAGTTGTTGCCCAGAACAGAAACATATACTGTCAAAACTGTATGCTATGTGTCAATCATCTTCGACTTGTTCTAGTTGTTTCGGTGGGTTGGCTGGTTTTGAAACAAATGGAACTAGGGCAATTAATTATATATACCATTATATTTGGCATAATGGTGATTATTATTAAAACTAATTCAAGGTAACATCCTAAACTATAAAATGACCGTCAGTTTAAAAGGAACAGCTTCACCACTCATCCAAACATACATAATTCAGTGGAAGAAATAGGAAGATAACCATTTGTCAAAATATTTGCATGCAGTAAAATATGGTGCTTCAATCTCTCAAACAGTCCTTGTTTCTCTACTCAAGTGTACTTTGGAGGGAGAATTATGAACCTGTTATTGGTTCAGCAAGCGTCCGCTTGTGGGGAGGTTCGTTCTTCTGATCATTAGGCCTGGGTCTCTTTACTTTAGGGAAGGCTTTCAGGATACCATGACCCTCCATTCCGGCCAGGGAAAGGAAAGGAGCTTTAAAAACAAAATGATTGGGATCAGTAGGCTTCACATAGCTATAGAAATACACAAATCGAACCTACAGAAGAGTGGCAAGGCTGTCATAGCAGAAATACTATCCGAAGAATCCTTAAGACTGACTAATGTCCTTATATAGTCAAACCAGAGCAGCAAGAGAATAAACGGATTGCTGTATTACAACATATATTAAACGTTATAAATCTTTAAAGGCACAATAATTTATAATAACAACTTAGATGACTTAAAAACAGCCCATACCAACCCCTTCCGACTCCTCCTTCTAGGGACAACACACGAGTGTTTTAAACGGATCAACTTCCGGGTCATAGTCAAAACTTTGCGTTTTTTCATTTTAAAAAATGAAAAAAATTAAATGATACATTGATTTTGTACTTAATTTGAATACTTATCATAGTTGTAATTAAATATTTTATTGTATATACATTTTGTAAATGCATTAAAGATACGAAATATCTTGTTTGAGAAATAGCGGTTGCCTTGGCAACCTCAGGCATGGGATTGTTTGAGGAAATGAAAGCGCGTGAAGCATGGCTGTGCAACACTGGGCAGATGCGCTTAGGAAAGCCAAGAAAACTGCTTTAATATCTGATGGTGCGCATATATCTTCTGTAATATTTTTAGATTAGCTATTTTGTATGTGTGTTTATGCTGCCAGTATTGCTAATAGTCTTGCTAATGAATAACTTTGCTACTGGCTAATAGCATCGGTACCTAGGCAAAATATCATAAAAAATACGTTACTATTTAAAAGAATTGTTTATTTATTTTAAAGCGTGAATATTGTTCGATGTAAAATGAGTATGAATTGAGAGTTGCTTTCGTATGCCTTTCTCATTAGGGAAAAGGAAAGTTCATTATCTGTTTGAGGATGGCAATGAGATGGCTGAGGAGTATGACCTGAAAACAGATGAACTTGTCTGTAAGTTTGTTGTTGTTGTTGTTTCTTTTTGGTTTTGTTTAATAGAATCCCATACTAATTCAGATTTGTATTTTGTAATCATTCCATCTTTCTTTAGTGCGAAAGTGGCGACATAAAACCACATTTGGAGGGCAGGGGCAGTGGACATGGGAAGTTGGTGAAACAACCCCAGATGGCATTAACGTTACCTCTGATTTAATAAAAGAGAACAGTTCAAATGTAAAGTTTCTTTTCATTTTCTTGATGTTTTAATGACGATGTTTTAATAATAATGTGTGCTGGGCCACCTGTTTTGTTATCTTAAGAGTTTTTATGTCCACAGCCATTGTTCATGCGCAAGGACACAAAGACCAGTTTCCAATGGAGGATCCGTAATATTTCATATCCTATTGAAGTCTACAGTATATCAGCAGAGCCGATGGAAAGATCTTGTGTCATTCGAACTTCAAACAAAAAGTGAGTTCTTTAAAACTGATGCAACTTTTTAGATTGCTAAACCATTTTAAAACCAACTAGTGCTGATTGTGGCCTATCAATTGAGTGTTTTAAAGTAATTTAGTGTTTATATGACTGTATTATAATATGTGTTCATTTTGTCTGGCTTGAATTGGACAAAGTGTCACATTTTGTTCAAATACTATCAATTAACAACCTTGTAGCTCACAGTAAGGCTGTCTTTAAAGGTTTCTAAGTTATTGTTAAAAAACTATTTCCCCATTGAGAAAATGAATGGAGTTTTTGCTTCTGAAACCCAACTGTTGCACTCTTATAGCCGTACAGTAACCCTATAGGTGGCACTGTTGATCTAGATGGTAGATGGATGGCCGGCCATGAGAAACATTCTCTTGTTCATCTCCTCATTTCCCAGGTACTATAAGAAGTTCAGTATTCCAGATCTCGACCGTTGCCAGCTGCCTTTGGAGAGCGCAGCCTTGAGTTTTACCCACGCCAACAACACTTTAATCATCAGCGTGAGTGAACTCTCACCGCTTGTCTCACTTAATCACTTTCTCTAAGCTCTTTCTGTATTGTAAGGTATGTGTTCAGTTTTTTCCGCATCACGTAGAGGAACTTTCCCTTTTGCGTGGATCTGGGACCAGGTTGCCAAAACCCTAATCCCCACTAAGAGAGCACACAATTCTGGTCTCAGATCATCAAAAGGGCAACTATGCCGTCACTTTTTATTGGTTCACCTAAGTAGAGAAGGTTGAACTGAACTGCTCTCACCTCAGTTGTCTGCTCCAGTGCTCAGCTATTCCATCCAGAAATGGATTTTATATGGAGTTTCTCTCGCTTTTGTTGTAGTACAAGAAGCCCAAAGAGATTTTAACACTGGAACAGGAGCTGCTTGGGGAACTGAAGAAACTGAAGGGGACAAGTGAAGGAGATATTGACTGTAAAACTCAGTGAACTGCTGTGGATCCAGAGCCTTTGCATTATTGTATCTGTCTGGCAGCGGTTCTGCACGTTCACTTCAGCTCTGTCTCACCTTGGCATGTTTCTGTCAGCCTTGTGCATCCAAGCAACTCATTTTCAATGTGTGTTATTTTTTTATTTTATTTTTTCAATGTAAAATTTCAAATGTTCTGATTGATGTTCCTACAATTGTTCTTTGTTAAATAATGCTAATTCACTGACTGAAATAAAAATAAATTTATTATAAGAAGTTTGTTTTATTCCAGCTATTTCCACACTATAGCTTAAAAATATTAGACACCTATTTGTTGTGATATAAATCATCACTTAGTGGACACTGTTTGTTTGTGCATTTAGGCAAGGTAAGTATGTTTATATATTACATTTCATAAACAATAGTAATTCAAATTCGGCTTTACATAAAAGTCTTTTAAAACAATGATAAAATAATTATAGCAGATGCATAGAAATTAAATTTTAAAATTATGTAATGTTTTTGATGTTCCTGGTAAAATATGACCGGTCATTTAAAAATTGCTTGTAAATATCTGGTTATACTATATTATCGACAAATATTGGATTCAATCTTTTTGTCAACTTGTTTTCTTTCAATTAAGACAAGTTTCGTATATATTTTTGGAACTGTTTGATCGTAGGCCTCATTGACCTGAGCTTATGCACCTCAGTTTTTGATTGAAAAAAGCATTATTTGTGCATAATTTTGTCAATATTCAACAAAATATGGAAAAATGCACCGTTTTTCACTCTAGTGTGCTTTTAATTTTTAACCAGGAAGTTTGTTTTGAAATGATTTTATTTTGTACAAAATGAAACAAAGTCACTTGTGGTAAATGCACAGCTAAACATGTGTTTACTTGAAGCAAATTCATAAACTGACAACTTATGCATCTAGCAGTTGCATTATTATCTGAGATTCATCATCATATTTCTATTACATCAATTACATGAAGGTGATTGAACTTCAGCTTCCATGTACTCTCATTACTGCCATCTTCACTCGTCAGTTTCCTTGAAGTGCATCGTGGGAAAATTAAACATTTCATTTATCTTGGCTCCTTTATTTTATCTGTATTCCTCTCATGTTCATGGATGATGTTTGGCATGCACTACAGTGCTGTTGTTTGTGTTTCTACTGTAAATAGAATACTACAAACACAAACTCTTTGTTGGTTTAAGGGAAAGACAACAATACCATGTGAATATACTGTTACTGACTCTGGTGACTCTTTGCTTTTAGTTCCCAGTCCACAGCTTTTGTGCCAAACCAAGAGACTGTATGCATAAAACAGGCACTTACCCACAAGTCATTCTCACTATTGTGTGTAACGGCCTCCGAGGAGGATGTTTTCTGCACTGGAATTCACCAGCCAGCATTCGCAGCTGACACTGCAGTCTCTTGTTTTGGGTTTTAACATGGAAACAATGTAATATTTTACAGTGACGAAAGTGGAAGTTTAAAGCTTCCAAGCTTTACTCACCCTCAAGCCATCCTATAGGTGTATATGACTGTCTTCTTTCTGATGAACACAATCTGAGTTACATTAATACATTTTCTGACGCATCCAAGCTTTATAATGGCAGTGAATGGAACCAACAAGTATGAAGCTGAAGAAAGTGCATCCATCCATCATAAATGTACTTCACATGGCTCCAGGGGTTAATAAAGGCCTTCTGAAGTGAAGTAATGTTTTTGTGTAAAAAGAATATCCATATTTAACAAGTTATGATGTACAACCCGAATTCCGGAAATGTTGGGACGTTTTTTTAAATTTGAATAAAATGAAAACTAAAAGACTGTCAAATCACATGAGCCAATATTTTATTCACAATAGAACATAGGTAACATAAATGTTTAAACGGAGAACACTTTTATCCACTAAATGAGCTCATTTCAAATTTGATGCCTGCTACAGCTCTCAAAAAAGTTGGCACGGGGGCAACAAATGGCTGAAAAAGCAAGAAATTTTGAAAAGATTCAGCCGGGAGAACATCTAGCAACTAATTAAGTTAATTGATATCAGGTCTGTAACATGAAACTATATAACATAACTATAAAAGGGATGTCTTAGAGAGGCAGAGTCTCTCAGAAGTAAAGATGGGCAGAGCTGTGAAAGAGTGCATAAAAAGATTGTGGAATACAATGTTCCTCAATGTCAAATTGCAAAGGCTTTGCAAATCTCATCATCTACAGTGCATAACATAGCAAAAGATTCAGAGAAACTGGAGAAATTTCTGTGCGTAAGGGACAAGGACGAAGACCTTTATTGGATACTCGTGGTCTTTGGGCCCTCAGACACTGCATCACTCATCGGCATGATTGAGTCAATGACATTACTAAATGGGCCCAGGAATGCTTCCAGAAACCACTGTCGGTAAACACAATCTGCAGTGCCATCTGCAGATGCCAACTAAAGCTCTATCATGCAAAAAGGAAGCCATATGTGAACATGGTTCAGAAGCGCTGTCTTGTCCTGTGGGCCAAGGCTCATTTAAAATGGAAAAGTGGAAAAGTGTTCTATGGTCAGACGAGTCCAAATTTGACTTGTTGGAAATCACGGACGCCGTGTCCTCCACACCTTCCAGCGTGTTATCAGCATTCAGTTTAAAAGCCAGCATCTCTGATGGTATGGGGGTGCATAAGTACATACAGTATGGGCAGCTTGCATGTTTTGGAAGGCACTATGAATGCTGAAAGGTATATAAAGGTTTTAAAGCAACATATGCTCCCCTCCAGATGACGTCTATTTCAGGGAAGGCCTTGTGTATTTCAGCAGGACAATGTAAAACCACATACTGCAGCTATTACAACAGCATGGCTTCGTCGTAGAAGAGTCCGGGTGCTGAATTGGCCTGCCTGCAGTCCAGATCTTTCACCTATAGAGAAAAATACGTCAAAGACAACCTCAAACTCTTCAGCAGCTGGAAGCCTATATCAGGCAAGAATGGAACCAAATTCCAACACCAAAACTCCAGAAACTCATAACCTCAATGCCCAGACGTCTTCAAACTGTTTTGAAAAGAAGAGGAGATGCTACACCATGGTAAACATGCCCCCATCCCAACTATTTTGGGACCTGTAGCAGGCATCAAATTTGAAATGAGCTCATTTTGTGGATAAAATTGTAAAATTTCTCAGTTTAAACATCTGTTATGTTATCTATGTTCTATTGTGAATAAAATATTGGCTCATGTGATTTGAAAGTCTTTTAGTTTTTATTTTTTTCAAATTTAAGAAAATGTCCCAACATTTCAGGAATTCAGGTTGTAAAATAACTAGCTTCTGCCTTCTGTATTCAACTTACGAGAAAAGCGGAATGCCTCAGGCAGTTCAAAACGCTTATGCTACGTCCTATGCCTGTCACGATTACCGTCTGTACCTGTCAGTTCCTGGACTACACTTCCCATAATCCTCCCTGCCTGTCACATGCACACTCCACACCAATCACCTGTTGCCACATACACCTGTTGCCTATCTGCTGGACTATTTAAGCCACTCTCACACGCACTCACATCGCGAAGTCTTGATTTGCCCTGGTGATCATTTCTGAGCGTTTTCTTGTGGACTGATTCTCTGTTACCGTTGGACTGTTTATTCCCTGTGATTCTCTGCTGCCTGCCCCGATCCCTGCCTGTTTACTGGACTGTGTTTGCTAGCCGCCTGCCCTGATCTCTGCCTGTGACTCGACTCTGTCTGTTTGCCGCCAGCCTCGACCATTGCCTGTCCCTGTTTTTGGTTCTGCTCTTGCCCCTGTCTGTTTTGGTGATTATCTTAATAAAAGCTGCAAATGGATCTCCACTCTGTCGACCCATCATTACAATGCCTTCTGTATTCAACTTATGAAAAAAGCTTATGAAATTCAACTTATGAAACTGACGCGACGTCAGTTACGCTTTTCTCGTAAGTTGAATACAGAAGCCGGTCTGGTGGAAGCTAGATATTTTACTTCATAACTTCATAACTGGATATTTTTCTTAAACAAATGCATCGCTTTGTTTTTCCGTTTCTTTGTCATACTGATTTAGCCTATAAGTCTAGGTTTAACATGTATCTGTGCATCATTTTGCCATACATACTGATCAAGGTCAGTGTTTTTATTAAAGAATATTGTATAAGCATTCACTGTAAAGTAACACATGAAGATTCAAGGTTTTTAAAGCAGTAAACTGTGACCTGCTTGATTTATTCAACGTCCCATGACACACCTTGTGCAGCCTAATTTCTGGCATCACTCTTCTGGCTCTGGTGATGGTAGCAACTGGGACATGCCATTGATATGAGTTGTCAAAATGATTAAAAACATACTAACCGTTCACCAGAATCTGCAGCTTTTGCAGTGTGCTAACCTCTCACGGTAACAGCCTCATATTGACCACAGAGAGACAGAAACCATTGTGCATCATTACACTCGTGTGTTGACAAGCAGTGCTGCGAGCCAAACATCTGCACACATCATTGAAACCTTCTAGGAGCAGAGCAAGAGTCCTGGCGCTGTCTTCACCCCTTCTCGCACTGCCCAAAGATGGTACGCTCCAGTTCACAGCAATACGAGATTCCAGATTCAACCAATACCTAATGTCCGGGGGAGATTGTTGGCCTGAGGTCTGTGAAAAATTATTTAAAAATGTCTTACATGGAAAGAATCAGATGTCTATGGGTTAACTGCTACCGAGAGAGATAGTTCCTCCAGTCCTGTTTTCTTAGAGGTACTGGCTCTTCTGACAGACTGGTGACCAGTGGACTGGACTTTTGACAGTTGTTGACTGTTATCTGTAAGTCAGAGTGGATAGAATGGGTCCTACAGGAGCGATCTGTTGCTAATGCCGTTAGCATTTTGGAGTGAGTTATTGATTACTGATACTTCAGCAATGCAGTTTTTTTTTTTTTTTTAAACTGGGTGGTGGTCAACATTTGCATGCTTTGACTGGATGTCTGGTCCATATTACAGCATATTCTTGTAAGGAAAGGCATACTTATAGAAGCTTGACTGAGATGTAAAGCAATCAATTAGCATTTTTGAATTTGTGGTTCCATTGTCCAATATTTGTTTTGAAATAGTTTTTAGTTAAATGCCTGAAGTAAGCTCAAGGTATTTTCACGTTTTATTCTATGATGTGAAATACATCAGTAATACCCCATTTATGTTTTTTTTTTTTGTTGTTTTTTTTAAGTTTTTACATGTCTTGAAAAAGGTTTCGGTAACACTTTAGAATAATGGTCCATCATTAATAAGTAACTATGCAGGAAGTAATACAGGACTAATGAGTAGTACTACATTAACACTTCAGCTACTACTATTAACTAATATAGAAACAAGCTTAACTAATCAGTAAGTAATATCAAATTTAGGACTAAAATAGTTCCTTATTAGCTAATCAGTAATTAGAGAATAAGATTGGCATCATTAAGAACTAATAGGTAACTATGACAAATTATAAATAATTACTAATTATTATTAAAGAATTACATCTTTTTCACTTTAAAATAATGGTCCAGATCACTAGTAGTTCCTGCATAGTGACTAGGTAACACTTGAGTAAATAATGATGCATTTTATGACTATATTCAGAGTAAAAATGATGACTGATAACGTCTCAGACACACGATAATGTTCTTTACAATTTGTCCGTTAGTTAATAGTTATTAATGATGGTAATCTCAATAGGTAATTATTGATTAGCTAATAAGGAACTATCTTCTAAATTTGATATTACTTACTAATTAGTTAAGCTTGTTTCTATATTAGTTAATAGTAGTAGCTGAAGTGTTAATGTAGTACTACTCATTAGTCCTGCATTACTTCCTGCATAGTTACTTATTAATGACGGCCCATTATTCTAAAGTGTTACCAAGGTTTCTAACAAGTGGCTAAATGTGACTGGATTTAACACAACTTTTGCCCAGATTTTCAGTCTGGAGTTGATGCTAGTTGCCAAAAGTCAGAGCCAGTCTGCAAATTTTGGGCAGTCAGAGATTTTGCAGAAAATTGCATAGCGTGTGATGGGCTTAGACTCTGATTTCCGGAAGATTTCAAACATGCTTTAGATTACATATAGGTCACGTTTATGTTTCTGTATGAGCTTGTTGTGTTCAGAAGGACATAACGTTCTGGTAGAGCGTGATCCTCAGTCGTTTAGTGCATGATGTCCAGTTTTTTTCTGTAACTACAACCCGAATTCCGGAAATGTTGGGACGTTTTTTTTTTTAAATTTGAATAAAATGAAAACTAAAAGACTTTCAAATCACATGAGCCATTATTTTATTCGCAATAGAACATAGATAACATAACAAATGTTTAAACTGAGAAATTTTACAATTTTATGCACAAAATGAGCTCATTTAAAATTTGATTCCTGCTACAGGCAGTGGCGGTTCTACATTGAATTACACCCTGGGCGAGACCCCCTTCGAGGGGATTCCCCCCATACAAAACCAAAAAAAAAAAATATTAATGTGTTCTTGGAGCAACATTTAATGAAAAAAGAAGTGTAATAATTGGCAACATTTTAATAATAATATCTAATATTTCATAGGAATATTGATGTATAATTTATTTTCATA
The DNA here is from genome assembly GCA_037950665.1 of Hypophthalmichthys nobilis. Classification (NCBI taxonomy): domain Eukaryota; kingdom Metazoa; phylum Chordata; class Actinopteri; order Cypriniformes; family Xenocyprididae; genus Hypophthalmichthys; species Hypophthalmichthys nobilis. Next base: position 22,308,069 of record CM075480.1, on the reverse strand, counting down.
TTCACTTGTTGTGTCTCCCAAAATGCCTGATAAACATGCTTTAAGTCCTGATGTCCTCTACAGTGGACATGTATGAAATCAATGCCCTGTTCTGTAACAGAAAGTCATTTTTTGATTTGAAACCCCATAACGTTTTGACATAATGTCTAAGATGTTGGTTTATGAAATACAATTTGAAAAGTAGTCCGACTTAAATTATAATTACACAGATTTGAAAATTCTGTTGGCTAATTACAGGGCCTAACGTTAACCCAACAGATGGAAATAAATAATAACTGAACTTGTAACAGTTTTGTTGCAAAGCACAATATTATGGTGAAATTAGATCTCCTGTTTGTTGAGTTAAAACTGAATTATTGTTGTATAAGCATAGCAAGCATCATAGCAAAAAGGCTAACAAACTTAAGAGTTATACCCACCAATTAACATTAGCCCTTCATTCATGACATGGATACCGTAATAATCATACAGAGAGAACATAGCTGCATACCTTTATCTTTTGCTCGTTTCTCCTCTTCTTCTTCTTTTTTTTTTTTTTTCTAAATTGGGCACCTGATGGCTTTGACCTTTTCCTGTCCATCTCTGTGTTTTTTTGGCACTTGACAATCAACAGATTTCCCATCCCCCAACACTGTCACTCACGGCCAGAAGTCAAGACTAAACCTTTTCACCTTGGTGACCACATAATCGTTTTGTATTACCTATTTTTATTAGCTATTTCACACAATTCAGAAAAACTAAAAATGTGCAGGAACTATAGGCCTGTATTTATAATATTATGAATGAAATGTGCGTTATTTGGAAGAAAGTCATGGTGTGACTGACTTTAGCCCACTAATTCCATTAGAGTATTGCTCTATACAGTGGATCCCCCATTGCCCCCCCTTGTCCGTTCCAGAGGTGAACTGTCCCGCGCGCCCCGCGCCCCGCTCCCCTTTCCCCTTCTCACACAGCTCCTGTGCACGGCACCTTCACAGCAAGCAGGGGCGCCAATTTGCCAATTCCCCACACAGTGAAATTATAGATAATAGAAAACCGCTTCGCGGTGGCGGCACAGAGGATTTTTTTTTTTAACTGCTCGTGCCGCCCCCCATGGATCATGAAAAAATGGCGCAAAATAGTTGGGACGGGGGCATGTTTACCATGGTGTAGCATCTCCTCTTCTTTTCAAAACAGTTTGAATCAAGGTTATGAGTTTCTGGAGTTTTGGTGTTGGAATATGTTTCCATTCTTGCCTGATATAGGTTTCCAGCTGCTGAAGAGTTTGAGGTTGTCTTTGACGTATTTTTCTCTATAGGTGAAAGATCTAGACTGCAGGCAGGCTAATTCAGTACCCCGACACTTCTACGACGAAGCCATGCTGTTGTAATAGCTGCAGTATGTGGTTTTGCATTGTCCTGCTGAAATACACAAGGCCTTCCCTGAAATAGACGGCATCTGGAGGGGAGCATATGTTGCTCTAAAACCTTTATATACCTTTCAGCATTCATTGTGCCTTCCAAAACATGCAAGCTGCCCATACTGTATGCACTTATTCACCCCCATACCATCAGAGATGCTGGCTTTTGAACTGAACGCTGATAACACACTGGAAGGTCTCCCTCCTCTTTAGCCCGGAGGACACGGTGTCCATGATTTCCAACAAGAATGTCAAATTTGGACTCGTCTGACCATAGAACACTTTTCACTTTGAAGCAGTCCATTTTAAATGAGCCTTGGCCCACAGGACATGACAGCGCTTCTGGTCCATGTTCACATATGGCTTCCTTTTTGCATGATAGAGCTTTAGTTGGCATCTGCAGATGGCACGGCGGATTGTGTTTTCCGACAGTGGTTTCTGGAAATATTCCTGGGCCCATTTAGTAATGTCATTGACACCATCATGCCGATGAGTGATGCAGTGTCGTCTGAGGGCCCGAAGACCACGGGCATCCAATAAAGGTCTTCGGCCTTGTCCCTTATGCACAGAGATTTCTCTAGTATCTCTGAATCTTTTGATGATGTTATGCATTTGATGATGAGATTTTCAAAGCCTTTGCAATTTGACATTGAGGAACATTGTTTATAAAGTATTCCACAATCTTTTTATGCACTCTTACACAGATTGGAGAGCCTCTGCCCATCTTTACTTCTGAGAGACTCTCTAAGACATCCCTTTTATAGCTAATCATGTTACAGACCTAATATCAATTAACTTAATTAGTTGCTAGATGTTCTCACAGCTGAATCTTTTCAGAATTTCTTGCTTTTTCAGCCATTTGTTGCCCCCGTGCCAACTTTTTTAAGACCTGTAGCAGGCATCAAAATTGAAATGATCTCATTTAGTGAATAAAAGTGTAAAATTTCTCAGTTTAAACATTTGTTATGTTATCTATGTTCTATTGTGAATAAAATATTGGCTCATGTGATTTAAAAATCTTGTAGTTTTCATTTTATTCAAATTTAAAAAACGTCCCAACATTTCCGGAATTCAGGTTGTATTTACAAGATGGAAAGTGTATGATGCTTAGTGTTTTATAATCTTTTCAGATTTTAAAAGTCATGTAGTGTACCCCAGTCTTTAGTGAACAGACTGCAGCATGATGCCTGACGCCGAGACAACAGTCTATCAGGCATACGAGATCAATTTGAATTATCTGAATGCAAACATTGATTGTTTTATATGTATAATCCCTGCATCAAATTTGTAGCAATGGTCTTGTTTATATACTGGTTTATATTTTTTAAAACATTGATATTGCACGATAATTCTAACTTAGGAAATTTGTGGTCAATAAGTAGACACAAAAACATTTCCCCTTTAAAATACCAAAATGAAGTCTAATTTTTTGAATGATGCAGGCAAAGTGTTAGCGAGGCGGTCTTTTGACGCGAACAGAACAAAGCACCAATTTAAATAGTTTTAGTAGGTCAATAAAATGCTTTTCTACCAAAACATGGCTCTGCACATGGAAGCAGTCCAAGGGCCAACTGACAAATCAGAAGTCCTGGGAAAAAGGCGACAGGGCGAAGAGCTCAGTGCTGTGATTTTTGTTCACTGTCTCTTCTTCCCTTTCTCCCTCCCCATCCTGAGGCCTCAATGGTCATGCTCAACTGCCTCAACAGAGAGACACTCTTTTTTGGCCCTTTTCATTCGTCTGTGCCCCTCTTTGCCTCTTCCCAGCCATTTGCCCTCTTTCAGCCCCTCTCGCCCACATCTCAACCCATAACACCCCCCGAACATTTTCTCCCCCCCCTCGAGTCGCTCTTGGTTTCTCTCTCTCGCCCGCCCTAACCCCCTCTGTGTGACTGGGCTTCCTTTTTTGATAGCTGACCCCTCCTTGTGTTATTATTCAGGTCCACCATTGTATAACATGTTTCTTTTCTACGGCGCCTACAAAGGGAGCATTTGATCAGAGGGTTACGGTGCGCGGGTCGCAGAAATGCAACTACACGGTGGTAACCTTTGTTTGGGACAGCAATGGTGGGTTGACCTCATCTCTTCTAAAGCAAAAGGCCCAAGCTTTTCAAAGGCCCAGTCTCACTTGCTGAGCACATTCAATCGAGACCGGCCTGTCACAGATATTGCTTCACAGTTATCTGAGGCTCAGGCCTCTTTTTCTGGGAGTTCGACTGCTGGGCCAAAAACATAACAACAGCTATACGGTCCTGGAGGTATACCTCCTGAATAGACCCGAGCATGCCCTTGAGGTTTCTCTCAGGCTGCTGTTGTTGTCAACTGAATAAGCCTGACTCTGAAAGAAACTGGCTCCCAATTTGGCCGACTTGTGTTCCTGGAGGCCTTCAACTTTAACCCACACTTGTCGTGTTCGTGTTTTTGATGCGCCCACACACATACAGTGTGATCTATGAGAGAGCGAGAATTCAACCTGTCAGCTAATGATCGCTGACTCCTTCAAAGCAAATTTAGCGTAGAAGCGCATCTCAAAGGAGTCGAATCAATCACGGTCCGAATTTACAGTTCCCACAAAAGACGTTTAGGGAGTCAATGAATCACACACACCCTAAAACCTTGTTAAATCAATACTTTTACATGAATTTAATACACACTCTAAAATAAATATTTCCACTTTTTTAAGTATCTTACAATCTTCCAATAAAAATATATAGTCATGTACAAACAATAAAGACGTTTTTTTGATAATATCACTACACGTCATGAAACCTGTGTGTATCTGCATATGTTTGGGATTATCAGTAGGTAGCTGCCATGTTCACTGTCAGAAAAAAAGGGCAAAAATTAGGGGTTCAGCAGCTTGCCCTTAAAGGGTTAGTTCACACAAAAATGAAAATTCTGTCATTAATTACTCACCCTCATGTCGTTCCACACCTGTAAGACCTTTGTTCGTCTTCGGAACACAAATTAATATATTTTTGATGAAATCCGATGGCTCACTGAGGCCTCCATTGCCAGCAAGATAATTAACACTTTCAAACGCTTAGAAAGCTACTAAAGACATACTTAAAACAGTTCATGTGACTACAGTGGTTCAACCTTAATGTTATGAAGCGACAAGAATACTTTTTGTGCGGCAAAAAAAAAAACTAAATAACGACTTTATTCAACAATATCTAGTGATGGGCGATTTCAAAACACTGCTTCATGAAGGTTCGAAGCTTTACGAATCTTTTGTTTTGAATCAGTGGTTCAGAGCGTGTATCAAACGGACAAAGTCACGTGATTTCAGTAAACAAGGCTTCGTTATGTCATAAGTGTTTCGAAATTTCAATGGTTCACCACTGGGGGCTGTGACTTTGGCAGTTTGATACACGCTCTGAACCACTGATTCCGAAACAAAAGATTTGTAAAGCTTCGAAGCTTCATGAAGCAGTGTTTTGAAATCGCCCATCACTAGATATTGTTGAATAAAGTCGTTTTTTAGTTGTTGTTTTTTTTGCCGCACAAAAAGTATTCTCGACACTTCATAACATTAAGGTTGAACCACTGTAGTCACATGAACTGTTTTAAGTATGTCTTTAGTAGCTTTCTAAGCGTTTGAAAGTGTTAATTATCTTGCTGGCAATGGAGGCCTCAGTGAGCCATCGGATTTCATCAAAAATATCTTAATTTGTGTTCCGAAGATGAACGAAGGTCTTACATGTGTGGAACAACATGAGGGTGAGTAATTAATGACAGAATTTTCATTTTTGGGTGAACTAATCCTTTAACATGTAAGCTTACCTTAGAGTAGTAATATGTACCCTTTTAGGGGTAAATAAGGTCCAAAGTTGTCCCTTTAAGGGTACTGCCCCAGTGACAAGCTGTTGTACCCCTAAAAGTACAATTTTTGCAAATTTTTCTGAGAGTGTTTGTGTGTCATGTGTTCTGTTGTCTTGTTTCATTCCCAGAGATGTGTTGCTCATTATTACAAGTGTCCTCTGTTCAGTCAACAGTTCAGTCATTGTCCCAGAAAAAACTGTTCGAAGTACAGTCATCTGTACAGGCTCCTTTTTTTTTTTTTTTTTTTTTTTTTTTTTAACACAGCAACAGTTTGCCATGATGTCCAGAACTATGGATGCGCATACATTAGATAAACTCAAATTAAGATAGAGCTCCGGTATAGGATATGATACTGCTCTTTCTCAATTCACGCTTGTGCGTTGATGGTGCTTAGTCCTCTTGTTGAGGGGATATGGGATTAAATCAAAAGGCTTCTTTTCTGTTAACAGGTGTCCTCGAGGAAGACGCTTCATGAAATGGGCCTCTCGCTGGTGCTGCCGGGTTTGCGTGGCTTTCCTGGGTCGGCCCTTACGTGTAAAGGCCATGTACCAGCCTTTGTACTTAGCGTTCTGCAAAGCTGTGTAGTTATTTTCCAGAACAATCTCGGTGAATATGCAGTCCCTGCCACGGCCCTTCCTCTGGCAACAAAAAGAGACAGACAGCGGAGGACTGAAATGACAAACTCAGAAATCTGCTATTCAAGCCTGAGAGATTTATGAGGTTCAGTTTTGTTCACAGGGCATGATGGGTTTACCTGTGATACGATTAGTGCCATTTGAGCCAATTTAGTTGTCTATATTTTATTAAAATCATAGAAGTATGATTTCATTGCATTCTGCATTTGGCAGACCCTTTTATCCAAAGTGACATATTTTATTAGGTCTTGCTTTTCTTGGGAATCGAACTCATGACCTTGGCATTAATAGCGCCATGCTCTACTATTAGAGTTAAGGGAAGGTAGCTTGTAGATATATCATTACAAAATAATTACACATAAACACACTTAATTACTTAAACTCACCCGTCCAATAAGCTTGCCTCTCTTGTTCATGCAAATGTAGTATCCTGTTTTTGCTCCTCTGATTCGAACCCGGCTTCCAAACGTGTCGGTTTCCACAATAAGTTTAGCTGGAAATGTAACAAAGTTTGTTACTTTTACACTTCACTTTCAGGTGATATATACAATGAGTGATGCTTCTGATTGTGTATTGGAGAGTTTATGATTTGCATTGTTGTAATGTAGTCTGGGTTGGAATATAGTGTGAAAAAATGCTAATATTGAGTCTATATGCATGTGTGTTAGGCCAAAACTACAAAGAGTAAAAGTAAGAGTAACAAAGAAGGGTATAAACCAGTGACGCTGACCTCACCTCTCTTCATAAACTGACTCATACGTTGAGTTGTAAAGCTATGAAAATTCCTCGTAAAATGACCCTCCAAAAAAGTGGGCAAAGTGGATGGACTGCACGAGTGGAAAGATGGCTAGACGCACAGAAATACTTTGGTGACAGGAATTCCTTCCCAGCGGATGGGATTCTAACCACTGTTTTGTTTGGAGAAGAAGTGCCGCAGTTCACTTAAAACAGGTGCCTTACTATATAGCTTTAAAATTACATCGAGTTCAAGTAAAAACAAGATTGACTTTTTTATTGCCTTTTTGCAGTATCAAGGCATACTATGAATTATGTCAACCGCCCATTTAGCAGAGAAAAAATACACTTGTAATTTTGGAGCAAATAACTCTCGACAAGTGATTGAAACTTTAGATCATGCTTCACACATAATACAGGAACATTTGCAATAAACATTTGTTTTGGAAGACATGAAAGATGAAAAATAACGATGTTAGAATAGGTTAGAAAATTGCATGTCATTTCTATAACTTTTATTATATGGAGAACTATTCAGGAAATGTTAAGACGGCAGAGGTAAGATGAGTACTGATGTGTTTTCCAGAAACTAAATGGGTTTCTCTTGAGATTCCCAAACTCAACAATATAGAATCCATTTCAAGCTATGCAGGTTACTTTTTGGCAATGACATTTACAGGATATTCTTTAAAGTAACCTGAGGTGATACCCTCAACTGACTGTTCTGTCCTATTGTTTAAAGTTGACAAAGTAAAATAATGCATAAAAGTGCATCTGCAAAGATTGTGACTTGCCATGAATATCTCCATCCTCGCCGTTGGCATTGACTCTCTTATTGCCCAGGACTTGTACATGTTTACCGCTGGTCCGGCTATAGAGCTGATAAGTCCTTGTTAATCTCCGACTCATCCTGTCCGATAGACGACTCTGCTCCGTTACATGGTGCTTAAAATTGGGTACAGAGATGGACTGCATCGTCATCTATAAAAATATGACAGAACAACATGAAGATTCATGGTGTATACACAGAAGAACTGTATTATGATTATTTAATATGAATATTAGAACAATGATATAAACATTATGGACTGCATTCTTAAGGACAATAAATGTGAAATTGCTTCTCAGATTCAAATAATGATTTTGAAGGATTCCATATGTGCCTGCTGTAATGAAGTGGAGAACACAATATGGTTGGCATTCTCAGGGCAAGTGCGCTGTCCTCACTCTAGATGACATGCCAATGAGGGTTCGTTTCTACCAACACTGATCTTTCACCCCTGTCTCTTGGGCCCTTTCCCATAATGATTTTCTTTTGTAAGTCAGCCATGCGCCTTGCCCACATGTTAGAGCCATTACCTTTAAAGTTAGGGGTTTACGCCTTTTCAAGATGTTTGACAATTTGCCAATGACTCTATTAATAATGAGTTGTTTGCACAGTTATAACACATTTATTACACACATATAACATCACAGGATTAATGTGCCTGAAATATTTATCGTTTTCAGTGTGTCGTGCTGATGATTTACCGGAAAATATTTGTATGGGAGATGGAGTAGTGTTGTAACATTGTTTCAATGTCTGTGACTCAGTGTTTTGTTTTGCATTACGTGACTCAAACTTTGTTACATTATTCCCATTTACCTACAAATGAAAGAAATGTATAATTCTATGAACTATTTCTAAGCTGTCAAAATTAATGAAAGGCACAAAAAGTGTCGCTGTTGCAATAATCCACTACAGGTTGGGGTGTAACACTAATCGAAATTTTTTTAAAGGTTTAAATTTTGCGGATGAATTTATTGTGCAAACATTCTTGATCAAAATATGTATTTTTGCCCATGATCACCCCACCCTTTTGTTTTAAACCTTTTATTTTAAAATATTAAACCTAAAAGAAACATATAAATGAAAACAGCACATAAAATTGGAAACAAATACTGAAATATAACAACTCTAAAAACTGAAGAGTGTGTTTGCTGTTCTAACAGTTGTCACACCTGTACACTGTCCTATTTTGTTCAGTCTTTGTGGGTCCAACAGAAAACACAAAGCTGTGTTACAATCATCCCTGTGATATTTCTATTTTCTTTTTTTTCTTTTCTCTTCTTTTTTTTTTACATGTAAGTTTATGTGGATGTTATATATCAACTTAAGCAAAACAGCATGCTGATTCAGATGAAACCAGTTCTGTCCTTTAACATCCACTAACACCTAAAATTATTTTACTTATAACTTATACAGTCTCCTGGGGAATGTGGCTCATGTAACTCATTTCTAATTGGTTAAACCAATGTTACAATATTACATTTTCTCAACAGTGTATACCTAATAGTTTGAGATGCTTACACTTACATAATGCAGAACACTTACCTGAGTGTAAAAGCACAGAGTCATGCATTGAAGGAATCTGAAATACAAAAAAAGGGTTAATTGTGGATTATTATTATGTTTAAAATATAAAAATAACAGTTTAGCAATGAAATGTCTATCTTAAGTGTACTTACAAGTAACCTAACCTCGAAGATTTCAGCCTCATTGTGAGATTTCCAAACCCCGTCTGATTATTATCCGAAATAATGAGTTCTTCATTAATTCCTCATTGCTTGTATATTATTGTGTGAAGATGCTCGGTCCATCGGACTTTCAGCAAAAACTGACAATAAATAAACTGAGTGACAGGACAAAATATAGCCTACTGGTATCGATAGAATAGCCAATGTGATTTATTCATCCACTGAGTCCATGTCAAATGAATCCGTCAAGCAATTTGTATTCCTGAAAGTTCAAGCACCTTACAGGCGACTGTTCTCACAAACATAATTCATGGTGGATGTCCAATTACACCGAACATACGAAAAATAAAACATTCTTCATTGAAAATCACCGACAAGATCCGGCAGCGTGTGCGCGCCCATGTTGAGACTTTGTATTATTCCTCACGGTATCTCCAGTACTGATGTATAGCTAAATATAAACATTCGGTTTGATAAACTGTGATGTTTCCCTGACGAGAGGCTGAAGCCTCACTGTGTCGCTCTCCACTTTCAAACTCCCAATGTCAAACGCACTCTTCACGTGTAGTTTGACTCCCGTTACCTCCACTGAAGCGCCATCCCACTATTCAACATTTATCAACTCCTTCACTGAGTGAGAAAGACATTGGTTTAACCTGAACCATTACAAGAAGAGTTTGGGCTATACTGTTAAAGATACACTCACAAACCCCGAATCGAAATTTAGTAACAATTTTATGAACAATAAAAAATTAAACACGTTTATTGGCTATATTGTCTTATAAGCAAAGACTTAGTGTTTGAAAATGTGGTTTTATTTTGCTTTTTAGATAAGACTTAGATTAACAGTTAAATAAAGCTTAAGCTTATCGTTATTAACATGGGCTAATACAAATAATTGTTTCCTGTTACATTTGTGATCAAAATTTACGAATTAGACTAGTAGCCTATAAAAAGAGTTGATGTTTTTTTAAACAAGAGTTTGTGTCAAAGCTCCATAAAAGAAATGATACAAAACACACATCATAATGCATTCATAACTATTAAGTACATACTATGACATTTAATTGGTCTAGGCTATATTATTAAGTTTGTTCTGTCTCATATACATCATGAAATCAAATTCTAAGCCCCATTTTGAATAACTGATGTATTTAAATGGTATAATGTTATGAGAAAAACTACAACTTTTTCCTCCAGAAATATGGCTTCAGAGTAATACAAATATGGAAATGTGTTAAATTGTAATTATTTGTCATTTACAATAGCCAGAAATAAAACATTTTAAATAAATTAAAATTTTATTACAAAAGTCATACCATTTTTATTGAATTATCCAATGAGTGACATGCTTGCTTGCTTAGCTGGGAAAAAGAGTGATTAAAAAGGTTAAGAGCATCTAACCCACATTGATTACCTCTCCATCATTAAAAATATCCACTTTCTTGCAAAAGTTAGTTACGTGCATAATATATTTGCAAAATCATGACAGACTTAATACTCATTATATATTTTGCATATAAAAAATAATTTATCATTGTCGTTACTGGTTTAAGTACACCTCCCAACCAGACAAACCAAAGAAATATATAACCCAGCCTCTATAGGATTTTTTGGGGGTGAAAAAATTCTCCCACAAGGAAAATTGCAAAGATTCTGGTATCCACTGCAGAACATATACAGCTACATTAGAATATACCCTGGCTGCCTGTAAGACTTTGCTTCACTGTGCCTTTGTGGTGACCCCAGTTTTTTTTTTTTTTTCATTTGCACACACTACATGTGTAAGTAATATACGCTCCATGAGAGTACTGGATTTCAGATGTTTATAACATCTAATGGCTAGACATGTGCTGTCAGTACTACAGCTTAGTTAACTTTGATACATTAGATCCACCACAAAACAAAACAAAGCAGATATTTCAGGGAGGAATTGAAAAGACTTATTTTGCAGCCTATATCTGTGATAATGTAATATTTCAAGGTCATGTCATGCTTCCATCAGTACGCAATAAATTTATAAATGCAATGGTGATCTGTTACAAAGCTGTAATGGCCCTAGATCATTGGACTAGAATATTGAGATGTCTTCATCTGCTAGTGGGCTTTTTCCTTTCAAATAAAGGCTTTACCCTTGCCTTTAATATGCTCATATTCTGCAATGACCATAATGAGACTGAGACTATAATTCCCATGCATGACTCAAAACCCAAAAAGAATGGTTTTCACACCTTTGAGCACACATAGGAGTGACAAACCAGCTGCTAAGGAGCATAGAAAATATCATTATCGGTATTGGTTTAATTCTGTCCCATAAATTACTCATATCAGCCTGTGTGCTGGCTTAGAGGGTGAGAATGTACCTGATTGATTAGTTCCAGAGGGAGATGGCCACAAGTGATTTTGCCACCTGGAATTATTCAGTTCACTAGTTAGTCAGGTCCTATCTCAGATATTGCACTGAATTTGTGTGTTTAAGAATTGTTCAGGTCATGTCTTGGATTTCAATGTGTTTTTTGCAATCAAATGTTGAGGTAAAGAGTACTAAAAGTGCTCATTTGATTGAAATCATACGCTTATTTATGAGAAAAGAAACTTTTGCGGTATGAATGAAAAGATATTTTGTGTGATTCACTACCTTTATTCAACTTTGCCTGTATGTTCTGTTTTGGTTTAGTTCCAGTTCCTGTACCTGTTTCCTTAGTTCATTATCTCGCCACTAGTTAGTTTCCTTGGTTACTGATTGTTATGCACTTGTTTCAGTTGATCTGCCTCCCTTGTGTTTCTTTCTCCTATAATCTCCTGTGTATTCTTTTGTTGGATTTTTGAGACTGTTTTTGTTATATTCTCCATCATCGCATGCTCTCTACAGCCACAGTATGTGACAGTTACATGGACCAAATTTCTCAGATGACAAATGACTAATTTCCATTTAATTCATCACTGACACTACAATAAGGTATCATATTTGTTAAAATTAGTTAATTACATTAGCTAACGTGAACTAACAATGGACAATACTTCTACAGCATTTATTAATCTTAATTTAAATTTAACATTTACTAATACAATTTTAAAATCAAAAATCTCTACAAGGAATAGTTGTGAAAATTGAAAAATGAAAATTCTGTCATTGTATTACTCACTCTCATGTTCTTCCGAACCCCTAAGACTTACATTCAACTCCATAACACTTATGAAAATATTTCTAATATTCTCCCATCTTTTTTGTGCATCCATCAATTGAGCGGCCTAATCCAAGTCTTATGAAGAGAAACACGATCATAATCGCTTTATATGATGAACAAATTTAATTTAGGCTTCTATTCATATAAACATTGATCAACACACATACAGTACATAGGGCACATCAAATATCATCCAAGAACAAACCTCATTGTAAAGTGTTACCAAATATTTTATTTATCATATAACAACCTTATTGATCATATAGCATAAATTTGGCTTCTTAGCTGTTTTAAAGCTATTTTTTGTTATGGAACACAGACTGGAGAAACCGGTAAGTTTCAAATAATTATTTATTAACACAAGGATAATGGAAGCAATGGAGCAATATGGCAGGTAGCTGAGTGAAAATGAAGATGGTCAAAGGTGGAATGGTGAGCAGCCCCACACACACACTTTATACAGTCACTGATGAAGTACTGATTAACTTCCCTTTTTCTCTTGAAGATAGATCACACGGAGACTGGATGTTGACAAGGGACTAGAGACTAGGAACTGGAATGAGGAGAAGTTCAAGAAGCGTGATTCAGGTAAGGGATAATCCAGAAGGATTCAGTCTGAGTTGTTGACAAGACTAGACAAAGTGTGTGTGAGTGTGGCGAGTCCTTTTAACTGGTGTTGACAGTGATGGTGACAGCTGGTGGTGATCAGTAATTAAATTGTGATCATGACTGGGTGATTGCTGACAGTGAGCAGAGCTGCTAACCATGACAGTACTCCTGTCTCCCGGTAGGCGCGTCCACGGGCCGTAAATAGTCCAAATGGAGCAGCTCAGGAGACCAGAGCGGCACCTGAAACTCGGTAGACCAGGGCGGATCCGACAGGTCTGGGGGCCAGGGTGGATCTGAAAATTCAGGGACGGCCTCCTTGGCCGTGGACGGAGCCGATGTGTGTGCAGCCCACACACACAATATGGCTGTGGCAATAATAGTCAGCACTTCATTTTCAGGGGCTGACATAAAAGCTGGAATGGACTCTGAGATTTCACACACTGGGACTGACTCTGAGATTTCACACATGGAAATGGACTCTGAGATTTCAAACACTGGAATGGACTTGGGAAGATCACTCACTGGAAGCATTGTGACCATTGTAATTGGCAATGCTGTATTCTTTGGAGTGGGAATCTTCTTCACTGGAATGGAGTCGGAGATTGGTACCAGTTCGGGATTGGACTCTGCAGAGCATTCCTCTAAAGTATATGATGATCCACTCAACCATAAAATATAATCAATATACTTGCTCAAGGAACAGGTAGTCGCAGCTGCTGGTAATTACCAAAAAAGACTATCATCCAGGCCAGTCCAAAAAACAGTCTTCAGGGTGTTATCGTTCCAGGGTACATTAAATGAGAGCTCGAGGAACTCTTTGACATATTCCTTGATTGGGCGGCCATTTTGAGAGAGGGAGAAAAGATGAACTGCAGAATCAATTGGGGTGAAGAGAGTGCTCAATGCAGTGACTAGTGTGGCGGTGGCTGGATTGATGGGAGAACGGCTAAGTAAATCCAACAATTCTTGCAGCAGGTCCAGTTGGGATGTATTCATGCTGCTGCTATTGTAGATAGATCACATGGAGGTTGACGAGGGTCGGGAGACTAGGAACTGGAACAAGGAGAAGATCAAGAAGGTATGTATGACACGATAAGCTGAGGATAATATTGATGACCTTATATATGTATGCTGTGATAGGCCTCTTATTCCTATAGGTAGACTTTGATCAGTTGAGAGTCAGCTAGTGCGAACTTGACTGACGTGACCTGCCAGAACTAACGCTATGCTTGTTTTCTGTCAGGACCACTATCGTTAAAGATTATTGACGCATACAATTAGCATACAGTTTGGATTGATGGTATGATTCCTTTCCAAAGAACTAGCACTGATAAAAGTCGGCTGTGTTGTCGCCTCGCATCGCCTGCATCGGGGCAAAAAACTGCACGTGAACACACCGAGAGAACTACAGCTGACTGCCAGCCAGCGCGTGCGTTCTTGCGCCCGCGTGTAAGGAGACCACTGTCTATTTTTTAAATTTATTTTCATCTATATTCGTAATTTAGAAAGGGAGACCAGCACTGCAGGCTGCAGATACACAAACTGTAAACAAAGCAGCGCATAGTTACCGTTTTGAATATCATTCATGCTAATCACTTACTTTATTCCACTCTGCTCATGTTAATATTAAACATTCGTACAGGAACACTCAGGTACATGAGGTAAAATTAGAACAGCCTTCTGTCTGTACCACCTTGACTTGTTTGCTCACTGTTTTGCTATTATTCTCGCGCTTCGACTCGTTCACTAAACTGAACAGCCAATCAGGGTTCTCTCTCTTGCCCATTGCCGATTCTACATTTTGAATTGGCCTAAAAAAAAAAAACAGTGACGTCCGACTAGAGCCAATGGTGCAGAACACACCGGGAAAACTTAACGCTTAAAAACGGTCCTACGTTGCCTGACAGCTGACCGTCGGATTGCTGTGCCCCGGGCTTTAAGCAACAAGCATGTTGCCAATAACCTGATAGCTTTTAAGCAATGAGCATAGAAAGGAACTTAGCTTAGCTTTGTGAAAACAATCAGAGATGAATGGAGAGTGAAATATAGCCAGCTGTGACGTGGATGCTTGATCTCCTTCTTGATATCCTTCTTCATGCAGTGAGTGCAGATCTCATCTGAACTTTGTTCTTGAGGTAGTCACATTAGTATCACTTCAGCGAATTCATGTCAAAAATAGAGATGCAAGAAGCAATGCTAACTCCAAAGGTCACTTCCAAATCAAGCAGCTTATGATCAATGCATTAAATTCACATGTTCAAGTTCACAAACTGAGGTGGGATCTGAGGTGAAATCCGTGAGGGGCCACTTAACCTATTTTTTTTTTAGTCAAACTTAGAATGCCATACCATTCCACAATATAGAATGAGAGAGTGAATTCATTAAATTGTTTGCAAAACAAAATCATCATAGTAGGACAGACTCTAATTTCCTCAGAAAGAGCAATCTTTCTCAAATCCTTTTACAAACAGCCAAAACATTGGGTTGAAATCTCAACTTATTGTCAATCACCACACTCAAGTATTTATGAGTATCAATAATTTCAATGTCTAGACTTTTAATTGTTGTCATCAAAGGACTAGGTGGAGACCTCCTAAAGTCAATCACCATTTCCTTTGTTTTATTAACATTCAACTGAAGAGAAAATTGATTACACTATGTCACAAAATCCTCCACTGCAGGACCACACCCCAGATCCTGTTCATGGTGAAGACTGAATCAATCACTGAATCATCCGCATACTTAATAACGTGACTTTTATTATGCCTACTCTGGCAATCATTAGCATACATAATAAACAAAAGTGGAGAAAAGCAATAACCTTGTGGTGAACCAGTAGAATGATATCGAAATGAACATAATTCACTCTAACACATTGAGAATGTTCTGATAAAAAAGAAATCCACAATCCACACAGAAATATTAAGATAAGAAATATTAAGTTAAAAAGAGAAATACATTCCTCTATAAAGGCGGCCATATTGTGTTAAAAGCTGAAGAAAAGTAAATAAATAGTAATCTAGCATGGGTCTTTGTTTTTTCCGGGTGTCTGAACAAGCAATTTAACACAGTAAGGTTTGCATCCTTGACACTCCTGCCCTCTCTAAATGCAAGCTGCAAAGGATCAAAACTATCTTTGGACTGCTGTAGAATTTCTCCCTCAACTAATTGCTCGAAACACTTCATAACTACAGAAGTAAGAGGTACCAGACTAAAAAGTTCCTTTGGAGCCCTAGTCTAGTCACTTTCTGTCTGCAACAGATAAGATTCAAATTATCATTCATTTTGGTCATCCAAGTCATTATACACCTGCCTTGTGTAAATCCTGCTGTTGGTTCAATAAGCTTACCATTGCTGCAGTATTACTGTTCTCTCTCATTCGTGTTTCTGTGTTAAACCCTGTCAATATGCAGTGTCAATTGTTATAACATTCTGTGTTTTTTTTTTTTTTTTGGCTTTTGAGACCTTAATACAGTAATACATGTTAATTTTCTTGTTAGTAACTTTCATTGCACATAAAAGCATAACTCGTTAAAAAGGGAAATTGGGGATCTATAATTTGTATATGAAACAGAACAGCATCTCCTTTATTTGACCCTGTTTTTTTCTCAGCTTTTAAACACTCTCTACAACAATATGCTCAGGGTGAGGAGCTTGTTTTCTTTCTTGTTCTCCCTCACTCTAACTCTTTGTGGTCAAACACCCAAAATAATTCAGCAGTGGTTAACCAAGAGTCATGCTTTTGTCAAGTTTGTGGGAACCCGAGTGTACATTTTAATATCACAGCCATGTTTTAATTCAAACACCCCCTCTCATTATACTCTTGCTTAACCGGGTCTGGTCCAGGTCTGCCATCTGCCATCTGGTCATTGAGTGGTTGATGCTCTTCCAAACATTGTCCCTGTCCTTCTAAATAGCAGCAGGAAAATAAAATATAGAGACAGAGTGAAACAAAAACCTTGGCACAAGAATCTCTGGATATTCTTAGAGGAAGAGGGGAATGAGTAAATGTCTGAAGCAGCTAATATGAGCCCACTCCATTAAGTAAAGTATTATTCACTCCACTTGATGCCAAGCATAAAAATACACACCACTGTGAGACAGAGAAAGAGAGTGGTGGAAAGGTAGACACCATAGAGGAAAATAAAACGGAATGTGCCTTGAATGTGGAAACAAAGTTGGAAGTAGATCACAGATGTCATCTAGTAACACTAATCACAATATATGCTTTTGGATGATACATGCTGTCAGAGACTGTTTTAAACACACTGAATTCAGCCGTGATTGTATTGTAACTGCCTGGATAGCAGACATGTGTTAATGCTTTTAGCACAAGAAAATCTAAGGGAACTGTTCAGTGAGAGAGAATAAGGAATTCAAACTTGTGTTTGGTGCTAAGAGCAAACCAACTAATTATTGGTTACAAAGGTGAAAGTAGCAGGTATTGACTGTGAGTACTAGATTTAGTGGTCACATTCTTATTTCTATTTGCTTAATTTTCTTTGCAAGGGCAGTGCAGATTACGGATCTCGATAACACTTTACAATGAGGTACAATTCATCAAAGTCACCATGAAATCAAAACTGACAGTTTATATATATATATATATATATATATATATATATATATATATATATATATGTATGTATATAGTGTAAGGATTTGAGCGAGTTTGACAAAGGCCAAGTTGTGATGGCTAGACGACTGGGTCAGAGCATCTCCAAAACTGCAGCTCTTGTGGGGTGTTCCCGGTCTGCAGTGGTCAGTATCTATCAAAAGTAGTCCAAGGAAGGAACAATGGTGAACCGGTGACAGGGTCATGGGTGGCCAAGGCTCATTGATGCACGTGGGGAGCAAAGGCTGGCCAGTGTGGTCCGATCCAACAGACGAGCTACCCTAGCTCAAATTGCTCAAGAAGTTAATGCTGGTTCTCATAGAAAGGTGTTAGAATACACAGCGCATCGCAGCTTGTTGCGTGTGGGGCTGCATAGCCGCAGACCGGTCATGGTGCCCATGCTGACCCCTGTCCACCGCCGAAAGCGCCAACAGTGGGCACGTAAGCATCAGAACTGGACCGTGGAGCAATGGAAGAAGGTGGCCTGGTCTGATGAATCACGTTTTCTTTTACATCACGTGGATGGTCGGGTGCGTGTGCGTTGCTTACCTGGGGAACACATGGCACCAGGATGCACTATGAGAAGGAGGCAAGCCGGCGGAGGCAGTGTGATGCTTTGGGCAATGTTCTGCTGGGAAACCTTGGGTCCTGCCATCCATGTGGATGTTATTTTGACACGTACCACCTACCTAAGCACTGTTGTCCCTTTCATGGAAATGGTATTCCCTCGTGGTTGTGGCGTCTTTCAGCAGGATAATGCACCCTGCCACAAAGCAAAAATGGTTTAGGAATGGTTTGAGGAGCACAACAATGAGTTTGAGGTGTTGACTTGGCCTCCAAATTCCCCAGATCTCAATCCAATCGAGCATCTGTGGGATGTGCGGAACAAACAAGTCAGATCCATGGAGGCCCCACCTCACAACTTACAGGACTTATATATATAAGCTATATATAAGCTTTATATAGCCTCGTTTCGCAAGGCTCAGGCTCAGGGGCGATGGTTGGCTTGTTCCTCTTTTCAGGCTCTGGCTTGTGCATTGCTGCAGGTTCAAGCCCTCCATCTATGGTGGAAGCAGGGTGATGGCTAGCTGGGCTCTGGAGTGGGGCTGGTGACGGCCTCTTCAGGAAGATGGTGTACGGGGACCAGCAGTTCCAAGCTTCCCTTGGACTGTCCACTGGAAGGTGAGCATTGGACAGCTCACCAAGGCTGGTGTAGAAAAAGACACAGAGCGAGCGGTCCGGATAGCGAATCAAGCAAGCCAGATCGATGAAGTCCTGGGTATGGTCCTCCAGTGGATGGCCGCCCTGCTCCAACCAGAGTAAGTGGACAGAGGGCAGGTCCATTTCACAAAAACAAAAGGGGGAGAAAAGAAAATGCCTCAAAATTTACTCTATTTGATTGTTGAATTTACTCTATTGATGGTTCCGTGTTCTGTCACAAATGCTGGCTGTAATGAACGCACAAAGACAAATGAGTATGAAATAAACAATCCAACAGGAAAACTCAGGAGCTAGAAATTCACAACCAGGTGCAACACCAGCTATGCAACTACCACTTTGATGCTTTAAAAAGTTCATAAAGAGATCGTAAAACTAAACTATATGAATCAAGTAGTTTAGTCCAAATTTGAAGAGACATGATCGCTTTATTCGCTGAACATTTAATTTAGGCTTTTATTCACATAAAACATTCATCAACTCACACATCAGTTGTATTCACTTAGCGTACGAGAACCAATGAGGTTCATTCTCATGTGTTACGCAGCACGTTTGAGCTTCCGCACGAACCAATGAGTTTTCTTCTCCCACGTCAAGCAGGTTTAGTTTAGCTTCTGTTTATGTTCGCTGAACAATATTTATACTATATGTGAATAAAAGCCTAAATTCAATCTGTTCATCATATAAAGCGATTGTGTCTCTTCAGAAAATGTGAACTAAACCGCTCAATTCATATGGATTAGTTTTAGGATCTCTTTATGAACTTTTTGAAGCGTTTAAAGTGGTAGTTGCATAGCTGTTAATGGAGGGACAGAAATCGCTTAGATTTTATTAAAAAGATCTTCATTTGTGTTTAAAAGATGAACAAAAGTCTTATGGATTTGGAACAACATGAGGGTGTAAATGATGACAGAATTTTCATTTTTGGGTGAACTACCCCTTTAACAAGCAGATTACGGCTCTATGAAAAACTCAGTCCTGATTGGTCAGTTGCACCGCAGCAGTCACTGTCGTTCATGGCAATATTGTATACAGTTACACTTTTTCCGTAAGTTGAATAGGGAAGGCGTAGGAAGTAGCGTAAGCTTTTTGAACTGCAAGAGTTTTACACTTTCTTCGTACATTGAATATTGAAGGCTGTCTGGAGGAAGCTAGATATTTTACTTCATAACTTGTTAAATATGGATGTTTTTTTACACAAACGCATCCCTTCGCTTCAGAAGGCCTTTATTAACCCCCCGGAGCTGTGTGGAGTATACGTTTATGATGGATGGATGTGGATGGAAGCACTATCTTCAGCTTCATACTTGTTGGTATCGCTCACTGCCATTATAAAGCTTGATGCGTCAGGATATTCATTAATTTCAGATTGTATTCATCAGAAAGAAGAAAGTCATATACACCTAGCATGGCTTAAGGGTGAGTTAAGCTTGGCCTTATTTTCATTTGAAAGTGAACTAATCCTTTAAAACAGGTAATATTCAGAAATAATGTACAGTCAGCTGATTATCATATTATATACCTTACTTAATACACTGCTGTTCATTGTTAGTTCATGATTAACACCTAATGCAATAATGTTAACAAACTGAATCTTATTGGAAAGTGTTGCCAGCATCTTTTAGTCAGGCCAAGGTAGTGGATAGTTCAGGTTGAGGATGCTCCTGGCCTCTGCTTTTACTCTCTTCTCCGCCAAAAGGATTTTTCCATTGACATGGGAGCTCCATTCCTCTGAATGAGATCTGATTTACTGTCTTGTAAACACATAGGAAGTAGCATTGAGAACGGTTTAACAAAGTCAATAAAAGCAGATATCATTCCTGGTATTGGGCGTGCATGTGGTCTCCCTTATGCACGCACCTAGCACACTCACACACTAAACCAAACACACACTTTTGTGCCTTTTGCTCCCCCTTTCTTCTGTTTTTCTGTTCTGGGCTGGAGAAAGCGATTGCTTTTGCAGGCCTACCTGCAAGTTTGCTTTGAGTCTTTCTCTTTTTCATCTGGGTGCAGAAAAGTGGCCCCTGGTGTCCAAACAGCTGTGTAGACCTGGGAGGGAAAGAGGCTTGAAAAAGGGACGAGAAGAAAGAGAGGAAATTCAGTGGACCTCAGGGACTCTCCTTTTCTGCCTCTTTCCCGTTCTTTAACTCGCTCTTTTTCTAGCTCTCTCCTCTCCATTTCTCTCTTCACATCCCCCTTTTCTCTCCCTCTCTGTCTTATTTCACTTGTCCTCTCTCTTTGACTTTCTGCTCTTCATCTCCTCCCATCTGTTCTTTTCCAGCTTTTTTCATTCTCTCTCTCTCTTTGCTCCTAAAACAGCTTTAGGCCTCTGAAAGATGAGATAGAAATGATTTTTTAAATCCTAAACATTTTTGTCCCAGGTGCATCATCGATCAGACCCTCTAGTGCGATTATGTTTCCGAGCTTTGAACTTCTTCGAAAACCCCTCCAGAAAGAGCTTCTTTAGTACGGTATGGTGGTGGAAATCCCATTTGCTTAAAACCTGGGAAGGTCTGAATATAAATGTACAAGGTCCTGGACTCACTAAACTGTCGTCCGTCCAAAGTGAGGGGGAGAGATGGCTGAAATCTTCCTAGGAGCTACATGGGGGTGTTACCTCCCACTACGGAATTCGCTCTGGAGAGGGTCACTGCTACCCTGTCACTACCTGCTATATCATCTTTCATCCCAAAAAAAAAAAAGAAAGAAAGAAAAAGACAGAAAGCCAAAGATGAAATGGCTCGCTTTTGACCCTAATACTTGGACTTTAAAATACCTTTTTTTTCCGGTCAGAATTCTTCTAGTGTTGAGAGACATATGGTGATTGATAGGAAACTTGAATCAGAGCTCTACTGATCTCTGTAGGCTTGTGTTCCAATAGACCAGAAACTCTCAGTTGAATATGAATTCAACTAAAGACTAAAAGACTAGAAGATCACTGCAGCACATTTGCAATGCAACATTCACAAACCTTCGCTGGAGGACTTGAGGTACCTCATTAGATCACTTATTGAGCTTCAACTGCTCAAATTTTGAGAAATCAGAAAAGGTAAAGGTTTATAACCCACCTGTTTATTTTAAAATGTCAAAATTTTATTTTGTTGGCAATACATTGCAGATTTTATATCTCAAATGCCAATTCCAAATTTGAAACACAGGTCAGAGAAAGCTGCAAAATATGCCTTCTGACTCACCTGCTCCTCCAGAAAAACTGCAACACATCTCCAGAGACTCTACAGAGAAAAAGAACAAGAGAGGAAGAAAGAACATGTATTTGTGTGTGTGTGTGTGTGTGTGTGTGTGTGTGTGTACTCACATGCAAAACAAAGCGAGAAAGCAGAAAGGGAGTCGGCTGGCTAGCGTTTCAGAGGGAACTCATCACGGAGAGGAGGAGAGGGGAAAAAAGGGCAGTGTTGAGAGCGGTAATGTTTGTTTAGTCCCCATCAAAGCCAGGCCTAATTATTTTACCATGTTGAGGTTTAGCCTGCTGCAGCCTCTGTCTCTTCAACCTTAACCTCACCCTCACTGCCTCAACCTTACTGTCCTCAAATCCACCGTTTGGTCCCTTAAAACAAGGGTTTTCAACATGGGGCCTATAGACCCCATTTCGCAAGTAAATAAATAATAATAATAATAATAAATAGGTTAGTAGTAGTAGTAAATAGTGAATATTTAAGGAAATAAATAAGTAATGAAAGCAGGTAATAATAATAATAAAAGTATTTAATAATAAATATTAGAATATGACAATATTACTGCATGTTTTTACTTTCTGAAGGTTTGAAATCCTAAAATTAATCACAATTATTTTATTATTTTGACAGCCTTATGTTTCTCAATAGGTTTAACACTACTCTGAATGGGGACCCCATGGGGATTTTGCATTTTTAAAACATTTTTAATGTTTTTAAAAGAAGTTTCGTTTGCTCACCAAGGCTGCATTTATTTAATTAAAAATACAGTAAAAACAGTAATATTGTGAAATATTATTACAATTTAAAATAACTGTTTTCTGTTTGAATATATTTTATAAAGTGACAGTAAAGACATTTATAATGTTACAAAAGATTATATTTCAAATAAATGCTGTTCTTTTGAACTTTCTATTCATCAAAGAATCCTGAAAAATATATATTGTACACAAATATTTTGTACAATTGTACACAATAAATGTTAAACAGTTATTTTAAATTGTAATAATATTTCACAATTTTACTGTTTTTACTGTATTTTTAATTAAATAAATGCAGCCTTGGTGAGCAGACGAAACTTCTTTTAAAAACATTAAAAATCTTACAGATTTCAAACTTTTGATCAGTAGTGCATATATATATATATATATATATATATATATATATATATAATACACACACACACACACACATACTTATATAAAGGGATCCCTAGTCATATTTGGGTGTCCATGGCAACAAAGTTTTTAAAAACCACTACCTTAAAATACTCCATTATAGTCCAGTATTAGTAATACTTGGAATGTCATGATGTCATTTTTTTTTTTTTTTTTTATCTCTCTCTTTAAAGAGACTGATTGAAATACACAGAGATCTGACATGATAAATGTTACCTGGTGGTTTTCGTTGGTATTTGGTATGTCATTAGTTTGTTGGCATCCCCAGTCCTCAATATATCCCATGGTGTATCAGTCTCACTGCAACTGTAAAAGTCACTGTAAAAGTCAGCTATTGCATCATGGAAACAGGACTCCTCTTTCCCACAGCCAGCCTGGAGAACTAATCATCTGTCTGTCACAGAGGTGAAGCTGTACATGAGTGTGTGTGGCAAAGGGGTTAAATGCGACCCTAGCTTATGCCATGACCCCCATCTGGGTGGGGGACAACCACAAGATTGTTAGGGGACCACAAACCCTACAGAACTATGTTCCTCTGACCCCATCTTCACTTCATCCTTTCAAATTTTTCATTTTGTTTCATTAGAAAGACCACACCTGTAGTGTGTATAAAATTGTGAATCTTCTTCAGCTGACTAATGCTGTCATCTGTGATATTAGGAAGCAACTTGGCTCTATTTCAATTCATGAGTGTGAATTTGAATTGAATTGGTTACATCCTACAGGAAGTTGTCTTTTCTTAAGAAAAAAATTGTGAATTTCAGTTCATTTTAATTCTGTTTCCTTCCAAATAAATTAAAATTTCAGTTCTGTGTGCTGTTTGTTACCTCAATGCACATTTAATTCAAAATTATGAACTAAACTAGAATTTAAGTAATTGTCCGTTTATTTTGGAATGGCACACAACCCTGCAGCCTCCACAGTTTATTGTACCATTCACATGTAAATATACAAAGAGATCTTTTTTATTATTATTATTGCTGTGTCATGTCACAAAAAATGTCGCTTTTAAAAATGTCGGACACATTAGAACATAAGATTGGCACATTCCAGGGACATTTCTTTCCCTGTTCAGGCATCTATCATCTCTATTATCTGTACAGTCGCTCTGCAGCCCCAGTTTGGGACTGTCGATGTGTTAATCACCAAAGAATGCTTGCACACACACACACACACACACGTTTGTTTTGCTATCAAAAGTGAGGACATTCCATAGGCGTAAATGGTTTTTACAAACTGTTTTTTACAAAATGTTTTTAATAAAACATTGTTTAGTATGTTTTTAAAGCTATTTTAAATATGAGGACTCATGAAATGTCCTCATATTTCATGTTTACGTTGCCATACCAGTGTAATACCCATGTCATTATACACATTTGTGTCCTCATAAATCACAAAAATGCACACACACACACACACACACACACCAAAAATCCAAAGAATAATAACAGTAATAGAAATTACCAATTAATCATCATCATCATAATCATCATAATAATATTAAATTATAAATATGTATATTTTATGTGCCTGTTTCATTGTTGTAGTACTGGGTAGTTTTTCCCCTGATGATTAGTGTTTGATTTGTTCCCAGGCCTTGTCAGCTTGTTTCCTCTCAGTGTTTCTTGTGTTCATTGTCAGGTCTTGGGACAGGCTGTTATGTCTGGTATTATCTGTTCCTGGAGTTCCTTAGTGTCTGTTACTTTGTTTAGACACTATATACTGTATATACTGTGTGTGTGTGTGTGTATATATATATATATATATATCCTTAATAAACCTTATTGCTCTTGTATCCCTCCCTTATTTCTGATTTCACCGATGTTACATAAGACCTGACCACAGTCTCCAGTCACTACTTCTCCATGATGGTTTGTGAGTTCCTGGACTATGCCCTTTAGTTGAGTTGATCCCCTGGAGCTGGAGACAGAAGGTGGGGTTGGCAGAGCTGGATACAGCAGACGTGTGTGCGGCCAGAACACACAAAATAGCAGTTGCCATCACAGGCAGCTCCGATGACAGTTGAAGGACCTCTGGGACCACCAGACTAGGGACCACCAGACTTGGGACTACCTTACTAGTGACCACTGGACTTGGAAGCGCTGAGACCACCGGACTTGGGACAACCAGACTTGGGACCACCGGACTTGAGACCACCGGACTTGGGACCACTGGACTTGGGACCACCGGACTAGGGACCACCGGACTTGGTACCACCAGACTAGGGACCACTAGACTTGGGACTACCTTACTAGGGACCACTGGACTTACAACTGCTGAGACCACAAAACTGCAGACCACTGGACCTGGGACCACAAGACTAGGGACCACTAGACTTGGGACTACCTTACTAGGGACCACCGGACTTGGAAGCGCTGAGACCACAAGACTTGGGACCACCAGACTAGGGACCACCAGACTTGAGACTGCCTTACTAGGGACCACCAGAATTGGAAGCGCTGAGACCACAAGACTTGGGACAATCAGACTTGGGACCACTGGACGTGGAAACAACGAGACCTCCAAACTGCGGACCACCGGACTTGAGACCACCAGACTTGGTACCACCAGACTAGGGACCACCAGACTTGGGACTACCTTACTAGGAACCACCAGACTTGGAAGTGTTGAGAACACAAGACTATGGGACTACAGGACTTGGCACAACCAGACTTGGGACCACCATTTTCTTTAAGAACTGCTGTGCAGCCAAAATTATATACCAGTTATCACTGTAAAGCTGCTTTGACACAATCTGCATTGTAAAAAGCGCTATATAAATAAAGGTGACTTGACTTGACTTGACCACCAGACTTGGGACTACCTTACTAGGAACCACCAGACTTGGAAGTGTTGAGAACACAAGACTATGGGACTACAGGACTTGGCACAACCAGACTTGGGACCACCATTTTCTTTAAGAACTGCTGTGCAGCCAAAATTATATACCAGTTATCACTGTAAAGCTGCTTTGACACAATCTGCATTGTAAAAAGCGCTATATAAATAAAGGTGACTTGACTTGACTTGACCACCAGACTTGGGACCAGCGGACTTGGAAACGGCAAGACTTCCAAACTGTGGACCACCGGACTTGAGACCACTGGACTTGGTACCACCAGACTAGGGACCACTAGACTTGGGACTACCTTACTAGGGACCACCGGACTTACAACTGCTGAGACCACCAAACTGCAGACCACTGGACCTGGGACTACCTTACTAGGGACCAACGGACTTGGAAGCGCTGAGACCACAAGACTTGGGACCACTGGACTTGGGACAACCCGACTTGGGACCAGCGGACTTGGGACCAGTGGACTTGGACATGGCGAGACCTCCAAACTGTGGACCACTGGACTTGGTACCACAGACTAGGGACCACTAGACTTGGGACTACCTTACTAGGGACCACCTGACTTAGAACCGCTGAGACCACCAAACTTGGGACCACTGGACCTGGGACCACCAGACTTGAGACTGCCTTACTAGGGACCACCGGAATTGGAAGCGCTGAGACCACAAGACTTGGGACAATCAGACTTGGGACCACTGGACGTGGAAACAACGAGACCTCCAAGCTGCGGACCACTGGACTTGAGACCACCAGACTTGGTACCACCAGACTAGGGACCACCAGACTTGGGACTACCTTACTAGGAACCACCAGACTTGGAAGTGTTGAGAACACAAGACTATGGGACTACAGGACTTGGCGCAACCAGACTTGGGACCACCATTTTCTTTAAGAACTGCTGTGCAGCCAAAATTATATACCAGTTATCACTGTAAAGCTGCTTTGACACAATCTGCATTGTAAAAAGCGCTGTATAAATAAAGGTGACTTGACTTGACCACCAGACTTGGGACCAGCGGACTTGGAAACGGCGAGACCTCCAAACTGTGGACCACCAGACTTGAGACCACCGGACTTGGAAGCGCTGAGACCTCTGGACCATCCGACTTGGGACCACAGCCACAGGACTAAGGACTACTGGATCCTTATAATACTACTATTATTATTATTATTGTGTATAATAAAATAATAATATTAATATTATTAATTATATAATAATAACAATTTGAGTTTATCAGAGAAACATCACAATCCTTACATAACAGAACACATCATTCTGTGTGCAGTAATCTTTTTTTTCTTCTTCAGCAAAAATACCTAACTGTATGAAAAATAAGACTTGGCTCTCCAGGGTTTCCTGTGGATGAAATGTCTGGAGTCACAGGAAGCTTAGACAGGTATGAAAAACATGCTGTGCCATACAGGAGAGATAAGACAGAGCTGGAATTCCGTGGCAAGTTTTTAGAGTGTTGAAAGAACCTGACTGGTATGTGCTGGTACTCTTGACAGTGGATGGGTGGGTGATTTGGGGAGACGGTGTGTGCGTGTTTAGTAGGGGCGAAGGGCGGATGGATTGATGTAAGTGATAAGAGCTCAGTGGACACTCGACACAATCTGTCAGTGACAGTGTGTTCTTACATATCTCGGGTAGATGACAGGAGTGTTCATCGATCAAACACTCACTGTATCTGCCGCTCTGTCACTCAAAGCCCAGCAGGAGACGTGATTGGATACTCCACCTGAACCTCAGAGTGATGTCAATGGTGCAAGGTGATCAGGTGACAACTCTACCATTCCTGTCATCTGAGGTGCTCGAAAATGATGCCCTGTGATGATGAAGTGTGTTCTATTTTGTGCAGACTAGTTCAGTTTTGTGTGCATGTTTATATTAAAAATCTTTAAATAAATAATAATAATTGTGAGAGAAAGAATTTTAACACTTCTACTTGGGTAGAGTCCTTTTTCTCTTTCTCCCTAACAGATACTCTAAAAACTCTTTTAAGTTTTTAAATTGGTGTCTGGGAACCCCCAGGGGACTGTGGAAAATTTAGAAGAAAAAAATGTGCTGTCTATAGCTATACAAATACATTTAAGTTAAACAAACTGTTTCTCTTCAGGTTTATACATCTAATATTACAGGTAATATTTTCCAGATAATATATTTCTTATAATTTCTTTTGACTTTTAAAAATAAATATAAATAATATAAAAGCCAATTATTTAATTTTACACCATGTGGTCTTTATATCATAATGCTTTCACTCTCAGACAGTATAAATGGGTTATTACACATGAAAATATACAGCTGCCTTTAAAGGAAGGGTGTCCTTCACATGGGGAAGACCCCAGTTTTAGGAAACTGTGGTCATATTTATGTCCTGGACGCCCTCTGCTGTTTTCTACTGCACATGTCAGACTGTGGTCTTTCATAAATACACATACCATAAAAAAAAAAAATAGTCACATGACATGAAATATAAAATAAACAGTACTTGTATTAATACTTGAAAACAACATATTGCCTTCTTATTAGACAATAGGTTAAAACACATTCAGCTGTAACAGTACAGACAAGTACAGTACAGAATATGTTTAAATACACATTCATTTGTACATGTATTTTGCTTTTCAGATATTTGACTTACTTTGTCCTAATTTGTTTATAATTATTTTGTTATATTTATTTAATAATTTATTGTTCATTTATTATTATTATTATTATTAGTTCCACATAATGGCAAATCCTTAGGCTTTGAAATAAAACTACTAACGTAGCCAAGAACATACTCCCAAATATAAAAAAGGAGAGGAGAGTATAAAACAATATTACTTAAGGATGTCAGTTACATAAAAAACCATTAAGATACTATGGCCACATTATAGCTTTAATAAGGCTGTGGATAAAACTACTGAATGGACAGTAGTAGTGGTAGTAGTAGTAGTAGTAGTAATAATAATAATAATAATACTTTTAGCCATGTTGTACCTGCCAGGTCACAGATTCCAACAGGCAGGAGGAATAGATATAGTTTTTTTCTTTAAATATACAAACCAAATAAGAAGCACTTGACAAGTTCTTTGGTTATTTGTCATTTACCTGATGTGTTCTTATCCAAAGAGACTTGCAATACAGGAACAGTTCCCTGCAATGCAACCTGAGGGCAGTTATGTGGAATCAGAACCTATTTGCTGATATTTTTCCATGGAACACACTTTAACATTTTTAACATCGCAAATCAAAAATAATTTTTTACTATAATACTACAAAGGTTCATAGTGACCATGGGTCATCACACACCCAAAAACTCCATAGAGGTACACTGTCGTTCAAAAGTTTGGGGTCAGTGAGGCTTTTTTTTTTTTGCTTTTTTTAAAGAGATTAAAACTTTTATTTAGCTAGGATGCATTAACTAATCAAAAGTGACAATAAAACTTTTACATAAAAATATTAAGCAGCACAACTGTTTTCAGCATTGACAAAAAGAAATGTTTATGAATGAATGAGGCATTCATATAGCGCTTTCATATATACACCCAAAGCGCTTTACAATCGTATCTGGGGTCTCTCCTCAACCACCACCAGTGTGCAGCATCCACGGTCGGCAGCCACAGTACAACGGCGCCAGTGCGCTCACCACACACCAGCTAAATGTGTAGAGGAGAGAGAGTGATAGAGCCAATTCAATGGATGGGGATTATTAGGAGGCCATGATTGGTAAGGACCAATGGAGGGAATTTGGCTAGGACACCAGGGTTACACCCCTTCTCTTTACTAGAAATGCCATGGGATTTTTAATGACCACAGAGAGTCAGGACCTCGGTTTAATGTCTCATCTGAAGGCATGAAAATGTAGCATATTAAAATTATTTCTGAAGTAATTAGCACTGAAGACCAGAGTAATGGCTGCTGAAAATTAATCACAGGAAGGGATCACATTTTAAATAAAATAGAAACAGTTATTTTAAATTGTAATAATATTTCACAATGTACTGAATTATCGATCAAATAAATGCAGCCTTGGAGAGTCTAAGAGATAAAAATGTCTAACCCCAAAACTTTTGAACAGTAGTGTAGTACATATGCTCTGTATATTCTAAGCCTTCTGAAGGCATACAATAGCGAGGAAGCTCTCAAGCAGTTCAAATTGAATGTGGACAATAATGCAACTTTGTAGCTTTCAAATCTAGAACTGGAATAAAACATATTATCCACACAGGTAAAATTATGAAATCTTAAAATGAACTCTTAAATATGGCCTCTAATGTGCAGGTTTGACGTTTGGTTAGCAGTCAAGCAATGATGTGTGATGTTGCTGATTTCCAACCAGGCTCCATTTTTTCAGATAGACGTGAGAATTTTTAGTCTGTTCATCACACAAACTATTGTATGGCTTTTAGAAGACTTGCAAACAAAAGCACCATAAAAGTAGCTCATAGGACTTGTATGCTACATTGTATAAATCATATGGGCTACTGTAATGGTGATTTTGTAGTAAATGCTCCAATGACAGGATAATTCTTAAATGAAAACATCACATTCTCACAGCACTCAGAACAGTGTTTTGTAGCACCAGAAAACAGCATACCGCTCTCTTTTTTCCACAACTATTTCTCTGTCCTGTCCATTTTGTCCACATCTACAGGCAGCAGTGCTCCATACCCATTCATCTTTTTGAGCCTGACTTGGTCAGTGGTTCCCAGCAGCTGGTTTTCACTTTCACAAGCGTTTCTTGAGGCGAACATCTGACTGATCTCCACAAATGTTTTGTTCTTTGTTTCAGGGATGATGAAGTAGACGTAGGCTGCCACCCCCACACACACACCACAGAACACCAGGTAACAGAACGCACCAGCTGACATCTAAATACAAAGAAAATCTGAGATTAAAATCTAATTTTAACCTGGAAATGAACAACAAACTTGTCACTCAAATTAGTATGCTGACAACATAATTTGATATTAAGTAAATTGTAAACTGCAATCTGTCCGCAATATACAGTGAACTCCCTGAAGAAAAGGCTTACCTGAAGGAACGGAAAGACAAATCCCACAGTGAAGTTTGATATCCAGTTGAGAAATCCTCCTACAATGTAGGCAGCGGGTCGATGGGATTGTTTAAAGAGCTCTCCTGTCATGAGGAATGGGACACCAGCTGTGCAGGAGCAAACATAATAGCATCAAAGTCATATTAATAAGACATATTTGAATTCATTTAATAAGCAACACAAGTACATAGCACATTATTCGACATGCTCTTTTGCAAACAAATATACTCTTTCACCAACAGGTGGCACTAGTCTATCAAATAAAAGGCTTTATTGTAGCAAACCTTTTCTTTTTTTTTAAATTTGTATAATTAGCTGCAGTACATAATAACATCCACAAGGAAAGTCCATTAAACCATGTCTGAGTTAATTTTGCTCGTGTCATTTCATAAATATAACTTATTTAGAACATAAACAAATATAAAAGGCAACCTTTAAGAGTAAGATGTAGGCTACAGACATGAAAATGACCAGAAATTCCAGTGAGATCCTCACCAGGTCCAATGCAGAATCCAGCGATGATTCCAACCACACAGGCCACACTGACATACCGCATAAAGGATAAATGAGCCTAACCAAAGACAAAAGAACTGAAGATCAAAATATATAAACTAATAAATAAATAAATAAAAAGTTTGAAGTCAGTAATTTTACTTTAATACTTTTATCCAGAAATGATACATTAAACTGATCAAAAGTGACAATAAAGAGTTTTAAATTTTAAAACAAAACAACTATAGCCTATATCAAATAAATGCTGTTTCCATAATGTTACGCAGCTACTCCTACTAGCCACTTCGGGAGGTTGAATTTTATATATAATATATACATTTTCAATTGTATTCTTTTAAAAAAGGCATCTGAAATAATAAACTAAGTGCAATATAGTATTGTCAAAAATATTGATTTTTCGATACATATCAATACCGAAATATCTGAAATGCTTCCAATACTCATTTTCCGCAGAATAGATACACAATACCAGCTGCGCTTTCTCGGTCTCTCATTTCCCCGACAACGAGTTGACACACAAACCCGCCTCCCCTCACTCACTCGATTCATTTGCTCCGGATGAATATTGTTGGTGTTACAGGGCTTGAATTTCGACGTGGGATTGTGCGTATTGTGCATAATTTTACTAATTTCTACAGATTTTGTGCTCACACCTGAAGTACGCACACATAAAGCCGCCTCTCAGTACTAAATGAGTTATTTTCACTGCTTCACTTAAACAGTCAAATACAAACAAGATAATGTCAAAATGCTGTTCATGGTGAGTATTCACGTAAACACAGTCAGTTATGTTTTAAGTGAATGTAAACAGTTGAGAAAGAAAACGCATGTGAAACAGTATAATGGATCCGTGCGTCAGGTCTTAAAGTGACAGCAGCCTAATATTCCTGTCAAAATTTCACTGGCCATAATGTAAAAATTATGGCCAGTGAAAATGCTGAGTGGATAGTAACTTTGGAAATCCATTACCCATAGTGGCTGGTGAGCAAAAACGTTATTGTCAAGTCCTGTATATATATATATATATATATAGACAGTCAAACCAAAAATTATTCAGACATTTTTGATATTTTTGATATATTTTTACTAGCGGGTGCAGGACACTATAGTTCATTTATGTAAGTGAGGATAGCAAAATAAAGTAAACTGTGACATATTATACCCAAAGATTATTCATACAGTGGACTACCAGTAAAATTGATAAAAATTTGGAACCAAAAATTATTCAGACACTTTGACCTGACCATGTTTTGTTTAAGTGTTATCTGACATAATTAAGAATATTTTTTTTCTGACACAGTTTAACTCTGAGATCTTGTCATATTGTATTACCATTTTTATAAACTATAGTGAATAAACTGTATTAATGAATGAAATGTTCAAGGTGTCTGAATAAATTTTGGTTTTACTGTATATATATAGATAAATAGATAGATAGATAGATCTTGCTATACTTTGTAAATTTTCTAAAAGTACCTTTAAGATACTTGAGTAATAATTAGTTATTACTTAGTTATTACTATAACTAATTGTATCTTAAAGGTACTTTTAGAAAATTTACAAAGTATATGTAGATAAATCTTGCTAGACTTTGTAAATTTTCTAAAAGTACCTTTACGATACAATTAGTTATAGTAATAACTAAGTAATAACTAATTATTACTCAAGTGTCAATAATCTTGAGGTCATTGAGACAAGAGCAAGTAAATATTAGTGTTCATAATTACCTGTAATATGAGGGAGAAAGTGATTCCAGCACAGCACAAGCCCATAAAGCTAAAGCCACCAATCATCAGAGGCCTTCTACCCACACGCTCAATAGTAAAGCACTGGACAACATTCAGAGAATTGTGAATTACTCAGTGTTACTTAGGAGCCAATTATATTATCAAAGGTTAAATTTGCCATTCTATTTTTACTAATATGTAGAACAATCACAATTGCACAAAAAAAAAAAAACAATGTAACATGGTTTCCTAATATTTACAATATGCCTTTGGTGTCAGTCATGGCATTCTCACCCCTATGAGTCCAGCGATGACCTCTATGGCTCCAGTGCCAACGGTTGTGTACTGAATCTGATGAACAGGAATGCCAGCATTCTCAAAGATGGCATTGGTGTAGAACCAGATCTAGAAATAGAAACCAGGTGTTCCATTTTATCATCTCAAATAACGGTATTGCCATTTGATGGTAATTGTCATCACCATTACCACTGTTAAAAACACACACACCGCATCGATTCCCGACAGCTGCATTCCAGCATTGACCACAATGACAGTAACAAGCTGCCAGCGAACAGACGGATCCCTGAAGAGCTGCAATACTGAGACAGTCTCCATTGAGGACAAAGAGCGCTGCTCTTCCTGCATCTCCTCCACCTCAGCCTGGATGTTAGACTTAGTACGGTACCACTTCAGTGCTGCAAAAAGGAATCCGAATCTGAGCGTCATTATGTAAGAGTATCGGCCCATCAGATCATGTCAGAACAACAGAGAATCAGAACAGCAGAATACAAAAAAAAAAAAACTTTAGTTCTCTTCTGATTTATCTCTGATCATCTTTCAAAAGTCTCAATGTTCAATTAGCAACTTAACATGATGTTAAGCCTCACAACATTATGAGCTACATTTTGCCATGATGACAATATAAATATTATCCCCTTAAATCATGCACAAATACATCATAATTCTGTACAGAGATGGCTTTATGTTTCTACAGCTACTCTTCTCTAATCCTGTGTCAAATTCTTTGCTGTAGTCAGTGAGTTCTCCACCTGGTAGCTGCTGTATGACTGATGGGCCTTTGTAGTGTCGGCTTCTGAAGCTCTGAGATCACAGAAAGGACAATAACAGCTTATGAGAGTCTCCTGGTCTGGCCACTAATCCCTCCAACACAATTCAATCAGCTTTAATGCAGTGAAGTGAGAGGAAACATTCGGAAGAATTTCAAGGATACTTATCATGGAAGATTTTAAGTTGTACAACAGAAATAGAAATGTTTATTTTTTATTTATTTTTTGTTTCAAACTTGACACACCAGAGGATGCAGTGGTCAATGTTTTCCATGCAATTACAATGAATGGGCACTGTTACAAAAGCACCAATAAAAGTATCATTACACAAAATTATGTGCTGTATAAATCCTCTGAATGTATACACAATAGCTTTGTGTGAGGCAAAATTTTGTTATTCACTGATAATCTTCATTATATTCTCAAAAAAAAATCACCTTTTGTGAAGAAAGAAGTACAGATTTCGAACAACATGATCCAACATCCTGATTGAGCAACATCCAAAATCTCTCTGAGTAGGTATTTCTTTTGAATTTGTAATTACTTTTTTGACCACTAAAAAGTACATTCTATAGAGTATGAATGTAATCCAGATGTACAGTACAACATCTATCATGTTGTCATTGTCATGTGACCATGTGACCTACCAGCATCAGTTGGGTTGCTTCACTGCCATTAACAAATCCTCATGGGATAGTGAAGTGTTCATCGTATGAACACTTCAGAATCTCGCCAGAAGCTGCAAGTCATCCAGGTACTTTTTGCCTACTGTGTTATGAATACTGAGAATTCAGACTTTTCCACCTACTATATAGTAGAGAAGTATGCGATTTCGGATGCAGCCATAATTTTGATTTTTTAGGTGAAATGTTTATACCTGTGATAGTGTCTTTACCTGTGATAGTGGCATGAATGTTCTGCTTTTCCATCAACAGATATCTCGGACTCTCTGGGAACCAGGGCAACAACATGAGCTGCATGAATGTAGGCACCACGACTAGAGAGAAGAACAGAGGCCAGTGCTCTTCCTGTGTGGAACAACCAAATGATAATGATAAGAAGACTTAACAAGACTAAAATCAAAGCAGTAACAGATGGCAAAACATGCTGGCACAACAAAAGTTCAAAATATATCAATCAATATATCTGTAATATTCATACCAGAGAAAGAAAATCTAATGTTATAAAATGAAATAGAAGTGAACCACCTTGCCCAAGATCTCATGGAGTCCTAAAATCTGAGCGATAAACACTCCTATACAGATGAAGATGCTGGGCACGAGTCCTAGAAAGCCCCGGAGGTTCTTTGGAGCAATTTCTCCCAGATACATTGGAACAACGCTGAGAGATATCCCTACAGCCGAGGAGCACATAGCAGTACAGCGGAAAAATACACAAGATGAATATTACTGATGACACTAGAAATCTGTAAATAATTCCAATATTCAAAAATTCAAAAAGTAGACAGAGTCAAGTGTAAACTTTGAAAGTTGAGTAAAGAGGTTCCCTTTCCAGGGAACAGCGATGCTGTGTCATGGGGTTGACGCTATGAGAATTATTTCAGCTTGAGCCAGTGTCTGAGTCACATGTAGTACACGCCAAGCCATTGGCCAAGGACAAAGTCAGGTGACGCACCATCATGCGTGATCAAATTTTCATTTTTGGCATTTAAGGCCTTCCATATTAAATGAGATTAATTACCTGAATGTATCCCTGTAATGAAACGCCCAACAATGATCATTTCTGGAGATCCACATAATCGGCTGAAGCCCATCAGCCCTCCACCGATAAAGACCAGAATTGTGCTGTGTACCAGTGTCCCTTTCCTACAAATTATAAAGAAGCACAAAGCATTCAAGCAGCTATAGGACTTTGACCATGAAGCTGTGCAACGTATTAAGTGTAATGTATGTATAAGCCGCATACTCTACCTCCCAAATCTGGTAACCTGCATTCCCACTGTGAGAGAGCCCACCAGGCCTCCAATGGCAAATATAGACACAGTGACTGAATACATAAGCGTGAGAGTCTCTTCATCCACTCCTGACCCATTCCGCCTCACAATGGTTTGGTTAAAAAAGTCCTTTATGTACTATTAGAAGAACAAATACAATATACATATATCCATTTGTAATACCTTGTCTGGGCATTGCCAATCATGCTTACACAGTTATAATATATGATAGGCATTGATATGAGATTCAGTTACCTAAAGAATTTCTACTAAATTAAATCACACACTTAATGCAATTTTAGCAATTATGGGTTAAAGAACTTCTCAGCTGTTTGCAATCAAATTTTGATAAAATGGGCATCTAGCGTTATGTAATTAGATGAACAGAAAAAGAAAGCAAATCAAAACAGCAAGTCAAAATTATACAGTTGTTGACAGATGAATGTAATCATTGTAGAGAACCACACACACAAAAAAAAATATTGAATGGCCTTTTTCTGTGTACCCATTTTGCCATTGTCATATTTATTTCTTCTAAATGAGTTTAGACTAGAGC
Source organism: Hypophthalmichthys nobilis (assembly GCA_037950665.1). NCBI lineage: Eukaryota > Metazoa > Chordata > Actinopteri > Cypriniformes > Xenocyprididae > Hypophthalmichthys > Hypophthalmichthys nobilis. The sequence continues at coordinate 22,271,243 of CM075480.1, read as the reverse complement.
ATACATTTTTAGCCTCTCTTCTTCATAACTCTTTTTTACGCTCTCAGTACGATCACACTCTGATACTTCTAGTCAGGACTCGTGACTTGTTGGCAGAAGTATGTACCAATTCAAGCCTTCACTGTAATGGAAGAGTGAATTATTTCATATTATTTAGCACTTGTGTAGTGCTATTGACATCTGTCAAAGTTTAAATAGCCTTCATTCAAATTAAATGTTATGTCAGAGGGCATTTTAAGAACATATTAAAAAGCCCTCAAAAAAACATCAGAAAAAAAGATGTGAACAAACTGTGATTCAGTGTTTCAGCAAGTAAGTGATTCAATCCAGCTGCATAAAAAAGTGTTACTGTATGTGAGGCTATGTGAAAACATGTGTTTGTTGGTGTCAGTTACCTGTGCAGGAGAATTAACCACAGCCAGATTATAACCATAGAGCATGGAGCTCCCAAAGGAAGAGAGGAACGCTACTGCCAACAGGGATGAGGTTAGATGCTGGAGAAACATGTGACATACAACCATTTTTAATAACATACCTTCCTGCTTTTGGATTTAAACTTTTCAGAAGATGTCTTGCACTTAGATTAAGCACATTACATGTTTCTATCATGAGCTTTCTTTCATAAGGAAGCTGTTTTGGTATGAAACTATATGAATATGAACAGACCTTTCTTTAATCAATCACAAATTCTCCCTGTAAGCAGCTTTGGGTGTTCAACGCTGAACAGAGATTACAGAAATATTTGCATTTCAACACACACTGCAACCAACATGGACAATCAGGTAGGACATTTCTGTCTGGACTGGAGTACAAAATCACACTTTACGCATAAATGTTAATTGGTTTAAAAACCATTTGTGAGTGTGAAGTATTGGACTCTGGCTCTGATCCATTTAGCATGTGACTGCATTAGTGCGGAAGTGGACCATGACTAGATCTGGCATGAGTGTTCACTGCCCAGGCAAACTGAGTTACAATAATTATCCTGCACATGAACAAAATTCTCAACACTATCACAACCTTCTAAAAGTGTGAAAGCAGTTAAGTGGAAGAAATTCGCAGCTGCAGGACATGGAAGACATGGAAAACTGAAAGTTTGAAGGCTGTCACTTGTGAATAAATAGAAATGCAAAAATAGAAATTCCTTTGTTATATTTCAAATACCATCTTTGTTCTGATTTATAGTAGTAAGAAAGAGTAATAGTATTATAAAATGAATTAGTAATGCATTGAGACTGATATTCAGAGAAATATTCTTAAAATGCAACTACATGTTTTCAGATTTTCTCATAAGCAGCTTAAATACAGTAACAACATGTAAACCGAGGTTAAATTTACTCAAAATTTTATAGATGGGGCCATAGTGGGCCCCCCTTGTCACGGGGCCCAAAAAGAAAGCAGGGTTCTCAGAAAGAGAGCTTTCTCTGCATCAGGCACAAGATGTTCATAAGATGTAGTAGAGTTCTGGAAGTAAAAAGCCCATTCATTTTCACCATACAGTATATAGAGCAATAACAGTATAAACCTTTCACAGCAGACTTTCATAACAAACAGCTCTTCTAAGAAGACCTCAGAATCAATGACTGCAAGTCAATATTTCAGTCATTTATAATGTGATTCATTCATCATTCATTCCAAGTCCATTCAAAAGGTAATATGCACCATTTGCATCATAAGTACTAATATGCACCTTTAGGGGTAAATAACATGTACAAAGGTGTACCTTTGTAAAAGTTGGGATTTTTGTTGGCATGAGTAATTTTCTCATAAAAAGTTAGGGTTAGTACACAGCCTTATACCTTTGTCATTGTATTTTTGCATAAAAAAAAGGGAGGTTGTAATGTTGTGACTAATCTCTGAGGTTGGTTTGGTTTATCTTTTTTATTGAAGAATTTTTGCTAATCCCTTCACAGAAAATGAATGGGAAATATAGTTCCAGCATATTGCGTCCAGGTCAAGCTTTCACATTACCAATTTTTTTCATGTGAACCATGCTGTTTTGAACTACAGTAAACTTGAAAAAGTGAAAGCCCCCTATAAACAAATCCTTATGATTTATCATGGGCCCTGCTTACAAAAATATAAATCTAATAAATAGTTTTTTGTTTTTTTTCTGCCTGACAAGATATGCTACTCGTGTTATTTTCTAAGATGAGTTATCTTGCTGCCATTTTGCTTAACTCCAAAAGAGCTGGCAGCTTGCTAAAATACTTGCATTACAATGTTTATTTGATGAGACTAATGCCAAATAAAAGACACTTTGGACCACTGCCTTTAAACATATAAGAACTATAAATTAATTTATAGAAACTCTAAAGAAACTTTCTAATGTTGCTGTCTTGTTGGGCTTCCTTCACAAAAGTGTGGAAGCACACAATTTCATGAGCCATATGCAATTGGCTAATGGCATTCTTTAGCAACAAATTAGGTTTCCCTTGCTATTTTTAATTCTTGAAAAAAAGAAGAAGAAAAAAAGAAGAGATATTTAACTCTGAGAAAGAGCGGTTTTAGAACAAGTGTTGTGAGGTAACAATATAACACAAGCTTACGAAATTGGACATCATTAGCTCTACATAAGAATATTAAAAGTGTTTAGTTCAGAAAGTATTAGCGTTGTCTGAAAAAGACATAATATATCTAAGACAGCAACTATATTTTTAGGTGAGAAAAATGCTTTAAATAAATAAACAGGCACAATGCACTTCGCTTACTTTGAGAACAAAATTAATGAAATCATTATAATGCCAACTTCTCCCTGTAAGTGCAAAATTCAACAGATGTCTCATGACATGAGAGAGATTTAATCTAGAGAAAACTTCATGTTTCATAATTTCTTGAATATTGTCTTTCTCTCATAGCTCTCGTGTCTCAAAGCCACGTCAGAAATTAAAGACACAATACAGCATTTGCATGTATTAATAATAATAATAATAATAATATGCAAACTAAATTAGGCCTACTTACCCCTCTAGTTTTCCCAGGATCTATCAAAACCTCCTCCGCCATCTATGAGCACAAAAGAAAGTGGCCCTCAGACTATAACTCAAATGAGAGCGGGTATTGTTTTTCCTTAAAACTTTATACCACCGGCATCCCAATGCAGTGTATTTCTGGAAAGAAGGCGTGCTGAATTATGACTGAATTCTGCACATTTACCAGGGAGGAGGGAGAGTATATGACGTTCAACCAATCTCTGCTTGCTGTCAAATGAAGCTCCTCCTGCAAGTATTTCTCACCATTTTAAAAGGTCAAATTGTAAGACTGACACTGTCACATGCTAACAACCCACGTGATTTAACTCTTTGTTCAAATTAACTGGACCTTCTATATTTACATTTTATATAATTTATGTAACTTTTAAGTTGTAACAAAACCCCAAAGCTTTGCATGAAATTTTAGTGAACTGTTTTTGTATTTAATCACATTCTATAGGTTAAGTGTGCAACCACACAGCACTGCACACAGATAACAGAAGACCAATGATTCCTTGTTCTACTGTTACTGTCTTTGTGTTAGACATCTGATACAAGAATTGTGCATCATAAAGATGACAGATTGATAGAATTAAACCTCTTGATCTCATGTACTGTATCACCAGCATTTCATCATGACCTTCAAACTCTGAAATCTGCACATGAACTGAAACTGAACTGCTAAATTTTAAATTTGTAAATGTTTTGCTGTGCAAATTAGAACCGCTGCTCAAGCACTCACGTGAAACTTGACTGCAAGCCACTGTCTTAAACATTAGTCATGGTTCGGTGACCTTAGCTTTGCATCAGGCCCTCAAGGGCTTAAAGAGTTAGTTCACTCAAAAATGAAAATCCTGCCATCATTTACTGACCATCACGTAATTCTAAACCTGTATGACTTTCTTTTTTTTTTCTTTTTTTTTTTTTTTTTTGTAGAATATAAAATAACATATTTTGAGAAATGTCTGAGTTTTTTTTTTTTTATGTTATGTTATACAAAATCATCGGTCAACCAAAACTAACATTCCTCAAATATCTTCTTTTGTGTTTCACAGAAGAAAGAACATGATGGTGTGTAAATGATGCCAGAATTTCCATTTGGAGGTGAATTATCCTTTAAAAAAAATAGATTAACAGTTTAATGTGCATCAAATAAACTCAATTGATTCAAAAGCAGAATTAATAGCAGTATTACTCCATACACAATCATGTGCTCTGCCTATAGGCAGATGTTTATAAGCATGTATTAAATATATTTTTTCCCCCTTAGTTTCAATAATTCTCCAGTTGCTCAGCCTTGTGACTAACCTTTGACAAATTTTGAAATAATAGTTCTGTGTTTTGGATATCTTTTGGCTCTGTACTAGCTCCCTCTGGCTTCTTTTCTTGGACCTCTCTCTTCTCACATGAGTATGTGTTGATGCTCCCATGCAAAAACTCTGAATTTACATGAAAATGATCAGAGGATAACTGAATCTTATGATACAAAACATTATTTGACTTTTCTTTAGTCTTTGATACCACAGGAGGTTTTCAGTTTCATTATATATACTGTATATATATATATATATATATATATATATATTTATTTGTCATGTTTTATTTCTGTACCAGTGTAATGGTTTCTGCTGACAGGCCTGGCAGCCGTCTTGTGCTTTTCTGAGTATGTTCTCATGTCAAATAGTTTGGGTCATATGACTCACAGCATGGAGTGATGTCCATATCGTCAGACAAATTTTTGTGAAGAATCAATTATTATCTCACATAGGAGGTTATTCACTCTTTTTACTATATTTTCGTCATTCATTCATTCATTCAAATATCTGTAAATCTAAATGGTAATGAGAAATGTTAGACTGCATCGGGTAGAAACACGTGGAGGAATTAACTTTGAGGAAGTCACTTGGCTCCTATAGGAATATAGTGCTTAATTGTTTAGGTTCACCACACTGTAAATTTTAATGAAATCCAAGAGCAGTATTTGTGGCAATTCCCCAGTCAAATGTTTGGAATTATGTACAGTTCTATACACTGAATATACTGTAGGCTTATGGTGTTCTCGAGCACACACAGGTATCCAGTTATTTCCCAGGTGTAACATCCAGGGGTCAGGAATTGGCTCGTTAGTGTCACCCCCTTACCCCCTGGTGGTAGGCCCTGTCCCAAATGGCACACTTCATAGCACTTTCTGTCTTGTGGACTAATGCCGCGTTCCAGGCAACCCGTAACCCGTGTTTTTCCAACCTTCTACCCGTGAAAGTGCACTGGAACGGCAGTCAAACCCGTGACTTCCCACCCGTGAACTCGTACTAGATCGATGTACTCCCATTTCCGCGCTCTGACGTCACATAGCCCGCTAAACAACAATGGCAGCCCCTACAGATGCAGTGTTTATGCAAGTGGTACACGGTGAGAAATAGACTTTAGGACAATATAACGTTGCAATCAAATTAATAATAATATAATAATGATAAATAATACACACACGATTATGTATTACAATGTTATGTGTCTAAAACGATAAATATGTCGTGAAAGTATATCGCCACATGAAAATGTTGGGCATAGCTAACGTTAAGGTAAATTCCTTGCTCTCAGGCAGTTTTTGTCTTTGGCCTTTGGTGAGTGATCAGTGAGTCACATGATAGATGTTCCCAGAAATGAGTGGCCATGTGCAAAGATCCAGCATCCAGGCTAAGGTTTCTTCAGGTATTACTGTATAGGCCTCCCTGGTAACAGCTCTTATTTTAAAGTAGACATGAAATGAAAATTAACCTGCATGCATTACCTATATAAATATATTTCATTAAAAAAATAAATAAATAAAATGAAATAATGTTCAATCAAAATGCCATAGCTGGATATTTTGGTGAAAACAACAGACACCTCTGGTGACATACACAGGACTTCTCCAATCATTACTACGCTTAAGTCTGCATTGCTTCAGAACACGTGGAATATGGTGCACAAGTCTTATAGACGACATTTATGACAATTTTACCGTGGTGTTTTTTTTTGTTTTTTTTTTTGGAGATCAAGAGACCCAGCCTCTTTATGATCATTGTTGGGGAAAGTTACTTTTAAAAGTAATGCGTTACAATATTGCGTTACTCCCTAAAAGTAACTAATTGCATTACTTAGTTACTTTTTATGAAAAGTAATGTGTTACGTTACTTTTGTGTTACTTTTTCTCACCTGGGCTGGGCTTGCTTGTTTGTTTTTTTAATACCAAAAGTGAAATGAATAAGCCTCAGGCTGAAGGAAATGCATATTTACGCCTGTACAGTAGAGGGCGCAGCTCCAACAAACCTTTCAGCTGTGCTGCCATTCTGGGTTAAAGAAGAATAGAATACAGGAGAAGGAAGTTTAATCCTCTTATTTCTAAATCTAATCTAAAGTCATTTTTACTTAGTATGGTTGAATTAGATCGTTGAAGATCAGCAGCAAAGACATTGGTTAATAAAGTGAGATTAAATACATAAAAGTATATTTGTGTAATTTAATATAGTTAATTATATTTTTTCACTGTTTTTATTCATTTTGAGGAATACTAAATGTTTTTGTGCAAGTGAGATGAGTAAATGTATGTTCACATTTAGTCTAGAACTACAATAACCATCATGTTCACACAGCGCACAACACCTCTGCACTTTATTTCTCTCAACATGGGGACAGGAGAGCTGTCAGTCAATAAATGTGAAAAAGTAACTTGAGTTACTTATTTGAAAAAGTAACTTAGATATTTTGTTGTAAATTGAAAAAGTAATGCGTTACTTTACTAGATACTTGAAAAAGTAATCTGATTACATGACTCAAGTTACTTGTAATGCGTTACCCCCAACACTTATGTTTTCATTAGGCAAACACCCAGGATATTCTTCAAAAACCTTTTGTGTTCCACGGAAAAGAAAAGTCATATGAGCTTGATACAATATGAGCATGCATCTCGTGTTCGTTACATTATTTCTTTGACAACGCATATGGTATTTTTAGCAATGTGTACACACTTTTGATTTGTAGTTGGATGCATATCCAACATATCCCCTGATCTTTAAGATAACATGGAAAGTTCATGTTTATATTTTGAGATGTTTGCAATTATGACTACTAGAACACAGAATGCATATTTTAAACTGTTGCACAAGATGGGATCATTTAGGCACTAAAAGAAATGCCAAAAATAGGTAAGAAGCCAGAAGTAATTTAAATTCTTAATTATCTTATGTTTTAAATGATCATATTTTGTATTATTGTTGTTATATTTTATTATTATTTATTAATTTAAACTGATCCTGCCACAATATATTTTTGTAATGGTGGTTTTGCGGGGGACATTGTATTGTCTGTTATTTGCCTCTATTTGTCAGCAGGCTGTGCTATTGCTCCAAAATTACAAATGTTCATTTGGTTCAGTTACACACATTCATTCAGTTTCATTTGAGAACCTCTGATTTTATTTTATATGATCATTTATCAATTTCTTCTTAATTGTGTCTCTTCAGATCTGAGACTATCTGCCCTATGTAAAAAAAAAAAAAAAAAAAAAAAAAAAAGAACAGCTCCAGCAGTATTTCAAAGTCTAATGTGCACAAGTGAAGTGTTTGTTTTGCATTGCTAGTGGGGCATAAACATTTACACTGAGAGCAAATAATAACTAATAAAAAACACAAAAGCACAACTAAATTACTCAAATTTTAACTAAAAGTAAAATGTAAACAGAAAATATAACAAATAAAATCTCATTTAAAATGTTAACAAAAAAAAATCTGTATTGTAAAATACAATCTGTATTTTACAATACAGATTGTTTCAAAGCAGCTTCATGGTGATAATGGGAAAATTAATGGACAGAGATTGTTTTGGCTTTACAGCAGCTCTAGGAAAAAGTTATTATCGAGCTATAGTAAGATTTTTGAGTGAAACCTGATCCAGCTAATCAAGGTCTTCAGGATTACTAGAAACTTCTAAGCAGGTGAGTTGGACCTAGTTGAATCTAAACTCTGCAGGGCTGTGGCCTGAGACCACTGAATTAAACCAACATGACATAATGAAAATTCAAATAACTGTAGCTCTTACTGACCTCTGCTGGACAACCCTTGGATGGCCAATTTACATAGCTCAAATAAATGGAATATATAGATCACCCAAAGTTCACCCAAAAATGAAAATTCTGTCATCATTTACTCACCCTTCATGCCAAACCTATATTTCTTCTGATTTTATCCAAATAGTAAAAGATAATGAAATATCCATCCATCCATTCTCTAAACTACTTCTCCCTTCAGGGTCGCAGAATTATATATATATATATATTAATTTGGGGGGAATATCCCTTTAACTCAATATGCAACTACTGCAGTGAACATTGTCTTATAATCGCAGTTCACACAGGAGAAACATGGGTCATAAACTTACAGTCGTAAAAACACATATGCAGGTGCAACAATGGGACCATATCTTCATGGCCTCATGCTAAATGAATTCTTAATTACAGTCCATTACGCATTTTAAACTCCTGCTGGCTGGCTGCTCTCTGCTGAGTCTGGTGATTATTTATTAATTTGTCTTTCCTTGCATGATAAATCACTCTGTCTCTCTTCTCCTGCCCTCCACTCCAGCATCATGAGTGTAAATCTGTCTAATTTACTTTTATTAGGTTTACGCTGACAGACATTTTTACACAGTTCAAGACTGCTCCTCCTTAACCACTGAAAGCTGATCTCAGATCAGATAAGACCACTGTCAGAGCAGTGCGGATGAGACATCAGTCATTATAAGGTGAGGAAATGTCCTCTTGGGGTGTCATGCTGAGAATAAGATTAACTGAATTGTCCCAATTTTACCAAAGGCTCTTGATTTAACAAAGGATATGTAATTGAGCTGTAAGCGAATGTAAGCATATTTATTGTACTGGGAATTTTCTAAGATAATGCTGATTTACACACATGTGTAGAAAATGTGCTGTCTCTGCTAAAATAAAATAATGAGACACATCAAAATAATTATGATTAATAAATTTGAATATTTGACGCTGAAGCATACAGTGAAGCCAACGTGACTGGCTGCAAATGCTTGTGGTCAAAAAAATTCATTCTAAATTCTGTTTGTATCTTGTTACATTTTATCATCAGAGTAGTAGTCAAAACCAGATCCAGATTCAGAACAAGACTACACCTCTTGAGGCCAAGATCCAGAGCAATTGAACTGAAATAGAAAATTCTGAATTTATGACAGCGTTCATTTCCTTTTCCCAGCAATCAAGTTTCGCTCTTCTTTTTCAATGCTTCCAATTTTTACATACCTACCTATGTATGTAAACCTACATTTTTACTGAACTTAGAAAAAGTTGTAACTCAATTTATAGTAAGCTGTCTAGAATCTTAAAAATGTTTAAACTTAATATTTTTGAGAAAATCAATGAGTTTTGCTCATTTAGGAAGAAAATCATTTAGGAAAATAATTTCCCTAAAATGATGTAATGATATTTTGTTTCATCGCCAAGTCCATTAGTCCACTTTTCTTATGATAAAAGCTGACTGGTGACTCTGGTAACTTTTTCAATCAAATAATATGTATTTTATTTATTTTTTTATTTTTTTATTATCAGCCACACTAAAAAAAAAAAAAATTGGATTAAATCCAAATCCAAAAGTTTCAGTATGCAGTTGCAGCAGTTGATAAACTGAAGTCCAAGACCACTGGGATAAAAAAGATCCAATCACACATTTCAAAAATCTCCTTAATATTGACAAGAAGATTCTAAAATGTAAATAATAATTCCAAATTTTAAAGAAGCACAGCTGAGATTCCCAGCTGAAAGTCAGTGTAATCATCTGCAAACATCATCTCAATGGGTGGTAATGCTATTAAAACACCAAAGGGTTTTAATTACTCAGCTTCCACCGTACAGCACAGACTCACTATGCTAAAGACCTTTGAACTCTGCATAAACACTCTGCACATACTCCGGCTCGCCACAAAGACACGAGTCCACGTCGAGCCACGCTGTTAGCAAAGCGACCAAGAAAGGGGCCGCCCCAACTGTCTGTCACGTGTGACGAAGCACCCTCTCCATCATTGAAAATAGTGAGCCTTTTTTGCTATCCTTCTCAATTTCTCCCAAACACTCTTCACTCTGTGCTCCAGAGGGGGCCGCTCAATGTAAGTGAACCCCCTGTCACCCCTCACCCTTCAGAACCGTAGAGTGTACTGTGAGACAGCTGTGTTCTGCTACACTGAATAGCCAGGACAAGGGGTTGTGTTAATGTGTAGCTTCTCTTTGTGGCTCTAGTCTCTTTAAGGACAATAGAGCAGGCAGGCAGAAAAGCTGTACGGGGAGAATAGAGTCACTGGGTATTTAGGCCTAGTTCATAAAAACAGGACAACAAAAACCCTTTGGATTCATCACTGTCTCATTTGGGTGGGAAAGCATGTGGTTCGGAGTGTAGAGGAGAAGTTACTGGCTCTACCATATTTAGGACAGATTCAGAGAGCAGGTGTATATAGCAGAGATATACAGAGCTGCATGGGTGAGTGGATTTGTTAGTTTGTGATTACAGTATTTGTTTAGGAATGGTTTTATTCTGTTCATGTAGAGCCAGTCCACTAACACCAGGGTTTTAAACCAAGAGTTGCATGGACATACTGCAGTAGAAGTAGAAGATATACTATATAAAACACAGACTTTTCCTTTAAATAATAGTTGCGTCCCAAATGACGCACTATACACTATGCACTTATACACTATGTACTTATGCACTATGTACTCATCCATGTAGTGTATGAATTTTATACATTTATTTTGTCATTTAACATCAGAGTCTGATCCCCCTCCCCCTCAGCAACGTAATTAAAGCTGTGACAGTTGAGTGCATGAAGTGTCCAACATTCCACACTTCGGTTTTTCCATTAATTTAGTGCATCATCCGGATATTTAAAGTGCACTTTTTCTTTTTGGAATTTTCTGTGTGAACGCACTACTTGCACTATTTGTACTTAAAAAAACGCCATAGAATTGAGCATAAGTAAAGTACGCGAATTGGGATGCACCTAATGACTTTTCTATAACAATTTTTTATGGATTACATTATTATTATTATGTAATGTAATAATTATATTGTTTTTAATTAATGTTATTATATATTATAAAGGGTAACTCCTGATAATAATAATAATATTATTATTAATAATAATAATAAAAAAGTCGCTGTTTGGATTTTAATAGGCAAATACTTAAGAATTTATGAATGGATCATTATTACAGTGATTATTATTATGTTTCTAGCATGTTATATGTTTGGCAATGGTTCTTTTAACCCTTAAATATGGAGTGTGTAGCTTTTCATTTCTTAAACAACCATGTAGGAAGACACATCATGGCCATATTCCAGGATGACAATGTCAAGATGTCATCAGGGTTAAAACTGTGAAAGAATGGTTCAGTGAGCATGAAGAATCATTTTCACACATGAATTGGCACCTCTGAGTCCAGACCTTAATTTCATTGAAAGTCTTTGGGATGTGCTGGATAAGACTTTACAGAGTGCTCACTATCAATACAAGATCTTGACCAAAAATTGATGCACCTCTTGATGGAAATAACATCACAACATTTATTTCTATCGAGAGGTGCATCATTTTTTGGTCAAGATCTTGTATTGACAATGCAAGAGGTGAGCACTCTGTAAAGTCTCATCCAGCACATCCCAAAAATGTACACTGAGGTTAAGGTCAGTGCCAATTCATGTGTGAAAATGATTCTTCATGCTCCCTCCCAACAATTCTTTCACAGTTTGAGCCTGATGAATCTTGACATTGTCATCCTGGAATATGGCCATGATACATCTGAATACATGGATGTTTAAGAAATGAAAAGCTAGACACTCCATATTTTAGGGTTAAAAGAACCATTGCCAAACATATAACATGCTAGAAACATAATAATCACTGTAATAATGATCCATCCATAGACTCTTAAGTATTTGCCTATTAAACAGCGACTTTTCTTTTGGGCAGTGTAATATAATTATATAATGTAATAATGCTATTGTTTTTAATGAAAGTTATTATAAAGGTAAATTGTAAGAACAACTCTAACAATACATAAATACTAATCTGATATGAATTACACAATAATAAACTGTGTAAGGTATTAATAAATGTGAAAAAGCGTGTCAGTGTAGATAAAACAATTGACACTATGCATTAAGAATATTTTATATAAAAATAAAATATTTGTATATAAAAAGATTAGGTAAATGAGAACAATTACAAAAAATCAAATAGACAGAGGATGATATAAGGATAAAAATAGAGCATGGAAGAAGGAAATATCTGTAATTAAAGCTAACTGGAGTGATGATACAATTTTATTTACTTTATTGTTTCTTTGTTTGTTTTCTTGTTGTAATATTGTTCGTTCAGACATTTCATTCCAGTCCTGCACTGCTATGACAACAATGAGGCTAAACCTCCAACAGTCTCTAGCATAAATGAGGGCAATTGAGTATGCTAATGAGCCCACTCTCTTGTGATTGGCTGGCTCGTTAAACTGCCTAAATGGCTTTTACTAACCCTTCTGATTGATGAGTTTCTGACAGGCTCAATGTGGGAGTGTTTTGGGCCAAACTACAGGGTGGGGGGTGAAAAAAAGCCTCTTTGACACAGACAGATACTCTTCTTGTACAGTATACACACACAAACACAAAGCTTGATGCTGCTAAGTGACTTCACAAATGAAAACAAAGACACACTCACTCCGACATATTTACTCACATACAAAGAGCAGCTGAGCATTTCTCTTCTCTAATGCCATCCCATTCATCAAACTGAGTGTAATTGATGTTAAAGGCTCAAAGCAGATCCCCACAGCCCTCCCTCTGTCTCTCTGTGATACGTAAAGCTGGGTTCAGTCAGAGCAACTCATTGATCTGACAAGAAGACCATATGACATCCTAGTGGCACAATATGTTCTGCCCAGATTCAATATTCTACCTATTATGTTACAGACAGACACTGACATAGATGTAGGCGATAGTCTATAATGATAAAATATAATGAGCAATTTCAAATGAAAACAAATCTTTTCACAAAAAGTAACTATAGACTCTTTTCACATTTCCGGGTTTCTCCGAAGCAGAAGTTGTCATAGTCGGGTAAAATTCTACAGTGGTGAATGAGAGAATACATAAGATATATTTTTTAAATATATTATTTCCATTTGCTCAAATAGCAAAAAACTCCACACTAGTGTTTTCACAACTTTCAAAAAAGGAAAAAAATAAAGAGCGATTGATAACGGCAGTCAGAAGAGAAAAAGATGTCATTTTTACTATCACTCCCATTGCTGCTGTATTAGAAACACCCTCAAAGCAGCATTAACTAGTTTTTTTGTAATTTGATGCAAAGATAATATAATACTAAGTATAGCGTTATAAATGTACATACGTTTTTTAAAAAATGGAAATATAAAAAAAACTTTGCAGGATTTAAGATACTGATGACCGTTAAAACGCATCATCACAGTCCGTGAAAAGGGTCAATTAAACATATTTCTGATCAAAGAGTCCTCATAGGGCAACTTACTATATATACTCATTGACTCCTGATGTTTCATCAGCCATACAGTAGTCCATATATAAAATAACTTATAAAGCCGAATTCAAATCAAATTAATATTACTAAACAGTCTTTTTAAATGAGCGTTAGTGAATATATGGCTAGACAAGGATGACATGTTACTATGACCTACAGTGTCCCAAGTAACAGGGAACGTTCTCAGAACTTTGGCTCTACATTCTAGCAATGTTCTCTTAAAGTTTTGGGCAAACATTCTTCCAGTAACGTTAAAAGAGTGTTCATTCAGAGTTATCTGGTCTAATGTTCTCAAGATGTTAGCACAAAAACATGAAACTTTTTTTTTTTTTTTTTTCTGGAACATTTTAGTTGGGCGTTCGTCTAACATTTTACTACTTGTTTCTGAAGATTTTGAGTTCAAAAGTAACAATCCAATAATGTTTGCAAAATGATAAATTGGAATGTTCCCTTAACATTCACATAACCAAAAATCATAAAAAAGGGACATTTTGAACATTCAGAAAACATTCAGAAATAACATTAGCAAAACGTTCATAGAACATTTTTTTTTGTTTGTTTGTTTTTTTTGTGAGCTGGGGTACTGCAGTGTCCAATATGAGTGTACACTGTAAAAAAAAGAAGAACAAAGTTAGCTACATTTACGTAAAATTTCTACTGTGCTTCAAAATTACACACTTAATTCAATGTGAATTATTTAATTATTTGTGAAATCTACTAGCAATTTCTGTGTGTATATTGTTTCAAAGTAAGTCCTACACCATATATATATAACTACCAGTCAAAAGTTTGGAATCTGTAAGATTTTTAATGTTTTTAAAAGAAGTTTCGTCTGCTCACCAAGGCTGCATTTATTTAATTAAAAATACAGTAAAAACAGTGATATTGTGAAATATTATTACAATTTAAAATAACTGTTTTCTGTTTTATAAAGCAATTTATTCCTGTGATCAAAGCTGAATTTTCAGCATCATTACTCCAGTCTTCAGTTTCACATGATCCTTCAGAAATCATTATAATATGATGATTTGCTGCTCAAGAAACATTTATGATTATTATCAATGTTGAAAACAGTTCTGTACTTTCTTTTTTTTTCAGGATTCCTTGATGAATAGAAAGTTCAAAAGAACAGCATGTATCTGAAATACAAAGCTTTTGTAACATTATACACTACCGTTCAAAAGTTTGGGGTCAATAAGAATTTTTATTTTAATTTTTTATTAAAATTAATACTTTTATTCAGCAAGGATGCATTAAATTGATCAAAAGTGACAGTAAAGACATTTATAATGTTACAAAAGATTATATTTCAAATAAACGCAGTTCTTTTGAACTTTCTATTCATCAAAGAATCCTGAAAAAAAAAATATTGTACACAAATATTTTGTACAATTGTACACAATAAATGTTTCTTGAGCAGCAGATCAGCATATTAGAATGATTTCTGAAGGATCATGTGACACTGAAGACTGGAGTAATGATGCTGAAAATACAGCTTTGATCACAGGAATAAATTACTTTATAAAACAGAAAACAGTTATTTTAAATTGTAATAATATTTCACAATATTACTGTTTTTACTGTATTTTTAATTAAATAAATGCAGCCTTGGTGAGCAGACGAAACTTCTTTTAAAAACATTAAAAATCTTACCGATTCCAAACTTTTGACTGGTAGTGTATATATTTTTAACTATATCACACAAACATGCACATATACACACTTCTGCACTTTCATTCACATTTGGAGAGTCTCACATATTGAAGTATGGGCTGTACTGAAACAGCCTCCATTGGTGGGTTAGTAAACACTTCAGGTTTGACACTTCGACCTGCCATTGAGCCAAATCACTCATCAGTCATTTAGATACACTTATAGTTACAGTACATACACATATACATACTGTACTTTGTTTGTTTTATTCAGCAAATTAACTACTATTTGCATTTGTGTAAGACATGTTTTACTATATTAGTGTGTATTGGAATGACAAGTTTACATGCTTTCCTGGAATACAAATGCATTCCTAATATGCTGCATTCTCAAACACCATTAGGGGCAAGCAGAGGTATTTTGATGCCAGGCTGTGTGAATAGCTTTCAAAGGGAATGACTGTGTCCCCTGGCATCAGGCCTAACCAGCAGACAGGCAAAATGCCACATGGGCACAGTGTAACAAATGTTCTGCCATAGGGACAAAGAGGCAGCAGACTGCTGTGCAGCTTCAGTCCCACATTCAGTGAAATACAGGTTGCATTTTTAGAGTTCAGTAATTTCTAAGGTAAAAAAGCTGTGTTTTGCATTTTTCATTTACATGTGGCTATCAGACTCTTTATCGTTCTTGTTCTTGTGTTGTTTAACAGACAGCCAGTTTTAGAAGCATCATGAATTAGTTCCTAATGTCTCCGGTAGGTGGCAGACTTATATTAGTGAATCCTCAGGACAGCGGAACAGAGCTCAGTAAACCTTTCACTCGCATGCTTTCTGCATACGTTTCACGAAAGGTTATGCTCAGGGGCATGCCATTACGAAAGTAACTTATAAAATATGACTTTAAAAAAATCTGATTTTAATTAACAACATTAAACAAGCCTTGTCTGATATATCGGACCTTGGTCAAATAAATCATGAGTAAATTTGATAATATCATCGAATTAATATAATTAATATGGTTAATATAATAATAATAATATTTAATTAATATAAGAAAAAATGGTATTGAGTTACTAAACAATAAACAGGCACATATTTCTGTGTTTTAGATGCGCTCTTCAGTTGTTTTCACCAAAGAACTAAAAAACTCAATATTACAGCCCATTCACCATTACCTTCAGGGGAAATACACAATTATATTAATGTTTCTTGCTTCAGTTCATTATTTAATGGTATTAAAATCTCTTTTTCGTATTTGATGAGCTTTTTTTTTTCTTCTGTGATTCAATCTCTTAATTACACTGATTTAGAATCTAATTATTTGTTAGGCCTGAAGCCATTACAAAATGTTTAGCACAATCACATTTAATTTAGAGTCAAGAAACCTCTTATTTATTTGTTTTTAAACTGCTTTTTCAAATCCAGTATGTTCTAAATGACATAGGCTTATATTGTTACACTGTTTTTGTGTGCTAGACTAATATTCCACCACAATGAACATTGTTGCATAAATTAATATTTAGACTTGTCATGATAATGATAATGTGAAATGTGTGGAAAAAAGTTTTAATATTTTTAGTGTTTTTCAGTAAAATTCCAGTATTTGCAGTTATATGCTTTATGAGCACATTCTCTCTTTATATAGTGTGTAATTTTACCCCATCTCCATTGGCTTATGTTTACTGTGACTAATCTGAAGGTTGTGACCCTCAACATAAGCCTGGACTGTTTGTTCACATAGCAGTCAAACATACATTGATCTCTGACCTTTAGGATTTCCTGTTCATAAACAATTGTCGTTATAAAAGTGCTACAATAAAATATTACAAATATTAAATAACAGTTCTTTTCCTTGTCTAGCAATAAATATTTTTTAATAAATAAATAAAGATACTTCAACTACTTCTACTACTACTTCTATACTACTATTAATAATAATAATAATAACAACAACAACAATAACAGAATGTTTTGTTAATGTTGTATAATTTTTTTTTTTTTACAAAATAACAACATATAACAAAATATATTTATTTTTCCGAAATATAGACACACAATTTATATAACAAGAAATTATCATAGAAGTTTGTTTTGAATAAAAATCATATTGCAAATAAAGGTGGCACCTGTCCACTAGCATGGGGCTGTAGTGATATATAGTGTAGACATATAGTGGGGTCAGTAATATTAGGGATATAATTGTTACCTTGCATATACAAATGAAAACATTTTTGATATGCCAAGATAATTCTGAGTAAAATATTTGTAGCTCTATAACAGTTTCTGCAAATGTCTAGAGCATCGGTCAAAACAAACCCTTCTTCTTCGCTAATGGAAAACAATTTGTTGAAGTGCAGGCACATCAACCAACACTGGGTCTTGTCATTGTAGGACTTTTACCTCTGCAAAATGGGGGCTCTTTACCCTAAATCCTTTATCCTTTCATTTGTTTAATAATTAATTGATTTAATCACAAAACTTAAAATCCTTTATCTTAGCATTTTGAAAGAAAACCTGCAGTGAAGTTCACTGTGCTTTCCTGATCACTTTGAATATAATTATTGATAAAGACAATCAAATTCTATGAAACTCTGAAAACTGAAATTGGATTCATTTTCCTTTGTGTTGTCTTTATGATTTAAAGGAATGTTTGTTTCTTTGTGATTAATCCTGCATTTTGACACTCTGAAGGCAAATTACATGCAGCACATACACACTTTGCAGCTCTTTACCACATAACTGGATTGATTCACATAAAAATTAATGAAATGGTTGCCTTTTATTCTGGCATTTATTATATGTAGACATAACTGTTAAAGGTTTGTTTGCCGAAAGGTATGAACATACTTTTTTTTTTTTTTTTTTTTTTTTTGGAAAATTGTGTGAAACTTATGCAAACTATTAAAAATAGTTCCATTCATATTTTTAGTTTAGAAGATGACCTTATTTTCACATTTTAGAAGCTGCCCAAAACAACCTAACAGAAACATAAAGGCATTCATAAGCAATCTAATTCAGATTCTTTCTTTGTAAACTTGTATAAACATTTAATAAGAGTAAGAATGAAATTGGATTTAACATACTGTACAACCTGTGACTTATTTTTAAACCATTGCGTAGCTATTGATAAGCTTAAAAGGAAAGTGAGATGTTCACTTTTCATATATTAAAAATGTTCACCCAATCAGCATGGTGACGGCTCTATCAAGACCTAAAGCGGTTCAAGCTGTTCCCTATCAGGGAAT
Source organism: Hypophthalmichthys nobilis (assembly GCA_037950665.1). Taxonomy (NCBI): domain Eukaryota; kingdom Metazoa; phylum Chordata; class Actinopteri; order Cypriniformes; family Xenocyprididae; genus Hypophthalmichthys; species Hypophthalmichthys nobilis. The sequence goes on along the minus strand of CM075480.1, from coordinate 22,252,781 downwards.
GTTAAGATGTGAGATGAAACGCTTGTACACAGAAATAAACGTTTGATCATACACATAAAAATGTCACATTCTTATGTAACTTAATAATCATTGAAGGTGGTCTGTTAGGTGTGGGATTTGGTGATTTACCACAAGCTCATGTTTCTCTTAGATATTGGATACTGTTCACCCTCCACTTCCTCCATCCCTTCAACTCAAACACACCCTCACAGTCACACGCATGAGTTTTTTTTCTTTTAAGTCAAAGTCATTTGAATGGCCTTTCAATAAGTTTTTATATTATTTATCTAGATTTGACACTTTTATTTATTCTTCTATTCGTTCACTTTTAATTTTCTTTTGCCTTAAAATTTGCCTTAGCTGGTCGGATGTTTTATGTATATGATTTATAAATAATCTTTAGTTGAGCTGACACGCACTCCCTCTGAGGGATTCGGCTGCTGGTTTACTTTATGCTAATGATCTTCCATATAATTATGTTCATTCCCCACAGTCTGTCTATAATTTCTCCTTGAATATACTCTACAATATGTCGAGATCATATGATTTTTTTTTTTTTTTTTTTTTTTTTTTGATTGACTATAACCTTTAAGCTAGGCTATAATAAATTTCAACCAAATTTCAACATAAAGCCTTGTTTTAGACTGTGGCAGTCAGTGATTGTCAGTGTGAGACAATGTGTGAGAGATATGTCAGGTAACTATAGCCTAAATGTTAATTTAACAGCATTTTAAATTAAGAATTTCTGAAAAAAAGCCCTCTATTGCCAGGCTTAATCTAGAGTTTTATTCTTTAATCTATAATCCAGGTAAACACCAGTTATTTCTTTATACATTTATGGTCATGTCATATGCCTGCCTGGCATTATAGGCTAATTTGGTTAGATTCTTTTAATTATATTTTACATATATTTTTCTCATTTGCTCTTATATAGTTATAGACTTTGTAGCCCCAGTTAATTCATAGCCACTTGGCCTAAAGAAAAACACTAAACAAAGAAGGCAGCAAGAGGTCAAGACTGCCATTAACTCAACAGTCAGACTGCATTGACTGCTAATTCATGTTTCCTGCAGAACCTGCAAGAATAGAGTGTGTATGCCTGTGTGTGTTGTTTGAAAAAAGAGTAAACGATAGAGCATTCTTTGGGTGACAGACTCTCTCTCTCTGAATAAACAGTCTGTTGTCAACGTTAAAGTTTGTTCTCTTTGCATTTTAAAATCTGAGTTTTAATAGCAAAAACGTGGGTTTTCAGTCTTCTTGGTCTGCATGTTTTTAACCAATTTCACTATAGTTCTATATTGAAATAAAAAGCTAAATATAAAGTTATTAAGCTAAATAAGTGTATTGCACATCCTCATCTGCCCTTTTTTCCTTAATTCAATGGCAGGTCCAAATGTGCTCAGTCTGTACCATACTACTGTATTCAATGCTTCATATGGGCAGGTGCACAGTGCTTCAGCTCAAATCAGATCTTGTTCTGTTAGGTTGCATTTATGTTGGACCACTTCTATAAATCTCGATGAAGTTGAGAAACAGTATTTCTAAAACCCTATCGTAATTATTTTTTAATTAACTTACCTATTTGTTTTAATTCAGAAATTACTTTGGTGAACTTTAAAGTTATTTGACAAGATGTTTGGCAGCATCTTCGTGAAAGTTGCGACCTTAGTTCAGAACTTTTAGACCTGACAGTTTATAATTTTACACCATAACGAGAAACAGAGAAAAAAAGAAAAGAAAAGAAAAATAAAACAACAATAATAACAACAAAAACACGAATGGTTAACGAATCGGAAAATAAGACTTAATACATAATAAATATTGTAGCCTAATTAGAACTCGGGACAAAGACATGAGCTCCAAAAACGGCCAACAAATAAAATTAGAAGATTATTTTTATTCAACATCAAATGCCAGCATATGTTTTATATCTAATAATTAATGAATGTATTGAAACTTCTAGGTCAATAAGCATTAATCGCATATAAACTTCAGAAAATACACGACTGTCGATGTCGATTCTTTTTGCGCAAATGAACATACACACTCTAAAAAATGCTGGGTTAAAAACAACCAAAGTTGGGTTGAAAATGGACAAACCCAGCAACTGGGTTGTTTTAACCCAGCGGTTGGGTAAAATGTTTGCCCTTCCTGCTGGGTAGTTTTATTTAACCCAATTATTGTTTAAAAATTACTGTATTGCTTGCTTTAAATGAACCCAAAGTATGTTGGAAATTAACATTTATTAATATGTTTAATAAATGAATGTTTATTAACACGTTTAATAAATAATAATTAAATATAAACGTTTATTAAATTGCTTATTATAAATGTTCATATTTTGATTATTATTGTTGCCTCTAGTAATTATGTGTCTGATTTTTAATTTCCAGCCTATTTTGGGTTCATTTTAAGCAAGCCATATAGTAATTTTTAGACAATAGTTGGGTTAAATAAAACTGCCTGGAAGGTTGGCCAAACATTTAACCCAACCGCTGGGTTAAAACAACTCAATCACTGGGTTTGTCCATTTTCAACCCGGTTTGGGTTTTTGTTTGTTTGTTTTTTTAACCCAGCATTTTTAGAGTGTAGCCTATCTGAAAGACTCTAAGGCTCAAAATCACCATTTTTTTTCTACGTATTAAAATAATGTAGAAATTACACAAACGTTTATTGATTTTAAATTTGAATTGCTAATGGCGCGAAGGTTTTTTCCCCCCCAATATTAGTAGCTATCTCAACATTTAGGCTATTCACTTTTAAAGAGTTTCGTCGGAATTAGAATGGGTAAAACAACAAAATTAAACTATCAGCCGTCGTTAAGGACTGCTTGTTTCTTGTGCAGAAGGCAAACAACAGCCACCAAACACAAACCTTCATCACTTTACACGACCCCGCCTTTCCGTCATAGTTAATTAAGAGATCACTAAGTCTCCTCAGCCTCCAGAACTCTAAACAGAACTGCAGAGCTGTCAAAGGAAAGGCTTACTGCTCATTTGCTGTTGGGTGGTGATGGTGAGAGACTAACTCTTGCCATTGTAGCTGGGCATACCACTCACGTGCTGCAAGATTACTGGAAAACTTGATAGAAAATGATAGTCTAGATTTTTTAACCAACATTATTAGAAGCACTATCGCCAAACATAATTGATAGCTAGCACTTTGCTTAAACAAAAGTTTTGTAACCTTTGAAAAGGCTTGGATGACGACCACCAAAGTTGTCCAAATCTGTGAGGCTATGGGGAGCCGTGGGATGAACCCCCTGGACCACCTTCCACCACCCGCGAGTTCCAACAAGCCCTTAACGCCCTTCAGCATCGCAGACATCCTCAGCAAACCTACTGTCAAACGAACTCACAGGATTCACCGGCTTCCAGCATCAGAGAGACCCCGGCAGAGCATCACTATATCAAGGCAGACTCTCATCACTCAAACATCGCCTCTGTGTGCTCTTCAGGAACTGGCAAGCAAAACGTTCAAAGGTCTCGAATTAGGTGTGCTCCAAGCAGCAGAAGGTAAGAAAAGACAGATTGTAAACAATAATCAAATTCAAAATTAATGTAGCCTACAAATAGTTAAACATGGAAAACCGAGTCATTTTGATTAGCATGTTCATTCACGTTTAATCTCTTGTCATGTCAACTTTAATGAATACATAATGAAAGTTAAAAAAGTTATCAATTTATTAGCAATATTCTAAAACAATATTTTCTATTATTATTAAAACTTAATTACTATTATTAATGTAACTTTAAATCTGTCAGTGTCACATAATGTTGCATCATAATAACATGTTGTTTTTTTTTCGACAGGAAGGGATGGGTTGACTCTGTTTGGTCAAAGGGACAGTCCTAAAAAGCGTCGAAAATCTAGGACGGCCTTCACTAACCACCAGTTATATGAACTAGAGAAAAGGTTTCTCCATCAGAAATACTTGTCACCTGCCGACAGAGACCAAATTGCCCATCAGCTGGGGCTGACAAATGCGCAGGTCATAACCTGGTTCCAGAACCGACGGGCAAAATTAAAGCGAGACCTGGAGGAGATGAAAGCGGACGTGGAGTCGGCCAGATCCACAGGTATAGTGCCTCTGGATAAAATCGCTAAATTGGCTGATCTGGAGAGGTGTGCAGCTGGAGCCACGGGGCACCCGGGGCCCGAGTGCTCGCCACGGCTAGGTCAGGAGTACAAGAGAGCGCACAAATTATGTCTGTCCCCCATGTCGTCTCTCTCAGACCACACAAGTCAAGACTACTCCGAGGACGAAGACGTGGAAATAGACGTTGATGTCTGATGTAAACCACGGTTTAAACTCTTGTAAACTTAAGACTCATATTTTAAGTACGTAGCAACACGGATGCATCATTTGTAGTGTTTTTCCTAAACTGAATTAGTTTAATTTATAGCCAGACTATGCAAGTCTAACTCCTATATTGTTCAATACAATGTTTGTGCTAGCATATAATATAATATATTGTATATAATGTAATGGCTTTAATGAGTGTAATAAGAGGATATTTCATAAATCAGGGCAACAAACAGAGCAATACAACCTCCTAATGAGAAAAAGTATTTTTACTTACAGTTGTATTTATTGTGTAGGATTTGTACACAATCGAAAGTGACTGCTTTTTTGTAAAGTTTTGTACAGTTTACACAAAATTAGGGCATTGCACCAATACCCAATGTGTCGTTTAATGTATTGAATTTGAAAATAAAAACATTTATACCTTTTATAAAGATGATGTTGTTGCCGAGTCTATAAATCAATAACAACTGACAGGCCTATTCTGACAAAACACGTATTATTATTATTATATTATCATCAACAACAATACTAATTTTGATGTTTTTCTTATTTTCTTTTGCATTGATTAAATAGTCTATTAAGAGATTCTTGGTAGCAGTACAGAAAAAAATGTCTGATCTTTATAGCTTTATACTGCAGTAGTTTATACCTATAAATTATATTGTACATACGATGCAGTGATTTTTGTCGGCTTTTTTTTTTTTAAACTTAAAATATTTTAAGATGTTACTTAAACATCCATTGACAGAAAGGGTAACGAACTTGTGCACGACAGCCAAGAGCTTCATTTTTTGTAATTGCTAACTGCCTTGATTAAAAAAAAAAAAAAAAAAAAAAAAAAAAAAAGGAAGAAAAACATTCTTGCCCCTTTAACGCTATTGTTTTTGCTCTCTGCAGAAGAAACAGAGAGCCTTTGGCTTGCTTCACTCTCTCTTTCACTCTCCAATAGCGTGACTTGGCTTTTGACCCAACAACGTGTGTTTTTCCATTCTGGGCGAAATTTATGTGAGAAACACAAATCTGGGGCGCTGGGGAGAAAAAGGAGAAGAAAGACACAAAAACACCAAGTTTTGGTCCAGTTTCTCCAGGGCTATATAATCCTTTTTGTTCACGGGTGAAGCTGTAATTTCCAGCGTAAAGCATGAAAGCTGAGGACAAATGAGCCATCCACCCTGATGTGACAAGTGACAATGGCGCATGGCTGGACTCCTGCGGTTCACCATACTGAAACAAGTGTGTCCAGCCACATAAAAAAGACGCGAACGTTTGGAGGCCATATGGTTTCTGAAATTTTCACACAATTTTAGACAATTTGATGGATTGCGTTAACCCCTCTTTTAAACAGTTTAACGCAGCGCGAACAAAGGCCATACATTGGAGTCTCTCCTCGAGAAAGCATCTGTACCCATGAATGTCCGCTCTTTTCTTCTCGCCTTTTTAGCTTGGCGTTTTGAACAAGTCAATGAATTACAATGAAACTCTCTCTTTTTTTTGTGAGGCACTGACTTTCGTCCCCCTTTTGGTGATTTCAAATGATTTGTTAGACTTGTGTGGGGGGATTTTTTTTTTAGTAAAAGAATACCTCATTTTGTTGGAGTTTTTCATGTTCAGGAAAGGACTCGTTAAGCGTTCAAACCAAAGCCCGCATGTCAGCTTTGCTAAAAGGGGGTCTTTTGTTTATAAAGCTTAATTCTCTCGCCTCCTTACCTTGAGCCTATTTGACTCTGAGGAGATTAATAACGCCAAAAACTGGATAATGTGCTAAAGAGCGTGTGAGCTTTATAAAAATAAGTCACATTGAGGATGCTGTCAGTAGCAGGTGTGTGTGCAACGTATAGCCTAAAAGAAACAACAGTAGGCCAAAGCCTGCTTTCAACAGCTAACTGTTGTAGTAATAAATGTTAGCTTGTTTTGTAAAGAAGAAGAGTAAGGACAAAAGAATATAGCTGTTATAAGCATGGTCACACAATTTGTAGCTGTCATGGAATTTTTTTTTATATTTATGTACCATAACTTTATGATAATTTTACATTTCAAATGCATTGTGTTTTTAAATTTCATTGGTTTATCCACGCAGAACCAGGCTTTATAGATTTGAAATAATTAATTATTATTATTATTAGGTTATTAGCTACGAATTGTTAGAGGTTGATGTAATCAAAGATCGATATCCTAGCCTATAAAATAAAATTTTATTGTGTGAAAATTACATAACTTACTGTCCATCAGTTGAATAATTTACACCAATTATTCTGCCCCAAATAAACATTTTATTTCTTATTATTTTAAAGCATAGTGTAAGGGTTAAGTAGCCTATATATGTGTTTAGCAAAAATATACATAAAAAAAAGTAAACTCTCGTCGACAGATTTTTTTAATCTTATTTTTATTTTATTCATAGGTTACAGTAGACAGAATAGGCCGATATATAAAATGGTAGGCCTATAAAATGCTAGCAATGAAAACAGTTTTAGTTGTAACAAGAAAGTGTGCTTTTATTTTTAAAAAAATGTTTCTATCATTTTCATCACAATATGCTTTAAACACAATATGCCTAAAATATTTAAGATTACGGAGGTTATGAAAAATTACAAAAATATTCTTTTATACATATAAGTAGGCTACACTGTATCTCTTGGAAATGGTGAGTAAACATAGGTCTATTACACCTGTGAGACTTATCACACTATAGCCCTTTTTAAAAAAGTTTATTTATTTATTTAAGACCAATGGGTCAAAATCCCCTTGTCTGAAAGTCTGCACAATTTAATGAGTCCATAGGCAACAGAAAACACAAAGTGTGTTTTTCTTAGAGCTTTAATTTATATTATGTCTCATTCTAACAAGCTACATTATTAATATTAATGTAAAGGAATCAGAATTGCGCAAAAGACACTAGGCCTAAAAAACCCTTCTAGAAAATTGCAATCTTATTTTGACAATGTTAAACTCATAAAAAAATCAAAACAACTGGATTTCCATTTATTATTGTAATTTTTATTTCCTAGTAGAATGAGAACGTAGGTTAATTTCACTACTTCTCGCTCTCTCAGGTCCAAGTTCTGTTCTTCTTCTGCCCTCTTGTGGAGAACATGATATTGCTGTCTTGTGTGCTTCCTTGATATTTTGCAGTTACAACGGGAGATGTTTAGGTGTTGTGTACGCACTTACCTTAAATCTGCAGATTTTGTATATTTGTAAAAGGAATTTTAATTAAGTTGATGCAGTCTAGTATTACTATTATTTATATAATTCTCTCTTATATAGGCTACTTCTCTTATACGTCTACGGTTTACATTCATGACAAATACTCATTTAAGGTCTATAACAATATATATAGACAAATGTAAAATGTAGGACTAAATGTAGGATTAAACAAAAATAATACATTTTCAGTATTTGCGTATAATCAGCGCAGTTGCAGTATCCTTGAACGTCCACAGCGTATGACGCCATCATTACGTCATGACGTTGCGTCTGGCGGTATTTTTGTTTGGGTTTTTTTGTTTAGTGCCAAATCTGGGTGTAGCATTCGCTTAAAAGAAAAGAAAAAAAAACGGTATATGGTGAGTACAGCATAATTGTGTAATTTGGAGTTACCATATGATATTGCCACACTATATACGAAAGCTTTTGCACTTTACAGAACTTTTTCGCATATAACAGTCATTTGAAATCGCTAGCTGCACGGCTAACGTGTCAGTCCTCTGTGCATTCACCTTTTGGATTATAAACAATTTTGTGTGTATCTGGTTGGAGTTTTGCGTATGATCTACGTGTTTAACGTAGTTATGTTCTCTTATGTTTGGTTCTTCTTGCTTGTTTGGCTTTATGACATTTGTAGACCCCAGCACCATCAAAGCAAACAGAAATGGAGCAGAACAATCAGTCCTCTCAGTCTTCAGATGACGCGGGATGTATGATGGCTGCAAAAGCAGTGTTGATAGAGGAGTGTGAGGAACAATTTGGACTGCTACAGAAGGTAATTTGCCATGGTATTGTTTTCAGATCGCTGGTCAGTTTTGGTGAAGCATACCAACTCTTTGTTATAAAAATATATGACTCACAAGGCACACTGTGTGGTGTACATTTTGATATCTGTGAATGTAATGACGAAACAAATTACATATTTGTCAGAATTTTTACACCCTTTAGTTCAATTTTTGCTATTGGGAAATATTCAGACAGCAGCTGCAGAGAGAAATGCAGCTGGGATGCAACTGCATAGTTAACACAAGCACTTATTTTATCTTTCAGCTTCAAAATGAGATAATTTTAGCAGACACAGAGGCTAAAGATGATGAGTCAAATGAGGTTTGTCTTTCTCCTTTTGGTACTTTTTTTTTGTTTATAAATCAAATGTGTGATATAAATGTGGTACTTTTCAGTTGAGGCAAATATATTTCCAAATTAGTCCTTTTTTTTTTTTTTTTTGTGGGCAGGCAGTGAATCGCCTGATTGCAATCACATCTGAGCTTGAGCAGTGGCAGGAAATGGATCCAAAATGTAAGCTATTATCTATTGTTTTATGAACTGATGCAGAATTATATAATATAAGAGAAATGCAAATTTCATTCAAGACTCCTAACCGCACTTTAAATTGCACAGTTTATGTGAAGACAGTTATTATTTTTATTTTTATTTTCTAGTGCTGACAACAAATCCTGAAGTCTTGTTAGCTGTTGGAAAAGAAGAGGTACATAACTTATTACTTTAATAACACTCAGTAAGCAGTGAGTGTACCGACATATGAATGCAGTTACAACTTTTACACTTTTTCCTCACAGTTGCAAAGACTCAACAGTCAACTTAAAATGGTCCTGTCATGCTCACAAGCAAAGTTGGATGCCCAGAAAAAGATTTTGAAAAGGTGCGAAACATTTAAATTATAGTTTTTGTTAAAGACCCCAAATATGTTTATTTTATTTTATTTTTTTTGTTGATGTTACCTTTCATGTAGTGTGTTATATAGCTATTTCCGAATCTAAAAGGTCTGCAAAATTTGTAAAGTGCACAATAAATGGAGTTCTAGTCTCCCAAAAGAAAGAACCAATTCTGAACTGAAACAAGTGGTAAGTAATACATATCCTACTTCCTGCACAAACATATGTAGGTTTGTAACAAATTTGTCTAATGCTTATGGTCTTCATTGGCTGCCCGCGAACACCGTCTAATCTGACCCGCCCTCAAACACTGTAGTTGTAGCTGGGGCCTGGAAGGGGCCCCAGCTACTTGGTTTGTGTTGTCGACATGTTGAGAAGATGCTGTGTTCTGTGTTGTGAAAGCAAATCCACTTTGCATGGCACTTCCAAAGGATGAGGACTAGGGCTCTAATTGACATGGTTAAACCAACGCCATCATTACTGTTCATATCACTGTAAGAGCTGTGCTCATGCTGAGGAAGCCTCCGGAGTTTTCTGACATGCAGTAAACCAATCACAACAGACTGAGCCATCTGACCAATTAGAGCAGAGTAGGCTCTCAGAAAGAAGGGGTTGAGACAAAATCCTTTATCGAACCATTAAAGACACTGAGAAAAGGTGATGCTGCAATGTATATTATGTAAAAATTAGTCGGGTTTCTTTTACCTTTGATGCATGTAAATGTTGTAGGAGACCTAAAAAAAAATTAGGAACCTTTAAAAGATTTTGTTGTTTGTTTTTGTCGGTTTTATTACTATTTTAAAAAAGTCTGTATTAGGGCTGTCATGATTCCTTGATTAAATTTGAGTGCTTAATTAAAAAAAATCCTCGATTGTAATTTACCCATGTCGATTAACTGGCAAAATATTGGAAGTGGCACATTCCGTGGACGAGAATCCATGAACTGCATTATTAGACTGTTTTCTAAGGCTGCATGATATATTTGAACCATTTAAAAATCATAATATAGCATAGTGCTATTGTGAAATCACAAAAGCTGCGATTCAATTAAACAAATTTCGCTGCAGGTTTCAGAGCAAAGCGGAATCTTTTTAATTATTTACAAGTTTGCAGGTTACGTGTTTCTTCCAGCGTCTCAGAGCGGCTCAAGTAAATGCCTCTCTGTTCAAACTCAGTCTCTGCATGTGCTGTTTGTTTATATTTCCATTAAAGGTGCAATATGTAATATTTTTGCAGTAAAATATCCAAAAACCACTAGGCCAGTGTTATATATTTTGTTCACTTGAATACTTACAATATCCCAAATGTTTCTAACTATTTGTAAATCGTGAGAAAATTGCAGTTTTAACCAAGGCTCCGGGACGTGTGAGGAGTCGCCTGTCAATTGCGTCATACCCACGTTACCCTCGGTCTGCTTCGGTTTCCGGTTTTATTTTGTAGAAACCATCGAAACACTTAAAAGACAAGGGAACAACTGTTTTGATGTATTGATAGACAGAAAACTAATTGTTGTTATATAGCTCAACACCTTCTTGATTTTTTGCGAGTACCATGCTTTACCATGCCTCAGAGAAAAACACTATTTTGTGAAGTAGCTAACATAGCATGATCAGATGCAGCTTTATTTTTAGTAACAGTAATACAGAATTTTCTCCATCATACAGTACGTTTTAAAATGAATTGCATGTCATTTATCAATACAAGCCATCCAGTATTTAATATGATATTCTAAAATCGATCTAGCTTACTGCAGTGTGTCTCAAACAAGTGTCTCGCAGCAGCTGCCGAGCGAATGCACAGAGTAACGTTACAACATCATTTTCAACACTCTCAAATGTATGTAATATAATAAACAGAGCTGCGTTACCTCATACTCATGACCGGAATAGCGGAAGCGGCCTTCTAGCGACCTCTAGCGGACAGAATTCTTACATACTGCACCTTTAACATGCATTTTGGAAAACATAAAGTCTGACATGCTTTGTGTTTTTTAGCGGAGTGTTGCTCTGTTACCATTAAATGCGTGGAGTTAACAAACCCCATCTCTGTATATGCTGTAAGAACGCAACATGTGTGATTTCACCATATTTGTAATGTAAATCATTTATAAACCTACGCCAACATAGAGAATACATCAATATGTTTCTAAATATGCAAATTGTTGTTTATTGCGATTTCAAAATAAAAGTTTGAACTCTTGCTCTGAGTTTGCATGTTTTGATGTCCACTTGTTCTTGTTCAAGAAATTACTATGGTTGTAACATTTCTATCATAAAGAAGTGGCCAAATATTAAAGATTAATTGGACATTTGAATTAAATGTTGTTTGGACAATATTAAACAAGGATTTGATCATGCTGTAAAGTGTAACAACAATAATCACCAGGCTGTTTGTGCCCTCTGCAGGCATTTGTTATAATACATAATGTACATAAGTTGATTGTTTATATTATGTATATTACATTATGTATTATAACAGTGTTGTTCTATAAAACTTTTGGCTTGCTTAGTTGGGGACACTTGACATTTGATATTCAACAATGTTTTGATCTGCCTGCATTGACACCATTGTATGCAAACTGAACTGAGCTGGACGATGACATCACTGTTTACTCCAGTGCTCATACAGATAAATTAACTAAATTAATAACTATTGATTCTTACAACGGAATGAATCAATACTGAATTTACTTAAGCTGGACAATGACATCATCTTCTTTAAGAGCTTTAACACCCCCCCCCCCAAAAAAGTTCAGATTTCTCAAGCATCAAAATAAATGGCGGATTTTGTGATTACCAAAATAATCGTTAGTGACAGCCCTAGTCTATTAGTCATTTTAGTACCAGGTTTATATATATATATAAAGTCACTTTTAAGTCATATATGCACACACTGTATATAAATTTTTTTTTTTTTTCATGGTTTTAGTTTAGTTAAAGATAATAAATATTAAATATATGATATTTAAATATGATATTTAGTGAGACATGATTGATATCGCACAAAATTCATTCACAAATAATATATACAACATAAATAAATGTTTTTCAGGGAGCAGACATGGCAAGCAGAGAAGAAAGAAGCGTTGAATGCAGTGTCAGAGGAAATCACCAGATTACGACATCAAAACGAGAAATCAGAGCACAGGTTCTTAGTATAATGCTGGGATTAAAAATCACATTTTTACATCTGCTTCAAATGATATTTACCCAAGAATGAAATATTTACTCACCCTCTTGCCCTTCCAAACATTTGAGTTTTTATTTTATCGGTAAAAAACAAAAGGAGAAATTCTTTTTAGCAATGTTCATTCATTTAGTTACAACGCATGTGAGAACTAATAGTACTTGCTTATAGAAGATTATGTATCTGTACACACACTCTGTGTTTTTACAATAATGATAATGTGTTTTACATTGATCCAATTCTGTTTTTTTTCTCCACATTATTTTTGCAGTATTTTGAAGGATATGAAGAGAAAAATTAACAATCTAAAGGACTATCATAGCAGTCTCATGGAAATGCTGAGCGACATGTTAGCTGAGCACTTCCCACTTCCTGATCCCCTAGGAAACGGCACAAAGAAAAAAAGAGTAGGTGGCATCTTCAGCCTCTCAATCAGATCAGAGAATATTAGATTTGGATTTTTTTAGACTGTTGCATATGAATATTGGATTTGGATTTTTCAGGCTGCTGCATATGATGCAGAGATTAACCTGATTTCACTGAGTGAGATTATCGAGGTATGTTCAGATACCCATCACAATAAAACATTTCTTTTTATGTTTGTAATCTTCTTAAGAAGAATAGGATTTATTGAATTATTATAATGGAAATTAACTTGTTTCTTGACACAGAGTGTTTAAAGGTGCAGTAAGTGATTTCTGAGAAACACTGTTGATATTTGAAATCAACCCAAACAAAAACACCCCTCCCTTCATTGATCTGCCCCCAAAACGCAAGAGTGGATGTCTCTTTATCATAGCTGACGCGAAGTAAAATAATGCTTCATAAAAAATAAAGCGAAGATGACATATGAAAGACAAGGAAGAACAAAAATAAACATACAGTACACAACAGTATATACAAGCAAGAGTTTGTTGTTAGTTTCCAGCAGCACTCCAGCTCCAGACAAACAATAGCTTCCATCCACAGTTGCGAAATTAACTTGTGCAAAAATTTGTAATTCTGCATAAAACATTTGCAAATAAAGTACTGTTTCCATCCAGTGAGTCGAAGAGAACAAAATCGTCACTTCCTGATAAACTGGCGCTAAATATCACTCAGAATAATGGAAGTTGCTGCAGTAGAAGCCACTGTATAAAATAAATTACTTGCACCTCAGACGAAACCCAGTAAAGTCATATTATCTTGCATTCAGATGCCTGGTGTTTGTGAACGCAATTGTGTGAGGTGCTTCTTGGAAGGAATTATACTGAACCACTTTAACCACAGACTTTGCTCAGGCATTACAGAATGACCAAAACAGCATTTCAGATGCTGTGCAATGAGATCGGTCAGCTGGTTGGTCTAGTTATGCCTTGCCATCGCAAAGTCACGTCTTTTTGATTCGCATCAAGGAATTTATTCTGTAAAAGTGTTTCCATCGTAGTTTATGCGCATGTTTTCTTATCGCATAAAAATGTTTATCCTACTCATTTGAGAACATACGTTTATTTATGCGTATTTTTATAATTTATTCGCATCTTGGCATTGCCATACAGTGTTTTTTTTTTTTTTTTTTATGCAATATCCCAAAATGCACATAAAAATAGGTGGATGGAAACATAGCTAATGACACTCAAAACTGTCCTGTATAGCTAAAATTACGTCTTGGTTCTGTGAAACATAGCCAAACCAATGTAACTCGCATATGGAGCAGAAAAAACTCAACCTCCATCTGTTTCCAGGTCTTCCTGCTTAGGTCTCTCCAGTGCTGGAAAGATTTTCTAATATTAACGCGGGTCCTAAAGCTCTTGCCTGATCATAACCCTTCTTTTTTCCTGTGATATTTCTCTGACAGTTTCTCTTTTGTAATGTCTCTCAGCCATCTCTCTTTCTATAGTTTTTCTTCAGAATTCCCTCTTGCTCACTCTCTCTCCTCCCCATCATGAGTGGACACGCCCTCTACTGCTGATTGGCTACAAGCGTGTTGTGCTGCTCGGTCCCATCCACTTTCAACAGTGTTTCTTCAAAATCGTTTACTGCACCATTAATTTACTTACCCTTATTTATTAACACATTTAATCAGAAACATTTATTTATTGCAGAGATTGACGAATAAAACTTTAGAAACTCCACATGACCCTTACGTGACAACTGATGACACTTTCTGGCCACCGTACACAGAGATGATTCTTCGCAATGGTATTGCAATACGACATCCAGAAGATTGCAATAAAATCCGTCTGGAGAATTTTTTTTAAATCTATAGAGGACTTTACAGAATCTAATTTAAAAATTAGATTTTTTTTGTATGTCTATGATTAACTGTCAATGTCTATTTTTACTTAAATCTGTAAAATATTTGTCGTTATGGTATCGTATTGCAAATGATTTGTTTTTAATTACATGTCAAGTCCACCACTTAGAATGCATGTTTCTCTTTTTAGTTGTGCTGGTGTTTGTTTTGCTTTGTATGTACTTTTGTCAAAATGTCAAAAACTGTCAAAAATGAATACTTAATTAAAACCCTAAACATTCACTTTGCCTTTTAGTTGTCTCCAATGCTGCTTCAAGATGTCAGTTCTCATGGTTTGTAGGGTCACTGAAAATTCTCAACAATTAGCTGTTGAATATATTGTATGAATTTTTTTTTCACAAGAATTGTTCTTAAAAAAATATGAATATGTAATATTAAATGTGTAATATTACAATGAATAAGAAATGTTACTATTTTGTTTAAAAAAAAAAGTTCTCAATTTGTTAATAATGCAGTGTTTTATGTTTCTTCTTTTGTATTGGATTATTTCTTTGTGTGTATTACCCTGTCTTTATGTGGATAATACTGTTCTCTGCATCTGTTAATATTGACCAGTTTCTGGAGAGGCTGTATTTTAAAGGGTTAGGGTCGTGGTGCATCGTGGTGCTCACATGAGCAGCATCGGCCAATACTGAGACGCCGTTCTGACGTAGAACCTGGAATCGCTGCACTGTGTTTACTACGTCAACAGTGTAGGAGACTGAAATGGTAGAGAATTATTTTTTTGTTTTTCACACACAATTTTTCTTGTCACTTCATAACATTAAGGTTGAACCACTGTAGTCATGTGGACTATTTTAACAATGTCTTTTACTACCTTTCTGGGCAGAACATTTAATTTTTGGTTGAACTAACCCCTTTAAGTCATTATGTGGTCTTCATTCACACTGTTAATATCAGTACATTTTGCAGTAATATACACAATTTAAAAAACTCAGGCTGATATGTTATAGGACAAAATTGTTTAACTACAGGAACTGAACTAGCCTACAATTCAAAATATTATCCTATTACAGTGTAATTGTATTTTTACAGCAATATCTTGGTCACAGCTGCTCGTTTTGTAAAGTTAATATGAACAATTAAAAACAGTGTGACAACTAGCCCCAGGGTGTGTTCCTGTGTAATGCCGTGTCCTTTCAACAGAGGGCGCGAGATAACTACTTTTTCCAGTGTCTGTTGCCCATTACCTGTTGAAAATTCTTAAGACTACAGGTAAGGTACATTGTACCAGTTCCTCACCTGTAGTCGTTTAGAAGTACATTTCAGCATATGTAAATGCTGCATGTATTGTTAATTTTGCTATTCAGATACAACAATACATTGGCCATTATAGACGAAAGTTCGGCGACACCTTGTGAATAAAAATTTTCGAGCTGCTTGGTGATTGATCTAGCCTACTTGTTCGTTTAAAAGATTTCGCAAAGCTTTAAAGAAATAACTCAAAAGTGTGGGATAGTGTGAACATTTAGCCAAGTACTAAACTTCAAGAAAAGTAAGAGCATATTTGGTCATGGACCACTTATCTGACTCCCGAATGATAAACAAGCCACTTTCAGTCACGAACATTCTTTTGAGCATGCGCAAGACGACACTGGCACCCGACATTCATCGCTTTACAGTTTCTGCAAGTTAATACTACAAACAAACAAAATGGAGACATAATAGGCTACGACAGTGTTCCTAATACTGACTTAGGCAATTACTTAGTAAATGTATCTATGTATAGCTGTCAGCCTTGCACTCTCGATGTTCTGGTTCTAATCATTCTCAATTATTCAAACTGCTGTGTCATGTTTAGTTATCACATCATGTGAAAATCAATGCCATGTGATATCAGTGATGTCAAACCTGGCCCAAGGCATTGACGTGATGTTTTTGAATCTGAGTGGGAAGGACATATTCCACAGCTTTGGCAGTCTTTTGGATATATGTGGGAACTATGAAGTGTCTTTATATGTAAAAAAAAAAAAAAAAAGCAATGTAAAGATTCTTCAAAAATTCTTTCGTTTTTCATGAAAAAACAAAACACAAGTAGGGAACAACATGAGATTGAGTAAATAGCCTAATTAAAGAACTTTCGTTATTAGATGAGCTATTGCAATGCATAATTATGGTATAATATAGACATCTAATGAAATGTCACCTAAAAAAAAAAAAAAAAAAAAAAAAAAAAATTCTGAAACAAATTTAGCCTACACTATGGTACATGTTTACATTGTGTATGCGACTATGACCACGTTATCCTAAATAGCCTAACCATGCTGTACACACACAGGTATACATAAATACATCCACATATTACTGTTTGTGTAAACCATGCCATATTTTTAGTATTTATCCCAATGCTAACATCAGAAACAGATAAGAACTTGTACTGTAAAAGTAAGTGATAAGTGAAGTAATGTGCTATTTTTTTTAACTTTGTTGACTGGATTCATAGCGGAACAAGTTCGTCCATCCGCTGTTAAAGCAAGTGGTGAAAGGGGTGGCGGTGGTTTCCGCATCCTGTGTCGCTGTCCAGGGTTCTGAAAACAAATATATCCTGCAGTTGCACTTACATGCAATCATATAAACTGGATTAACTGTTGGATCTTCTTTTTCTCTGTTGATTGTTGACTTGCTTTAGTTTCAACTCGGCCATGCATTTAAAAATCAATTTGACAGCTATACCATCTGGGCTTCATAGCCTAGAGTTTTTGAGATGTCTAGATGATTTATGTTATGTGCACATTAGACTTTCGCGGATAATTTCATTACAGACATCCCTCAGTCAGACAAAACAGACGAATTGATTGTATTTAAGTGGTCCGCTAGAGCGATTCTAAAAATAGCCTGGCAAGAGTGTGCACCGAACTACTGATAGGCTAGTCCTACAAATACAGATGCGAACGTGCTTGTGATGCGCGTGGTCGAGCACACACCGATATGAAAAAGGACACGAAACTGTAACTTGCATATAAATGCTTTTTTTTGCCAATTTCACAAATGAGTAAGCGTGGTTGAAGATGGTGGTATACGCGGCCGCATCTGCATTTCCATTGACTCTTCTTTCTTTCTCTGAGAGCGACGAAAGAGAGAGAGAGAGAGAGAGATCAGTGGGCGAGAGACGGACTCCGCCTTTGCCATCGCCCAATACCGAGCCCCCGGTTCAGTGAAGGGGGAAATCACAGATCTGCTAGCTAATGCCGGAGTCCCTCTGTTTGCGTCGTCTCCTGGCGTAGAGATGATGGGCTTCCCGTAACTGGAGGTGGAGGAGAGGCGGGGGTGGGGGTAGCGAGAAAAGAGGAGGGGTGGGTTTAAAAAAACACTAAGAGAAACAAAAGCACAGTTGTGTGTGCCTGAAACCATGCGAGATTTGCACTATTCTCAAAGAACGCTGCTCTTTCCGTGGACCATGTCGTGAGGTGTGGCTCCAGCGCTCGGGATACTGCCAATAGATACGCCTGGGAGCAGGGCAAAAGATGTCCGCCTCGGTAGGGCCCCAAAGCGGCCCTCGCCCACCCACCGTGCCGGTTCCCATGCCTGATATGCCGGACTTGAGTCACCTCACGGAGGAGGAAAGGAAAATCATCATGGCAGTGATGGTTCGGCAAAGGGAAGAAGAGGAGAAGGAACAAGCCATGCTAAAGTAAGGGCTGGACGATTTCCTTTGTGTATCCACAGACGTTTTCGACACTTTCAGTTTTCTTTTGAGTCTTAGCTTCATGACCTTTTACTATCAGTCAAACCCGTGTGATTGTGATTCCCTAAAATCGTATGAAGTGATTTTGCAGCTTAAGAACCCGTTGGGTCTAAGTATCCTGGATAGAAACGTCTAGTTGCAGTGGCCTCTGTATATAGAAAGCGTGAGTTAATGCAACAGATGAGCTTTGTATTGCTTGGTTTTAACAGTCGTATGAGTAGAAATTAGCTAGATTTGAGGTCAGGCGAGTTACAGGTGCACCATGGAAAGCATTCGGAGAGATGGGGCGTGACAGAGAGCGAGGATGAATCATACTTCGCAACTGCGAGCCACCCCACTCCACCCGATGCACCTCCGGGGGCAACACAAGGTGCTCTTCACCCTCAAGCAGTCGCCCAAACACTATTTCATATGCTTTAACATACAACGAGTGTTATCTTGGCGAAAGCCTATTGTATTGGGCTTGCACGCTGGTGTGTAAAGAAAGAAAGCACGTCTAATGTAATACACGTTAAACGACAGGAAGCTAAAACGTCTGTTTTATGTCTATTGACAGTATATTCAAAGATATCCATAATCTGGAATAGAAATACAGTCTTTCGCCGTTTACAAACGGGGTGTGGTTCGTGATTGGCTCGCGCTTATTACGCCTGGCTCAGCCGATGCATGTGAGGACGACTACAAACTAAAAATTTGCATTTTTTAAGATATAGACTACTGGAAGTTGCGAGTGTAGTGATTATTGTGTGTTTTTGGGATCTAAAATAGGCCTGCAATTTCTTCTCATGTCATGTGACAACCATCATCTCCCTCTCGTCGGCATGAATGATTTGGATAAGAAGCTGACGCCGAGTGCTAGTGCTGGCTCTGACTGAGTTGTGGTCCCTTACAGTTACTCTTCAGACGGAAATGACGTGGTAGAAAATTGAAGCAAGGTTATATAATTTTTCCTATGACGACTAATCTGCAACGGAAATGGTAATCTATAGCCTAGCTTCTTTGACCATGCGATGATTGAGTCATAGGAGTCACTACATCACGACTCACCAGCCACATCTGGAAATGTGTGGCAGTGGGGTATTTGTGTGCCTGTATAGTTAATGTGCTGAGAGGAGAAGCATATTTCAAAATGAACGTTTGTCTCATTATCTCTTCACAACTACTCAACAATGACCTCGTGTTTGTCCATGACACTATCTGTAAAGTTCACGGTGTAGTAAAGGCAGACAGATGTAGAAAATATGAATAGGCCTACAGATTTATCATAATCTTAATCTTGCATGCTTAATGAATCATGTGTGCTTTTTTAAAAAGAGTTTCCCCTACACTTTTAAGTATTTTTCCATGAAATAAGGAACTACTCTATCCACATGCAGTAAACCTACTATAATCATAGTGAAAATCAGATAAGAAAAATATATAAATAGAATTATGCTAAATTGAAAGTACACTAAGGTTTGTTATGAAACAATTTCCCTGTCTTAGGCCTAATAAATATTAAGGAGAAATATAAACCAAAATCAAAGAGTCTGTTCATATAGGTGATAAGTCACCCTTAGAGACCATATTGTATGACATATAGAATTTATGCTGCATTCGAATACGCCTACTTTTCAACTACTGTAGTATGCACAAAAACATTATGTCTGAATACATATTTAAAAACAGTAGGCAAAAAGTACCTGGATGACCTACAATTTACGCTGAGATATTGGAGTGTGCATTCGATTGACACTTTACCATGAGGCCATGGGAGAGAAGTGGTGAATAGCACTGAAGTGACACAGGTCACATGACAAAGCCAACATGGCATTTTTTAACATTCTTCAAATATAGTTCCTACTCAGACAATAGGTGATTTCAGACACAACCTCACTTATAGATGACACAGAGCACACATATTTTCTCAATTAGGCTTACCACTTAAAACCATTATGTCTATTGATATTTAGAGAAATGTGACTGTGGTAGCTCTTCTGCAGTCTGTGTTTTTTTCCCCCTTATATTCAGTTGGTTAGGTTGATTTATATGTGCTAGATGATAGTTAGCATCCAGTGTTGTTTTGGCTTATGTTTGTTGTAGTCAGCAGCAGTATTTGATGAAATGCTTGTCTGAGATATTATATTGGTATATTTTTTGATGGGTAACTGTGTTTTATCTCAGTCTTAGCTGAGAACAGCCCAGCTGGGACAGATAAAACCATGTAATCAAGCTGTTCATACGGTTTCAGGCAGCCTTGAGAACAGGTCAGAGCTAATCATTGAGAGGTGATGTGTGAATGCAACACCTGGTCAGGTCACGTAGAATGCTACAGATGCTAATGTGCTCACATCACATTTGTATATAATCATACAAAGTTAAGATAAAAACCAAAACCTTAATCACAAGTTATGTAAATTTCAAGCACAACTAAAATAAAAACACTTTAATGTCACCATTTTTAAAAAAAATAATATTCTCCAAATCTGCTCAAACTCGGAGATCTACAAACAAAACTCTATACTTCCTCCTCAGAGCTCCTTTAGAGATTATGTTCTTTGAACTTCCTCCTGTATAATTACGAAAACATGAGCGTTGTATGATGTCTTCATTTTTTGAAGTAAAATCATAAGCTTGGTGCACTCTCTCTGACTTTGAATGTAATTACAACATAGGCTCACTGGAAAACTGTACATATACCAACATTTTTGGCAAAACTACAAATACCTCTAGTCTAGCTACCTAATAAAATTCACTACAGTTTCCAGCTAAAATGAACACTGTCAATGAACACAACTTTTATTCCTTTTCACACAAATTACGATTACAAAGGCAGATTATAGATTAATAAACACTTATTTTCGTGTGGTTTCTTGCACACTACTATATTATGAGCTTAAACACAGTGCATGATTTATAAACATGCATTTTTAGGCTTTTCTGATGTAGTAAACTTGTTTGATAGTCATGATAAAAGAGCTCAAAGACTTGAAGCAAATGAGTTATTTCACGTTTACTTAACACTATCATTAAGGTTTTGTGTGGGTGGTATGTTATTTTCAAATGTGATAGAGCATTAACCTTTTAACGGCACTTACTAGACATTTCATTACCTAACTGCCATGATACACACAACAACCAGCATAATAAAACGTTGCCACGTTTACATTCATTTGTTTAGAAGAAAATTGAATGCACTTCTCTCTTCTTCTTGAATGCTGTTCTCCCTCGAACACCTCGTCCAGAACAGTGTCTTGCTCCTAAACCCTGCATCCAGCTTGCAGTTGTATTGGCTGTGAGTTTGTGGATTCTGCAACACATAAATGGAGGGAATAAATACCACCTGTGTTCTTCAGAGAAACCAGAAAAAAGGCTTTAGCATTATTCAAAGTTTAGGATCCGACTGGCCTTCAGTGGTGAGCTACAATGAAGAATAATTGCAGCAGATGTATGCAAAAACATAGACCCTTCCCTCATAGAAATCAGGACAGCAGTGGTTGTAAGTGAACAAAAGAGATGGATTAAAACACCAGGTGTAAACGGGTTTGTGTCTCCCTCGTCCACTTGTGATCTGATCAACCAAAACACATCTTAATACCAGTTGTAAACAGGGCCTAAGAGTAAAAGAGTGGCAGCCATTTCTCCTTCTAGACTTATGAAACAGGTTCAATTTTTTAAGATAGCCTCTTGCCAGACTCCAGTCTCAAAACAGTGGCTTGGTTGCAGAAGAAAAGTCCTTTATAAAAAGATAATGTGTCTTACCAAAATCAGTTTGTTGAAAAAACCAGTTTGTTGGATCATCTTTTCTTGTTCCTTTCCTTTTTTCTTAGCATATAAGGAAGGTTTCAAGGTTTCTGGCAGGAAAAACGAGAGCATTAAATTATAAATTGGAGCTGAAAATAGCTCACACTTGGAAGTCATTGCTGAAATATTTAAAAATTGAGCTTGTCATAGGCTTCTGTAGATGTTTGTGGTCTATATTAAACCTGTTTATTTTTTACTTCCTTCATGAATTCTCACTTACATTTAATTGTGTATGAGCACGAGTCGGCTTGCATCATTATGAGTGTTTGCTTTGAGATGTGAAGAGGTTCATCTGCACCTCTAACACTAAACTGCCCTGACTAAGCACCAAATTGACTGGTTAATAATTGCAACCAGTTAGTAGCCATTTCATGTTTGCAGATAAATGTTAAGGTCATTTGAGACACCAGTTAGTGGATAATTCAATACTGTTACTGGCTGTAGTTCATGGTCTTGAAGGTGTCTGGTATTAGCATAGGTTATCATGAGATTCTGGGAATACAAAAACAGCGGAATCTCTTACATGATGTAAAAAGAGTAAAAAGTGTCTGAGGAAAAGGGAGAGAAAAGTTGCTGTTTTTAGCACTCAACAGCATGAAAGTTTAATGAACAAGCATTTTGCATGGGTTGCCCGGGAATTGTGTGTGTGTGTGTGTGTGTGTGTGTGTGCGTATGATGGCTATAGTCAGAGAAATCCCCAGTTTACCAAAGCAATTCTCACCAATACAATCACCAATGGGATCACATCAATGGATCAGTGAAGGTGCTGTATACTGTATATACGCCTATATATACTTATATATATATATTTCAAAAATAGTTTTAAAACCACTCAACCACTGCAGAAAAAAAAAAAAATCAGAAAAGGAAACCGGAAGTCTTGTCAGTGAATATTAAAAAATAAAGGGAGAGAGAATGAGTGAGAGAGGATAAGAGAGGCATAGGGTCCATTACAAAAGGCACTAAAGGCACTTAGTCTATAAATACATGAACCTTTCCAACAGCAACAAACACATTCAACAAACATCAAAGTAAAAGATGCTGCCATATTTTTTTAGGCGCCTGTATGTGTGTTTGTAATTATAATTATATTAATTCCAGGCCTTTCTTAAAGGAATCATACATGCAATATAATTATTACTTATATGAGACAACTGGATACAGTTGACTTTTATCATCATGGATTGCTGTCAATTTAGACAGTTTCAGAGGCAGTTAATGGATTTGCACCAAATGTATATTAGTAACTAGATTTGTACATTTCTAAAAAGAATGTGAGAGGTGCTCACCATTTTCCATCATCACTTTGCAGTTGTTTACTACAGGCATTATCTACTTTTCTGGAACTTGCACCCACATAAAATACTTTCTCAAAAGTTTGAAATTTATAGCATATAGTTTAGGCTGTTTGCCATATGACGAATAAAACAGATGTGTCTTTGATCAGGTCACATCTGAAGTGCCAGCTCATGGGAGTAAATGAGCAAGAGAAAAAGTGAGAGCAATTTTCCAGCAGCTGTGCGAAGTACAAATCATTTGTTATTGTACTTAAAGGTGAATTATGTAAGATTTTTTATGTTAAAATACATTCTATTAGTATTACTGTATTAAAAAAACAAAACAATTTATGGGTTTATCTCCCCCAAAAGTGTAAACACTGAGCCCCCCAGGCACCATGAAAACATTGAGAGTGGTCCACTCAGATCTGTCAACCTCTTTCCAGCTCAACCAATAGATTTATGTAGCCCTGCCCTTTTTTAGCGCTCGTTCTGTCTTCCGGTTTGTATTTCCACAGCATGAAGTTATGATCTTACGGATTTATGAATGAACTGCTCGTTTTAAAATCTTCCTGGTCTACTGCCATTTGTTATGACATCCGCTTCAAACACTACAGTGCTCATGATAACTTTTGTTAACTCTACAATAAGTAAATCCACTTAACCAGCTAATTACTCTTCAACAGCAGTGCCATAGAAATATACAGAGCTACCGAAATATGCAGAAATATACTGAAATATACTGTTTCTTTTCCCGACTGTGCTGACTAAAAGGTATGATGGGAAATAACTTACGGGACTTAGTGATGACATAGCTTAAAGCTCATTTGCTTAAATAACCATGATATTTTGTTTTCTTTGAAAATGTTTGTTTTTTTTAATAATGAAAAAAGTGACATGCTTCTGGCATATAAAATCGTTAATGTGACCAAACCATAGCCTGAAACATTTACCTGAGAATAAATTTCAGCATCAGAAATAACTGACTAATATGTGTCCCCTGTTTCTGTTGGCTGAATAACCAGCCATAGATTATTTGTGAAATAATTATTCTTTTTAGTGTTTAATTTTATTGAATTGGCCAAACAGCTTTGCAAAATAGACTAAATCGATTTGAAATTCAATTTGATTTGTTAATACCACTTCTTCATTGAATCATTTGGCGTGGTTTCTCAGTCAGTAAAGTAGGGTTGTTCGATTCTCAGAGCAGTGAACAATGCTGGATGATGTGGATGACTAGATGTTTTTGACCACTTCACACTTAGTTATTCTATTTTCCTGTTTTAAAACATTTAAAACATACACAAAAATGTTTGTTCATTAACGTAATTGAATTAAGGAAAACTTTCCACACAATTAAGTTAGGTTCATACAACAAGTGCATTTAAACAAATAATAGTTTGTTCAACAAACTTAATTTTCTGTCATTTGAGTGAACTTAATTAAATTAAGGAAAATGTTTCGTTTGTTGTATGAACTTAAATTCGGGCACAGTCCATATGCAGATGGCTTAATTTGCGTATGAAGAAGAGCGGCACTGTAATAAACTGATCTTACTACGAGTTACAATAAATAGCTAGTCTGGAACATGTTCATACATAACTTTTTATAGATATAGCATGTGAATATAATGAACAAGAAGTTACCTATCACTGCATTGATTCCAACAAAGCTATGGCTCAATGAGTAAAGCAACATGCATGCATTTCGCCACCCGCAACCTAACAACAAGCTCTACTCTTCAGCACAGTGGTAACCACAAAAATTTCAACATAGAAACTCTTTTGAATGTCCAGCATAACTGAACATTAAACACTAACAAGCCTTTCCCTTTACTAAAAAACACATTAAACAGCACTTAACATTTACTCTCCTGATCTATCCCTATGCAAAGCATGCTGGGAACTAGAAATCCACTGCCAGTTTCATTCAATGCAGCAGAAATGATTCATGTAGTCCCAACACAAATGATTTAAGTGGATTTAACATTTTTCAAATTTAATTAATTTAACATAATTAAATTGAGTACCAATGACAATAAAGTAAAAAAAAATATTTGTGTTGTTTCAGCTTATTTTATTTAAATAAACTGAGCAAACGGTTAGAATTATTTTTTTTTGAATGTACAGTCAAAATCACATCTTCTTTCTGCTCAGCTGTATCATTGCTTTCTTTGTTTCTTTGGTCTGAAGGGTTTTTAAATAAAAGAGGGTTAGCCAATAGTTGGAACACATTTTGAATGCTTCTCTCAAAGTTGATTGAACATTTTGGTGTTGTTTTTGCAAAAAATAAATCAATAAATAAAAAATTCTCCCTGGGGTGAACAATCTGAACCCTGTTTGCAGCTTTTGTAATATTTCATAATAAAGTGAAACGATGGATCTCAAAACCATGCAGTCACTGCTGGAAAGGGTTTAAATATGCAGAAGATGCTCTAAAACCAAAGAATGTGCAGGACCTAAAGAACAGAACAGTGCAGTTTAACTGCTTAAGACAAACAAGGGACTCATGAACAACATAAAAACAGTCATGGATCATCCAGGTGATGACAGTGTTAACAATCAAGTGTATGTAAACTATTAAACTGAGTCATTTTTGTAAATTCAGCTATTATTTTGTCTTGTGATGTAAACATCTGTAATGTAAAATCTTATTCAGGGCTGTGCTTTATGATTCTTTTCTCTCTGTCTTTTTAATTATTAACATTTAGATTCTGGAAGGTTTATGTAAACTTCTAACTACAAATTGTGTACACACAATACGTACACCAGACTGTAGTACTGTAGTATACTCACCCGATGAATCCTTTGAACAGTTCTTGAGTCAACTTGAGCCAGTTTCTATAAATGAATACTTTATATTTTATATTTACTTAAGTATGACAATTAGATACTTTATACAGCATTGTTTTCTGTAACCGTTGGTGACTTTAGCCTCTCCTTCATTATCACTACTTTTCTCCATTGCTTCCTCTCCTTTGCCTCCCTTATGATGGATAAGAATAGATGTTAACATATGAGCTGATTGAGTGATCGATACTTGTCTTCTTTCCGCTCCCCTGTATCTAGTTTCAAATGCATGTAATGGTAAGTGAAAATATAGATTTTACTTTTATGAATGAACTTTACTTATATTTATACAGTTATACACAGTCACAACATGTAAAGGTCTGTGTACAGTACATAATTTCATACAGGCTATATTGCAAGAAACATTCCTTAGTTTTGTGTAACTACTGATCATTCTACAAATTGTGTTTTCCAAGTTCATTGTAAAGCCTAAATGGGTGGTAAGTCCTCTTAGGATTGAGTCATGTTTGTGTGGTTATTTTTCTGTGTGTATGCATGTTCTGAGTTCTGATCCAACTAGACACTTTCAATTAAATTGTGAAAAATAGAGAAGAAAAAAAAAAAGAGACACCCAGGCGAGGCGGCAGCCGGGAATCAGCAAGCGAGACGGAAATAGTCCCTTTTCTCTGCTCTCCTCCCTTTTCCGTGCTGTCCTTATTCTCTTTCTCCCTCTCGCTATCTATTTATCCATCTGTCCATCCTTCATTGCTGTCTTGCTCACACCTACCCTTCTGATGTAATCAACGGGTGATAATTACTAGCCAGGCCATGTCTGGAAAGAGAGAGAAAGAGAGAAATTCTGATGTCTGAGGGACATTTTAAGGCTACCCTTACGGAACAAAAATATATGGGAATATACTGCAAAATATAATGCGATATATTACATAATACATTTCCATATATGGGAAACTAGTGCTTATATTTTTCAATATACTGCAATATATGCATTGACCATGTATGGCTATATATTGATACATATAAAATATTTATAAATGAAGACAAAAATAGCATTACATTCATAAAGTTTTATCCTTTATTGTGTACATATATTGCACATACATGTTCCCATTTAAATGTGAATGTATTGTACACACATATATACACACATTCATGGAATGAGTTACAATCAGTGGTTACAACAGACTTCTAGTTCCCAGCATGCTTTGCTTCTGACTGTTAAAGGAGAGTAAATGTTAAAATTAAGAGCTATTTCATGTGTTTTGCTCAATATTGATATAGGGGGAGATCTGTTAGTGTTTAAAGTTGTATTATCTTGGAATGTAAAAGGTTTCCTGGTATGTGTGAGTTTTTGGGGTTACCATTGTGCTGAAGAGTAGAGCCTGTGGTTAGGTTTATGATTGGCTTAAGACTATAATAACTTTATTTAAAAAGTAATGGCTGTGCATGCTATAGCACAATGATAGTCTCTTTGGTAGAAACTTTAATACATGCAGGTGTGCTTTTAACTAACTTGAAAATATGAAACATTTAAAATGTAAATTATTGTAAAATATAAGAAATGTGCTACATAATATATTTTACCATTTATGTGTTTATACTGCATGAGTAAATATATCTGCAATATATTATGCATGCAATACCATATCTAATCACATATAAATCTATATATTATTAAGTATATTGCTGATGCTGAATATAAAATTACATACATTATGATATATTAGTAAATATATTATCACATATTTTTCAATATATGAAAAGCGGCAATTCCTTATGTATTATTCAATATATTGTAATATATTTACGCAATATATTTTTCTGGATATTTTCAAATATACTGTTAAATAATGTAATATATTGGTCATTCATATATAGGGAAATATATTTTCTTTCAATTAAGGGTATGCATGGATCATGAAAACTAGAGCAATGAGGAGCTGTAAGGAAAATACGTACACACTAGAGGGGATTTTCCTTTTTCAGACTTTTCCATACAAATTCCTTAGCCTTTGTCTTTTAATTCAACAAAATCACACAAGTGATAGCTTTCACACTAGGTGGTTTTACAGAAGGTTTAATATTGTGTAATATTTTAGACACAATTTTGCCAATTTGTATGTCCGTTTTTGGTCCACCAGCAAAAAATGGTTGCAAACAAAGTCAATCCATTGTGCATCTGTGACTTAACACAGTAGTGGCATTCCTGAATGAATCTATGTTTTTGAATCAGTCAGTTGAGTGAATGATGTAGTGGGTATCTCAGAGAGCCTCTTGTTTTGTTCCTGAATGAATTTGAGTCCAAATTTGGAAGAACATACTACTCTTTTAATTTTTATTTATTTATTTATTATTTATTTATTTTTTTTTTTACAGAAATAGTAAGAACAGTATGTCAGTGTTTTTGAATTATTTGTTTGCATGAATGATTCAATGGACCTATAATGCCCCTGTCTCTGGTGTCTCCAGAATGTGTCTGTGAAGTTTCAGCTCAAAATACTCCACAGATCATTTATTATAGCTTGTCAAATTTGCCCCTATTTGGGTGTGATCAAAAAACACGCCATTTTTGTGTCTGTTTCTTTAAATGCAAATGAGCTGCTGCTCCTAGCTGCTTTCCAGAAGAGGGCGGAGCTTTAACAGCTCACGCTTTGGTTGCTCAACAACAAAGCTGGAGAATCTCACACGCAGCCAAAATGACGACTGTCAGTAAAGGAAGGTGTTCAGTCTTACATTGTTCAAACCAGATTCGGACACTGATGGAGAGACTCAGGAACAAGTTACAACTTTTAGAATGCATCTGGACGTTTCTGAATGGTTAGTGGATAAATTTATGTAGTTGCTGTGGAATTGATTCAACTCATCGACTAGCATGTGCTGTCATGTTAATCTTTTGTGCAAATCCAGTGTTGAATTGACCCTTGTTTGTGAAGCAGTCCGGCGTAAAATGATGGCATTGTAACAATACTCTTCTACAACAACTCTTCCTCTTCTTTAAAGCAGCCCATCATGGACTCACCCCCTTTGTCGCTTGTTCCCGGAGGCAGGGTTTATGTATATTTTAGGGTTAGTATTGCCACTGACCCGGGAAGAAGCTCGTTGTAGTCCCTACCAGCCGCTTGTTGTAGTTCTTAAACAGAGAATTCTTTAAAAGAAAATATCTCCCTTTGCATTGAACTTTGAGTGTCGTAACTTTGCAGACATTGTTTATGCTTTAACAGCAACATTACACTAAACATTAACATTAACAACTAAGTTAAAAAAGTGAAATCATAATCAAACACCCCTTTAAAGAATCATTTGTTTTGTTCCTGAATGAGTCAGTGGAGTTAATGACTCAATTATTTACTCACAAAGACAGTCACTTGTCGCCACCTACTGGTGTAGCAATATAACCTGCAAAAAGTGTCAGTGAAAAATCCCCACTATTAATGCACAGACTTACAGTCTGTCTGGAACCTGTAAAACAGACAAGCTGATTAATACAATCAATGAAGGTCTTTTAAGGATCCTTAAAATTTGTCACGCACAGAAACCTTGCACACTCAGTCCGATGCGTATTAATTAATCCGTTGCGAAAAAATTTGCAAAACAATACAAAATGGATTCTTCAAGCAGTAAGGATGATTCTCTCTCTTCTTAAAAAGATAAAAGAAAGACGGAATATTGGTTCCATCCAATCCTGAGATTCCGTTGAGAGGAAGGAGAGTTCCACCTACTTATTAAGGAGCTGTGGGATTATAATCCTAATCACTGTAGGTGTAGGAAATACTAGTGTTACACATAGTCATAAAACTTTTATATTCCGTCTCTTTGTATTCCGCACTTACAGTGATTTGTGCTGCAAGACGAAGTGGATCAACTTGTCAGATGCCATTCTGGATTTTGCCGTTCGCTTGTACGGTGGCTCTGAATTGTCAAAACACCTCTCAAAATGCTTGCTACGGATGTGAAAAACACGGTCCGAATTTTGGATGGATGAAAGTTTCAGAGGCAGTATGTAAACGTGATTGACACATCGTGAGGTCATATTTATTTTTTAATGTGCGAAAATTTCAGACGAGAATTTCGGACTCAGTGTGAAAGGATCTTTAGTGCTGTTGCTGGACTGTACTAGTACTCTTGTAATGGCATTCAGTCAATCAAATGTGAGGATCGGAACTAACTGTTTTATTATTGTTAATGTTTTCTAGTGAAGTCGTTAAATCTGATCAGGTTGGGACATTTGCATTTCTGTGAAATCTGAACTGATTTCATTGTGTATATATATATATATATATATATATACACACACACACACACACACACACACAAGTTTACCATATTTAATCAGAAATTTGGGGTGTCCCTATGTTGTGTCTTACTTTCTTGGCAGAATGAGGTCATCCCGTGTTCTCCAATCCCACAAGGAATTTTCTGACTAGTAAAAGGAAAGCTCAAAGTTCTCAGAGGTTTCCTGATATCTTAAAAGAGGGTTTTTTTTTTGTTTGTTTGTTTTGTTTTTGACTTTTTGAGTCCCTAACACCTTTTTTCAGTGTCCTCCTGGGATTTAGCAAAGTTAAGTTACAAGTTTACAAAGTTACAAGTATACCTCAAAGTGATATCATCAGAGGCCGCCTTTAAGTTAAGCAGCTATTTTAGGATTTGTTTTGCCTTTTGGAAAGGTTTAGAAAGACCAAAGTTCAACCCTCAGAGCTAACCTCAGTCTGTTCCTACAGAAATGTATTGATGGTTTTTCTACTGTGGCCCAATGACCAGCCAAGTACTCTATAATAGTTGATCAGAGGATCTAGATTTAGTTACAGTATCAGCAATCTTTTTTTCTAACTTTAGACACATCATAGAAACACAGAACAATTCAGGATGTAATTTAAACCTGAATATTTCATTGTACATTTCTATTAATTGGAATGACTTGCAAAATGTACTGAAACTACAGTTTTTGCCTCCTTTGAGTACTTTTAAATGTATTTTGTATTCTGCTTTGAAAGAGTCTTGTAAGTGCTACTCTCTACCTTTGGCCTAATTGATTTGTTGGATTATTGTTTTGTTTTTGTTATTTGTATGGAACTATGCGTGCTGCCGTTTTGACTAGGTCTCCCTGGAAGAAGAGATTATGATATCTCAATGGGATCTTCCTGGTTAAATAAAGGATAAATAAATTAAAATTTATATGCCTGCCTTCCTAGTTTCTAATGGTTACAGTTGAGTTTCTTGTCAAAACTGCTCAACTAGAAGAGATTTCAGTATTAATGGAGTAGTTCATCTAAAAAATTATCTTATCATTATTTACTCTCCCTCATGAGTTCAAACTTGTGTGAATTTCTTTCTTTCCTGGAACACAAAAGGTGTTTTTTTTTGTTTTTCATTTTTTTTTTTTTTTTTTTTTTTTTAGAATATATCCTGGCCATACTTTTTATATTATGAAAGTGAACGAGGACCGGGGCTGTCAAGGTCTAAAATGACAAAAACACATGATAAAAGTAGTCCAATATCTTTATGATGAGCAGACTGGAACTTAACTTGTTATTCATTGAAACTTTTGACATCTGTCCTAACTCTCTTTGGAATGTTCTTGAGAGAAGTAGCAACATCTGATTTGTGAACAAATCAGTATTCCGGGTCAGTTCTTTTCAGTGAATTGGTCGTTCTAGTTCACAAAACCAATTTTAATGATTCTTTATGAACTGATCTAGTTCTTGATTTCAACTCACTCTTAATGATCTAGTCTCAGTTATTAAATTACTTAAAGGGAAAATAATCAGTGTTTCTCACACAAAGCAATCTAATGACTTTCACCCCACCCCACACTTTCAACACAAATTTAAAGAAAAAAAAAATGAAAAAGATAAAAATATACAATAATATGGATCACCTTGGATATCTTGTGGTCCTTTTAGATCATTGTGGAGCATGACAGATTCAGTCCTCTTTGACTTTTATTTTATGGAAATGATTGGCCTGCATATTCTTCAATATTTTACCATATATATTTTACAGAAGAAAGTCATACAGGTTTGAAATGACATGAGGGTGAGTAATGATTACAGACTTTTAAGAGGTGTAGAGCTAGCTTACTTGTGTTTCCATGATGGCTGGAAACCTGGTCCCTTGCTATACCATGACAGGTGTTCCCAGCTGAGAGAGCAGCCCCAAAAGCTGCCTCAACCCTCTCCACCTCAACAGCGCTCTGAGGTTAGACTTTTCCTGTCAATATCTTCAAATATAGCTCTAGTGAACTTAAACAAGTTTATCCATTTGCCTAATAGTGCTTGTCTTACTTCCCTAAATAATGACTTTATGTTAATAATCTTCATTCTTCTGGAAAACCATACACATTTTTCAAGCATGTCATCTTATTTAGAAGATCAATTCAGTAACGTAATTCAATATGAGTGTATAATGCACTTAAAATGTCCATAAATCTCTTTAAGCATATCCACCCATAACCTTAAAGAGGTCACTTTTCTTTTCTTTTCTTTGATTCTCCTGCCAATGATTCATCCTTGTCGCCACACCTTCGACTTCCCACGTAACGGTTTCATCCTGACTGCGTAATATAGCATCACTGGCCAAGACTCCCCAAAGTCACAACCTCCATCCAGATACCTGGGACTGCAGTCTGCTGTCGGATTCAAGAAGGGAAACTGCAAATGTGGGCAAGCAAGAGAGAACGATAGCATTTTCTGCCATGGAGACCAGAAGTTGTGGGAAGTGTGCATTTGTTAGAGAGATTCAGTGGATTCTGGAGTCGCTATTTTATGCAGGTTTGGGATTTTGAGAGGAAATTGCAGATCATGGCTGTTCGCCACAAACAAAGGTGATGCTTTGCACTTGCTTTTGCAGTTTTGATTTCTTGAAGAACAGTTTTTACTGCAATGTAGCCAATGTACATTTTCAAATGACAAACGTTGTAACACTTGAATGAAACAGTGTGCTCCCAAGGTGAGGATGAATATTTCGGATACCTGTCAGCCTATAGTGTTGGAGGCAACTTTTACAGACAAATGAATGCAATGAATTCACAATTTACAATGTGTCTTTTTTCAGGGGAATCATTTTAAATGGCTTAATGTCTTTACCGTGGTCATTAGAGCTGCTAACCACTTGCTATAAGAGAACTGTTATGCTAATGTGCTGTTCCTTTGAGAAATGTTTCTGGAACGAAGCCCCATCTTTTTTAAGCAGACAGCAGCGCCTCATTGGCAATTCATTAACAGTTTATTTTCATTCCAGTGAAGGGAGAAGAAAAACAAAGTGGAGTTAGGTTACAATTCAGATTAAGTATTTTATATAAAAAAAGCTTCAATGCAAATCTGATATTGAATTCTGGATTTATAGATTGATACGCACTATATGACACATTTCGGACATAATATGATGTTCTAAATACTGTCCATCACCCAGATAGCTCATGTACGTCACCAAAATGTCTTTTCAATGTGTTCATTTCCATCTGGAAAATAACATGTTGTAGTTGTTTAGTTCGTAATCTGCAATACTACAGTAAAACAATGTGTACCTGTTGGGTTTTAGAATGACATTTGGAAGATTTCTTGCAAAGTATATGTATATATCCATGGATGCCTGGATGTACTTACAAGTGCTGGGGGTCTAAGAAAAAGATATACAGTATAAAATGTGTTTTTTAAATCTTCATGACATTTGTAACTTTAAGACAAACATTCCACAATGTTATTTAATGTTTTATATTGGGGGTACCTGGGTTGGTTGAGGTTCTGTTGTAGTATTATTTATATACCAATATTTTATTTAATTTCAGCTTTATTCCAATTTATTCCAGTTAACAATAGCAACGCTGGTTGTTTTTCAGTTCTAACAAACTAACAAACAAACACTTCTCTTTTCTCTCTCTCTTTCTCTCTTTTCTTTCTCTCCATCTTATTTTCTGTCTGTCAGGACACTGCACCAGCAGTTTGAGAGTTATAAGGAGCAGGTGAGGAAGATTGGGGCAGAAACGAAACGACAGCAGGCTGTCCATAAAGACGATGCACCTACCTGTGGCATCTGCCGTAAGACCAAGTTTGCAGATGGATGTGGGCATCTGTGTTCCTACTGCCAGACCAAGTTCTGCGCCCGCTGCGGGGGAAGAGTGTCATTGCGTTCAAATAATGTAAGGACCCATTGCTTGTTTTTTCCCTCATCCTCCATGTTGTCTTTCTCACTGTAGAGTCACTTTCATTTACACGTCATTGACCATTTTAATATTTAAATTTTTTTATTATGCTTGCTTTAGCCTTTTACTGTTTGTAACTACATATCTGTTGTTTGGTTGATTCACTTATGAGGAATTTGCTGAATCTGTATAAATCATAGAACTTGGCGAGTCCAAATCCAGAATCCAAACAGTTAATCTCAGTTTCTCCTATCCAAACAAGTCTACAGATTTGGACTGTGAAGTCCAAACCACCCACAGCTCCTCTGAGCTTTATAAAGACTCTGTTCTTTGAGTGAAATCTTCATTGACTTTGCTAGGCAGCAGCAGGGTAATGTGTGGGACCATTTCCAGCAGCACAACATGCGAAGGTCTATTTTAAGAGCTCATCCTTGCCTGCTGTCTCTAAAGACACCCTCCCTCCTCTAGAGTGACTTACCTGAGAATGGACTCATCTCACTGGGCATGCTGAGGAACAATCTGCCTTAGTTCCGTCCTGCCCAGCTGGGTGAGGTCCCCTACTGTCACATATAGTCCATCTCAAAGTTTTCAAAAAGGAATAGTAAGAGTGGGGCTCTGAAAGCAGTTTTCTGTGGATACTGTTGATATAACAAAGTATATTATAGCAGCTCAACTTTATAATGCTGTGATGCACAGTGTATTGGCACCATTTTAATAATTGGCCAGTATTTTAAGCTGATATTGGATGTTTAATTGTTTCTGCTTATTTTAAGATTTAGATCATTATTGTCTAATTGTCGTCGTATATGCTATTGTCGTCGTGGACCACAATTATTTGTTATCGTTTGCAGTAGGTTCTGTCGCCAAAGATAACTCCCAAGAAACGCAAACATATGGGTCAATCAAATGACCCCAGAAGAGTTTTGACAAGAGGAGAAATAAAACGAGGATCAATATTGGTGTGGCTTTTCCTAACACTGTTTAACAAGTCTGATGAACAAGTCTATGGCAGTGTAATTAAATACAGTGTGTGTTATACATAAATAGTAAGTCTGCCTTTTTGCAAATGCTGTGGGTATGTTCAAATGTACTTTTAGTATTGTTTTGAACAATATAAAACTGTGCTGTGTTACCCCACAATTTAATTCGACAAATAAAGTGACATGTAATTGTATAGAGTAGTAATTTAGCATTAACCTTTTGAGCGGTACGGTCCCACATATGGGATTTAGATTGTTCAGTGACTTCACATAACTGCCAGATTCAAACTGTGCCTTCGCGCTTTGGCTGTGAGACAGACGCGCTTAGCGCTTGTCATATATCACAACTATGCAGTGTTTTCAGCCACATAATGTTTTTTTTAAGGTTTCAGACATTTAAATGGAAGGAGTAGTAGAAGCACCAGTAAAACAATATATTTAGAGTTTGTAAAATACACACTGATGTCAGACATCAGTGGAAGCAGCAATAACAATCCATTCAAATATAATTTGCTGACGTTTATTATATGACGTCTAGGGCTGTCAAAATTAACACGTTAATAATGCATTAATGCAAATTCATTTTAACGGCACTAATTTTATTTTATATTAATGCGTGATTAATGCAGCGCACATTTTCTGTTTGACCCGTGGCCTAGCCTGTAGTTGGAGAAATGGGGATGCAGCCATCTAATGTTGCATCTAAAAATGCGTGGAAAGCGCAGCCATGCCGCTTTCTCCTTCTTTCCAAAGTGCTTGCACTCCCATGGTGTCTGTCGTTGCTATGCAACCATGAACTGCGCTCTCCACAACGAGAAGGAAGTTTCAGCAAAGGATAACCCCAACTGATTTCTAGCCCTTGCTTTATCTCTACTACTAGATATATTTATGGAGATGAGAAATAAAAACTTGCCCTGTACAGCTATGATCAGCTGTTTGGCTGAGCTTTCGATGTTTTGTTACGGAAAAAATGTAAAGATTACAGATAAAAATGTGAGATTAAGTTGCGATTAATTACGAGTTAACTCATGACAATCATGCGATTAATCGCGATTAAATATTTGACGAATGACAGCCCTAGTTTATTCATATCAGACACATATAGTGGGCCTAAGTAACTATAAAGTTCACCAGCCACTTACTTGCATGTATTTCAGGAGAAACTGATGAATTCACGTGCTGTAAATCCGACTGACAGGACTCTGTAGTCCACTATTAAGATGGCGGCGCCCATCTCGCGTTATAGATCAAGATAAAGATCATTTATAAAGGTTTTTAAATGACAAAACACACTCACTTACACATATTTGAGAATCGGAATATCAGATAGTTGATGATATGGTAAGCAAGTTTGTGAATATTTTAAATAAAAAAGGAAAAACAAAATAATGGCAATCCATCTGTCATACAGTGTTATTGTGGCTGCGATGTGTCACGTGACAAGCATGGCATGTCGCCATAGAAATAATAAGGGCAAACGTTCTAAAATAATGGTCGCCTTAAAAAACTCACTCTGGGGGGTCAGCTAGAATATTTTAAACTCACGCGAAAAGTTAAACATTACGTTACTTGCGGATAATTCATTACAATTAAGTAAAATCATGTGATCAAACGTAAAAGTTATAAAACTTTATTTCATTACCTCATCCATGAGCATGAATTGTGAGTTATGTTGGATTGATTTCCATCGGCAGTGGAGGTGAAGATGACAACTCCCATCATTCCACACTCCTTTACAGTGTCATTAAGCTACGCCTTTTTCATTGTTTTGAATATGCGACCTCTAGCGGCGAAATTTACATACTGTACCTTTAAATGACAATAAATACTTAGGAATCAGCCAGAATTTCCATATTAATGTTTCCATAATTTATATTCCTTAACATACATTTTTATATTATAATTTTTTTTTTTTTTTTTTTTTTTTTTAAATAAAATGGTGTTTTACTGTCTATATGTGTAAAAAACAGAGGTGATGTATGCACAGGTTATTTTAGTGTTTTTATGTTTTTATTTATCCAGTAAAAGGTTTCTTCATCACTCGGACCCACCTTTGTGCTAATCAGAAATCTGTCATATCCTCTTCTGAAAATTATTTTATTCCTTCTAATAATTCTCACAGTAAAGATCAGTTTGTTTTAAATTCAGCACCCAGGATCAATCAATACCTTGAAAGGCCAAGGCTGCAACAGAGCACACTCTTCACGTGCTGTTCTTGTGTTTCCCTGTTGGGGGCATTACAGGTACAAAGTCATGTAACCTCAATCAGTCAAGGGACTTTCTGCAGACCTCCTAAATCAAACACAATTTGTATAAAAAACATGATGCACAGACACAGATTCAGTGAGGCCTCACAGTGTTGGACAAGCATCCCATGAGGTTGCTTGGACACCTCATCTGTGTTTTGTGACGTTCTCATTTTTGGAAAACATGTTTAGAGGTGTCAGTGTTCTGTTCTCACATTTCATCTCTAGCAGAGAGCCATACATGTCCATTGTTGGACATGTCTGCTGTTATGTATAGAAAAATACATCTGATCACACAGATAACATTTCAGTTCAATATGTTACGTGTATTAAAATTACAAGTATTAAAAAATGTTTGAATGCCATTGACACTCTCTATGTCTATTTTGACGCACAAGAGAAAACTGGGTTGCTTCACTAACACTTTCCCACCTCCTTTTCCCTCCACCCACTTTTCCCTCCCTCCATTTCTTTTTCACACACTCTCTCTTTCCATTTCTCACCATTTATTTTCAATTTGAATTCACACTTTTTCTCTTCCACCTCCAACCCCCCACTACCTCTGTTTGCTTGTCTTTCACTCTCTGCTTCCTGGACTGCATGACTCAAGGAGGACAAAGTGGTTAGAGTTTTTCTTTTCTTTTTGTTGCGTGCTATATTAATGTGATTTGAAGAAACTGTTACGTCTGAATGTGCACAATCACTGGATAGAATGGACTAATGCCATTTCTGTTGCTGATGTGATATAAGTAGTTGTGTATGTATGTGTGTGAGTGTGTAATTTGAATCTTTTTCCACATGCAAAACCTTCAGTGAAAAAGCGAGTTCATAGAAAAATTATACAAAAAAAAAAAAAAAAATATCCCATTAAATTTACGGTAAAAAAGAGCTGTGGTTCACTATAAGAAATACTGTGACAATGTTTCAGGTGTTATGGTATGACGTTTTGGTTCCTGTATATTTTACAACTTATAACCATATATCTTATTTATTGATATAATGTTAAAGGGTTAGTTCACCCAAAAATGAAAATTCTGTCATTAATTAATGACCCTCATGTCGTTCCAAACACGTAAGACCTTCGTTCATCTTCTGAACACAAATTAAGATATTTTTGATGAAATCCGAGAGGTATATGACTCGTCCATAGACAGCAATATAATCAACACTTTTAAAGTCCAGAAAGGTACTAAAGACATCGTTAAAACAGTCAACGTGACTGCAGTGGTTCAACCTTATTTTTATGAAGCGACGAGAATACTTTTTGTGCTCCTCAAAAACAAAACAAAAATAACAACTTTATTCAACAATATCTTCTCTTCTGTGTCATTCTCATACATTGTTTATGTCCAGCACTTCCAGGTTCTATGTCAGAACGGCGACTCGTTATTGTCCGGCTCCTGCGTCCGCATCACACGCATGCGTCGTGCTGCTCATGTGAACAGCGTCGGCCAATACTGAGCTGGCATTCAGATGTAAACACAGAAGCCTTTGCTGTGCTTACTGCGTCAACTGCATAAGGATAATGACAGAAGAGAAGAAATTGTTGAATAAAGTTATTTTTGTTTTGTTTTTGCACACAAAAAGTACTCTTGTCGCTTCATAAAATTAAGGTTGAACCACTGTAGTCATGTCAACTGTTTTAACGATGTCTTTAGTACCTTTCTGGATCTTGAAAGTGTTGATTATAGAGAGCTCTCAGAGAGCTCTCGGATTTCATTAAAAATATCCTAATTTGTGTTCTGAAGATGAACAAAGGTCTTGCGGGTGTGGAATGAAATTAGGGTGAGTAATTAATGACAGAATTTTCATTTTTGGCTGAACTAACCCTTTAATACATCACTACCAAAATCTGCTTTTACCTTAAAATGTACTGATAATAATACAGGTGGCATAACAGAAAGCCACGATGAATCATCGTAAGTGGCCTGTCCATAAAACTTGACCATTACTCATATAGATGTTTCACAGGGTCATACACACAAAGACAAAACACCATAAGGGTAACACAAATAACAATAAAACAACAAAATAATCATTAACTAAATTACAGAAATGGTAACACATTAGATAACAACCTAATGTACATTACTGATAACAAAAACAAGAAGAAACAAAACTATTTAAATAAAATATATGTCATGAATGTACATCTGGGAATGTCCTTTTACTGTTTTTCACTTTGAATTGTACAATAATAGTTTTCACTTGCAAAATCAGATTTTACTGACATTGTCACCTTATTGAACCTCTGTTGTTGATTTATGTTGTAAAATTCTACTGATTTTTTTTCTGCTATATTGAGCACAAACAAAATTTGACTAATATTGCGCCCATTATTTGTCTTCTGTTCATGCAAAGTGTCTCATAGGGAAAGACAGGGTAAGACATTCTGAGTATTGTAGATTCTGCATGGGCCACCAATTCTTTCCTCATGAGAGCCAGCTAATAGGAAACTAGCATGTGTTGGCTGAACCCCATCCCCCTCCCTTCCTTGTTGCTACCGCCAGGGATGCCGAAGTAGTTGCCACAGCAAGGGGGTTAGGGGAATAGGGTATTTGGATTTGTTGGAATATTGATGTCTCACAACTGGTTGCTCTTTAGTCAAATGGGTTTAACTTAAACACTGCATAAGCTGTGCTCTACATGATTCTCAGTAGAGACATGCTTCCAAACATGGAATGGACTCCCTTTCACTTAAAGTGCTACCAGTGATGAGCGAATGCTTATCTGTGCATGTTCACTGCACCTGCTTGTGCCCTGGGACTGCAATAGGCATGCCACGGGGTGAAAGTTCAAGGTCAAAATTCAAGGTTTTACCACGGCTGATATGGTAATGTCATATTCGCAATTCACTTTGTTAGTATTGATGAAAGCACTCAGAGAAAAAATACTTACCCTGCACTCCAGTGGGCACTTGCGACTTGTGTGTTTTTGTGCTATTATGTGTGTGTGATGTGTTTTCTGTCAGGTGTCTGTGTTTATTAATGTGTTTGTGCTTGTCGTCACTTTCTGAATGACTGGTAATGGTGTTGAATTTATTCTGCTGAAATAAAAATATCCTTCCTTTCTTGTTTTTTAGCATATATTACTGAACATCAAGTGCTTAATTCTAATTAATCAATCATGTTGTTAAAGAGCTCAACTCTAAACTGTATACTGTAGGTCTCTCCAACAGTGTTGACGCTTATCTCAAAGTACACCTTGGTTTTTCGTGTACATTTATTGTGTGCTTACAGCCCAATGTGTAGCATTTGAAAGTATTCTTCATTTGATAGTGTGCATGATCCCAGGCGACTGACACATTAGAAAGTTTTATCTTTGTCCAGTGTCTGCTCTACTTCGCTCCAGTAGTTAGGGCTGAACAATTAATCAAAGTAAAACTTAAATCACAATTAGTGTGATTATCAAATCAAAAGACTGTGATTTAATTGAATAAATATACAGTATGCTACACGTTTCAGAGAGAAGTGTGGCACAGTGTTCATTTACACGTGATCAGCTCATGATCAGGTGTTTTCAGTGTCTCAGAGAAACTCTGTTCACAGTAAATGCTGCTCCACACAAACTCATCTCTGCATATGCTCTGAGTTTGAGTCGCTTATAATGTGCATTTCATGAGTTTGTGTGCCCATATAATCTTAGCGTACATGGTAAACAGTTTTTGCTTACTGTTTGCTATGGAGGGGCCCGGGATGAAATTCTACTTAAAGGGATAGTTCACCCAAAAATGAAAATTTGATGTTTATCTGCTTACCCCCAGGGCATCCAAGATGTAGGTGACTTTGTTTCTTCAGTAGAACACAAATGATGATTTTTTACTCCAACCGTTGCAGTCTGTTAGTTGTGTAATGCATGTCAATGCTAACAAAATCTATGAGAGTAAAAAAATCATGCACGGACAAATCCAAATTAGACCCTGCTGCTCGTGACGACACATTGATGTCCTAAGACACGAAACGATCAGTTTGTGCGAGAAACCGAACAGTATTTACATAATTTTTTACCTCTAATACATCATGTCCAACTGCCTTGCGCGCACGGCATCCGGTGCGTGAGGTGTGTATGCGGTCTGGCGTAGTTTACGCAAGCGCCGGAAGTGATCTCTCGCGCGTATACGTCATTCATTGTTTACACAGAGCACAAACATTCTAGGTACGACGGCTAATCAAAATGGTACTAACTTGCACTTATCCGGATTGTACTAACCGACTTAAAACTAAAAGATTACATTCTTTTGCGCGAACTCATTTGGGAGTGGTGACTTTCCACGTATTCCCAACTTCTGAGCCTGCTCGCCTGAAGTTATGGCTGATTGCTCTTCGGCTGGATATCAACACACCCATTAACGTACTAAAGTTGTTGAGGGTCTGCAGCGATCATTTTTCCCCTGATGATTTTACATACCCAGGAGAAGATCACATATGACTTAAACCATCAGCTGTGCCTATGGTTTTTCCACATCCAACTGAGGTATGTGAACAAGATCTTTGTATGTGTTCTTTTTATTTGTAAAGCTGCCCTTACGAAAAGTAACAAAATAAAATGTTTTTGCTGTAATAAAACCATGTTTTTTAGTGGTTTACTTCCATTTGTATAACAACTGTTGTACTACAGGCACCATGTATAAACTATGCCAGAGCATGTACACACCTCACGCACCGGATGCTGTGTGCGTGCTCAAGGCAGTTGGACATAGTGGTGTATTAGAAGTAAAAAATGATATAAATACTCGCACAAACCGATCGTTTCGTGTCTTAGGACATCAATGTGTCGTCACGAGCCGCAGGGTTTAATTTGGATTTGTCTGTGCATGTTTTTTTTACTCTCATAGATTTTGTTAGCATTGACATGCATTATAAGACTGACAGACTGCAACGGTTGGAGTTAAAAATCATCATTTGTGTTCTACTGAAGAAACAAAGTCACCTACAAATTTTTATTTTTGCGTGAACTATCCCTTTAGTTCACCCAAAAATAAAAATTATCCCATGATTTACTCACCCTCAAGCCATCCTAGGTGTATATGACTATCTTCTTTCAGACAAACACAATGGGAGATATATTCAAAAATATCCTTGCTCTCCAAAGATTTATAATGGTAGTGATCGGGGGGCCTGTTTTGAAGCCAAAAGTACATGCATCCATCTATCCATCATAAATATAATCCATACAGCCCCAGGGGGTTAATAAAGGCCTTCTAATGTGAGGCGATGGGTTTTTGTAAGAAAAATATCCATATTTAAATCTTTATAATCTAAAATAACTAGCTTTCGCCATACGACCGTACGCATACTGCGCAAATGAACTGCGCCAAATGAGCAACCCATGACGCGATGTATGATGCAGGATGTAGGAGTATCGTAAGCTTAGACGCCTCTCACATTTCAAACAAATAGGGCTGTGCAGCAAACTGAAGCCCCTCTTCTCTTATATCGAAATCCTCCGACATTTTTCTTTAAAATTTCTCATTTTAGACTTCTAATTCGTGACTGGTGTTTTGTTTTGCTCTATTCGCAGCGTGTCTGCATTTGCCATTGCGCATGCGTCAGGTCAGAGCTCACTTTTCTGGCTCAAATCGGTTATTTACGTTAATAAAGTTTTAAATATGGATATATTTTAAAAAAACATCACTTCGTTTTATTAACTCCCTGGAGCCGTATGGACTATTTTTATGATGGATGGATGCATTTATTTTGGGCTTCAAAACATGCCACCCATTCAATACCATTAAAAATCTTTGGAGAGCCAGGATATTTTTAAATATTTCTACGATTGTGTTCATTTGAAAGAAGATATAAGTCTTATAAAGCTAGGATGGCTTGAGGGTGAGTAAATCATCCATTTTCATTTTTGGGTGAACTAACCCTTTAAGCTCCTGGACTACTACTAATGATTACATAGGCAAAATACAAAAAGGAGTAGAAGTGGAGGAGGAGGGATGCCAAAAGAACTGATGCCAGGAAGAAGCAAGAGGCTGCTTTTATATCCTGGTAATAATTAGAAGATTAGATGGGCGTACTCTGCCCGAACTTACATTTAAAAACTTCAATTCACGAGTTTGTGTGTTCATATAATCTTAGCGTACAAGTTTTAGCTTGCTGATGGAGGGGCCCGGGAGTATATTCTGTTGAAGCCCTGATTTGCCCTCCAAAATTGCGAAGTAAAATTAGGACAGCAAGCAATATTTACCAAATCGAACTGCTTATAGCTATTTAAGTGAATTTGGCTTGTGTAATTAGGCTCAACGGTCCAGAAGGCCCCTCAAAAAACACTTGGAGAGAAAGTTAAATTGGAAGGAATAAAGTTAGAGCAGCATGGCTGGGCACTGCAGCAATAGTATCGAGTTAAGCGGGGCACTGCAGCGGCAGTATTGAGCTCCTGCGGGAGCTGTATTTGGACTGGAGGTTTGCCGCTGAGGTTGAAAAGTTTCCCGCGGCTGCATCCACAACATGGAGCCTAGAAATTATTGAACGTGAGACTCACCAACAGGGGCAATTTCAGTGTTAGGGGGGTTTTCAGTATTAGATGGGTATTTTAGTATCAGCACCAATGAGGGAATGATTGAGAAAAAGAAAAAAAAACAAAAAACATTTAATGTATTGTTTGTTTACTAGGGTAGTCAAGAACAATACATACAGTGGGTTCTATACTACCTATCAAGTCAACCCCTGAATATTGATTTAATTTCAAATCATTTTAACTAACCATATTCATTAATATTCATTTAAAATATAGTCAAACCTTACATTACTGTAATTGTCTAGATTGGCAATATGTTTAATCCACCCTATATTATATATTGTTCTCTATTTAAAAAACAAAACAAAACAAAAAACAGCACATTAATCTATTAATTTGCCACTTCTGTAATTCAAAGTGACATCAAAAACCACAAATCCCTATACTCTAAGGCTAATAAATGTACAATCAGCTGACTGGTCATTATTTAGTAGAAAACTCCACATGATGTTTCTCTGTCTCTGTCATTCACTCTTTTTTTTTTATAAAGTATATGTTCATGGGTGTGAAGCACTCTATTTTCGCAGGAGGAAAACAGCTGTAGTGTGATGAAGGGTGAACGCAGCGAAAACTT
Source organism: Hypophthalmichthys nobilis (assembly GCA_037950665.1). NCBI lineage: Eukaryota > Metazoa > Chordata > Actinopteri > Cypriniformes > Xenocyprididae > Hypophthalmichthys > Hypophthalmichthys nobilis. Next base: position 22,208,096 of record CM075480.1, on the reverse strand, counting down.
TTTACAGTGGATAGGAAACTGTCTTGTATTGACTGAGGCGATTGTGAATTTGTGTACAGATTACGGATCTACTCACAAATTTAGAATTAGGGCCTAGGTAGAATTTTTTTTCACCTAAAAATGGCCTAGTGACGCACCTGCTCATCAATGTTGCAGAAGGGGCAGGAGTTTCTAACCCAGGAAGATTAGGCTCGACTACCCTGAGAGTGGGCCCCCACGCAGAACCTGATTTCACCAAGTGCAACATGTTCCTGAATCAATATCTTTGTTGATCCTGGAAGAACATTCCAATCAGATTTTAGGGACATGTTTAGAGTTTATGTCAAGTTAGTCTCCTAACCTGAGGGCATGAACTATGAGAGGATGCAAGGGCCTGTTCCTTCCAGGTACGAAGATACTTGCACCTCCAGTTGCAAAGCGCTCGGACAGAAGTGGAGCGGGAGAGACCCTACTGCTTCCAAATGGTAGGCTCTCACTGCAATCGAACAGGAGATTCGAAAAGGAGACCCCACTGTATATATAAAGCAATGCTCACACTGCGTTCGAACATGAGGACCCACACTAAGATTCGAACAGGAAAGCCCACTGTACGGGAACGGGAGGCCTGCATGGCATCTGGACGGGAGATTCGAATGGGAGAGCCCATGATTTGATTGTAAAAGCTCACACTGCATTCAAACAAGAGAGCCCACATTGCACCTGGATGAGTGTAAGACGGGGCTGGGAAACGGGGGGAGGGGCCAAAAGTCACATACTAAGTTGGACAGTAGACAGCAGCCGCTGAACAACTGCCTGCGACTGTGATAGACTGCCGGCTGGGATGAGTGGTGGAAGAGGAAGCGGTGGTAGCGGTTGTAGGCTGAGGTTGTGGAGGGGTGGAGGCAAGCCACCTAGTCCGTGTGGCGGTTCGTTTCAGTGTGGGGTGGAATCCAATCTGTTTGAGGAAGGTAGAGTTTACGTTTATGGAAATACAAAATGTGCTCTGATTGGTTAGCTGACCCAGTGTGCTGTGATTGGTGAACTGCTTAGAGCGTGTTCCTGAAATGTCACGCCCCTTACCATAACTGTGAGTTTCATCTGCTCAGGTGTAAATGTTAACGACAAAGTAGGAACTGCTCTGTCTTTCAAGAGAAGCTTTTGTGCATAGCCAGTATTGTACTTTCTTAGCTGTCTGTAAAATGTGTGAAACACAGATAAACATTGGGGTTATAATGTTCAGGAACCGTGTTAAAAATAAATTAGATCTAAAATTTAGTCTAGTTTAAAAATAAGTCTCTTCGACATGGCTACTAAAGCAGGTCTTCTTCCTCGTGTTTTCTAGCGCAGCTCAACCAGGCTTCGCCTTTTTTTTTTTTTTTGTGGGCGGGGATTATTTAAATGAGTGACGTTCACAAGATCCAGGAAAAGTGAGGTGTAGTCCCCACAAGCCATTTGTTGAAGTTGTCCAGTTCTATAAACACGTACAGCAAACCTGGAGCTTTTACAATTACAATTGTAATTTTTTTATCAGAAAAATCATAACTAATCTTTCCCCTGAAACTGTCTTTGTACTTGTTTAAACTAGATTTGAGGGTATCTCTTAACCCTCTCTCACAATAGTGTCTATTGTTGTTATTACTATTTATATTACTAATTATATTACTAGCTCAAGATGTGATTAATCACAGAGCAGAGTGGACTTAGCCCTTACCTGTATTACATACAGTATGTCAAAATTGCTCAGCAGCGGAAATGTTTTGAAAAGCTAATGCAAAGATGATTCAAGAGCAACATGCTTGTGGCTTGCTAACAAGATAAAGAAGCAGTCTCATCCTAGCAGCCTTTTAGTGCAAAAACTGCTTAGCTTAGCCATTAGCCATGTTGTTAGGAAAAGGAATGAGTTTTATTTACCAGTGTAACAATCCCTTCTGACCAGCAGCTGGCTAGGGATTCTATTTGTCCCTGTTCTGTTTACACGGACTGCACAAATGCTGATGTACGCACATGCTATTCATCCTTTCAGTCCTTCTTCGGGCTGCCAGTGGTTGAGCTGGCCAAGCAAATATGAAAGTCCTTAAGGAGTCTGTATGAGGTGTCTGGATTGATGTGTGACAGCTATAAGTGCATGGATGGTATTTCTTCTGGAACAGAATGGGGCATTATGAATATTGGGAATTATGTTACAGTATTTTTCAAAAGATCAGGAAACAAATTGGTTTTTCTTTATATGACCCCTTTGAACTAGTACTGAAATTAGGCAGCCTGACACAGGTGTCTGTATGCATTAATATTAAAATTCCCTTGAGTGCTTTGCTGGATCCAAGCTGTGTGTGTTTGTGTGATGTATGGGCAAGTTTTCTCTTTGGAGTGTGCAATGGAGACTGCGTCAGCAAATCTGTCAGTTTTTGAGTGGAAGGCAGTTATTTTTCATAACCCATTTCTTCTGAACTAGCACAGTTGAGCCCCAGTCCTTTCCTTCAAACCACTGCAGATGCAATAGACTGCCTTATTCCTCTCTGTCCCACCTGTATTCATTTCTCTTCAGTATCATACCTATGTCACTGCTTTTGTCCTTTAAAGCTAGTCATATCACTGTATTCAGTTATTTAGGGCTGAGTGATCTTTTTATCATTTATCGATAAATATAGACTATATTAATTATTTAAAAAAAAAAAAGCCACATAAGAACTTCATTGAATGTTTATAGTGATAATGCAAATGAGTCATTGAATCAAGTTTTGAATTCACTGACAAAAAGTTTGAACTAATTTACAGAAATTATAAAATCTTGACAACTTAATAATGTTATTAAAATATCTTAACATGCTCATACTCGAAAGTTTTATTAGCCATATTTGTATTTATGTTTTACTAATATTGTTTAATATATGATAAATGTCACATAAGAACTTTGGAGAATAGTTGTGATAATAAAGATAATAAAGTGATAATAAAAAAAAAAAGTTTCTTTTTTTTTTAATGCACTGACAAACCATTTGAATGGATTCACAGAAATTAGTCAAATCTAGCAATATTTGTAAAAAAAAAAAAGAAAAGAAACGCTATTAAAATGAACATGCTCATACTTTCAAGTTTCATTAGCCATATATTTATATGAATTCTTTTAATAGATAAAAAGTGACACATAAGGACTTCAGTCTTCAAGATTTTTGAGTAATAATGCAAACTAATCATTGTTTTTTTTTTTTTTTTTCATTTATTTTATGACACAAACCATTTGAACTGATTCAGAGAAAACTGATTCACAGAAATGAATCAAACTTAAAGTTTTTGCTACTGAAGTTTAAATAAGAGACACTATTAAAATGTCTTAAAATGCTCATACTCACAAGTTTTAATAGCCATTCTTGTGTATATATATATATATATATATATATATATATATATACACTACCAGTCAAAAGTTTGGAAATGGTAAGATTTTTAATGTTTTTAAAATAAATTTTGTATGCTCACCAAAGCTGCATTTGTTTAATTAAAAATACAGTAAAAACAGTAATATCGTGAAATATTATTACAATTTAAAATTACTGTTTTCTGTTTGAATATATTTTATAAAGTAATTTATTCCTGTGATCAAAGCTGAATTTTCAGCATCATTACTCCAGTCTTCAGTGTCATGTGATCCTTCAGAAATCATTCTAATATGATGATCTGCTGCTCAAGAAACATTTATGATTATTATCAATGTTGAAAACAGTTGTGTACTTTTTTTTTCAGGATTCCTTGATGAATAGAAAGTTCAAAAGAACAGCATTTATCTGAAATACAAAGCTTTTGTAACATTATACACTATCGTTCAAAAATTTGGGGTCAGTAAGAATTTTTATTTTTATTTTTTTGAAAAGAAATTAAAGAAATGAATACTTTTATTCGGCAAGGATGCATTAAATTGATCAAAAGTAAAAGTAAAGACATTTATAATGTTACAAAAGATTATATTTCAAATAAATGTTGTTCTTTTGAACTTTCTATTCATCAAAGAATCCTGAAAAAAAAAATATTGTACACAAATATTTTGTATAATTGTACACAATAAATGTTTCTTGAGCAGCAGATCAGATTAGAATGATTTCTGAAGGATCATGTGACACTGAAGACTGGAGTAATGATGCTGAAAATTCAGCTTTGATCACAGGAATAAATTACTTTATAAAATATATTCAAACAGAAAACAGTTATTTTAAATTGTAATAATATTTCACAATATTACTGTTTCTACTGTATTTTTAATTAAATAAATGCAGCCTTGGTGAGCAGACGAAACTTCTTTTAAAAACATTAAAAATCTTACCGTTTCCAAACTTTGGACTGGTAGTGTGTTTATATATTAGTTTTTATATCTAAAAAAACAGGAAATTTTCATTCAGTGAACATTTTTGAGGTATGCTGCAAACTAACCTTTGAATTCACTGACATGAACCATTTGAACTGATTCACAGACATGAATCAAACTGAACAACTATAATATTTTTTTGTTACTGAAGTTTAAATATGAAACACTATTAAAATATCTTAACATGCTCATATTTTCAATTACCTAGTTGCGTGAAATTAGACTTTAGGAAATTAAAAGTGCAAGTATTTGTGATATTCACAATTCTCTACTGGAGATTCACACTGTCCTCTGTACGTCTCCTCTCACTGATTTGGTTACCATGGAGAACAGTATTCACCAAAGCAGGGGGTGGCTGGCACACTTTCACATAGAGAACAGAAGAGAATGTACAGTACTTAAACCCATCTAAATCTACACATACACAATGCTCCTCATCCCTTTCTTTCTCTCTTTCCCTATGTGCTGATGCAGGTGTTGCAGGTCTGTAGTTAAATTAAATTATGCTTGCTTACTGTCTGATTTTTTTTTTTTTTTTTTTAATTGGGTCTTCTGATACTTAGTTTCTAGTGATCCCTGCACAAGAAAATCCTATTGCTATATGCTATTCAGGAATACAGTGAAACCACTGTTCTTGCCCTCTCTCAGATTTAATCTCTCTCTCTCTCTCTCTCTCTCTCTCTGTGTGTGTCTTATAACAATAGCCAGGTCTTAGTGGCCTACATTTTTAAATGTTTTTTTTTTTTTTTTTTCTCATCTTCTCCTCAGTTCTCTAGTTGGGAAATGGGCTCTAGAATCAAGCCTTTGCAAGATGAGAAGCTTTAATGGCTGTAACTGCCCTGGATATTGTTGTGAACTGACCTTTGGAGAAAAAAATAAAATAAAATGGAGAGAAAGTGAATCCTCCATTGTGCGTGAGGCTTGAATTCGATCTAATTCAAGGATTAAAGCCTTGGATTATTTACCCATCCTCGACTGCACAAAACTAGTTTTGAGCAATCCAGTCACCTACACATCTACTCTTATATGAAGTATATTAACATTTATTAGGTGTCTTTCAGGTGTTTATTTTCTCTGTTCCTACTCAAACTCTTCTGATCATGATCTGCCAAACAGTTCTCACCTATACAAGTGAATTACTTTCTGTATAGCAATAAGAACACGTCATATTTTTTCATTGAAACACTAGAGATCTTTGGTCCTTCTTTTCATGTTGATCAGTGGTAGTTTCCCCATTGCATTGAGGGGAGGAGCATGGCAGCATTGCCTCATCAATGGATTGAATAATGGTGAAGGGCTAGCAATAGTGCAGTGGGATTAGCAGGGATTGCTAATCCTTCCTGAGAGTGTTTCTCTGGCTGGCTGACAGCTGTGGCCCTCTGCACATCTGATTTACCTCAGATTATGCTGGAGTCGTGCCAACTGGATCCAATCAGGCCATGATGCTCTCTCTTCCCCTCTCTCTTACCCTCCCTCATATCCATCCTGTCCTAGAACAGCCTCTCTCCTCTTTAAGATCAGGTCAACACTGAAATGCGACGCATTTGTCGGCAAGGTATCTTGGACTGGCGATTCTTTGAAGAATTTGTATTGGATTTTCATGGAGTTGAAGGTTGACCCTGTGAGAGGGGATCTGTTTTCAGGGAGGATGCTGCCATGTGAGTACAGGTGTTTGTAGCATAGAATAGAATAAGTCAAACTATTCTCATTCAAACTTTTATGAAATATCAAACCTCTGTTGTAACATCACAAAACTTATTTTTATTGCTTAAATGAAGCATTTGTGGCCGTGTCTGTTGTGAAACATCCTGTTTTTGTGCATCATATAAGCTCTTGCTTTCATAACCAGTTTGCGATTATCGAGCGCTAAAGATGACTACAACATTACAGGCTTTTTGGGGGGTATCTGCTTTTCTGTTCTCACGTCATTCATCCAACCGATAAAACATGCAGTGTCGGTTGCAGGGTGTCCATGTGATTTACACAGTTTTGTATTTCACAGACCTTTGGCTTCCTTTCTAAGCTTGTAGAATAACTGAGATCAGTAAAAAAATAAGGGTTCTTTTTCTCAACCAAATGGTTTTTTTTTTGGAGGATAAGAGCCACAGCAGCCTTCATGTACTCCAATAGGCTTGGATTTACTGTCATTCTGAGGGTGCTTTAAGAGCCTAATGCTAGATCAATAGATTGGACCTCTGTGCTTTTAAAGCCATGAACTTGTTGTCAATGCAAGAGCTGGTCATTTGATTTAGCATTCATGCTAATCATGTCAGATCAGGCCTGTCTAGCTGGCTGGCTAAAAAAAGTGTGAGAGAGACAGAGAGAGGGTGGGAGAAATATGGGTAGAGGAAGTGAAGAAATATGGTGTCGGCTGAGGTATTTTAGGCACCCTCAGCCATCCATCTCATGAATGAACCATTACAGGGCTCAATAATATAGGGCTTCATTGGGGAAAAGGCAAGAGATAGGAGGTAGCAGATTGACAAAATATGAGACTGATGATATAACAACTTGTAAGTCCAGATGAATAAAAAGGATGGCTGATTTCTTTTAATTCCTATTCAGAAGATACTTCACCTCCATTGTAACACACACACACACACACACACACACACAGCAAAACCAACTCATAGTAAAACAAACTTAGATAAAACTTAACAGAACCCTGAAAAAAGGCGCATCTATGCCTTAAAACAAACAGTCCAACAGTGGAGGGCGGGAGAAGGCTCTGGAGGTGGGCGAAGGGTAGGCAACCAGGACAGGCAGGGCCAGGGAGAAGGCGGGAGCAGCCAGGGTGGAACCCCCAGCAGAAGGGACATGATGCAGGCCCACTGCGGAAACAAGGAAGGGAGGAGCCATGGGGAGCCATGGGGGGTTGGCCGCTGGACCCAGGGAGGCGACTGACCGACGACACTGGTCCTAGAGGGCAGGGCGGAGCCAGAGCGACAGGCATCCGAGGTAAGGGAGACTGAGGCAAAGGCAGAGCGACTGAGGACCAAGACCGGAACCAGAGGGAAGATAGGGCCCAATGGAGTCGTAGGGGTGGAGGGATGAGCTGTGGGTAAAGGACCAGAAGTCCATGGTGCAAGCAGAGCAACAACTGACCAAGGTGGAGCCGAGAGAACAACAGTTAAAGGGTTAGTTCACCCAAAAATGAAAATTCTGTCATTTATTACTCACCCTCATGCTGTTCCACACCCGTAAGACCTTTGTTAATCTTTGGAATTTTTGTTGAAATCCGATGGCTCCATGAGGCCTGCATAGGGAGCAATGACATTTCCTCTCTCAAGATCCATAAAGGTACTAAAAACATATTTAAATCAGTTCATGTGAGTACAGTGGTTCAATATTAATATTATAAAGCGATAATATTTTTGGTGCGCCAAAAAAAACCAAAATAACGACTTATATAGTGATGGCTGATTTCAAAACACTGCTTCAGGAAGCTTCAGAGCATAATGAATCAGCGTATCGAATCAGCGGATCGGAGCGCCAAAGTCACGTGATTTCAGCAGTTGGCGGTTTGACACACGATCCGATCCGCTGATTTGACACACTGATTCATTATGCTCCGAAGCTTCCTGAAGCAGTGTTTTGAAATCGGCCATCACTAAATAAGTCGTTATTTTGTTTTTTTGGCGCACCAAAAATATTCTCGTCGCTTTATAATATTAATATTGAACCACTGTACTCACATGAACTGATTTAAATATGTTTTTAGTACATTAATGGATCTTGAGAGAGGAAATGTCATTGCTGGCTATGGAGGCCTCACTGAGTCATCGGATTTCAACAAAAATATCTTAATTTGTGTTCCGAAGATTAACGAAGGTCTTACGGGTGTGGAACGGCATGAGGGTGAGTAATAAATGACATTATTTTCATTTTTGGGTGAACTAACCCTTTAAAGGTGGAGCTGAGGGAGGAGCCGACTGCTCGACAGGCCTAGGAGGAGTGTCGGACGCAAAGGTCCTAGGTGGAGCTACTGGATCGATCATCATGGGCTGAGCTGGCGAACACTCTAACTGAGGCGAACAAATGATGAGAGGGAGCCGAAAGGGAAGAGGAAAGGTAGTGTAGGCAGGGCTGGAAGACTGGACAATACAGGTCGGGGTGAACAGACTGTCATGACAGGAAACATTCAGGACATCTTCTTGGATGACGTGGAACAGGCAGGAAACTCATGGACAGCTTTCTTGGCCAACACAGAACAGGCAGACATGAAACCGGTGGAGGAGGTGGGATAGGGAGGCAGGGCAGGAACACAAACTCAGGAAAATTTAAGCTGTGAGCAGGGACAGGCTCGATGCAGGGAACAGTAAGGGCAAGATGTACTCACTTTCAGAGTTAATCAGTAATTCGCCAGCCACGGATGAGGGATTGGGGCTCCATGGCATTCCCTCTAAAACTCCACCAGTATATCCACGGGCATGAGCGATGTAGCCAGCTCACACACCTGGTCACATGATCGGTTGGGCTCGGGCTCTGGGACAATCCAGAGCTCAGTCCTTGATGATGGCGCACTAATCGTGGCATGCTCGGCTCTGCGTCTGTGGTGGGCACAAGCATCATCATAGCTGGGCTGGTGGCTGGGGCTGGCATGCTGATCTCCTCCTTGCTCTTGCAGATCGTAAATGGGGAACCCTTGTAGAGAAGGACCCATTGTCTCCGGGCAGGCATGCCCTGCCCTGCCTGGCCTTCTTATTCAAGCCTGCCCAGAAAAACACACGCATGCGTGTGTGCCTCCAGGGACTGGTTCCCATGCAAGAGAATCTGCTAAATCCATAAGAGGTCCGTTCTTGTGTCACGTTTGGTTGCAGCAGGATGCAAAAATAAAAAAGCTGGATTTAAGCACAGCAGACTTTTATAATCAAAAACAAAACACTCTAGGACACCTTTCTCCAAAACATGAACGGAACAACCAACTAAGTAATTACGGGAACTGACAAAGAACTGAACAAAACAGAGCTTAAACAGACTAGACTAATCAAAGAAATCAACATCATGTGTAAGCTAATTAATCAGTAACCAAGGAGGGTTAATGGGATAGTTCACCCAAAAATGAAAGTTCTGTATAGATAGGTGAAAATATTTTTAATGAAACCTGATTTCTGTACCTCCATTGAAAGCTAACAAAACAAAAATTTATGCTTCAAAAAGTTCATAAAGACATTCGAAAAGAAATACATATGAATCGAGTGGTTTAATCCAAGTCTTCTGAATAGACACAATTGCTTTATATGATGAACAGATTTAGTCTACACTCAAAAAAATGCTGGGTTAAAAACAACCCAAGTTGAGTTGAAAATTGACTTGGGGTTGTTTTAATCTTTAATATCGCAGCTCATATTTACACCTGCTCAACATTGTCAGTTCCTATTCCTTCCTTGAATTTGCTAGATTGAATTTATGCTGGCTAAATATAGCTAACAAAAGTCCAGTGTTTGATGTGTTTTAGAGTGTGAATGTGTGTATGTACTGTATGTAAAAACTATTATGTGTTTATGTATATATGTATGTCTCTCTGTCTTATTTTAAATGTCTTCAAAAAACTGTAAAAGAAAAACATGATTTAATTCAAGAATTAGCTGTACTGTACATCTTGATAATTTTCAATGATCATCAGTCACTGCCTCCCTTAATAACACTTCTATTTGTCTATGCAGGTGATGTGGGTATGTAACCTGTGCAGGAAACAGCAGGAAATTCTAACTAAATCAGGAGAATGGTTTTCATCAGGGCCTGGGGCTAGGCCTCTTAGTGTGGGCGCTCCCCTCAGTGGCTCCGAGTTGGAGAAGGACAGGAAGTTGCGCTCCAGATCCCAGGCTCCGGGCACTAACAACACTCTGCCACCCAACACTGGTCCTGGTGACCTCACCAAGGGACCAGATATGATGCCCACCTTACGCTCCCGCAGTGAACCACCACGAGACAAGTAGGCCGAAAAACTTTACACACATTCCAATCCTAAGATATATATCTCAGGGACCTTACTGATCAAAATGAAGTATGCAGTGCAGCAGTGCATATTTACTGGTGGCACTCAACTGACAATAGATAATGAGAAATATGCTGTTGGGTATTGTGTCAACTAGGGATGGGTCACAATGGTCGATTTGTTGCCTCTTGGGAAAGATTTATTATTTATTTTTATTTAGTATTGCTGCATGGTAAAACCACAGTAAAATTACCATCCCTACAGCCATACCAGTGGCGCCAAGGTATGGCAGACTCTAATGTCATGCAATCTTACTCCCTCTGCTTGAAGGTCCCACTTTCAAGTACTTCACACAACCTTTTCTAGCACTTCAAAGCTCAAAAGTCTCAATATTATCCAACTGAAATGTTATTTTTAATGTGATGGGCAAAAACATTTTTTTTTGTTCATCCTTTAAAGATTGTCCGCATTTGTAAAACTAAAAATTTCGCAATGTAGGAACACTAAGACTTGATGAAAAACAAAAACTTTTGTTTTAAAATCTAAAAAGACATTAAATTATCACTATAGCCAGCAGAATAGTCATTTTTTGTATGGAAGTATGTAGGAAGTCTCATGAAAAACAAAAACTTTTCTTCAAATTGTGAATGAAATTAGATAGCGAGGAAAGGGCGCTTCCTTTATAATCACTGAAGCTGTCAGTTCAGTGCAAGCTCATTGTGTGCGAAAACAGCAATTAATTAATCAATTAATCTGTCAAAACTGCACAATGAATCTTTTATTTACATTGTGTCTCTGATTTGTTTGCTATAATGAGAGGATTTATGCACTTGCAGAACTTGCGCTCAATATAAATTCAGCTTTTTAAAAGATACTGAGTGGATTCTCACTACCGGTAACTAACACCTCTGATTGGTCATTACTTTCAGCGGAAATCCCTGTGATTGGCTACAATACTCAATGAGGCAAAATCACTTTGTAAATAGACAATTTGACAGTGCCCTTGAACTTGACACCAATATAACAACCAGGTCGCTTTAATTGACTTACTTTTCTGTTTTATTTAACAATACAAATTATATGTTGCATGTAGTAATGTAACTATTAATAACTGCAATATAACTGCAATAAAAATAAAAACTCGCATTGACCTAACCAGGCAGCCAAGGTATGCAGCCGCCATGCCCTGCCATACCCAATTGACGCTCCTGAGCCACACATATCTTTTTGGCTGTTGTGTCACACCTTGCTCCATATTTTGAGCATCTTGCGCTACTGCAGGGGTGTCCAAACCTACTCCTGGTGGGCCACTGTCCTGCAGAATTTTAGCTCTATCCTCAGGTAAACACACCTTGATCCAGCTAATCAAGGTCTTCAGACTGACTAGAAACTTCCAGGCAAGTGTGTTGGGGCAATTTGGAGCTAAACTCTGCAGGATGTTGGCCCTCCATGAGTTTGGACACCCCTGTGCTACTGTATGAGCATTGCAGTTTTGGAAACACTTTACAATAAGGTTCAGTTCAGTTTAAGTTTAGTTGTATATCGCTTTACACAATACATATTGTTTCAAAGCAGCTTTACAGAAAATGCTTGTTTCAGTGTTACAATTTAGGAAGTGTCATGTTATCAGCCAGAGATGAGTGTATCAAAGTAATGTCCATATTGCAGTAATATACAGCTATAATATAGTGCATGTTATGTTGTTAGTTAATGTATTAAACATGGAATAGTTAGAAGTCAGTTAAACTAACACAACAAATGTGTTAGACAGCCATTACAACTTGTGCTTGTAATATAAGGATACTATTACACTATTAGGAAAATATCTTTTAGATATTTTAGAAATATCTTTTAAAATAAGTTTTGCGTGTTGATCTAAAGTTGCTGTCATCAGAAATCTTTGCAAAGGCTGGATCCAAAATGGAGCTGGCTCAATCTTCAGTTTCTCTGGGATAGACATTCCGAGGTAGAAACAGGGAAGCAAAAGGATCAATTTATTAACCGTAGCTGCATTAAAATTCATGCATTAAAAATCATGAACTAGCTATGAAAAATATGTTTTTATTAACATTTAAATTTAGTTAAAAGGATAGTTCATCTAAAAGATGAAAATTCTCTCATAGTTTATTCACCCTCATGTCGTTACAAACCCATAAGACTTTTGTTCATCTCTGGAACACAAATGAAGATATAATTGACACGATCACTTTATATGAAGAACAGATTTATTAAGGCTTTTATTCACATTTAAACATTGATCAACACACATAGAACACATCAGATGTGGTAAACACATGCTCAGTTGTTCTTACTTGGCACATAATAACAAACTTTATTGGTTCTTGCAGAAGCATGTTAGCATGACACACAAGAACAAACCTCACTGATTCTTGTGAGTCAAGCAAGAACATTTGAGCTTCTCTTTACCATAATTTACACTAAAAAGCCTAAATTAAATCTGTTTATCAAGTAAAGAGATTGTGTCTTTCATAAGTCTTGGACCGAACCGCTTGATTCATATGGATTACTTATACAATTACTTATTTTTAAGATGACATGTCAAATTCTAAGTATTTCCAGGGTTATGTGAAAACAATAGTTATACAGGCTTCTTTAAGATAGATTAGTCCACTAGTCATTGGGTTCCCACTTCACAGAACTGAATTTACAAAATATGTGGTGTTACATATTCCTACTGTCAACATACAATTTGTTCTATTTTAAGCTGGACATTTCAACAAAATCTGTTCATCCTGACCTGTTTTCAACTGGCAGTATGTGGACTGCAGCTCCTACCTTATAATCTCTTTAAAAGATGACGTGTGTTTCCTGTCTTCCTATCAGATGCATATTCAGCTAAATCCTTTTTGCATTTGATTTCCCAAAACTGGTGTTGAGCTATGTATTATTCAAATAACTACTATTGTGGCAGTTGTATTGTAGCAGTTGTAAATGAAAATTGGACGTGGTACTTGGAAATTCCAAATACTATAATTTAAAGTCTTCTCTACTTCTGTCTAATCAATAATAGGAAGAGACCCGTGTCCCTGCACGAGCAGAATGGAAAGGTGATTGGACGTGGAGAGAGAAGGCGGGGACCAGCCAGGTTGTCATCACAGGCCTCTGAAGATCGAGCTCCAGGTGAGAAGCGAGACATCAGACGATTGGAGAAAGGCCACTCACAGGAATACCCGGAGGATGATCCCACCCATCCTGAGCGGCGAAGGAGGCAAGAGGAGGAAGAGCGAGAGCGACAAAGACGAGAAGAAGAATACCAGACCCGTTACCGCAGTGACCCGAACCTAGCCCGCTACCCTGTCAAACCACAGAAGGAGGAACAGGAAATGCGTATGCATGCCAAAGTGTCCAAAATGCGTCAGGAGCGCCATCACAGCGACTTAGCCATCAACGAAGTGGGATTGATCCAAGATGGGGGTGAGGCTGCTGGAAATCGAATTAGCAGGCAACGAGTAGCTAACAATGACGACCGCAAGACCCTTTTAGAGAACCATAGAGCGTATTCTATGGACAGGACCGTGGGGGGTGGTGTTGGGGTACAAGGATCCATCGCTAAACAGGGGCACTGTAGCCCTCACATGGGCCCTGCAGGGCCCCCAGACCTCAGGGACGGACAGGACTGGGGCCCAAAGGGGCATCTGGAACCTGGGTCCGCAGCTTTTCTGCACAGGGCTAAGCGAGAAAAGGCAGCAGAAATCATGCGTAAAGATTCATCTCTTAGCTCAGACCAATCTGAGTCATTACGGCCACCTCCACCAAGAGCTTATAGACCCAAACGAGGCCTCAACAAAAGGCAGATGTCCATCAGTAGCTCGGAAGAAGAGGGTGGCTCCACGCCTGAATACACCAGCTGTGAGGATGTGGAGATTGAAAGTGTTAGTGAAAAAGGTAAGTGCATGACATTTGATCATGTAGCTAAATTTATTGTCAAATTGTAGCCACAAATTAACAAAAAAGTATTTCACTACAAAAAAAAATAAATAAATAAATAAATCTTATTTACATACACAAATACAGTAAATCTGGCAATAAATTATAATTTATTTGAAATAAATTTTTCTGTATATATTTTAGCAATCATGGCAGCATGTATTTATGTGTGTGACGCTGTTTTTATTACATAGCACTGGCACTATTTTACATGAGGTTATTAAACTAGCAGGGTTTCTAAACTAACATAATGAATGTTGCTTTTTTTTCTGGCATGTAATATTGTCCTAAAAAAAATGCAGCAGTTAGGAGGACTAATTTAATCTTGGTGAATTTCTTTCTTACTTCTTTTAGTATGTACAGTACACACTATTGCTCAATAGTTTGGGGTCAATAAGATTGATAGCTTGGAAAGAAATTAATGTGTTTATTCACCAAGAATAAATTACATCCATTAAACTGATTAAAAGTGACTGTAAATACATTTATAATGTTACAAAATATTTATTTTTCAAATAAATGCTGTTCTTTAGAAATTTCTATTTTTAACAAATAATAATCAGCACAATTGTTTTCAATAATAGGATATGTTAGAATGCATAGTAGAATGAATAATGGCTGCTGAAAATTCTGATTTTTTAATTTATAAAAAAAAATATACAATATTAAAATTGAAAATAATTTTAAATTGTAATAATATTTCACAATATTATCTGTTTTTACTGTTTTTTTTTATTTTTATAAAATGTTTAAGTATAAGAGATTTCTTTCAAAAACATTAAAACAAATCTCACAAAGTGTAATGCTCTTTATTCAGCTCACTCACACACTCAGTAATCGATTCCATAGTTCCCAAACTCAAAATGCACAAATATGCAAATCAGGAATAATTCAGTAGTAAAAATGTTACCCCACACTTTATGGATGTAATCTTAAAAGTGTAAACTTATTGTAACTTGTTCAGCTTCAATGAATGCAAATAATTAACATCCAGTTTCAGTCAGCTCAGAATGTATATATAAATTAAATCTGACCTAAGTAGTATATCTAACACTTTTGCATAATTTTTCACATCAAGGCTATAGATAGCATCATACATCATTGTCCATGATAATGATCAGTCCTGAGCCTTTTGTAAAATAAAACCCTGCTGATTCATGCAGTGAAGCTGCATTTGTTTATTTGGAAAATTTTTAGGGCACCAGATTTGGGAATTAGGTCAGCAGCTCTCTCACATAAAACCGCTGAGTGACTGACTGGCCTGCGTCATTCCTGGGATGCAGCATGTTCCATTTGGGGACTTTTTCAAATTCATCCTTGGGTAACCCATTCCAGCATTGAGTGCAATTATGCTTTGGCTCTGCCCATTATTCTGACCTGTAAAGCCACATGGTTTTGAAAGTCCTTGGCATGATTGATCAAGCTGTAACTTGGTCAAATTACAATTTTGTAAAAATTGTGAAAATATTATTTGATTGTTTGCATTTAGGATACAAAAAAGCTATCTGTGAAATTAGCCAAAGGAGTTTGCCATTTCATTCAGGATCCACTGTCATTTTCATCACAGAATGCAATTAATCACAGTACATAATTTGAGATTTAATAGAAATTATATTGTGGTGGAAATGTTAATGTGTTTTAAGAGAGTTTATTTTAAGTTGAAGTTGAAAAGCACTCTGAAGCTACCTTGTGCAAACATAATGTCCCCTGTCGGAGCCATGGCCTGATATTAAACGTGCTCCGACATGGGTAATTTCCCAATCTCATCTTACCATCTTCTCCCTATCACCTCCTTTCAGCTTCTCCTATACTGTCTTAAAAAGGCAAAATACAGTAACCATGCCAAAACTGGAACTGAGAAAAACGTTTTTTGATTGAATTTATTGATTTGATGCCAATTTTCACACTCTGAATTAGAGCATAACTAAGCAGCTTTTGTTTCTGTCACAGGACAGAAACCCAATATGAGTCATAATGGGGCTACACAATTAACTGTGATCATGATTTATGCTTCTCTTGATTCATTTATTATTTATCCTAAAGTCTCTACAAGCTTCCATGACTGGGGTTGCCAGATGTCAAGAGTTTTCAACCATGCACACATGTTCCCTTTCAAGCTTTCAAGCTTCTCTCTATGCTGCTAAGCGCTATGGGAACACCTTTGTGTGTGCAAACACACCAAGAAACTTGGCATAACTTGGCAACCTCTGGCGGTGACGTCATTGGAATGTACGCTCGTCAGAGGCTATAATTAGATGTGTAACAGGTGCGCCTTGAGGTTTCTTTGTCTTCAGAGACTGTACTGTGTGTGTGTGCTCTCTGTCTGTCACTCTTTGTCAGGAGTTAGATTTCAACTGATAATGTGCAGAAATTTCTCTGTGTGTGTGTACGAGAGAAAAAGAAAATGAGCGTCATTCAAGGTAAGCGGTGTGTGCCTCCGTGTTCACGGACCATGCCTGAATAAGACACACACCTGTTTTACTTTGTGTCTGGGGAAAGAGCATGCTGCCCTTGTGTTGGAGCATGGCGATTGTGAGCAATGTGAATTGTTCACAGTTAAAGTGCTTCATGCTCACCTTACTTACTTGTGGGCCGGCACCCACAATGAGGTTGTGGGGCTTGCATGTCGATCCGGGTGAGGCGCGAGATACGGGTCCTATCGCTCCAAAGCACACCCCAGTGCCCCTTTGGCTCGGGTGGAGGACAGTAAATCTCTTGTTTCTCGCATGAATATCGAGTTCGCCACCTCCGAGCTTTCCTCCTGTGATGATAAAGTGCAAGAGGAACTAGGGTAACCGTACCTATTAAGCTCAAGTACCCATTAAGCACACTACCATCTTTGAGCTCAGATTATAAAAAGAAAAAAATAATGTATTATCCAACTTGATGTCTTAACCAATTGATGTGTTTGTTACTACATAACTCCTGTAATTTCAAGAAAATCAGACCATCGCACACTGAGATATGGGTATCAATGTGTTCTAACTGTTTGGCGGCCATTTTGAAAGCTGTCTGAAAACTTTAACCAGAAGAGCAGCCCCTTAAATGTGCATTTTTAAGGTGGTTAAGCCTTTGTTTTGGTGAAGTATAACCACTTACTACAAAATTAAGAGATTAATTTTTAGACTTTTGCATATTATAACCCGGAACCTGGATATGGGAAATAATAACAGTTAGATTCAAAAGATAGTCTTAGCAACATAGCGCAGATGCTACAGAACATTTTTAGCTTAGTAGCTGTATAAGATTGTTTGCTACACTAATATATTACTTTACAGACATTACTGGCTTGTACCTTTAAATCCATGATATTATAAATTTACAGTTTATTGATGGTCTGTGGTTTTACACTGCTGCAATATTTAAAGAAATAATATTTTTGTAAGGTGAGCTTAAAGGGTGCTCTACTATGAAAATAAAACATTTTTCAATTCTTTAAAAAAGTTGTTTAAAATAACAAGAAATTTTAATAAAACATGTTGTGAGTTTAATGGCAACAGGGGAGTGCTTAAAGGGTACAAAAATGTACCCATTAAGCACAGCCAGACTTTTTGCATTTAATGATGTACATCTTAATTGAAATGCTTTTGTCATTTAAAATAAAATTACATATTATTGTGTGAGAGATTAATATTTTATTTTAACATAACTTTTTGTACTGAAACCAATATCCTGTGCACTAAAAATTTCTCAATGTAGATTTTGGTGAGCTTAATAGGTTACAACTAGACTGGCCACATGAATAATACACCCCCAGACTCCTCAATGACGAAATATCTTGTTCATGGGGGAAAACCTTATACGTTGTGCGTCTTTGCGGCCTCGACATCGACATATTTGACTATCGTGGATGCGAAGGCACGTGGTTATACGATTAAGCCTCGGACTGAAGAGACACTCGCGGGTTATCTCTCGCCTGGGTCTGCATCATCAGTAAAGAAACCAGCTCTCCCTACCAAGCCATGAAGGACAACCTCCACACTGGTGGGGAAAGCTTTTCAAGCAGCAGGTCTGAATGCTGAATGATTTGAGTGTGGTTGGTACTATCGACGAAGGCTGGTACTATCATTCTCTGTGCTTCGTTGAGCCACAGATCTCTCTCCGTGCAACTAAACAGACGGTCCGTGCCATCTGCCGTTCAATGGGTGCGTTAGTCACCACAGAGACATCTGTGACTTAATCTAACGGGCATCAAAGACAGAGACAGAGTGTTTCTGCTTGATGCCCCTCTCTCACCTTCCGGGCTGTTTGGCGACTCGGTCAACACAGTAGTGAACAGATTCCCGAAGGTGAAGAGGCACGAGGAAGCTTTCATGCAGTTTCTTCCTCGCTGCACTCAAGGGGAGGGGCTATCAGCCACCCAGCCCCAACCCGGTCCTTCTCAGAGACAAGAGGCACAAAAGCAGAGTGTGGCAAGTCGCGCTCCCCCTCGCCAAGATTGGACACCGGCTTATCGCAATCAGCAGCCTTAAAAATGACCTGACATCAGGACTATCATCTCTAATAAGAATAAGTCCTGATGGCTTTGCACCCAGGTCACCCAAGTTGCCCCCCTCAGGACGGGGTGTGTAAAAATACATCAACCAGCTCCTTCCCAGCACCCTCACGAAACCACTGTAACATCCCCGTCACCTCTGATGGTTTCCAGCGAAATGTTGAATATTCTGTTGCTTCCTGTTATCACACAGGATACAGAACATTCAACACCCCCCCCAAAAGGAAGTATTGAAACTGGTACCCCTTTCAAAGACCTTGGCAGTGTGGAAGCTACTGCCGGGTATCTGTCCTTCTTTAGAGAATGCAGAATACAGTTTGCTCATTGCCCTCTGCGTTTCAACGGCATGGTCTCCACTACTGTGAAACCGGAGCAGGTGCATCTGCTGTCACAAGAGCTGCAATCTCTTCTGGGGAAAGGGGCCATACAGTCAGTACTTTCTGGTTCCCAAAAAAATGGGGGGTTGTGTCCGATTTTAGATCTTCATGGCTTGAACTGTTCCCTTAAAACGTTCAAGTTCAAGACGCTAACTATCAAGATGATTGTCACAAATCTAACATCATGATTGGTTCGTCACAATCAATCTCAAGGACACATAGTTTCATATAGAAATACTGCCACAACACAGGAAGTTCCTGAGGTTTGCTTTGGGGGGCGAAGCTTACCAATATCAGATTCTTCCAATCAGCCTAGCCTTATCACCCTGCACACACAAAATGCATGGATGCAGCTCTGGCTCTGCAGCAACTCCCGCACGTGACAAGACCATTGTAAACACCCTAAGCAACATCAGGCTAGGTCAGAACATTACTGTTCATCATTATCAAAGAATTTTAGATCTCATGGCAGCTGCATCCACGGTGATCCCTATGGGCCTTTTGCACATGAGACCATTTTAGTTGTGGCTCAAAGCCAGGGGATTTCATCCAAGGGCCAATCCCCAAAGGCAAATAAGGGTTACACGCCGCTGGCTACATACCCTCTCTATGTGTCTCGGACCCAGGTTCCTCACCTTGGGTCCCACTCTAGGTGCGTCTTGTCATCGTAAAATGCTAATGACAGACGCTTTGTACCATCTGAACAGGCTAGCACAGCAGATTCTGCTTTGGGCTCAGGACAAGTTCCCTGTCCCTCAGGGTGTTTTATATCCCTGGATATCTGAATGTGGGAGCAGATTTACTGTCCAGACAGACTGTGCCGAACGGGGAATGGAAACTCCACCCTGAGGTAGTGAAACAAATCTGGGAAATATTCTACAAAGCAGAGGTGGACCTCTTCGCCTCTCAAGAGACAGGGCAATGTCCCCTCTACACCCCTCTCTCTGATTCACCCAGCCCCCTGGGGTCTGGACCCATTGGTGCATATATGGCCCCCTTCACGTTTGGCCCCTGAAGGGTAACAACTGAGGGGCACTGGGCTTTCAGCTGACGTCATAGAGGCCATTCTCAGTGCTAGGGCTCCCTCCACAAGAAGGATCTATGCCACTGAATGGGGTGTCTTTGAAAGGTGGTGTACTGCACGCCATGCAGACCCAGTCCACTGCCAGGTTTTTTCAGTGCTGGAGTTTCTGCAGGAAAAACTATCAGCAGGCACATGCCCCACCACTCTCATGGTTTTTGTGGCCCGTTAGAGCCAAGATCCCCTCATCCCATAGTCCTCCAGAGACTGGTTGAGACTGCCGTTGAACTAGGGGTTGAACGACTTCAAATTTTTTAAAGATGACATTCATGTGATTAAAGTCGAATCGACATATGATGACGTCATTAATGAACATATAAAGGACCGTTTGCACAGAACGAGTTTTCCCATTCCAATGCGCTCCTTTTCCATTGTTTTTCTATGTAAATATGGGCTAGACGGACGTGTATATGACTGTTGCACTCACGTCTTGCGTCTTTTGCAGCGTCTTGTGGATGACACGGCATTCTAAAAGCATGGCGCTCAAGTTCAAATCAGTTCAACTTTTAAAAAACAGGTCTCAAGACCTTGCGTGTTTTCCCTATTCCACTGCCTGCGTTTCGCATTTTTGAAACTAAAACGACCTCGACCTGAGACTGAAACACGGGTTGCCTTGTGCACAGCAATGGCATATGACACAGAGCTGCCCAGAAGCATCATTGGGTCATTATATTTCTCACAGATTTCTGCTCGTTGTAAATCAGATACAGATAAAGTAGCACACTGAAGATTACATTTACGTATATGAATGCATTAGTGAGAGAGTGATTGTGTGTGTTCTACCTGGCACCGCCTCTCTACTGATAGTGAAGCTGTGTGTTTTAAGAAACTAAAACACACTGCTGCGCGCTGCTGTCTGTGTGTGTGTTATGTAGCCACGCAGTTTAGAATGGCAACTTACCTGTACAATAAGCTGTTTAAAACATGCATTCATCCAATGAATATTGAGCATCCAGATGGTATAATCAAACATATCTTGTGAAGTGCTCTCGGAGTATGCATTTCTTTGTCATTAACTGTTGGATACGGAGCGTAAAGATGGATTTCAAAGATCCTGTTGCACCCTCTATAGGCCATGACCATCAACTAGTCCACGTCATGCTTAAAGCGTCATGGCCGAGCATTAAAGTCGACTTGTCAATTAGTCGGTGCAACTCCTACGTTGAACCTCTAGATTCAGCGCCTGACAAGCTTCAAACCCTTAAGTTGGTTTTCCTCATACCTATAACTTCACTGAAAAGAATTGTGGATTTACAGGCTCTGCTGACCTCGCCATCCTGCTTAGACTTTGCCCTGGGAATGGTAAAAGCTATTTTGCATTCTCATCCTGACTACCTGCTAAAGGTTCCATTCTTGACCCTGCATCCTTTTACTTTTGAAGCATTCTGTCCTCCACTGTTCACTATGCAGCAGCAGGAGAAACTTCACCAACTGTGTCCAGTCCATGCTCTTCAGACCTATGTCCACCACACTAGCCAGTGGCGTAAGTCAGAGCAACTCTTCGTTTGCTATGGGGGTCAAAACAGGCGGGCGGCCACCACCAAGCAAACATTGTCACATTGAGTCAGGGATGCTAATGCTCTAGCCCAGGGGTCGGCAATTAGGTTTGGCATTAGGCCAAAAAAAATTTTCGCCACTAGATGGCGGCCAGAACATAGTCAAAGGATAATTTAAGAAATTAGGCTAATTGATGAAAAATGCAACTATAATTGCCTATGACAGACTGTTACAGTGTCTTTTGTAACTGGTAGTGAGCTGTTAAATCCTGTAGTAGGAAAGTCATTAACAAAAAGCCAGGGTTTTACAATGGATAAATTAATAAAGCATAGTAGTGACACAAAACCTGGCAAGTATCTTCATTTACCAACTTGCAACATAGACCGCCTTGCTAAAACATACATAAGTGGGAGATGTGAATATAACAAAAAAATAAAAATAAAAGAGGACTTGAATAAGCCCATTAATGGCAAGTTTGAGTCATGCTTATAACAAACTATGTTTTTTTTCCATATTGTGAATAATAAATGAGTATCTGCTTGTTACACAATGAAGCCTAACTTATTGTAATAATTATTCTGCGTAGCCTATTTTTACACTCAGAATTATTCCTTGGCATCCTCACGTACTAAACTCCAATTTTTAATTGTTTGCGTACTGGAGGTACGCTATTACGTCGTGTGCAGAGTTATGTTAAAGGAACACTCCACTTTTCCAACTCATTTTCCAACTCCCCTAGAGTTAAACAGTTGAGTTTTACCGTTTTTGAATCCATTCAGCCGATCTCCGGGTCTGGCGGTACCACTTTTAGCATAGCTTAGCATAGTTTATTGAATCTGATGAGACCAATAGCATCTTGCTCAAAAAAATGACCAAAGAGTTTCGATATTTTTCCTATTTAAAACTTGACTCTTCTGTAAGTTACATTGTGTACTAAGACCAACGGAAAATGAAAAGTTGTGATTTTCTAGGCTGATATGGCTAGGAACTATACTCTCATTCCAGCGTAATAATCAAGGAACTTTGCTGCCGTGCCATGGGTGCAGCAGGCGCAATGATATTACGCAGCGCCTCTCACAAATGTCTCCATGGTTGCAAGGCACGCTCCCTGTGCAAGCAGGGGGTCACAGCCGCTGCGTAATATCATTGCGTTGTTATGGCAGCAAAGTTCCTTGATTATTACACCAGAATGAGAGTATAGTTCCTAGCCATATCGGCCTACAAAATTGCAACTTTTCATTTTCCGTCGGTCTTAGTACACGATGTAACTATAGAAGAGTCAAGTTTTAAATAGGAAAAATATCGAAACTCTTTGGTCATTTTTTTGAGCGAGATGCTATTGGTCTCATCAGATTCAATGAACTATGCTAAGCTATGCTAAAAGTGGTACCGCCAGACCCGGAGATCTGCTGAATGGATTCGAAAACGGTAAAACTCAACTGTTTAACTCTAGGGGAGTTGGAAAATGAGCATATTTTCAAAAAAAGTGGAGTGTTCCTTTAACATTTAAGCTAGCTGGTGAGAGAAAATGGCGGTATCAAAGAGTCCAAAGAGGAAAGTTGACAGCGAAAATAGGACATACAAAGAAGAATGGAAAGACAACTATGCGTTCATCCTACCTGGTTTTGTGAATGCAAAGCCGGTGTGTCTTATCTGCAACGAAGTTGTCGCTGTTTGCAAAGAATATAATATTAGGGGCCGTTAACATGTCGCGTCTAAAAACGCGTGGAAAGCACGGCCGGGCCTCTTTCCTTTCCAAAGCGCTTGCGCTCCCGTGGAGTCTGTCGTTGCTATGCAACCATGAACTGCGCTCTCCAGACAGATCTATTTCACAACCAGCCGCTATCAAAATAATCTGGCTGCGGGTGCAGGCCAGACATTATTGCTGGCAGGCCAGTTTTGGGCCGCCTATTGCCGACCACTGCTCTAGCCTATGAGGCACGTGGGCAAGCTTCGCCTCTAAGCATTAGGGCTCATTCTATCAGGAGGGTTGCTTCCTCCCAAGCCTTTGGATTTAAAAAAATGTCTCAAATGAGAACAATCATGATTAATAATTGTGATTAGAATTTTTGAGCCAAATAATGATTGTTAGTGATTGTTTTACCATTTTCATGCAGTTCATGAGTTCTAACTCATAACAAGTTTTTATTAATATTGCCCTACAAAGTATCATTTAGTTACTGTTTTGCCTTTGTAAGGCAATATGAATATATCTTTTCTTTGGCATTAAGTTTGTAATAGATGCAGAGCTAATGTGACTTCATTCTTGATAACTAGGGCAAGCAAATACTAGATGGAAGCTTATAATGTCAGTGATTGCCAAAGGAACAGCCCATGTCTTATTCAGTATGTGTGGAGGGTGCTCTTGGGTGCTGCATGGTACGGTTGAATGACAGTTTTATGAATGCAATCAAGATGATCAAATGAAACTATAAAATTTTATACTAGACTGTATATTATCTTGTTTAGGGTTTGGCACTTTAAACATCTTCCAACTTTGTTGTTGAAGGCTAAAATTCTCTGTGATATGCCGCCCTTAAGTCAACTTTATTAATTTATAGCATTAGTGAATCTGTATGAGACTATCATTAAATACAGTTTATAAAGTGGGATAATTCCCAGTAACACTTTACAATAAGGTATCATTTGTTAACATTATTTAATGCATTAACTAACATGAACTAACAATGAGCAATACATTGGTTACAATATTTCTTAATCTTTGTTAATGTTAGTTAAAAAAATACAGTCATTCATTGTTTGTTCATATTAGTTCACAGTGCATTAACTAATATTAAGAAATACAAATTTTGATATTAATCATGTATTAGTAAATGCTGAAATTAACATTAACAAAGATTAATAAAAAAAAAAAAAAAATGATGTAGAAGTATTGTTCATTCTTAGTTCATGTTAACTAAAGAAGTTAACTAATGTTAACTAATGAAACCTTAATGCAAAATGTTACCAAATTCCCTCTTCCTGTATGGTAAATGTCAAATGCTGAGCCTCATTAAACCACCACATGTTTTGTTTAGGGCTGTCAAAATTACACATGTGATTAAATATTTAACACAGTTAATTTTTCTTAACGCTGACAAGGAACTTATTCCATATGACTTTAGCAAAATGATTGACAGGCAGAGAGAGATTAATAAAATACTTCTTTGTACATTGAATTTTATATACACATAAATTTGCTCCAAATTTTGTTTGACAGCCTTAGTATTACTGTGTATTATTTAGGGATGCACCAATACCAAGCTCATGTACTTGTACTCGTACTCGTAAAAATACCCCTGATAGACCGATACCTCACATGACGTAAAGGATTTTCCGTGCACAGAGACAGCGGCGGCAGCAGCAGAAACAATGTCAGCCTCAGATGTGTGGAAATATTTCAAAATTAATGATGACAACACACACATTGTGAACTGCATGCTTTCAATCACAATTCATTATCGATTAGTGAAGGCGGGATAGGCGGAATCGCGCTGAATGACACAGACCAGAAGCGCTCTCTCTCTCTCTCGCACGCGTTCTCTCTTTTGTGCGTGCGATCCCAGTTCTCCCAGACAGCGCGCGATCAGTTCTCCTCGCACCTGAATGGTCAAATGCACACATAGTTGTCAAAATGTCCATCGTGTGGAATATCTCACGTAAATACAGTCGGTTATGACTTAAGTGGACATAAACATTTGGGTGAAAACAGGATATGTGTCAGTATCCATGGATTCGGTCTTAAAGGGACCGTAGCCTAATTGTCATTAATGTTAATAAAAGATGTTTTATTAACAAAACAAAAGATGTTAAATAAATGTATACATGGTAAATAAACCTACTGTATCTGAAAAACAAGTTTATTTAATTTGTATTTCTATAGTTGTCACAGACACGCCAGGTTCCAACACCCTCCAATCACAGCGCACTCCATCTCCGGAATACTGATCACACACACCTGCACCTCATCAGCACGTCAATCAGCACCAGTACTTAAGACACTCACACTCACTCAGTCACTGTCCGGTCTCGTTCGCATCTAGACGTACCTACATGCTTACCTCAAGGACTCCTAGCGATCTACTTACCTGTCTCCAGTGTCTCCAAGTCTCCTCTTGTGTTCCCAGTCTGTGTGTGAGTGTCTTCAACCTCCAGCGCTTCCCATCTCCACCGTCATCCAGGATCCTTTCACCTATCAACACAAAGGACAGTATCACCTCATCTTCATTGCACTATTCACCCAGTAATCCACCATATACTCACCTGCATGCCTGTTTTGCTCTGCTGTGTCTAATAAACATCCATATCTGTGATCTCCTGTCTCCGACCCTTCTGTACTGTAACAGAAGACCGGACCAAGACTGTGAGACACCAGCATGAGCCACCCGGATCCCTTTCAGGAGCTCGTAGACGCATTGCGCCGAGCACTCACCGCAAATCCGTCATCACCACCACCAGCGATCACCTCCGTCAACACAACACCCACTCCTTCACCACCTGTGCACGCCAGTCCCATGGCCAAACCGGCGCCCTTCTCTGGTTCGGCGGAGGATTGCAGCGGATTTCTCCTGCAATGTTCGCTGGTCCTGGAGATGCAACCGCACTATTATCCCACCGACACTTCCAAGGTAGCGTTCATAATTTCACAGTTACAAGGCAAAGCACTGCAATGGGCCGATTCCATCTGGTCTCAGAATAATCCTGTCACTCAATCATACTCCGGTTTCGTAGCCCGCTTCAGGGAAGTCTTTGGGAAGCCAGCCTCTGACTCTTCTATCGGTGAGAAACTTTATAATTTAAAACAAGGCTCCATGTCGGTTAATGTTTATGCTTTGCAATTCAGAACGCTTGCTGCTTCAAGTGGTTGGAACGAACAGGCCCTGATAACCACCTATCGTCAGGGATTGGACCCTCGAGTGCAGTTGCATCTCGCTGCATACGAGGATTCCATCGGGCTTGAACGCTTTATCCAACTCTCCATACGCTTCGCCACTCGTATGCAGTCGTGTCTCGAAGAACACCAGGGCCAGCCACTATTCAACATCGCTCTCCGCCGACCAGAGTCCGTCAGCCCTCCAGAACCAGCCCACAAGCCCATGCTTTTGGAAAGCACCAGACTCTCGTCCTCTGAATGCCTCTATTGTGGTTCTCCTGGGCATGTAATCTCCACTCAAGCTCAAGACCTCAGCAACGCTGTCCACCTGCCAGATCCACTCAGTAACGGGAAAGCCCCTCTGTAGAAAACACATACGCCGAAGTATCGGTCCCATCCAACTGCAAGTGGGAGTCCTCCATGTGGAACAACTACATCTGCTGGTTCTGGAGGAATCCACCGCTGAATTAGTACTTGGGCGCCCCTGGTTGGAGCAGCACAACCCAGTCATCTCCTGGAAGACCGGCGAGATCCTGAAGTGGGGCGAAACCTGTTTCCCAAGCTGTTTTTCTGAGCTTCCTGTGCCATCGTCTCCTCGTCCTGAACATCTCTTTGTCTGTGCCACGACCATCGAGAGCCCAGTAGAAAACGCTTGGTTGATATACCAGAATGTTACACCCCCTTCAGTGATGTCTTCTGCCCACAGCGAGCTTCCAAGCTGCCTCCTCATCGGCCATGGGACTGCGCCATCGATCTGCTTCCGGGTGAGTCAGTGCCCAGGGGAAGGATCTGCCCCCTGTCGATCCCGGAGGACAAGGCCATGGAGGATTACATCAAGGAGGCCCTGGCGCAAGGTTACATCCGCCCGTCTACTTCCCCTGCTGCTTCGAGCTTCTTCTTCGTGGCAAAAAAGGACGGAGGCTTGCGGCCCTGCATAGACTACCGAGCACTCAACAACATCACAGTCAAATTCCGTTACCCCCTTCCTCTCGTCCCAGCTGCTCTGGAACATCTCCGTGGTGCCACTGTCTTCACCAAGTTGGACCTCCGCAGCGCGTACAACCTCATCCGGATACGTGAGGGGGACGAGTGGAAGACTGCCTTCGTGACACCTACTGGACACTACGAGTATCTCGTTATGGCATATGGCCTGGTCAACGCCCCCTCCGTATTCCAGGACTTCATTCACGAGGTGCTCCGGGAGTTCCTCCACAAGTTCGTCTTGGTTTACATCGATGACATCCTCATCTACTCCCGGAGCCTGGCCGAACATCGCCACCACGTTGCAGAGGTCCTGAAACGCCTGAAGGAGTTCCATCTCTTCCTGAAAGCCGAAAAATGCTCCTTCCATCAGCCCTCAGTGCAGTTCCTTGGCTATCACATCGACAGCAGTGGCATCCGGATGGACGAGAGGAAGGTGGATGCCATCAGGAACTGGCCCACTCCCACTACTATCAAAGAACTCCAACGCTTCCTCGGCTTCGCCAACTTCTACCGACGCTTCATCCAAGATTACTGCTCCATCTCCAGTCCACTCACCAACCTCCTCCGCAATAAGCCCAAGTCTCTGTCCTGGACGCCTGCAGCCACCAACGCATTCAACGCCCTTAAAGAAGCCTTCTCCACCGCTCCTCTCCTCGTCCACCCTGATCCCAACCTGCCCTTTGTGGTGGAAGTGGACGCCTCCACCACCGGAGTTGGAGCGGTGTTGTCCCAGCAGCAGGGGACCCCAAGTAGACTCCATCCATGTGCCTTCTTCTCCCGCAAGCTCAACCCGGCGGAGGTCAATTACGACATCGGCAACAGAGAACTCCTTGCTGTCAAGTTGGCCCTGGAAGAGTGGAGGCATTGGTTGGAGGGAGCCAAACATCCCTTCCTCGTGCTCACAGACCACAAGAACCTTGAGTATCTACGATCGGCCAAGAGGTTAAACCCTAGACAAGCACACTGGGCTTTGTTCTTTACACACTTTAACTTTACTATCTCCTACCGCCCAGGGGCCAAGAACGTCAAGGCTGATGCTCTGTCTCGTCTGCACGCCCCTGAGGAAAAGTCCGAAGAACCTGAACCCATCCTTCCGGAAAGCCTCGTCGTCAGCCCCATCTCCTGGTCTTAGGAAACCGTGCCCTCCTCCAATGCCTCCACCAACACTCCGCCGGGTTGCCCTCCAGGCTTGCTTTACACCACCAGAGCACGGCGCACTCCACTCATCCACACTGCCCACACGTCACTTGGCACTGGCCACCCGGGGGTCAATGAAACCCTCTCGTTGCTGAAGGAACGCTTCTGGTGGCCGAATATGGCATCCAACGTCAGAAGGTACGTGCAGGGATGTAAGGAATGCGCCATCTCGAAGAGCCCTCGCCACCTTCCATCCGGCAAGCTCCTTCCTCTGCCCGTTCCGAGTCGACCCTGGTCACACCTAGGAGTAGACTTCATTACTGACCTTCCTGCCTCCAACAACTGCACCTGCATCCTTGTAATTGTTGACAGATTCTCCAAGTCCTGCCGTTTAATTCCCCTAAGGGGACTGCCCACAGCCATGGAGACAGCTGAACTCTTGTTTAACCACGTGTTCAGATATTACGGATTCCCCGAAGACATCGTTTCTGACAGAGGACCCCAATTCATCTCCCGGGTATGGAAAGCATTCTTCTCACTCCTAGGTGTAACCGTCAGCCTCACGTCTGGATACCATCCTCAGTCGAACGGGCAGACAGAAAGGAAGATCCAGGAGATCGGTCGCTTCCTCCGTACCTTCTGTCATGGCCACCAGGACTCTTGGAACCAGTACCTGGGTTGGGCCGAGTATGCACAGAACTCCCTGCGCCAACCATCTTCCGGACTCACCCCCTTCCAGTGCGTGCTCGGTTACCAACCCCCACTGTTTCCCTGGTCAGGGGAACCATCGGACGTCCCATCTGTCGACTACTGGTTCCAAGAGAGCGAGAGGGTCTGGGACTCAGCACACCACCAACTCCAACGGGCCCTGCGCAGACGCAGGATGACAGCAGACCTTCGCCGCTCCAACGCCCCTGCCTACCAACCTGGACAGAAGGTCTGGCTGTCAACCAGGGACATCTGACTGTGTCTGCCCTGCTGAAAGGTTCATTGGCCCATTCACCATCACCAAGCAGATCAACCCTGTCACCTACCAGCTCCAACTACCCCCTTAGTACCACATTCACCCCACATTCCATGTGTCACTCCTTAAGCCGCACCTCCCTTCTGTTCCTTTCCCCACAGAGCCTGGTGTGGCAGCAGCTGAACCCCCCTTCCACTCATCCTGGACGACGGTGCAGCCTACGAGGTGCGTGAGATCTTGGACTCCCGGCGCCGTGGTGGTCTGCTGGAGTATCTCGTGGACTGGGAAGGCTACGGCCCCGAGGAGCACTCTTGGGTCCCCAGAGATGACATACTCGACCCCAACCTGCTTCAGACCTTCCACGGCATCCATCCCGACAGACCTGCCCCATGTGGAAGAGGACGGCCACCACGACGTCGGGGTCCTCGGCCCTCAGGAGCGGGCCATGGAGGGGGGGGTACTGTCACAGACACGCCAGGTTCCAACACCCTCCAATCACAGCACACTCCATCTCCGGAATACTGATCACACACACCTGCACCTCATCAGCACGTCAATCAGCACCAGTACTTAAGACACTCACACTCACTCAGTCACTGTCCGGTCTCGTTCGCATCTAGACGTACCTACATGCTTACCTCAAGGACTCCTAGCGATCTACTTACCTGTCTCCAGCGTCTCCAAGTCTCCTCTTGTGTTCCCAGTCTGTGTGTGAGTGTCTTCAACCTCCAGCGCTTCCCATCTCCACCGTCATCCAGGATCCTTTCACCTATCAACACAAAGGACAGTATCACCCCATCTTCATCGCACTATTCACCCAGTAATCCACCATATACTCATCTGAACGCCTGTTTTGCTCTGCTGTGTCTAATAAACATCCATATCTGTGATCTCCTGTCTCCGACCCTTCTGTACTGTAACAATAGTATTTGTTGTATTGTTTGTAATTTGTTTGTAAATTTCTTTTTATATAACAATTATATGTATTGATAATTATGCCCTTTGAAGGTTATTGGACACTGTGAAATTTGTTCTTTAAGTTTGTGACAAGCACATAAAAATTATTAATTTTTTCATTAGAGCAATAATAAAGAAGCTGTCCTACATTTATTAGTCTCACTGTGTTGTGCTGGGAAAACTGCAACATGACCAAAAAAAAAAAAAAAAAAAAAAAAATTATTACATGTATAGGTATCGGTATCGGTGAGTACTAGAAAAAAAGTATCGGTACTTGTATTCGGTCCTTAAAAAAAGGTATCAGTGCATCCCTAGTATTATTTGCTTTGTGTGAGGCCAGAAGAAGGATTGAAGATCAAATTTATTTGGATCTGAACTTTAAGCTAGCAAAGACACATGGTAACACTTTATTTTAATGGTCCCTTTTGAATATTCTGTTGACTATAAGTAACTTTGCAACTACGTGTTAACTAGCTCTCATTAGAGTTTTAGTAGGCTGTCTTTTTAATATCTGCTAATACTTTATTGTGATGTTCCCCCATTCTACTGACTATAAGTAACTTTGCAAGTACGTGTCAACTTATTCTAACCCTAACCCTACCTGTCTACTAATACTCTACTAACATTCTAAAGAGAGTTAGTAGACACGTAGGTGTAATGTTACTTGTAGTCAACAGAATGTGTTAAAGGGACCATCAAAATAAAGTGAAACCAGACCCATATATCTCAGAATTCAAGAGAATAATTTCTCACAAAGCAGGGTTATTAACTTTAAATGTACACTATGTAACTATTGGCACTCTAGCAGTTGCACTGCATGCATTTTGCTGAAGAACATTGTTTTGGTTGTACTTTGGCTCTGTATGACTGTGCAGATAAATATGGTTCTTTCTCATAACTAAAAAAAAGAGACCAAGATTATCCTACTGCTCATAAAACATTCATTTCTAGGCTTAAGAAATATAACCAGTTTAGATGGCAAGGATCTTAGACTGACTAGCTGAAGACATTACTGTAGCTTTACCCATTTATGGACATGGTACTTCCTTGAAAATAAATTCCAGCACAGCACTACAACAAACCATAATGAAATGACCCTTCACAATAGATAATGCTTTACAATGAATTCTGTTTGAGAACTTGGCAATTTATCTGTTCAATAAAATACCTTACTCTCCTGTTGAGTAATAAAAACGCCATCTTTTCATTGCTTTTACATTTCAAATCCCTCAGTTCTAGACATCTCTGAAAAGCCAAGCCAATGTTGATTCTCGTTTTATTACGAGCACTGTTGCATTCTCTTTTTGCCAGAAGACTCTCCTCTATTCAGTGTTCTTTTAAAATGGGTGATTCCCCATAGGTTCGAGATTTAGCGTGTTTCCTGTCAGCTTTTCTCACTCATTGTAACAACTAACCTATGCCACTCCCACAACACACACATCAAATTAGCCAGAGTAAATTTTCTCTATTTATGGATATGACGAAACGTACGCAATCATGAAGTATGTACGCAAATATGTACGCAATTTCCTGTGAAAACATCCTGTCAGGTCTAAAATATAAACACTTATAACAGGCTTACCATAGTGAATCAGGGTAAGACAAAAACACATTTTGGAAGAAGGATTGAGGATGTATTGACTCCTTATTTAAATCTGATCATTTTGAGCAAAAAAGTTACATGGTGTACCTTTAATTAAAACTAAAATCATAAAAATGCTTCTACAACTGCTACACATTGATTAATTACTGTTTATAATGTCCATTATAATGTCAATTTTTATTTTGCAGGTGACTGGGACTGTCATCCTCTGGATCCCACTGTGTGGCATGTAAGTATTTCAATTTGATGTCAATCATATATAGCAAACATGTATCAGTGGCAATGGGCGTAATAGCAGACACATAAGTTGTTTGATTACAACATGTTTCTGTAGCTGAACTCTTTGAAATATATGTCAGCACATGTATTTTCGGCATTAATGGGACTGAAAAAGCATTGTTTGTTTCCTCACAGCATCCAGTGAGCTGGCAGCCATCCAAAGAGGGAGATCATTTGATTGGCCGCATCACTTTAAGTAAGCGTTCTACCATGCCACGAGAAGCCGGTTCCCTACTGGGTCTGAAGGTGAGCTTGTCAATGACAGTTTACACCAGCTAATTTAGCAGGTGAAAGAAAGCAGGGCGGTTGTGACAGAGTATGACGTATATATATATATATATATATATATTTTTTTTTTTTTTTAATTGCTTTGGTGCAATTTTCACAAGCAATTGATACATTTTCAAAACTCTTAGCACTAATATCACAGTAGATCATAAAAAGTGCACTCTTTCAAACATTTCAGCATATTTTTAATTGTGCTAGTTCAATACACAAAATCACAAAGTATCCTTTTCACTACACAAAATAAGTGTTTCATATAAATGTTTAATTCACAGTTACTGCCTTTCATAAAGCTCTTACTATCGAACTTTTGATTTGCATCTCTTCTCATTCAGTTTAATACATTTGTCTATTATTTTATCCAACTGAACTTAATGGTTAATCAATTAATCATTTGGCATATCTATAGATTTCTATAGATATTGATTAAGACATAGTTTCTATAAAGCTTGTTTGCCATTTCCAATATAGATAACCAAATGTAATGAATTCTTTTTACATAAGTGATTTATCTTCATGATAACCACTACATTCAAAGTGTGTGCAAGCATGCACGTGTGTGTGAGTTTGGAAGTGTGTACAGGTTTATATTACATTGTGGGAACCAAATGGTACCCACAAGGATAGTAAAACCTGAAATCACCTACATTATGGGGACCAGCCAGCAGGAGTAGGGTTAGTGTAGGGGATAGAATATACAGTTTGTACAGTATAAAAACCATTACGCCTATGGAGAGTCCCTACAAGGATAGTGAACCAGACGTGTGTGTGTGTGTGTGTGAGAGAGAGAGAGAGAGACAGAGAGATTTGGAATTTGTTAGAGCAGGATAGAGTACAAGGGAGAGGGAACAGTCAAAGACTGTAAAATCAGATTGATCAAAGATGCATCAGAAGAAGGGAGACAGATGGCCTCAAATACAGTATTTTACATTACAGTATATATGCCATGTGATACTGTAAACAGATTACCATGGTAGAGACTGACACATTACTGTAACTCACCCTTATAAAGGTCAACTACGGTATATATTCAGTCATGTGGCACAGTAATAACATTTACTATACTGGCAGCAAACTCTGTTCTAGCACAAAACCTCATGGACATTTCATAACTTCATCACACCTTTTGATAACACATTGGATCTATACTGTAGTTGACCTTTACAGATGAAGCATAAGTTACATTATGGCATACTGTAATAAAAAATGCTGTATTTGATGCCACATGTCTCTCTTCTTCTGATGCATCTCTGATCAATCTGATGTTACACAGTCATTGACAGCTTCCTTTCCCTTGTACTCTATCCTGCTCTGTTCACAAATTGCAAATCTCTCTCTCTCTCTCTCTTTCACTCAGTCACACACACACACACACACACACACACACACACAGACAGAGAGGGACTTTGAACATAGTGGTTATAATCTACTAAGGAATTCATTACATTTGGTTATCCATATCGGAAT
Organism: Hypophthalmichthys nobilis; assembly: GCA_037950665.1. NCBI lineage: Eukaryota > Metazoa > Chordata > Actinopteri > Cypriniformes > Xenocyprididae > Hypophthalmichthys > Hypophthalmichthys nobilis. The sequence continues at coordinate 22,173,875 of CM075480.1, read as the reverse complement.
TTGCAAACAAGAAACTATGTCTATAGAAACAATATCTATAGAAATCCAAAGAGATGCACAATCCAGCACATATTCTTCCTCCTCTCCCATACCTCTTCTTCTCCCTAGTCCTGATCCAACTACTCCTCTCCTCCTTCAACTATTCCTCTCCCTCGCCCAGACATTATTTTTCTCTCTCTCTGCACCTCTGTGTTGTTCTGCATCCACACTGAACAAAACCAATTCAAAACCAATTCAGTCCTATTATGTCCATGTAATGAAAAGAACATCAACCGCTGACTATGCCTCCAGCTGAGATTGGAATCTGCTAGGTTTTGAAAGAATGACTAGCTGTGTTGCAAGTGTGATCAGTTTGGAGTTTTGTACTAAGAGTTTTGAAAATGCTCATCTTGTGAAAATAGTACCAAAATGAATAATAATAAAAAAAAAAAACTGTAAAATGGGAATAATGATAATGAAATAAACATCCAAAGCTATTCTGTCAGCTAGCAAATGAACCAATTCTAAATAACTGCTTTTCAAACAGCTTTTTATGGATCATTTTATAAAATTGAAGTGTAGGGTTATACAAAACTAGCTGAGTAAACATAGCCAGGAAGAGATACAATCACCTGTACAATCATATTCATAAGTATGTTTTTTTTTTTTTTTTTTTTTACTGTTCTTGTTCTGGTGTTTTTATATAGTCTGTACTCCTGATATTTTTATTTCCAAATTTTATGTTTACTTACATAATTCTAAACACATTTTTTCTTTGTTTTGTCATCCCTGGTAAATGATTGGATATTTCGTTATCCTATTTATGCATTTGGCAGACATTTTATCCAAAGTGATGCCAGTTTAACTCTGAACTCGTAAGCAGAGCGTAAACTGCACATAGTGCCATGCTTTACAAAAGGTCTATGTAAAGAAGCTGAAGAACAGTACTTAGTTTGTTATTGCAGATTTTGAGTAAACATGGTTGACTCTGTCATCTGTCCTGTCCAGGTGGTTGGTGGGAAAATGACGGAGTCAGGGAGACTGGGGGCCTTTATCACCAAAGTAAAGAAAGGAAGTTTGGCTGACATTGTAGGCCATTTACGAGCAGGTAATGATTATTTGAATATTTTTGACCATAGCTTTATGGATGTCTTTTGCTAGATCTCTGTTGATATTTTTGGTTGCATATCTACATGTAATTTTTCACAGCTCATTATTCAGTCAGTCTGTCTATGCAGGACACCGCTAAGTGCTAAACGGTTTCTTTTTTTTTTTCAGGCGATGAGGTGTTGCAGTGGAATGGAAAGGCTTTGCCTGGAGCAACTAAAAAGGAAGTGTACAATATTATTCTAGAGTCCCAGTCAGCACCTCAAGTGGAAATAGTTGTTTCCAGACCAATTGGGTAAGCTAAACAAAGCACAAAAATCAACAGCTGGTTTGGAAATGAAATAACAGAAAACAAACCTCTGGATATATGAGTGACTCCAATGGTTTTTTCTTCCTGTTGCACGTTAAAGATGTATTCAACGTATTCTGTCCAAAAACTTCTTGAAAAAGGTCTATAGAGCATATCAGTAAGTAAAGTATCTGAGAGTATTATTCCTCCCAGTGTCCCATTGTCACCCTACATGCCCAGACCCTCCTCTCACAGTTAAAGCTGTTCAGCCATTACATTAAAGTGGTCCTTTGGTTCCCTTTTCTTTCCTTTGACTGGACAGTGTTTCCATGATGTCTCAAGTGGAAGAAAATGACAGAGAGAAAAACTAATGATCTGTCAACTGACATTCTTTTTTCCTGTGTTTTAATTTTCCTACAGAGATACACCGAGACTTCCAGGGACATCACATCCTCCTCTAGAATCAAGTAAGTTTTGTGAAAATTCATCGACTGAATAGTCATCATTTACTCACACTCATGTCATTAACAGTGTTAACAATGTTAATGTTTTTTTTTTTTTTATCACAATGAATAAAGCGTAAAGAATTTACAATTTTTTTTTTTTTTCCAAATGTACTCCTTGTAATGTTTAATTAAGATTACATGTTCATTCATGTTTAAATCAATACTATATATTTTTTTGGGGGTGGGGGGGTAAGAGTAAAACTGACTTTTAATAATTAAAAATAAATGAATCTGAATGACATGACAAAAACTGATGAGAAAATCTAGCAAAATGAACTGCATTAGGGTGTGTAAATGATAACAGAATTTACATATTTGCATGAATTATCACTTTAACTCCTAATTTTATCCTTGTTATTGAGACATTTCTCCACTAAGCGTGCAATACATCTTCACAGCTGCACATTTAACATGTCAGCTATTTAAACTTACAGCTGGTTCGAGTTCTATAGATGAATCACAAAAGATGGACCGTCCATCCATCTCTGTAATGTCACCAACTAGTCCCGGGATGTTGAGAGACCTCCCTCTGGTACTGCCAGGCCAGCTGTCGGTAAGTGTAAAACCGCTTTGCAGAGAAAATATTTAGCCCTGTTTTCTCAACTGAAAAGGAAGGTGGTTTGGTGACATGACATATTTTATCTGCTAGCTCACATTTAAAATATGTATTGCCAACATTTTGTGAAATGTGTTATTTTTTCTTACCAAGGTGAAATTATGGTATGATAAAGTGGGCCATCAGCTTATTGTAAATGTCCTACAAGCACGAGAACTGCCCCCCCGACCTGATGGACGACCCAGAAATCCCTACGTCAAAATGTATTTTCTTCCTGATAGAAGGTAAAATAAATAAATAAATAAATAAAATATATTTAAATTTACAGATTTTTTTTCAAGAGGTAATAGTTTGCATGCACTACCATTCAAAAGTTTAATTTTCATTTTTTAAATAAAAAATATAGTTTTATTCATCAAGAACACTTTAAATTGTTACAGAAAATTTATATTTTAAATAAATGTTTTTCTATTCATCAAAGAATCACATTGCATCACAGTTTTCACAAAAATATTAAGCAGCCCAACTATTTTCAATAATGATAATAATAAGAAATGATAATAATAATGAAATAACCAAATCAGCATATTAGAATGATTTCTGAAGGATCATGTGATTCTGAAGACTGTAGCAATGGCTGCTAAAAATTCAGCTTTGCTGAATCACAGGAATAATTTGCATTCAAAAATACTTTAAAATAGAAAATGGTTATTTTAAATTGTAATTATATTTCACATAGTTCAAGTTTACTGTATTTTTTGATTAAATAAAGATTTTATCAAAGACAAAGGTCATTATGAGCATAAGAGACTACAAATTTTGAATAGTAGTGTAGATTGGTGGCATCAGAAATACATTATTTTTTTTATTTTTTTTAAGTATTTGGAATGTTTTTCTGTTTTTTTCTTTCTTTCATGATATATGTATCAGTGTACTAGCTTTGTATTGTAAGACCTGAGTTGCATTTTCCATTTTGGGTAATGCTGAGTTTATAAAATGCATTCCATGTAAAAAGATTGAATAATAAGCAGGTGGAAATGGAATCTGCAGACTTTTTGTTGCTTTTTCTGTGCTGATTTTTGGGAGAAATCTGCACAGAAGTTTTGCAGAGTGTACACACTCTTTTAAACACACTACATTCCTCTAGTGACAAGAGCAAGAGAAGGACGAAAACTGTGAAGAAGAGTGCAGAGCCAAAATGGAACCAGACGTTCCTGTATTCTCACATCCACCGCAGAGACTTCAGAGAGCGCATGTTGGAGATCACTGTTTGGGACCAGCCCAGAGTCCAGGAAGAAGAGAGTGAATTTCTGGGAGAGGTGTGTGTGCTTCAATTATTTTGTTTTGACAGTAAGATATCTATGTATCTATATATAGGTTCAGAACAACATATAAAAAGTATTTGTATGAATTCATTTCAGAAGTGAATTCAATGAAAAGTGCATGTTTGAAGTAATGTGTTCAATTCCATTGACTCCACTGGATTCACTTAACATAAAATCAATACAGTACAGGACCCTTCAGGTACTTTTTGCCTCCAAATAGGTTCAAATCCTCTATCATGCTTCAAATTCCTCTTTCTGGCTGTCTCTTTGTTCAGATTCTGATTGAGCTGGAAACAGCTTTATTGGATGATCAGCCACACTGGTACAAATTGCAGACCCATGATGTGTCATCCCTACCGCTGCCTCAGCCATCCCCCTGCCTCCCCCGCAGACATGTTCATGGAGATAGTCCTAGTAAAAAACTACAAAGTAAGTAAAAGCTAGTATATGTGCTACTAGTGTGTGTTGTCACTGTAAAACGTGAGCTGTTCATAGAACTTAAATAATGAAGGCAACAGTTTGCATGTTTATTTATTTATTTACATAATTTTTTTAAAAAAATTGAAATGTATCTACTGACCATACAATGTCTTAAAATTTGGGTCTCTTGATTACCTGTTTAGATAAAGTATATTCCCCTTCGAAGTGTAACTTTGATGCTGTGTCATGGTGTTGACGCTATGGGAACAAAGCAAATGCCAGAAATGCACATGGTCAGCTTCTTTGTCTTCAGAAGCTACATGCTTGTTGAGCGTGTGTCTGTTCCTGTATTGTGTGTGTATTTTAAGTCTTTAGACAGGAGTTAGAAAACAATGCCAGGACTGAACTATAGGAGATGTGTGCCTCGTGCACACACTTTATTACAGCGGATGACTCACATGACGTGCATTTTCTGTATGGGTTAGGAGCATGCTTGGTTAGTCCTTGAGGGGGCTGATTGTATACATTGTGAAATTACAATATGCTTGAGCTCCAATCCTGCTTGACTCTCTTCCTGAGGGATGAGAGTCAAGCAACTGCACCCCATGGCTCGGGTCCTGCTTCTGCCAAGTCAGAGTGGTGTCTCAGGTCATGGGGATCGCAGGTCGAGTTGGCGGAGGCGGGTGAGTACAAACTATCTCTTGCTGTCTCTACTGACTCCGAGGACCCCGTTTTGGATCTCTACGTTTGCTCTGTGATTTCTTTGGACCAAAATGAGGAACTCATGCTGTCTGAATCAAACTTTGAGGGAATGGAGGTAGACAAGCAGATGGTTGATTCGGCAGAGCAGTTTCCTTAAATCTGCCACATTTGAGGAGCTGCTCGAGGTTATTGCTCAAGCAGTGGCCAAGTTAAAGATCAGTTGGCCAAATGAGAAGTAAGCGATCATTCGTTCCAAGCTTGATGATCGCTCGCTTCTTCACCTCAGCTAGAGTGCACCTTCCCCGCGGCCATGTTGCGTTCTTCCCTGACCTCCACACTGAGGTGTTGAGGTCATCAAAGAACCCATATTCATCCCACGTACATAACCAGGCCACCTCGACATATTCTGCAGTGGTCAGGATGCGCAAGCGTGGGTATGGGGCAATGCCTAAGATGGAAGAGACACTTGCGGGCTATCTTTCCCCTGCGAGTGCAAATGGGCACATAGAAAGAGTACCCCTACCAGAGAGAGATGCTTGTTAGTATCCAAAAAGGACTGGGGGTTGCATCCGTTTTTAGATCTGCAGGGCCTGAACCGTACTCTTCAGACATACAGGTTTAAGACGCCAACCATCAAACTCATCATGTCACAAATTCAATCAGATGATTAGTTTCTGACAATAGATCTAAAAGATGCATATTTCTACTAGGGCTGCCCTTGACTAAAGATTTTTCTAGTCAACTAGTCGTTCATTTAAGCGGTTAGTCGACTAAATGCACGTGTATATTAATAAACCATATAAATCATAATAAAGACTTTAATCACCTATATAATACATAGCTTAATCAGCGCTCAAGTGCACGCATAAAGCTTGCCACAGTGCACCGGCAAACGCAATGATTATCAATGTGGCATGAAAAAACAGAAGGATATTGCAAGCGGAAGCGGAATATGTTAGAGCAAGCGGACTTGTAAAGTTGCTACTAACATGTTTCAAGTGATAAGCCATAGTTGAGGTTAATGAATAATGAATGATAGGCGAATGTTTGGATTTCCTGCCCGTTAACGATCTGTCCTTGAGACTACGTGATTTCGCCACATCCTGAGGTTTTTTTTCTTTCTGAGTCTAACCGACTAATACCAATTTTGGTCGACTAAGCCTCTTCTCATTGACTAACGATTAGTTGACAATGAGGGGGCAGCTCTAATTTCTAAACTGAGATATTGCCAGAACACTGGAAGTTCCTCCGGTTTCTTTTTGGGGGTGAAGCATACCAATATCAGGTTCTTCCTTTCGGCCCAACCTTGTCCCCATGCATCTTCACAGAGTGCATGGATGCTGTTCTGGCTCCACTGTGACTCCAGTGCATTCTTGTATTCAACTACATCGATGACTGGTTGATATTAGCCCAGTCAGAAGAGTTAGCAGCATGGCATTGAGCACGGTTTGCCCAAATAAAGTGTCTGGTACTCAGGTTAAACCTCAAAAAGAGTGTGCTTTCTCCAAAACAGAGAATCACTTTTCTATGGGTAGTGTGGGATTTGACCACAATGTAGGCACATCTGCATGTGTAGATTCGATCCTAACCACTGTAAGAGACGCAGGCTAGGCCAGAAGCTTTCAGTTCTATACAGGTGCTGGTCATATAATTAGAATACCATCAAAAAGTTGATTTATTTCACTAATTCCATTCAAAAAGTGAAACTTGTATATTATATTCATTCATTACACACAGACTGATATATTTCAAATGTTTATTTATTTTAATTTCAATGATTATAACTGACAACTAAGGAAAATCCCAAATTCAGTATCTCAGAAAATTAGAATATTGTGAAAAGGTTCAATATTGAAGACACCTGGTGCCACACTCTAATCAGCTAATTAACTCAAAACACCTGCAAAGGCCTTTAAATGGTCTCTCAGTCTAGTTCTGTAGGCTACACAATCATGGGGAAGACTGCTGACTTGACAGTTGTCCAAAAGACGACCATTGACACCTTGCACAAGGAGGGCAAGACACAAAAGGTCATTGCAAAAGAGGCTGGCTGTTCACAGAGCTCTGTTTCCAAGCACATCAATAGAGAGGCGAAGGGAAGGAAAAGATGTGGTAGAAAAAAGTGTACAAGCAATAGGGATAACCGCACCCTGGAGAGGATTGTGAAACAAAACCCATTAAAAAATGTGGGGGAGATTCACAAAGAGTGGACTGCAGCTGGAGTCAGTGCTTCAAGAACCACTACGCACAGACGTATGCAAGACATGGGTTTCAGCTGTCGCATTCATTGTGTCAAGCCACTCTTGAACAACAGACAGCGTCAGAAGCGTTAAAGATAAAAAAAGGACTGGACTGCTGCTGAGTGGTCCAAAGTTATGTTCTCTGATGAAAGTAGATTTTGCATTTCCTTTGGAAATCAGGGTCCCAGAGTCTGGAGGAAGAGAGGAGAGGCACACAATCCACGTTGCTTGAGGTCCAGTGTAAAGTTTCCACAGTCAGTGATGGTTTGGGGTGTCATGTCATCTGCTGGTGTTGGTCCACTGTGTTTTCTGAGGTCCAAGGTCAACGCAGCCGTATACCAGGAAGTTTTAGAGCACTTCATGCTTCCTGCTGCTGACCAACTTTATGGAGATGCAGATTTCATTTTCCAACAGGACTTGGCACCTGCACACAGTGCCAAAGCTACCAGTACCTGGTTTAAGGACCATGGTATCCCTGTTCTTAATTGGCCAGCAAACTCGCCTGACCTTAACCCCATAGAAAATCTATGGGCTATTGTGAAGAGGAAGATGCGATATGCCAGACCCAACAATGCAGAAGAGCTGAAGGCCACTATCAGAGCAACCTGGGCTCTTATAACACCTGAGCAGTGCCACAGACTGATCGACTCCATGCCACGCCGCATTGCTGCAGTAATTCAGGCAAAAGGAGCCCCAACTAAGTATTGAGTTCTGTACATGCTCATACTTTTCATGTTCATACTTTTCAGTTGGCCAAGATTTCTAAAAATCCTTTCTTTGTATTGGTCTTAAGTAATATTCTAATTTTCTGAGATACTAAATTTGGGATTTTCCTTAGTTGTCAGTTATAATCATCAAAATTAAAAGAAATAAACATTTGAAATATATCAGTCTGTGTGTAATGAATGTATATAATATACAAGTTTCACTTTTTGAATGGAATTAGTGAAATAAATCAACTTTTTGATGATATTCTAATTATATGACCAGCACCTGTAAGTGCAGAGATTGCTGTCTCATGGCAGCAGCGGCCAACATTATTCCATTGGGCCTGCTGTACATGAGACTGTTCCATTTCTGACTCAAGAGCAGGGGTTTTCAACCTCTTAATCATCTTTCTATGGTTGTAAGGATCACGCGCTGTGAGCTACTTTCTCTTCAGCTGTGGAAGAGGCCACTGCTCCTGAACAAGGGCTGGGCACTTGGGCTGTGTTGTCGCCGCAAGTCTCTCGAGTTCTGAGCTCGAGTTCCCATTGCATCAACATGACGCAGCATCAAAGTTCCACTTCAAAGGGGAGTTTTTGGGTTATGTATGTAACCCGGTTCCCAGAGAAGGGAATGAGATGCTGTGTCACGTTGCCACACCTATGTTACACCTGTGCGTCTTTTTCAGACAATTAGAATCTGACAATTTGAATTATCTTTTTTAGACAATTTAGAATTTATAGCCATATGCTCGGCCAATCAGATTGGCATGTTTAGACACGTGCTTCAGACACCAGCTTACACAGGAGCATTCCCATAGCGTCAACGCCATGATGCAGCGTCTCGTTCCCTTCACAGGGAACCGGGTTGCATACATAACCCCAGTTTTAGAAGATTTCCTAAGTAGCAAAAACTAAAAAAAAAAAAAAAGTTGTGCAAATTGTTTCCTTTATTTACATGGTTTCAAATTGGTCAATATTATGTGCTTCATTTCATGTTTTCTATGAGAAATGTATATGTCATGGAGGGAAAAGTTCTTGTTTTCCTAATCCACTAACATCACAATCATGAAATAGTCTAACTAATATTTTTTTTAACAGTTTTTTGTTAGTTTGAATTTAGTCAATGTTTCATCATGTCAAATTCATACATTTTACTAATTTTAGGTGACAAAAATAACATTTTTGTTGATGAGAATTAAAATTAAATTTATTACTTTAAACACGTATTAACATTTAAAAAAAGAAACAACATTTGTAAAAACTTGATCTCCTGAAATAACATTATAACTAGTGTAATACAATGTTGTGAATTCTTCAGTTATTCATTTGACATGTTATAGATGGGTTTTATTGCATTGTTACAGAAAGAGCATTTGGGTGAGTTAATTAAGCACTTCAGTTTACTGGTGTTCATTGTTTATCCCGCGAAGCTCAAGCGGGACAATCCCCAGCATGATTGGATTATTTGAAACAATCATATTATTTCAAGATTTTTCTTCATCTAAAAAGATGTGCATTGTCAATATCTTCCTGTGCTATTTGTTTTCTTGTCATATTTTTGTTTAAAGTTTATCTTAAAAAAACATTTAATTATCGTCATTATGCATATTTTACGCCTTGTTTTTGTAGTCATTCTCATAGTCAAAAAACACTTTGTTAATGAACATTTCCATCAGCAATGTTGTTGACAAGATTAACAATGCAGCAAACTGATAATTTCAAGTACAGGAACAAAGGCATCCTGAAATCTCAGAACAAGAAGATACTAAACATGAAAACAAAATCAATAACTACAGTATAAATAAATCAAGCAAATGCTCAAACAATGCAACCATATTAATTATTCAGGGTAAGAAAAAAAAAATAAAAATAATTTAACCCCCCTAATGAAATGCATTAATTCAACTTAATATATTGTTTAACAGTACATCATAATAGAAAAACTGCATCAAGATCCATTACTTAAATTTCTGAAAGTTATTAAAGTGCCCCTAGACTGAAGACAGAGACTAAATCCTTTATCGGAGTGTTTCAGAAACTGTAAGAGATGATTCTGCAATGTATGTTATGAGAAAATTAGTTTTTTTTTTTTTGTCCTTTGATACATGTAAACCTATTGTAGGAGACCTTCAAAACAAAATTAGTAACACTTAAAATAGCATAATTGGGGCAATTTAAAACTGCAAAAAAACAAAAACAAAAAAAAACAAACGAACTTAATCTTAAAAAATGATTTTTTTTGTACACTATAAAGGAAAATAAGACTAGATTTGAATGTAGGTTATAATGCAGTTATAATACATGTTTTTATGTTCAGCAGTTGAATTGTATGCTGTGTATGTGTGTGTGTGTGTGTGTGTGTCTCAGGATCTCATCGCATCATTGAAACAGATTATGATGATGGTATAACAGTAGTGTCCTCAGGTGGGTGGGGGCAATGATTACCCTGTTCGAAGAGTAGAAACCCAACACAGGGTGAGAGAGAAAGCTAATGTCACTTAATATTACTGCAGAAGTGTACTGTAGTGAATACAGCTGTTTTTTTTTTTTTTTTTTTTTTTTTACTCTTCCTCCAAGCCTTTTAGTTGTATAGAAGCCCATTAGTTGATATACAAGTGAATATGATTCTTAATTGGCACATAGATAAAAGAATAATATGAACAAGTGTGCTGAAAATTGCTGTGTTAGAATAGAATAATGGATTATAAAGAAGGTTGTGTTAGTTTTTGAAGTACAGAATACAGTCTCTCTCCTCCTATGCTGGGCTATACTGTAGAGTGTTAATTTGAACCACAGAAACACCTGAATAGTGCATGGACACTGTGGAGGAATGACTCTGTAAGTCAGTCGCTCTCTATAAAAACATACTTTTATCACTTTCATAAGACCTGTTTAATTTTGTTGTCAAGCTGCAATAGCAAGAGGTTAAAAAGTGATTATAAGATTGTATTACAGCATGTAACAGGATTAATATGGGTCTTATGACAATGGATGTCACCTCTGTTGCATGCCTGTTGAAAAGCTTGCTATAGAACTTAGAGCATAAAAGAAGAATATGCTGTGGCTGATATTTTAAATTGTTTTATACTATGTTTCATGCATATTTTTAACATAAGAGTACTGCAAGTTGTCAGACTTGCAGTAAACACTGTATATTGTTCTTAAACTGTAAATTTATCTTGGATATTCAAGATAAAATCATTGATTGTTTTCTGGGCAATCTATGTGAGTGACATTCTGCTATAGAGTTGCACCAGTATCATTTTAATAGTCAGTTTCAATATTGAGGAGTTAATAATGAGACATCTTTTGACATTTATGTTAATTATCTATGCAGTGATAGTTAGTGCAATGTTTATTTACATGCTTATGTCTACAGTGCAGATATTTGAGTGCTTTCCATTTAAATTCTGTTTATTAATTAAAACTGTACTTGTTCAGTGTCAGTGCTTTGATGAGCAATCATAAAAAAAAGTTTATCAGATGCATGAGTCATGAATTCTCAGAAACTCTGTAGCACTCAGTGATTAAATTAGGCCTTATTCTAATTTTCTTTCAACTTTGATTGGGAGACAATTAATTTTCTTTCCAAATCTACATTTTAATGTAACTGCAAGTGTAAGTCAGATTTCTCTTACAAAGAGCATCAATTCTTGACAACAACTCAATCTGCCTCTCCAGTTCTAAATGTTAAATTGTTCTATAATACATTCGCTTCACAGATATTTTCGTAAGTGAACTGTAGCAGAGGAACTGGATGTGTTTCAGTGAAAATTATACAGAAATGATACATACGCTTTTTAGGTCTAGTTAATGCTTTGTTTCACATCATGATTTGATGGATTGGGTTAGCCTAATAAAGCCCTTAATCTCTGTGGTTGTAACCAGCAAATCCTTTATCAATTGTACTGTAGCATTATCTTTAGTTGTTTACAGTTGAATTCTGGGAAATTAATTTATTACATTGATACTGATTGCAAGTACTTTTGGGGTGTTATTTGCTTACCCTTTGTGCATGAAGCCTTTGTGTATCTCTAATTTGTTTTTTACTGGTTAATTGGGTTTTAACTGCTATCTCAAGAAATTTTTTTTCAAGAAAAAAAAAAAAGACAGAGAGAGAAGCAAATGTTTATGGAGACATGGGAGAAATGTTAAAGGACATGGTGATGGTAAAAATATTCATAAGAACACAAAAAGAAAAAAAGCTCCTGCACCACATATAGTTAACTCTGTCTTTGAATAACATTAAAGTAATGCGTACAACCAATTGATTGTGAAAATAAGCAAATAAGGTGACAAAATCAGATAAACCTTTTAAGTTTTGTTTTTGCTTGTTTTCTTTCTAGCATGTGTAGAGCAGTAGCGGTTGTGCTGGAACCTCAGCACAATCCTTTGGCATGAATTGTTGTAGTAGTTTTAGAAATGTGAATGTGGGTGTGCTATTATCACTTTCTGATGTCCCTGCAAAAGGTTTCTGTATTGTTTTGACTGGAATAAGTCAGTGACACAAAATGTGTATGTATTAAAGCAGCAGAGAGGAACTCCAGAGACAGAGAGAGGTCAAGTACGCTGACCGTACCTGAGAGACAGACGGCCATACAGCATCGCTCGCGGTCAGTATCCCCGCACAGAGAGGACCAATGTAGAGCCCGGTCACGACCTGCACATGTCCCTATGCAGAGGTGAGCCTCATCAATTGGACACCACATATTTAAATGTTTAACAAATTTAACCTAACTGAACACTAACTGGGGACACTTAATATTCAGCAATATTACTGTTTTGACTGCACTGACACTATTGGATGAGAACTCAACTTAGCTGGGGTGCGTTTCCCAAAAGCATCGTTAGCCAACTAACATCGCAAGTTCCGTCATTACTAACATAGTTCAACGATTTTGTGTTTCCTGAAACCATAGTTCAAACGAACATTCGCAAACTGCATCGCAAACTTGTGTGGTTGGAATGACAGCTCTCGAGCTGTGGTTGGAAGCACAGTTTCTTGTTTTTATGACACATGGACTTAATAAATCGTTATCTTGAGCAAAATAAGCAAGCTGACATTAAGTACAATATATATCTTTTATTTCCAATATATACAAATGTCATTTACATATTTTAGTTTGTCAAGAGATCTTAAGCACCATTTTTGAAGAGTGCACATGTGCGTATGTGCTCTGGTACGTAAGAACGAGCATGATTGAATCTGGAAATAAAGCAAAAAAACTGAGAAAAATGAGAATTACTCCTCAGATGCCATCTCCGTAATTTATAGCAAAAAATCTAGCATTAATTTGACCTCAAATGGATTCATTTAAAGAAGTTATTGCTCCACCACCTGCGTGATATCATTCACCAACATGGTTGAACGACAGATTTGTGACAATACGGTTTCGAGAAACAGTCGTGACTAGCTAGTTGATTTGTTCAACGATGCATCGTACTATGTTAGTGAAGCAGCGAGTTATGTCGTTGTACGGGAAACGCACCCCTGAATGATGAAATCACTGTTTTCTGCAGAGCTGCTATATAGCTGAATTGAACTCATTTCATAATTGATGAACTTTACATAGTTATTGAACCGAAATGAAAGAACACTGAACTGATTTCAACTGAATAATGACTGTTTACTATTGTCTTCTTAGAGCTGCTTTACAGCAGAAATGAATTCTGTTTGCATCATTGAATCATTATTTTCCTGTTTATTACTGTAAAGCTGCTTTGAAACAGTCTGTATTTTATAAAGCGCTGTATAAATAAAGGTGACTTGACCACTCATAACAACAATTAACACTGAACATACCTTTATTATTGATCTTTTATTATATATTATAATTAGTAATTAAATTAAATAACATGGTTGGAAACAAATTTTGCAATAATGAAAACATTTTTACATTCTTCATATGTTTCACATGTGTACAGACACAGATTAGAGCCCATTCATGCACACATTTTCATGCAGAGGACATAGGCTACTTGCTTTCATAAGTGTTATATTGTAAGAATATTATGCTGGAGGTGATATAGCTGTGTGAAGTGTCTTGCCCTCTAGAGGATGATTTATGTGTGCTGTACGACTCATCACCCTTCATCCTCTCATCAGGAGTCTGGATGAGATCCACAAAAACCATCATCATTCCTACTCTCCCTCTCGTTACCATGACTCCCACCAGGAACATCGCTCTGGAGATTCTGACTATGAATATTCAGAAGACAGGTATCGCTATTTTAGTGCTTAATGCTCCAAATGCATATATAAAAATGTGTGTGTGTGTGTGTGTGTGTTTGTGGAAAACATTGTAGCATTCTACATTGATTTGTGCAGTTTTATTAATTGTATGCTTTAGCTATATTGAACTGTATAACTTTATTCACACCTAGATATTTTACTATTATTGATATGTATAGCATCAAGAACTTTGAATGTTTTAGAAACGGAGTTTGACTTGATTTTCATATTGTGTCAACAAAATTTTTTATGCTATTACTTTACTAAATACTAATACTACTAATATGACTAACAGCCATAGTTTTTAGTTAATTCCCATTAATAATAGTAAAAATATTGCTAAATACATGTCTATTATTTTCTACACATTTTTTTCTTTTTTTTTTCTTCACCATCCTCTTACTTTTCTTTTATGTTTGGTTGTCAAATTGTCAATGTGTCACCATCACCATGGCAACCTCAGCGAGGTCCTGGAGATGCACAGATCAATCCGAGGTGGGAGTGCTGAGTGCCTGCATACAAACAGGTAAAAATCCAGAGCTGTGAATCAAACCCTCACTGTAAGCTGCCACCCTGAGTTACCTGTCTCCCAGAATCCTATGTTCCTTGTGATACTTATTTCTTGACAATTTTAGAGCATACAAATTATTTGGCAAAGACATATAATCAAGCAAATGAGGATTTAGTGCAATACGTATTTATTTTCTGCCTGATTCAAGGATCTTTGTTTCTTTTTTTCCTTTTAAGAATTTCCATGAAATCTGTAATAATTTAACTTTTCATTCATTTTCTGTCTGCCGTGTTTTTGTGTTTGCTTGAGTAATAATTTTTTTTTTTTTTTTTTTGCTCTTTTTGATGCCTGCTTGTTTGTGCTAATGTAATAAGGAAATTAGCTTGGCACTGTAACACACTTCCCCCAAAGATGCCATTGTTAGTGAATGGTATACATAAAGATATTTACAGGTAAGCTGGTTGAAACTAACTGAGTATCGATGTTGTGCTTGAGCAAATTACCATTCTGTTAGTGAAGCCTTCTAGACCCTTTCAGTAATGCTACAATTTTACCTATGCTTACTGTGATTTGTGTGCTGTTTTAGTCATTACAGACATTGTTCCCCCTCCCTTAACAAGTTAACAATGTTTTCCTTTAAAAGTGACTATGTATAATATTAATTTTCTTTGTTGAAATTTTTTTTTTTTAGAAAAAAGCAAAATAACTACCATTCAGGGCAATCTTTTGGTTAAGAAACGCATACTTGTTACTTTTCAAAATCAGATCAAGCTGGCTATATATTTAGGTAAAGCACCAAAGACCAATGAAGATTAATGAGAATCAAGTGAGAAGAAGATGCACTAAATCACTATTTTATATAACTATACACCAAAGACAAAGAATCACAATATTTCATGAATTACAATATTTTCATATCATGACCCAAATATCAATATAACATTGTACACTGAAGTTGGCAACCCCAATCACAATGATAGACTCTAGGTCATACACTATATAGACAAAAGTATTGCGACACCTGACCATTACACCAACAGGGACTGTAATGACATCACTTTCTAAATACATAGATTTTAATATGGAGTTGCCCCCCACCACCATTTTCATCTATAACAGCTTCCACTCTTCCACAAAATTTTGTGTGGTCAGGCAGTGATGTTGGAAGAGAGCTCGCAATCTCTGTTCCAGTTCATCCCAAAAGTGTTCGATGAGGTTGAGGTCAGGGCTCTGTGCAGGCCAGTTAAGTTCTTCTACAACAAATTCATCCAAACATGGACCTTGCTTAATGGGGCACAGTCATGCTGGAATAGAAAAGGGGCTTCCTCATATTACTCCCACAAAGTTGGAAGCATAGCATTGTCCAAAATGTCTTTGTATGCTGAAGAATTAGGATTTCCCTTCACTTGAAGTAAGGGGCCAAGCCCTGAAAACAGGCCCATACAATTATCCCTCCTCCACCAAATCTACAGTTGGCAGTCAGACAGGTAACATTCTCCTTCACCACTCCATTCAACGCTTGGCTTTGTACTTGGTGATGTGAGGCTTGCATGCAGCTGCTCGGCCATGGGAACCTATTCCATGAAGCTCCGGCCACACAATTTTTGTGCTGATATTAATGCCAGTGAAAGTTTGAAACTCTTCAGCTATGGGATCAGCAGAGCATTGGTGACTTTAACACACCATGTGGCTCAGCACTCTGTGACTTTACGTGGTCTTCCACTTCATGGCTGATGTTCCTAAACACTTCCACTTTTGAATAATAGCCTCCCACTTACAGTTGACCGTAAAATTTCTGGCAGGGATGAAATTTCACAAACTGACTGCAAATGTGGAAACCTATCACAGTACAATGCTTGAATTCTTCAAGTGAATTCTGAAGTAAACAAAGCTTAAGCTCTTCAGAACAACCCAGTTTTCCACAAGTGTTTGTAAATGCAGACTGCATAATTTTATGCACCTGTGGCAATGGGTCTGATTGAAAATTCTGAATTCAGCAATTAAGAGGTGTGTCCCAATACTTTTGTCCATATAGTGTATCTTAAACTGAGAGCATGAGTAATTTCCCTTCTTGTGATGTTCGCATATAAAAAGCCAAGCCCCTATCTTCTTTTACCTAAGTTTTAGTTTATTTTTACTTTCTTTTTGTGGCTGTTATGCATGCTTTTGTTTATTTCTTTATTTCTTCCCGTGCTAAGCTCTACCCTCCCTGCATGCTTAAAGAACAAACCGTCACGGCGAACAGAGAGGGATGGAGTTATCCCTCTTAGTGCCATTCCACAGCGTGTTCTCAGGTTCACAGATGAGGTCAGCTCTGGGTAAGGGGACAGTGCTTAGCTGACTAAATCCAAACAAGATAACTGTACAATCAATAGGTAGTGAGGAGCAGTAGAGAGCAATTCAAATCTTTTGTGTGGTGCTGAAAAATATTTCAGTATTTACATGTATGCCTGAGAAATAATAGCAACAAGCAACTAACCTAATAGTAATAGTAATATGTGTGATACTGATTATTCTTTTTCTTTCTTTCATTCTTTCTTTCTTTCTTTCTTTCTCTTTCTTTCTCTTTCTTTCTTTCCAGTGATCTTCAGCCTTCATTAGACAGAGTAAGAAGTGCCAGCACAACTTGTTTAAGACCAGAGTCAAACTTCCACTCACCTGAACGAGAAAGGTATGTAAAAGCAAAGGGGAATCCAGTGCTTACAAGTATACTATTCTTACTCCACAACCAAACTGTGCCATGGCATATTGTCTGTGTAATGTTTCAAAAACATTTCAAAAGTTTGGGGTCAGTAAGTGACAATAAAGGCACATTATTACTGTTTTACCTTATTTTTGATTAAATAAATGCAATTTGGTGAGGATAACAGATTAACGATTAAAAAATCTTACTGACACCAAACTTTTAAACGGTAGTGTTCTTCAGCATTCTGCAATCTCAGCCTTTAACTGTTTTGGTTAAATCAGAGATCCACCATCCTGGCCTTGAACTCCATAATATCTTTCCATTTAGCTGTTACATTCCTCCTTTTGTTTTTGTTTTTTCCACACTGTTTGTTTTCTGGATCAGTCATTTTCCATCTCAAAGGCATTCTGGCAATTTGGATAGGCCAAGCTGTCAGATAGCTAACAAGAAAACCATTGATGGTGACAGGTAAGATCTCATAATAAACCTTTAAACATATTTTTATCACCTTTTTTTTTTCTTTCTTTATTTATTTTTGTTTATGTGTGTGAATCTATTTCAGCTTATTCACTAGTTTTACCTTTGTAATTGGTTACCCTTTTTTTTTTTTTTTTTTTTGCTTTTCTGATTATCTCATTATATAATTTACCTTTGTTTGTTTTGTTTTGTTTTGTCCTTGGCCTTCTCTGCTGTGGCTGTGTTTAGACTTCAGCCCACCTCTATCCTGAGGGGCAGCAGGAGGAGGAGAGAGCCTCCCCTCAAGCCCTTTGGCCAGACAAGCTTAGGGGGTTCCTGCCCTAACTCCCCACGAGCTGACAGGTGCATGCTGGGAGCCCCTCAGAACTTGATTTTCTGCTTTAGTTTGTGCACTTCTGGTTATTGTGATGTCGTACAAAGTCTGTTTCTTAAAAATGTTATCAGCGTGAATTTTAATTTGTTTAATTGATAACATTTAAATCTCAAAGGTGTACTAGGTGATTATTTATTTTGTTTTGCTGGCCGTTACAACAGTGTTCTTGAACTTGATAGAAACACCTACCAGCAAAAACAGTCGGTCAGTATAGAAATACTGTTTTCACAGATGTATTTATCACACACAATTAAATTTTCCACAATAAAACTGTCTAATAATGTGAGGGATTATGAAGATAATGTAAGCACTGGTCATGTATTCTTAGCTTGATGACCACAATCCCACTTTTCTGTAGAATAAAACTGCTTTTGCATGAGCCTTATGCTGGGTACACACCACGAGATAATCGGACTGATTTTGGGCTGATTTCTCCCCTTCCGACAATCCTAAGTAATGTCCTGATTATCTTGATGGTACTACAGATTATCTTATCAGATTTTCCTGTGGTGTGAGGTGTATTAAGAGTGACTGAATCTGCTCGGAAGAACGTCGGAGGCACCCCGATCACGAATCGTAAATATTCAACATGTTGATTATTTACAATCATAAATCCTGATGTGTGGGGGGAACCCCGAGGACAAACACGTGCACGCTTGGAGATTATCACGTGAAACGAAACAATATCCAATCAGAAAACGAGCTGACAGAAGCATAACAAATGCAGTCATGGCACAGCACAAAGTTAAATGGATTTGGACAGCAGAGATGGAGGATCAGCTTGTTGATCTGTGGCAACAGCACAAGTGTTTATACAACGTGTCCAGTAAAACATACCAAAATCATTCCAAACACTATCAGCGCAATTTCTTCCTGCCTATTGTACGTCATATTTATTCTGAAGTCTTGAGAGATTTTGCGAGATTTCCCGTGTTCACAGTCGGGACTCTGGTTGAAAATCTGTTTGCGTGTGGTGTGCGGTCACATCACGGCACACCACACACTATAGGAGCAAAACTGTTAAATCCAGGATTTTTTTTTTTTTTTGTCCTCATGTTTGTGGTCTCACATTTTGAAAATCTTATAAGTTTTCAAAAATCTTTTAGTGTGTACCCAGCATTAATCTCATGTGAGTGGACATTATTTTAAGTTAAGGCTGGAAATATACAGAGCATAACTGAAGGAAAAAAAGATGGGAGGAAAACTTATTTGTTAATGATTTTGTGTTCCCTTTCAAATGTTTTGTGTTCCTCTGAGAACCTTTCCGAATGCAAAATATAGTTTTTCCTCCCATCTTGAGGCACATCTTTCTGTGTGAGTTTATTGTGTTTGAAAGTTTGGTAGTGTGTGATCTTCAGTCATTTATGATACCGATGTTTTCACTGTAACCATTTTTAAAGTATTTTTTTTTTTTTTTTTTTTTTTTTTTAATCTGTTCAGATTTTAAAAGTTGTGTAGTGTATTCCAGCATTTAAAGCAAAACATTTTGACACAGAAATGAACAGATATTAGTGCACCTTTAACAAAAGCAACAAAAAATTAATAATTTCTCCTTCAAATGTTATATTGTTCTGTAACTACATAGTGTATTACAATGAAACGTTATCTTTAAATCATATTATAACATTTTTGTTCATTTTCAAGTTTTTTTTCTCCTGTATTTTTGACAAAAAAATCTCTCTTTCCAGAGAACTTCCACGCGGTGGACATTATTCCCCAGCAGGGACCACGTCATTAGGGCGCAGAGGCAGGCAACTGCCACAACTCCCTGCAAAGAGCAGCAGTATAGAGCAAGGTAAGCTATTCACTCTCTCTCTCTCTCTCCTTCTAAATATTCACAAAGTTAGACAGCAGTAATCTGAAATGCTATTACCATTCAAAATCACAACCCAAACCCATGAATCTCTCCTAGTACCAATTGCCTTTATAAATGCCAGATAATTTCATGACTCCTCTGTCCATAGCCTTCCCAGCTAACAAAAATATGTTCTTAGAATGTTTTGCTAACAATCCCATTAAGTTATGAAAACGTTATTTCTGAATGTTATTTAAACATTGAAAACATCTAGTTTTTTTAATGTATCAAGAATGTTTTTTCTTGGTTTATGTGTACGTTAGAGGAACATTCCATTCTATCATTTTGGAAATGTTATGAAAACGTTATTTTGTAATATTTTCTGAACGTTCAAATTATCAGTTTTTTATGTATTAAGAACGATTTTTCTTGGTTTATGTGTACGTTAGAGGAACATTCCATTCTATCATTTTGGAAATGTTATGAAAATGTTATTTTTTAATATTTTCTGAACATTTAAAACACTATGAACGGATGGTCAGTCCATCACCGGGCTCACACACAGACACTTGAGTATTGCTAACTTCCCTCTGCTGCATGTCTTTGAACTGTGTACCTGAAGGAAACCCACACTGACACACAGAGAACCTGCTAACTCCTGGCTTAGCCGGGACTTGAACCGGAGACCTTTTGGCTGTGAGGTGACAGTGCTACCCATTGAGCCACTGAGCCACTGTACTGCCTATTTTATATTTATGTTTATATAAATTCAAGTGATAAAAATAGATAAAATTTCTTAAAGCCACATGTATGGATTTCAAAGTAACAGAATGTTTAAGTACCAAAAACTGTGTTAAGGCACATGTTTCCAGAGTGTTTACATTTTTCTGGAGTATTAAGTAAGAGCATTAAATATTTGAATACAAAAATAACAGATATGACTTTACTTTAAGATTCACATTTTACTGTAGTAGTACACTAACTGTGTTAGAGTCTCTGGGAAGTATACTGTCCAAAACATGGAATCATAAAGAGCAAAGCTTACATTTTCTAAACCAAAAACACAACCCCACCAAGTTAAACAAGGGAACAAAGAACACAAACTCAAACATACAACTAGACAGCACACAAGTCAAATCTAAAAAGACATGTGGAAAACAACACCATAGAAAAAGAAAACAACAAAATTGTGTTCTGCATATAAGTGTTTGGATTTCAAACATTGTCATTTTACAGTGATGCTTCAGGCTGAAGAGAGACCTTATAGTGTATTATTTAAAATATATATATATATACATATATATATATATATATTATATTATATTTTGAATGTTTAAGAACTGGATATTTTGAATGTTTACAAAAAAATTATGTTTTCATAACTTAATGGGAATGTTATCAAAACATTCTAAAAACATATTTTTAGCTGAGATGTATTCCTGCTTGCCTGTATATTTTATATACAACTTGCATTCATTATTTGTTCCTTATGCATGTGTCTTGTGACTTCATGTTCTCTTCAGTTCTATTTATCAAACAAGTAGTAACATTTAAAAAAATGTTAGATGAACTTCCAACTAACATTTCAAATACATTTGAAAACATCATAAAGCCGTTACGACAATGTTGTTCTAAGAGCGTTTTCTCTCAATGTTATGAGAATGTTCTTTAAGTAAAAATAACATTGTATGGACGTTCCATGAACGTAGTTCCTACAACATTTTCTCTATATTATGAGAACATTCATTAAGTACAGATTACATTGTAAGGACGTTTCATGAACGTTGTACTCAGAACGTATTATGATAACATTATGAAAACATTCAGCAAATAATAATAACATTAAAAGGATGTTCTGAGAATGTTATCCTAGAATGTTTTCTCTCAACATCATGAGAACATAAGTCAAGTTAAAATAACATGATAAAGACGTTTCAAGAACGTTGTTATGAGAACATTTTCACTCAACATTATGAGAACATCAGTCAAGTACAAATAACATCATAAGAACGTTCCAACAATGTTGTTCTAAGAATGTTTCCTCTCAATGTTATGAGAATGTATTTTAACTAAGAAAACATTATAAGACTGTTCCTGAAACATTATTTTAGGAATGTTTTTTTCTAACATTTACATAACTTTTACATAACGTTAGTGAAAGTTATGGAAACATTCCCTGTTAGCTGGGTTTTTTCATGTGCTCAACAAGATCACACATGTTGATCTTTCTACCTTACTCCTTTCTGTCTCTTCTCGTGCCATTTCTCATTCCTTCAACCCCATCTTCATGAAGAACATGTCAACAGTAAACCTGAGGAGAAACCTAACTCAGGTATCTCATTCCATTCTCTGCATTTTGCCCTAAAATTAATCACTTGCTTGTCTAAAAGTACTGAACAATATTAGTTTTTACTCAGCTGTATATTCCTTGTTCAAACTCCACAATATTTTGAACATTGTAGTTCTTCCAATTAGGTTAATTGCTGGTCAACCAGCCAATTTGTTACAAAAACAGACTGACCATTTTTGGCTGGTTTGTTCCTGGTCCAAGATGATTTACCAGCTTGAACCATCTAATATCCTGCTTGGACCAGTTAGAAACCAGCTACCACTGTTCCAAAATGCAGATGCCACCTTAAGGTGAGACACCACCAGCTGAATAGAGTAACATAAATAAGTAATAGATATCTGTTAGGGTTCTGTCACTTCGGTCTGGTTTATTCTTGTTTGACACTCCTACTATCTCGTCATCGTGAGCGTGCTGTTCTGCCCTGGAGTTCAGGAATGCGGCTGGGTTACAATGATGCGGCTCTCAAGGACTTATTTAATTATGCCCTTGAGGGGTTTGTGGAGCTCCTCGCCCACAGTGGGAGGAAGCCAGCATTGCAGCAAGAGGTGCCCTCTCATATGGTGCACGCCCTTCCTCCTTCAGAGCGTGAAACCTCCAGTTGTCCAACCACCTCCCGCCGAAGGAGGAGGAGAAACAAGTCCACCTCTAACCATGCTGCAGCTCCCCCAGAAGAGGCCGTAGATGCTGCAGCTTCCTCGGAGACGCCCGTAGATGCTGCAGCTCCCCCTGTGGCGCCTGAGACCACTGCAGCATTCCATGAGGAGGCAAAGTGCTTTGCAGCTTCTCTGCAGGCGGCCGTCTATGTGTCTCCTCGTCCTTGCAAGCCCAGAAAAAGGAGAGCTCCTGTTGCTCCCCCAAGTCCAGAGGTCCTGGATTACCCAACTCTGATGGTCCCAAGTCTGGTGGTCCTGGAGGACCCGAGTTCAGTGGTCTATAATCCAGTGGTCTTGGAGGACCCGACTCTGGTGGACCAAATTCTGGTGGTCCTGGAGGTCCCAAGTCCGGTGGTCCTGAAGGATCCTACTCCAGGGGTCCTTGAGCTCCCTGTCATGGCCATGGAGGCCGTCCCTGAGCAGCCCGCCCACTTTCCCTGTCTGTCCTGTTACGGTCAAAGAGGCGGCCCTCTCCCTGTACATTGCCGCCGTTATTTGTCTGGGGCTCCTCCCTGTTGGGTGCCTTGGCTCCAGACTCTCCTGAGCTACCCAGCTTCCCTGTCTGCCCTGCCTAATCTCCTTGCACTGCCCTGGCCCTCAGCCAAGACTCCAGACACACCAGAGCCTTGTTGGTCTGTCCCTCCATCTCTGCCCTGGCCCTCTGCCAGGACTCCAGACCCACCTGATGCTCCCTGGCTCAACCTCTCCTCATGTTTTCCATTGGCCACGTGCTTTCTAGGGCTGCCCCCGACTAAAGATTTTTCTAGTCGACTAGTAGTCGTTCATTTAAGCCATTAGTCGACTAATCGCGCGTTTACATTAATAAGCCATAAATCATAATAACCAGCTTTTAATTGCCTGTATATGTAAAACATAGCCTAATCAGTGCTCAAGCACAAGCATAAAGCTTTCCACAGCGCACCGGCAAAAGTAATGATTATGAGTGTGTCATGAAAAAAACAGAGGGCAACTGTCTAAACATTTAAATAATTTATTGTTTTCTGTGTTTTCGGCGGCACAACGATGCTGACTCGTCATCTCCGCAGTAGTGGATGCGCCTATATGCATGTTTCATACGGATTATATAATCTGAAAATAGTTCTTTTCCATTTGAATTGGTTTCGTTTAAAAGTAGATATTTCAAGCTTTCAATAAATACATTTCTCATGTTTGTGAATCAAGTATACGCTGAGTTTCAGTTCATTTTGTGCTCAAGTTCACTACGGCAGAAAGTGTGTCCTGATTGTTTTCATTATTTTACAAATGCACAACGTTTTGCTGTTATTGTGAGTTTACAGAAATAAAACTAGACCCTTTACAGTTTGCATTACTCTTATCTGCATGACGGAGTATTTTAAGATAAAAATGCAAGTGATCGCACCGGCGCCTCCATGTCATGCATTAAGCGCGCTCTCCACACAAACACTTGTGGCAAATAATAGCGCACATTTATCTAGGACTAGGCTAACATCAGAGCGAGCGGACTTGCAAAGTTGCTACTTATATTTTTCAAGTTATAAGCCATAGTTGAGGTCGATGAATGATGAATGATATGCAAATGTTTGGATTTCCTGCCATTAACAATCTGTCCCTCACGGACAGCGTGACTTCCCCACTTCCTTCCTTCCTTTTTTTTTTCTGTGACGAACCAACTAACAAAACCTTGCTCGACCAAGCCTCTTCTAATCGACTAATGGTTAGTTGACTATTAGGGGGCAACCTTAGTGCTTTTTATGTTGTCATGTTTTGTGTGGACATGAAGTCGGTGAGAGCTCATGAGCACATGGCTTGTGATTGTGTTAAGTGGTTATGTGCTCTTTTTTGTCTTGTTTGGTGTGAGCACATGGCTTGTCATGTTTGTTGCATTCTTTGCATTCTTGAGTCCCCGCCTCATCCCTTCACTCTAAACTATGACAATATCACTATACTTACCCAGTTAATTAATCACAGTACAGTAAGACATTACATTTTGTATTACATATTTTCTGAAATGTTATATTTAAATATGCAAATGAGGCATTATCTAAATGCATTAATCTGTATGCATTTCCAGAACAGAAATCTGAACATTGGATGAAGCCAGGTTCAACGGTTCTTGTTTCATTTTGTTGAAACTTAGAGTTTGTCATATTTGTCATATTAGAGTTAAAAGTTTACAGAGGGGTTTTTGGGCATATCTTTTTTATCATTCCATAAATCAGAAAATTCTGTCAACAGCCAGAAAAAAAGTCTTGGTTACCTAAGTAACCCGGTTCCCTGAGAAGCAACATTCTTTAGGAGACCTGTTGAGAGAGCTTTAGGGTGGAGCGCCACATCAGCTCTACATCCTCATGCACTTTATCACCAATCATCACAGGGACGTGACTGCCCAACCTCTTCTGAGGCCGAAAAACTTCGCTGTTGAACCTCTAGCCGATAAACAGGTCTCCTAGAGCTAGTCAACATATGACATCCAACTATTACCTCCAGTATGAACCGGAGGGGCTACAGAGAGATTGGAGCACCTTAGCACTCTCATACTACTCCCTACCAAGTGGCTCTTATCGGCTGATGGTTGCCCATTCCTACAGTTCTAGCAAACAATAGAGTGGGTCGCTAACTGTCACTAAGTCCACCTTTATGCTTAGTCCCAATACTCCTCAGGAACCATTAGGAAGCGTATTAACATAGCCCCCCACTATGTCCACACTATCACCTCCAGGTATAGATTGGAGGGGCGACAAATGAAGAAGTGAAATGCGGAAGCTGAAAGCTCATTCACCTTGCTGTACTGCCCATCCATATAAGGAAACAGATGGATGCAGCCTCCAAATAGGAGGGAAGTGTTAAAATGCTAAAAATACCATTTCCAATATGAATGTGATTTACCAAGAATCATATTAGGCCTGTTTACACCTGGTCACTTCATGCGTTTTCACTGATCTGATTTATCAAAACGATTCCATTTACACTTGGCCACACAAATGTGTCTCCGCAAAATGAATATAAATCCGATCTTCAATTCCCACAGTATACGCAGATTTAATGGAGTTCACGTCACGAAAGCAACAAATATGAGCTGCATTTTATTGACCATCAGCTAATTTTAAATTCAGAAACCACAATAGGAGAGAGCGCGGCAACAGCACTGGTAAGATCATTAGTCTCATTACTTTTAATGAAGATAATTGTGTGTTGAGCATCTGTGACTTACTTTCAGCTTCATATGCGTGTCACGGTCACCATCTCTCACACCTTGCCTGAACTCCATTTCCCATCATCCCTCTTTCTGCTCACCTGCTCACGCTCAGCAATCACCTGCACCTGATCTCCATCACCTCATCAGCACAGCAACATTTAAGCACACACTTCACCCTAGCACTTTGTCTGGTCTCGTTTTGAGAAGGATGCACTTACCTGCTACACTTACCTGCTACACTTACCTCTGGATTGTTTAAACATTATTCCTCCATCATCTCTCCTGATCCTCTGTGTCTCCTTCGTCTCCCTAATCTCCTGTGTCTCCAGCGTCTTCTCCTCCAGACTCCAACGACTCTCCACTCAGTTCACCAAAGTGTGTGATCGGCTGCTCACTTCTACGATCTCCTCCAACCACCTGCAAAACAAAGAACTGTCAGTATTATAATTCATTATTACATTCCTGCTTTGACTCCCATACTCACCTGCCTGTTTGGTTACCACATTCAATAAAACTCTCATATTCATTTCTACGTCGTTGTGAGTCTGTGTTCCGTAACAGAAGACCAGACCAACTTACTGATTGAAGATGATCACCATCTCATTTGGTCCTGCCAACCTGCTTCTCTCCATGACCCAAGAGGGCCACCCTATCGAGTTCTATGTCAAGGAGTTCCTCCAGCTCGCTCACCAGGTACCTTGGAATGACGGCACACTTAAGACAGTCTTCTGGAGTGGTTTGGATGATGACCAGCTCTTCCTCCAAGCACCAGCAGCCACAACCCCAGGTACCTTGGCACAATATCTTGAACATGTACTATGGCTTGCTGGTTCATCCTTCACCGTTGGTGAGATTTATGAAGATCTCTGCCATTCCAGAATCTCTTCCCGTCATGTTCTCCGCTATTTCTGAATCTCGTCCCAAGATGGCCGCCATTCCAGAGTCTCGTCCCAAGATGGCCGCCATTCCAGAGTCTCGTCCCAAGATGGCCGCCACTCAGGGATCTCGTTCCAAGATGGCCGCCACTCCAGAGTCTCGTCCCAAGATGGCCGCCATTCCAGAGTCTCGTCCCAAGATGGCCGCCATTCCAGAGTCTCGTCCCAAGATGGCCGCCATTCCAGAGTCTCGTCCCAAGATGGCCGCCATTCCAGAGTCTCGTCCCAAGATGGCCGCCATTCCAGAGTCTCGTCCCAAGATGGCCGCCATTCCAGAGTCTCGCCCCAAGATGGCCGCCATTCCAGAGTCTCGTCCCAAGATGGCCGCCATTCCAGAGTCTCGTCCCAAGATGGCCGCCATTCCAGAGTCTCGTCCCAAGATGGCCGCCACTCAGGGATCCCGTCCCAAGATGGCCGCCACTCAGGGATCCCGTCCCAAGATGGCCGCCACTCAGGGATCCCGTGCCAAGATGGCCGCCACTCAGGGATCCCGTGCCAAGATGGCCGCCACTCAGGGATCCCGTCCCAAGATGGCCGCCACTCAGGGATCCCGTCCCAAGATGGCCGCTGTGCCTGAGCCCTCGGTCAAGATGGCCGCCGCCGCGCCTGAGCCCTCGGTCAAGATGGCCGCCATTCCAAAGTCTCGTCCCAAGATGGCCGCCATTCCAGAGTCTCGTCCCAAGATGGCCGCCACTCAGGGATCCCGTCCCAAGATGGCCGCCACTCAGGGATCCCGTCCCAAGATGGCCGCCACTCAGGGATCCCGTCCCAAGATGGCCGCCACTCAGGGATCCCGTCCCAAGATGGCCGCCACTCAGGGATCCCGTCCCAAGATGGCCGCCACTCAGGGATCCCGTCCCAAGATGGCCGCCACTCAGGGATCCTGGCCCCAAGATGGCCGCCACTCAGGGATCCCGCCCCAAGATGGCCGCCGCCGCCGCCGCGCGCCTGAGCTCCTCGGTCAAGATGGCCGCCGCGCCTGAGCCCTCGGTCAAGATGGCCGCCGCCCGCTCTGAGCCCTCGGTCAAGATGGCCGCCGCCGCGCTCTGAGCCCTCGCAAGATGGCCGCCGCCACGCCTGAGCCCTCGGTCAAGATGGCCGCCGCCGCGCCTGAGCCCTCGGTCAAGATGGCCGCCGCCACTCCTGAACTCTCTGCTGTTATGGCCACCACACTTGTGCCTTTAGGCATTTTAGTGGAATACGAGGGGATGTCTTGGGGCCCAGAGATGGCTCCAGCCCCTGAATCCGCTCCAGTGTCTTCTCCAGCCCCTGAATCCGCTCCAGTGATGGCTTCAGCCCCTGACCAGAGTCCAGTGATGGCTTCAGCCCCTGACCAGAGTCCAGTGAGCCAGCTCCGCCCGGGTCACCTGAATTGCCTGTTCCGTCCTGGAGGACGCCCGCCCTCCCTCCCCTGTTGTTCTATTTATGGCGCGAGGACATGCCTACCGGGAGGGGGGAGTACTGTCACAGTCACCATCTCTCTCACCTTTCCCATCATCCCTCCTGTTGCTCACCTGCTCACGCTCAGCAATCACCTGCACCTAATTATCATCACCTCATCACACAAGCAGCATTTAAGCACACACATCACTCTGGCACTTTGTCTGGTCTCATTTTGAGAAGGATGCACTTACCTGCTACACTTACCCTTACCTGTTACACTTACCTCTGGATTGTTTATACATTATTCCTCCATCATCTCTCCTGATCCTCTGTGTCTCCTTCGTCTCCCTAATTTCCTGTGTCTTCAGCGTTTTCTCCTCCGGACTCCAACGACTCTCCACTCACCTCGGCAAAGTGTGTGCTCGGCTGCTCACTTCCACGATCTCCTCCAACCACCTGCAAAACAAAGAACTGTCAGTATTATAATTCATTATTGCATTCCTGCTTTGAATCCCATACTCACCTGCCTGTTTGCTTACCTACCACATTCAATAAAACTCTCATATTCATTTCTACATCGTTGTGAGTCTGTTCCATAACAATGCGGCAGTTTGCGTGTCGGCTTGCTGAAGAGATCCTCAGCTGCTCATCTGCGGTGATGCGTGATGCAGTAGCGCTGTCATATCTGGCTATAACATGTTATTTAGCCTATAACACACTCTCACACGTTTATTTTTTAGTATATTTGGGAGGAGTAAAATTTCATATCTGGTTGTTGAAACCACATGCATTTAGACCTGTTCAGTTTTGACTGGAATGCATCCCAGACCACCTCCTGAAGTGGTTTGAGCGATCGAATTTAAATCTGTCTCAAATGCATTTCGGTGTGCATTTAGATCTGGTCTTTTCACAATCGGATAGCTATCCAATCAAAGAAAATGCATAAAGTGACCAGGTGTAAACAGGCCCATTGATACTTCTCCATGCCCCAATGTCATAGAAGATGACAGAAGAGGAAGTGGGATGCTATGCAGTATTGCTTTCTCGACCTGTCTAGCCTATTTGACGTGATCACAGAAGGAGCACATAGCTAACACCTTTGCACTCCTGGTTCCAGAGGTGGATGGGTGACCAATGAGGATGTGAGACGTAAGTTGCGGTATTGACTATCATCCACTTTTATCACAGCCAAACTGGTATATAAGTATATTGCTACTAACTCTAAATTCCCGGCACTAGGTATAACAGACAGATAAAGGCATGGAACACGAGCAGCAGAATTGCCCATCTTTCCTTTTTCTGTCCTGAAATATGAAGGATACTGAAACTGCCTCTATATCCAGTTCTCCGGAGGGCACCAGATGACAGAATGAGACGCAATAGCGTGAAATGCCCAATCTCTTCATCTAAGTCCGCTTTGTGCGCCACCAGGGAGACGCATCAATATCGGATCCATACTCCCAGCACTGGAACAGGCGACAGATGACTAAGTGATGTGCATGATCCTGCACTAGGAAGGGCAGCAGGTAGAAGAGTGGGACGCAACAGCGTTAGAGCCCAAACTCTACACTTGCAACACCCAATACACAGGGGAAGCATGTCCATATCATCTCCACAGTGCAGGCAAAGATAGAGACAAATAACAATCACTCTACCTCCTCTACAAAAGTCTATCTTTACTGCTAAAGAGTCATACAGATACCCACTGTGTTCAAGGATTTGACAGACAAAGGGGCAGGGTGCTAACAGCAAAAAACCCGCTAAACTATCTGTTTGAAGCACTTCCTCTTTAATAACAGAGGGAATACACTCTATAGTTAGAAAAGTGGGTCACAAATGTGAACACGGCAACTTTGCTAGAGAGTGTCATTACAAGGAAAACACATATTCATCGCTGTAAACCAGAGGCAATCAACTGAAAAAGTGGAGCAAATGTGCAGCCACTTATTTCATATAAAGGCACGTTTTCCAGGCTCAGGGAAGGATGATACCTGAGCCAATGCTACTGCAATAGTCTGATTGTCATCCAAGAAGTGAACAGTCATGATAGATATTATTCCTCAATCCTCTAAGCTCAGTGTTGGAGAGAGCTTATGCTTCTACTTCTCCAGAAATCGTGTTTAATATAGGTCGCATGAGGACCAACCCCTGAGAAGCCAAAAAAGGACCCTAAGGGTTTGGCTTTCTTAGCATCTTAGCTGAAATGACTTCTTTTAGATCCTCCTTTTAGGCTTCTTGTGAGGTTGCCGCCTCATCCTGTCTCCTGCTAGGTTCAGCAACAGGGTCAGAAGAGGGGGATATAGGACCTCAACTGTGGCGGGGAATGTGGTGCATATGTGTCCTGAGATACTCCCTCACCCAGGTCGAGATCTTTTAGTAGGTCGGCTTGGTAGGCTTGCAGGCATTGACATGGTGTGCAAAGCTCCATATTCCTGGCCCACAGCCTTGACAACAAGCCTGGATGCCATTTGGCATGGATTTGATGGCAGGGCTGGAGCTGTCCACAAAGACGCTGCCCCAGGACGAGATAGCTCGCAAGCGAATCTTTAGCCCGGGGCATCCGTGTTCAGCAAGCCATTTGACATTAGTTAAACTGTTTGCTTGAGGGGCGTGAACACAGCCCTGAGAATGGTTTGTTCCACAATCTCACCACTTCATTATAGAAATTGGGGAGGAAGGGAAGGCTCACTGTCGTGCTTATGACCCACAAGGAATCACTCAGAGAGCTGGAGAGCTAACGTGTGATGTTTGAGAAGGGGATAGACCTGTCTCAAGCTACTCAGCTAGCTCAACCTGTGACCCCCATGATCAAAGCCTTGGCAGCTGCGGGACCCAATCTGCGGGGCACAAACTCCTGGCTTCCATCCCCCTTGAAAAGAACCAGGGGGGAGTGGAGATTTTTCACTGTGAAGTGGTCAACCAGCCCTGTGGAGGGCTGACTGAGTGTGCTCCGCTCCAAGACATATAACCCACAAATCATGAGAATCATCTGTTATATATCTTTGACATGGCATGACATGTGTCCTAAATGCACTAGACATGGTGTTTACTTTCTCCTAACCACAAACACACAGAGAATGTGTGTTGTGAACGCAAAGACAAACAAACAGCTTCAGACACCGACTCACACGGAGTGTCCCCATAGTGTAACTCCATTACGGAGTTCGAAAGGGAACTTTCAGCATATAGAAAGGAATAAAACTTTTGTTGTATGTAAGTGCTACTGAAATCAAAATTTCTGGCTCACTGCATGAGATTTTATATATATATATATATATATATATATATATATATATATAATTCTGTCAATATATATATATATATATATATATATATAATGTGTGTGTGTGTGTGTGTGTAAGAAAAAAGCCATTAAAGATAAATAGCAAATATATAAAGTATAATAAAATAAATGCTTTCATTAAATGTGTATTTTGGATGTTTATTTCCACTAGTCTGAAAGAAGACCTGTTATGGAAGCAAGATAGCACAAAATCTCAAAATTGACTAATGCATGAAAACAAGGGTTTTGACTGTAGTGTCTTGCCTTAAGCTTCCTTTTCAAGCAGTGAATATTTATGTGCATTTCCAACAAAAGTATAATTTCCTAAAAAAAAAATCAATTTGTTCACAAACTGTTTACCATATGTTCTTATTTCATTTTAAATTAACACCCCCCCTCTCTCGTTGTAGCACTAGCAGTGGAGGAGCGGGCTCGTCAGTTGCAGATGAGAGTGCCCTCCTATCGGCCAGGCTCTTCTTCCAGCTTTGGTCATGACCCAGAGGCAGAGCTCAAGAACAGGAGAGATGTGAGTCTTAACTGGCTTTGAGGTCTCCAACTCATTTGTCTGGCAGTGCTGGTTGATGGTTAAAGGGATAGTTCACCCAAAAATTAAAATTCTGTCATCATTTACTCACCCTCAAGTTGATCCAAACCTGTATAAATTTATTTGTTCTGCTGTACACTAAATAAGATATTTGGAAGAATGTTATGGTAGTAAATACTATGGTAGTCAGAATTTTCATTTTTGGGTGAACTATCCCTTTAAATAATCCTTCACAAAATTTCATTCTTCACCCACATTCCGTATTTGAAAGTTTTATTGTTTTTAAGAATGGATTCAAATATTTATTTTTGTTTTTCATGGTTTAGATGTATAAGGACCAGAGGAGGAGTTGTGATAACATGTCTGCAAGGTCATCGGACAGCGACATGAGCGATGTTTCAGCTATTTCCCATGCCAGCAGTGCCTCACGGCTGAGTGCCACCAGCTACATGTCCATTCAGTCTGAGAGGCCGCATGGGAGAATGAGGTTAGCCTATAAACATGCATAGTAACAAATACACGGGGTCCACATTTAACACTCTGCAAGTAATGCGTAAAAATGGCAAATATTGAAGTTAATTTACAGTGGCTGTTATTATTAGAAAATGAAACAGAATACATGGTTGTAGTCAAAGTGTAAGAATGATAGTGTGACCATCATTGATATAAGCAACACAAGCTACACAAATCAGACATATAAACCCTCAAAAAATTCTTCTAATGACTAGAAATTAGCATGTGTAAAATGCTTTTGCAGAAAAACACGTGATATATATAAAATTCAGCTTTGCCATTACAGGAATAAATTACATTTTAAAATATATTGCAGTAGAAAACCGTTATTTTAAATGTAAATAAAATAAAAGCAGCCTTAAAACCGTAAAAGACTTCTTTCAAAAACATTACAAAAATCTTACCTACCCCAATGAAAATATAGTTCCCATTCAGTCGGTCACGTCAGACAGACCGACAAATAGGAATCTTGCCAGAAAGGCCAATCCACTTCGAGTGTAACTAAAACAAGCCAATGCTGCAACCTTTCTCCTGCGTGCTTTGCTTTGCCTGAAAGAGCTTACACAAGTAGAGCTTGCATCTTTTTAAAGATGACATTCTACTTGTGTGTTTCTGGATGCGGCCGTTTCGATGAGCACGCTGAGGCGGCGTTCGTGGATGAGTCATGCACCCATTGCGGGAAGATGACCATCTCAGAGTTGCGGTCAAGGCTCCAGTTCCTGAAAAGGGGCGGAGTCCCGGTGCCACTGCCATGATCCAATCCTCCACAGAGGATTGCTTTGGGCAGTGGTACCGGTGATCTGAGGATTATGGTGAGCGCACTTCCTTCAGGGAACAAACCCCCTTTGAACCCTTATCCCTCCTGCACTCCGCAGCCAGAAGAGCTGCAGAGGGAGCGTGCTGGACAATCTAAAAGGTGTGTACCAGCCGTATCCTTTGGGGCTCCCCGATGATCGGATGTTGATCACTGCATCGGAGGGTGAGCCTGACTTCTCTGGATATGATGATTCGGCTGCATTCCCTCCTTAGGGAACAGGTAGTGTTGCCTGAGTCAGATCCGGAGATGATGGCTATGCTGGCCACCAAAACGGTCGGGCTCTTGTGGAACTTTCCACCATGTCCCGAGCCCTCGAGGTTGGATGATTGGATGATAGTATCTTGTGTGCTAGTTCTCAGCCACCCACCCGGTTCCTTTCTTCCCAGAGGTGCATGAGGAGCTCATGGGTTCGTGGACGGCACATTTTACTGCCCGAAACCATTCCACTGGCTCCTCCTCACCACCCTTGATGGCGGGGCAGTGAAGGGTTATACGCGCATCCCTCCTGTGGAGCGGGCAGTTGCTATGCAACTGTGCCCTAACTCCACCTGGCGGGGAGCCGTGTCTCCCTTCCCGGGCCTGTAAGCACTCGTCGGATCTTACCAGCAAGGCTTACCAGTCCTGTGGGGAAGCCACCTCTGCTCTACACGCTATGGCATTGTTGCAGGTCCATCAGGCCAAGGCACTGAAGGACCTACACGAGAGTGGTCACGATCCGCAAGTTCTCCAGAAACTTCATAAGGCAACAGACCATGCGCTTCGAGCGACGAAGGTCACAGCGTGATAAGTGGGTCGTGCGATGTCCACGATGGTGGTCCAGGAACGTCACCTCTGGCTGTGTTCCGACAAAGTCAGGTTTCTTAATTCCCCATGTCCCAGACCAGCCTCTTCGACGACGCTGTCGAGAACTTTACACCTAGCAGTTCTCATCTGTACAGAAGCAGTCTGAGGCCATCAGCCACATCCTTCCCCGGCTGTCAGCTGCTTTTTCCACCCATCCACCAGCCGCAGCACCTCAGCCTGCTCATCGCCGAGGGCATCCCCATGTGGCTGCTTCCATCCAAGTGGTGCTGTGGAGCCGGTTGCAAGCAGGGCCCGTCCAGGCCCCCACCAAGAAGGACAGCAAAGCCAAAGGCAAGAGGCCTTGGGACTGGTGACTCAGAGATGGACGGGACTGCTCATCGGGGGATGGTGACCTCACCACTCCCTCCCCCGGAGGAGGGCCGGGTGGTAAATCTTTTGTTACCTTTTGTTTAATTTTTCAATAAAAGTGCAGTTTCCATCTCTGGGTCCGAAGAGGGCTCAGAGAGTAGTGTGAGGAGAGAGACCTCTCCACTCTCATCCCCCTCTTCTATTGACAGCGGGCAGCAGCGTGTGGTTCAAGAAGGCAATCAAAGCCTCTCCTGCACCCTCTGTCCAACCGTGGAACCAGGTAAGTGTTGCACAGCACACTCAGACTTTGCTACGGGCCGCCTCACAAAGAGAGCCCCCCCGAGCTGCGTCACTGTGTTCCACCTCGCTGCCCCACTGTGGGTATGCCTGCGGTCCCTTTGGTCCCGCTTGTACGGTCTCTGCGAGCTTGGCTAGCGCTCCCCAGTCCATCTCGCTGGCTCCTTCGGACCTATGCAATTCAATACACCCAGCGTCCCCCCAAGTTCAGGGGCATCCACTTCAATCAGTAAAAGCAGTCGATGCCCATGTCTAACATGTGGAGATTGCAGTCTTACTGGCAAAGGACGCGATAGAGCCGGCCCCTCCAGCCGATATGAGGTCAGGGTTATACAGCCCCTACTTCAAAGCGGTGAGTTACAACCGATCTTGGACCTGCAAGTTTTGAATCAGAGCCTTCACAAGCTACCATTCAAAAGAAGCACATTTTCAAGTGCATCCGCCCCCGAGATTGGTTTGCAGCGATCGACCTGAAGGATGCGTGCTTTAATGTCTCGATTTTGCGGAAGATGACCATCTCAGAGTTGCGGTCAAGGCTCCAGTTCCTGAAAAGGGGCGGAGTCCCGGTGCCACTGCCATGATCCAATCCTCCACAGAGGATTGCTTTGGGCAGTGGTACCGGTGATCTGAGGATTATGGTGAGCGCACTTCCTTCAGGGAACAAACCCCCTTTGAACCCTTATCCCTCCTGCACTCCGCAGCCAGAAGAGCTGCAGAGGGAGCGTGCTGGACAATCTAAAAGGTGTGTACCAGCCGTATCCTTTGGGGCTCCCCCCGATGATCGGATGTTGATCACTGCAACGGAGGGTGAGCCTGACTTCTCTGGATATGATGATTCGGCTGCATTCCCTCCTTAGGGAACAGGTAGTGTTGCCTGAGTCAGATCCGGAGATGATGGCTATGCTGGCCACCAAAACGGTCGGGCTCTTGTGGAACTTTCCACCATGTCCCGAGCCCTCGAGGTTGGATGATTGGATGATAGTATCTTGTGTGCTAGTTCTCAGCCACCCACCCCGGTTCCTTTCTTCCCAGAGGTGCATGAGGAGCTCATGGGTTCGTGGACGGCACATTTTACTGCCCGAAACCATTCCACTGGCTCCTCCCTCACCACCCTTGATGGCGGGGCAGTGAAGGGTTATACGCGCATCCCTCCTGTGGAGCGGGCAGTTGCTATGCAACTGTGCCCTAACTCCACCTGGCGGGGGGAGCCGTGTCTCCCTTCCCGGGCCTGTAAGCACTCGTCGGATCTTACCAGCAAGGCTTACCAGTCCTGTGGGGAAGCCACCTCTGCTCTACACGCTATGGCATTGTTGCAGGTCCATCAGGCCAAGGCACTGAAGGACCTACACGAGAGTGGTCACGATCC
The DNA here is from genome assembly GCA_037950665.1 of Hypophthalmichthys nobilis. NCBI lineage: Eukaryota > Metazoa > Chordata > Actinopteri > Cypriniformes > Xenocyprididae > Hypophthalmichthys > Hypophthalmichthys nobilis. Next base: position 22,137,499 of record CM075480.1, on the reverse strand, counting down.
GCAAGTTCTCCAGAAACTTCATAAGGCAACAGACCATGCGCTTCGAGCGACGAAGGTCACAGCGTGATAAGTGGGTCGTGGCGATGTCCACGATGGTGGTCTAGGAACGTCACCTCTGGCTGTGTTCCGACAAAGTCAGGTTTCTTAATTCCCCATGTCCGAGAACTTTACACCTAGCAGTTCTCATCTGTACAGAAGCAGTCTGAGGCCATCAGCCACATCCTTCCCCGGCTGTCAGCTGCTTTTTCCACCCATCCACCAGCCGCAGCACCTCAGCCTGCTCAGAGATTGGTTTGCAGCGATCGACCTGAAGGATGCGCATTTTAATGTCTCGATTTTGCCTCAACACAGGCCGTCCCTGTGCTTTGCGTTCGAGAGTCAGGCATATCAGTACAAGATGCACTGGCGCACAGCTGGCCCCGTGGCCTACGCAAACATGCGTTTCACCCAGTGAGCCCACTTGCACAGACCCTGTGCAAAGTCAGGGAGGACAAGGAGCAGGTCTTGCTCCTCGCGACAGCGCCTTCCTGGTGCATCCCTCTGAGAAGGACTTTCTTTCTCAGGGACAGGGCACCCTTTGGCACCCACATCCAGACCTCTGGAAACTCCTTGTCTGGTCCCTGGACGGGACGCGGAGGTTCTAGGTGAATTACCCCCTGAGGTACTTAACACCATCACTTTGGCACGAGCACTGTCTACGAGACGTGCTTACGCCTTGAAGTGGAACCTGTTCATTGAGTGGTGTTCTTCTTACCGAGATGACCCCTGAAGATGTTTGATCAGGGCCGTGCTTTCCTTCCTGCAGCAGGGGTTGGAGCGAAGACTGTCTCCCTCCACCCTCAAAGTTCATGCTGCTGCAATATCTGCGTATCACGACCACATTGATGGCAAGTCTGTTCCTTAGGGGGGTGAGATGGTTAAATCCTCCTCGATCTCCCTCCATAACTTCTTAGGACCTTGCTCTGGTGCTTTGAGCACTTCAGAATGCTCCCTTTGAGCCCTTGCAGTCAGCAGACTTAAAGATTCTGTCTATGAAGAATTTGCTGCTGATCGCATTGGCCTCTATCAAGAGGTTAGGGGACCTGCAGCCATTTTCGGTCAACGAATCGTGCCTAAAGTTCGGGCCGGGTGACGGCCACGTGGTACTGAGACCCTGGCCCGGTTACGTGCCTAAGGTTCCTACCACTCCCTTCAAGGACCAGGTAGTGAGCCTACAAGCACTGCCCCTGCAGGAGGCAGACCCAGCCCTGGCTTTGCTCTGTCCAGTCCGCGCTCTGCGACTGTACATAGACAGAACTCAAAGCCTTAGGGCCTCAGACCAGCTCTTTGTCTGTTACGGAGGCCAGCAGAAGGGAAAGGCTGTCTCCAAGCAGAGGATGGCCCACTGGATAGTGGACGCCATCGCCTTGGCTTACCAAGCACAAGGCGTGCCCTGCTTGCTCAGGTTGCGTGCTCTACGAGAGGCATTGCATCCTCTTGGGCACTGGCTTGTGGTGCCTTGCTGACAGATATTTGTTGAGCTGTGGGCTGGGCGACACCTAACATGTTCGCAAGATTCTATAGCCTTCGTGTCGAGCCTGTCTCCTCCTGTGTTCTTGCCTCAACCGATCAGAAACACGGAGAGGCCCTGGCTTAGTGTCGGCTTGCTGCGCTTACATGCGCTTATTGCTCCAGAGAGTCCCTACAAGGCAGACCCTGTTGAGTCCTCCACCACCACCCTCGGCAGCCGGACGTGGCAGAGCGTCTGAAGCCAGGCCTATACCCTGTTGCATCCTTGAGAACCGGATTTAGGCTGGGTACCATATGTGTGACCCTGCGGGGATCCTATATGTGTAATTTCTATTGTTGCTTCTAAATGAAGCCTGTGTCTTTCCCTTTGGGAGAACCCACCTCTTTTCAGGTTGGAGTCACCCCAGTACTTCCATATGTAGTACAGCCCTTTGTGGTTAGTCCATGTGTACATCTCCACATAATTCCTTCGGGGAAGAATGTGGCTTCCACAGCATTCCTGTCCCAGTGGTGTGGGCACGCTTTTCCAGTGTTATCCAATAGTCTCACTGTGTGAATTATCACAGAACAGCAGTGATGGTCACAGGAGGCTTGCACAGGGCACTGGAAGGGGACAGCGACTGTGGCGTTTTGGTGGGGATTCCTATTCGTCGGTCTGTCCGACGTATGTCAAACGTGTCAGACTGAATAGGAACATCTCGGTTACAAAGGTAACCCTCATTCCTTGAAGGAGGGAACAGAGACTTACGTCCCATCGCCACAGCCGCTGTACCCCGCTGCATGCTGGGTCACCTGCTCTGCTCCTCAGCGAAAACCAAAGGAATGCATTGCACCTGCTGCTCATTATGTACCCGTGCTGTGTGGCAGACCAGCTGCTGCAAATGATTGCATGCCAATGTGCATTACATTCATTACTGCGTTACACTCGAAGTAGATTGGCCTCTTTGGTAAGGTTCCTATTTGTTGGTCTGTCTGCCGTACGTCTCCGTTTCCTCCCTCAGGGAATGAGGGTTACCTTTGTAACTGAGACAATTTATAAAAATGCATATAGTTATAAATTTTCTTGAGTAACTTTTCATTGGAAGTTGGGGCAAAAGTTAATTTCTGTACCCTGCACACACAAATGGGTTGGTGAACCTGTATCCCAGCTGTCTATTCAGGCAAAGACAGAAAAAGACTTAGGTCAGAATACACACTTAATGTTTGTATAGGACATGAGAAAAAAATAGTGCAAAATAGTTCAAATAGTTTTTTTTTATAGCTACAAAATAGTTTTTCTACTTTTTACTCTTCGTCTCTCTTTAGCTCTCTTTTTACATACTCTGAAAAATCATATTCTATTCGGTCACATTAAATTATATTATTGTCTCTTACAATGCTTATTCATCTCTCCAACAAATCATAATATTTTTCCCTAGTAAAATTGCAGAATTATTACTCAAGTCAGGTCACAAGAATTATATGTGTCCTCAGGTTGTGATATTTGTTTTTTGTTATTAGCCGTGTTTGACATTTGCATGCTTTTAGCTGTCTGTTTTATGCATGACTTGTTACTTTTGAAACAATTTTATTTCCTGCATGATTTACCTTTTTTGCATGATTTACCTTTCTTGCTATCACGGCTTGTGCTCTATTGCATGCTTGCATATTGCATTGGGGGTCAAAGGTCAAAGTCGTTGGAGAGTTGTAAAGGAGAAGAGAAGAAGGAGAGAAGGATTTCATGGGGGGTGAATGGGACAGACAACAGGAGGAGTCTGGGAAAGAGACGTTTCTCTGAGGAGCTTAAACGCAGACGTCATACGGTGGCTGGAGATATGAGGTAACATGGACCAGCTCCCCTGCCCATGTCTTCACCTCAGCCACCACCGGATAAAACCTTATCATAACCTAATAACAGAAACAACAACAAAAACAACATTTAGTATTCAGCAATCTTTTTTATGCTGATAGTGCTGTTTATTTGTATGCACATTCTGCATTGTTTTACCATCTGATTTGCTATAGGGAACTATGCAAATCAAGTAACAGCACCCAGAAAATTGATGGATAAACTTCCTCATCTAGCAAACTACCGCAGTCTGTCATACTTCACTGGGACTTTATGATCCCAGTGATCCAGACACCGTAGTCGGCTCTTTAAAATGCAAAAAGCATGCCTGACTATCTGCCCAACTTGACATATGCCCAGTTATAACGTTCTTCACAAGCATTTGATCCTCATTTGATGATTACTGCTGCCATGATCAGTAGAAAAAAAAAAAAAAAAAAAAGAAAGAAAGGGAAAAAAATCCTCTCTTAAATGAAATTCCATTTACCACCTGCATATCATATGTGGTAATAGTGCAACATTAATAACACTTACTTTTTCTATAATAAGACTAATTTACATAGAAAGGAGGAAATGACAATGAAAAAAATGAAAAGAAGATAAAGAGCATTCCTTCTCTTCAAACAGTACAGCATGTAAATATCCTATCATTAAATGCCTTAAATGAACTTTCTGTCTTTTCTATTTATTGCTGTCTCTTCCCTGACACATTTTGGGCTTCACTAACCAGTTATATATCTTCAGTTTTTATTTTATTTTTAGTTATATATCAGTTTAAAGCCACAAACTAGGTGTCACTGTGGATGAAGTCTGCTTGGTTCAAACAAACATGGTTAGTTAACATGAAATAAATTTGGCAAGTTGATGTGTACATTGTGATATACTATACTCTGTCTAAAACTATTTTATTTTTTAAGCTCATTCTTTATAATTATAATGCATGCAATTTTATTACATATAAATTAACTAGGAAATATTTGTATACGTTCATTTGTCACTGCCTTTAGAATGAGTTGAGTAAGTGAAGACAAAAATGTGGTTAAAAACAGTGAAAAACTTAAAAGAAAAAATTAAAAAGAAATGTTGATCAGTTTTATTGTCTAAAATATTAATTAAACTTTAAACATGCATATAAATTTTAAATATTGATGTTGAAAAATGTATGTGGATGTTATGCATCAAGTATACACCTTAATTATATTATGTACCTTATATTGATATTTTTTTAAATTAATGTATCTTACTTTTACCAAAAAGAGACATCAAATACTCATTTTGGCATTGGAATATTCTTTTCTGCTGTCTTAAAAAGATCCTGTATATAGTTTGAGACAAGGTTCATTGTGCATGCTGTTTGATTTCATTTGTTTGTGTTTTGCTTCATTCACATGCCACTCTGTGTATGTCTATGTGTTTCCTTTGTATTGTATTGTGTGTGTTAGATCCCTCTTTGCATGCCTCACCTCATACCTCCCATGCATGAATACTGAGCCAGCACTGGATCTTCCCAAACCCAGAACCCTGTCTGCTAACCCTTCTGTCACTGCCCTCCAGCCTGTGGAAGAGAGACCCACCTCCTTACTTCCTATCCCCACCCTACGTCCTACAGACAGGAGATTAGGGTGTAGACATGATGGGGAGAGTGCAACTGGACAGTCCTGCAGTACCTTGACACCTTCAGAGGGTGCAGATACACGGCAGCTCCTCCAAACCCCCAGAGGGCAGCATAGGACATGGCTGCACTGTCAAAGTGTGCTGCTGTGTCATAATACAGACAGTTTGCAATGATTACATTTTTTAATTTTTAATGATTACAATTCTATTAAATCAGATGTAAATCAAGTTTTAAGGATCTTATCAATTAAAACACCTCTGTGTGTCACTTTGTGTTAACTAGTGTACTCCTAAACATAATTCACTTTAAGTAGGCACACACCTTTAAACTGTACAGTCTCTTACAGGAAAACAGATCAGAATATTGATATTCATTGCAGTTTGTCCAATCAAATGCTTACTATAAGAATGAGAATGTCCCTACCCCAGAATTTTTTCCATAGGCATTTAAAAAAAAGTTTACTTCACAAATGCTTGTGAAGTTTAAGAGTTATTAGCCATGAACCAAACCAACCAGCTACAAGGTATATCAACATTATAATCTTTGTTTAACAAAGCCAAAGGTACAAGACTGTGTACTTAATTGCTTCAGTTAGGGAAAGAACTACAATCCCATGAATCACTGAAAATGGCAAATCAAATAAAAATTATGGAGGACTATAAAACTATTGATGTAAAGATGTTTGGTTATATTATATATTTAGAAACAATTACATTTATTGCAAAATTATGCATACTATGCATGCAAATGTTTAAGTAGTTTAACAGTAATTCAAGAGACTAATTTGATTCTCTGATTGGTGGAGCTTTCTGCATAATTATGTGTAGTGTAGTTTTTCACCAGAAATTATGCTGCTGAACTTGATTGTGTAAAAAAATATGTTGCTATAATGTAGGCTAATGGCTTCAACAAAAACATATATCATTGTTTAACAACCTGGTAGCTTACAGTTAGTCTGTCTAGAAGTTATTTAGAAGTTATTGTTCAAAATCTGAGATTTTTATTTCTGGTAGCCTACTTACACTGTATTCCACCTGCAAGTAGCAAATCGCGATTCATGAGATCAACGAAAGGCTTTTTTTGTTTTATATATATATATATATATATATATCTGTCTCACTCAAACTCAGGAAAACACAGGAAATAAAACTGTGCTTGTCAAGTGATGTCATGGGGTCTTAAACTATTGTCGACTAGTTTTGACTACTGTGTCATGATTCAACATAATTTCATATAGAGAAGCCGATGATATTGTCCAACAACAGATGTTGTATATTCTCTTTTCCATACTGGCTTGCACAAAATAATTTGAATGGACAAAACCAGCTATTACTGTGTGCTAAGATTAGAATCAGTGATGTGGCAGTGTTGTAAAAACACCTTGAAAATAATAAAGCATTAAGATCTTGAATATGGTTCTCAACAGTTAGTGCCTCACTATTACCTTTATATACTGTATGAAGTAATATGTCTCAACTTTTCATCTCTTTTTGACTCTTTCTTTCTCTTGCTTACAGTCGCCAAGTCAGAGCCTCATCTGGTCGGAGTATGCTAAAAAGCACAAGCGTTAGCGGTGATATCAACACATCAGAGCGAACAGACGGCAGCCAGTCTGACACTGCCCTGGGAACAGTCGGAACTGGAGCTAAAAAGCGTCGCTCCAGCCTCAATGCTCGATTTGTGGCTATTGTGGGAAACCGCCGCAGCCGAAGCACCTCACAGATCAGTCAAACAGGTCAGTGTCTGTAGCCGTCTATAACAAAAGAATTGTAGACAACAAATATTGAAACTGCTACTTTATGCTGATGTAACCAAGGCCATTTGGCCGTTAATGGTTAATAAATGTTATATTAACCAATAATGCCACAATACTACATATATAATCGTAAGAAAATTTCCGGTTCCGATTCCGGTTCTGCCTAACGATTCCGGTTCTGATTCCAGTTCTATTAAAATAATTAAACAACCAATAAAAAATAGTAGAAAGGGAAAAAAATGCACAATACTCAACTCAAACAGTCCTTTTTGTGTTTATTATTCTTGTAAAATGAATTTAACAGACTGTTAATCTCAACAAATTCGCTAACATTTAACAATAAGGTTCATTAGTTAACATTAGTTAACTACATTAACATGAACTAATAATGAACTGCATTTCTACAGCATTCATTAATCTTTGTTAATGTTAATTTCAGCATTTACTAATACATTATTAAAATCAAGAGTTGTATTTGTTAACATTAGTTAATGCACTGTAAACTAACATGAACAATATGAACTGCTGTATTTTTATTAACTAACAATCTCAAGATCAATCTCAAAGATCAACAAATAAAGTAACAAATGTAATATTCATGGTTAGTTCAAATGAACCTTATTGTAAAGTGTTATCACAAATTCAATACAAATAAGATGCTTAAACACACGTAAGATCCACACAGGTGAAACGGAATATTTTTGTAAATTGGATTCATAAAGACTTCACTTGTTTCTGAAAGAATGATTCAGTGATAGATACATTTTTAACAGTAATTTGTTGCCACCTAGTGGCCTAACAGTGCAATCGATACAGTCCTTATTTGAAGTCCAGTTACTTTCAGAAGGTGATTTATTCTATTTTGATCCATAACATCAGCGTTTATATCTGAATAATAAACTTTTGTGTACTTCTGTGATAACTGTAGTATTTGTAACAGAAATAATGATACTGTGTGTTTGAAAAGATTGTTCAAGAAGCTGTTTATGTCTAAACATGACAACTGCTCTCTAGATTAATGGCAGCGTGAACGCAGATTTGAATGTCGCGATTTTATTTTTGTCAAAAATTTAATACAGCCTACATGGGCGAATCATTGTCATTTAGGAATTAGATCATATGGGTGATAAAATCGAGATCAATCGTGCAGCTTTGTGCATCTCTCTCTCTCTCTCTCTCGATATCTGACGTAGGCTATATGAGTAGCGCGAGGGCTTTTCAGTGCATTCATTGCTATAATAATCATGAGGAGAGATGTCTCTATTAAAGGATACGCTCCCCGCACTTCGCCCACCCATCACACCAGAACCGTTTTCGGAACCAAAACTTAGAAATATTGCACGGTTCCGGTTCTTTTCAAAAAACACTACTGGTTCTGGATAAGAACCGATTTTGGTTCCCAACCCTATATATATATATATATATTATATATATTTATATAATATATATAATATATATATATATATATATATATATATATTTCTGGAAAATAAATTCTTCAAACACTGGTACAAGAGGATGTGGTGCTGGTCCTTCAAGAGTCACTCTCAATCTGTCTTTCTATAAAGCCTATAAAAAAAAAAACAGTCTTCATGTACAATTCAGCATGTGATTCTTATTAGGTGGGGGTCATTTTTTTAGGATTCTTTACCTAACCTAAGTCTCTGTGATCCTGACACCACTTCTGGAGACTCCAAGTAGGTTGCAGTTCTGGAAAGTGATGACGCTGGAAACTAAAGGGTTCCTGATGGTTTCACACTTAATTCTTCACCCTAATTCTTAATTCTTTTGCAGTTAACATGTGTCTTTTCTTCTCCACCTGTTTTTGTCTGATCCTGCTGACCCAATGAGCGTTTCACTGTCCAATGGTCATGCCTTAACTTTGCAATTTCTAGTCTTGCATTAGTATTGCATCCTTCTCATGGGCATTTAATCATTTTTTACTTTTCAGTCTTACCTTTCAGTTTTTTTTTTTTTTTACAGAAGTTAAATACACTGTGAGTGCTCTTTCATTATATTTTTTTATTGTAAATCAGTAATTGTTTTTATTTCCTATATAAAATTTTAAGTGAATTAAAAATGCAAGATTTTAGTCTCTTTTTTTTCTCAAACAATAAATGTCAGCTTATGGAGCTGATTTGAAAAAAAGAAAAAGTTAAAATTTAGTTGTATTGGTGTAATCTACACTACTGTTCAAAAGTTTGGGGTCTTAAGAAATTAATACTTTTATCCAGCAAGGATGCATTATTATTATTTTTTAAAGTGACAGTAAAGACATTTACAATGATACAATATCAAATAAATTAATGTTTTCCACAAAAATATTAAAACAACAATATGTAAAAAAAAAAAAATCAATAAGAAATGTTTCTTCAGCACCAAATATGCATATTTGAATGATTTATGAAGGTTAGCGTGAAACTGAAAACTGGCGTAATGGTTGCTGACAATTCAACTTTGCCATAACAGGAATATAGAAAACAGTTATACTTTAAATTGTAATAATATTTCACAATATTACTGTATTTTTTTTTTTATCAATTAAATGCAGCCTTGGTGAGCTTAAGAGACTTCTTTCAGAAAACATTAAAAAATCTTAAAGACCCCAAAATTGACTTAAATTAAACAGTTTTTATTTTTTTAGGTTACCTAACAAAACGTCTCGGTTACGTATGTAACCCTCGTTCCCTGAAGGAGGGAACGGAGACGTACGTCAGTAGTGACCGACGAATTGGGATATCGCTAGAGAGCCCTATCAGCTTCGAGTGAACTACAACAAGCCAATGAAGTTGGCGTGCGATATTTGCATAATGCGCACCGCCCCCGCCAGGTGGTATAAATAGGGGAGCAGATGCAATCGCACTCTGTTTTTCGCTGAGGAGACAACCTAGTCCGCACTACAGCGAGGGTACAGCAACTGTGGCGACGGGACGTACGTCTCCGTTCCCTCCTTCAGGGAACGAGGGTTACATACGTAACCGAGACGTTCCCTTTCAGTCGGTCACGTTCGACGTACGTCAGTAGTGACCGACGAATTGGGATCCCAAATAAAGCGCCACAGTATGAACCCCTTCCAGTGCCCAGCGCAAGCTCTAGCCACCCGGCGCACCAGTGGGACGGGGAAGGGGGCGAGCTTACGCCGAGAGAGTCTACTGCTGTTCCGATATACCCACTAAGTAAACTAGACTACACTGGGGAAGCGAACCCGTAGGGGACGCTGCGGAGACCACTACCCACCCGTAGGGGAGGAATTTACGTGGAGAGTACACATATGGACTGGCCGTGGGCAGTACGCATATGGAGTCCCTGGGATGGCTCCACCTGGGTAGGGGGAGACTCATCTGACAGGTGACAGCAGAGCTGGCTCTGCTAAGGGAAAGACACGGGCTCGCCGTAGGGAGTTGACCGTGGACAAATACACACATGGGACCACTCACGTGGAGGGGTCACGACATGTGGAACCCAGCCAAACGTCAGCGTCAGTGACGGAGGTTTGGCCTGGCATCAGACACTCCGCAATGTCCGAGCCGAAGGGGAGGCGGAGGAACTTGACAGGGTTCGCCAAGCGGGGAACTCGACTGGAGTAAAAAGGATGCACGTATCCGGCCCAGGGGGCGGGAGTGGCATTGCAAGCCGACACTAGAACGGGCTCTTCGCGTCTACCGGCTGGTGGAAGCGAGTACACGGGAAGATACCGGTTCTACACGAAGGCTATAGAATCTAGCTTAACGTGTTAGGTGTCGCCCAGCCCGCAGCTCTACAGATATCTGTCAGCGAGGCGCCAGGCGCCAGCGCCCAGGAAGAGGCCACTCCTCTGGTGGAGTGGGCTCTCAACCTGAACGGGCAAGGCACGCCCTGGGACTCATACGCCAGGGCGATGGCGCCCACTATCCAGTGGGCCATCCTCTGCTTGGAGACAGCCTTTCCCTTCTGCTGGCCTCCGTAACAGACAAAGAGCTGGTCTGAGGTCCTGAAGCTGCGTTCTGTCCACGCACAGGCGCAGAGCGCGGACGGGACAGAGCAAAGCTAGGGCTGGGTCTGCCTCCTAAGAAGGCAGCGCTTGCAGGTTCACTACCTGATCTCGAAAGGGAGTGGTAGGAACCTTGGGCACATATCCAGGCCAGGGTCTCAGGATAACGTGAGAGTCACCGGGCCCGAATTCCAGGCACGATTCGTCAACCGAAAATGCGTGCAGGTCCCCTACCCTCTTGAGCGAGGCCAATGCAACCAGGAGGACGGTCTTTAGGGACAGTACTTTTAACTCGACTGATTGCAAAGGCTTGAAGGGACGACCCCGGAGAGATGTAAGAACCAGGGTCAGATCCCAAGAGGGTACAGAGGGGGGCCGGGGAGGATTCAGTCTCCTCGCCCCCCTCAAGAACCTGACGATCAGATCGTGCTTCCCTAGCGATTCACCATCAACTGCATAGTGATGTGTGGCGATAGCGGCAACATACACCTTGAGGGTGGAGGAGACAGCCTTCGCTCCAGGCCCTCTTGCAGAAAGGAAAGCACGGTTCTGACCGAACATGATCGGGGTCCTCTCGCTCTGGTTGAGAGGAGCACCATTCGACGAACAGGTTCCACTTCAACGCATAGAGGTTCCTCGTAGAAGGAGCTCTAGCGGAAGTGATAGTGCCTGCGACCGCCATGGAGATCACTCAGAACCTCCGCGTCCGTCCCAGGGACCACACATGGAGTTTCCACAGGTCGGGACGCTGGTGCCAGAGGGTGCCCTGCCTCTGAGTCAGGAGGTCCTTCCTCAGAGGAATGGGCCAGGAGGTGCTGTCGCGAGGAGCGTGAGGTCCGAGAACCAGGTCCGAGTGGGCCAGTATGGAGCCACTAACAAGACCTGCTCCTTGTCCTCCCTGACTTTGCACAGGAGTTGTGCGAGAAGGCTCACTGGGGGAAACGCATATTTGCGTAGGCCCCGGGGCCAGCTGATTGCCAGGGCATCCGTGCCGAGCGTGCCGCCGGTCAGGGAATAGAACAACTGGCAGTGGGCAGTCTCCGGGGAGGCGAACAGATCTACCTGTGCCTCGCCGAAGCGCTGCCAGATCAGCTGGACCACCTGGGGATGGAGTCTCCATTCGCCCGGAAGCGGAGGCTGCCGTGAGAGCTCGTCGGCTGCACGGTTGAACACGCCTGGGACGTGAATGGCACGAAGCGACCTCAGATGCTTCTGACTCCATAGCAAGAGATGGCGGGCGAGTTGCGACATACGGCGGGAGCGTAGACCACCCTGATGGTTGATGTACACAACGGCCGCAGTGCTGTCCAAGCGGACCAGTACGTGCTTGTCTGTCAACAGCTCCTAGAAGCGGTCCAGTGCAAGACGTACTGCTAGCAACTCGAGGCAATTGAAATGCCAATGCAGTTGGGGCCCCGTCCACAGACCCAACACTGCATGCCCGTTGTACGTGGCCCCCCACCCCGTGGCAGAGGCATCTGTGTGGACCACAGCATGCCTGGACACTTGTTCGAGGGGAACTCCAGCCCGCAGGAACGAAGGGTCCGACCACTTGGTGAGGGTGCGACGGCATTTCGGTGTCACGGGGACACGGAACGTACCGTGCTGCCACGCCCATCTCGGGACCCGGCCACGGAGCCAGTGTTGAAGCGGCCTCATATGAAGCAATCCGAGCGGCGTGACAGCGGCTGCGGATGCCATATGCCCCAGGAGCCTCTGAAAGAGTTTCAGTGGGGCCGCTGTCCTGCGCTTGAGCGTACTCAGGCAGGTCAACACTGACTGGACGCGCTCCTCGGTGAGGCGCACAGTCTGGGCGACCGAATCCAGTTCCATACCGAGATAAGAGATCCTCTGCCCGGGGGTGAGTTTGCTCTTGTCCCAGTTGACCCGAAGACCCAACCGACTGAGGTGAGCTAACACCATGTCCCTGTGTTCGCACAACTGCTCTCGCGAGCTGGCCAGGATGAGCCAGTCGTCGAGGTAGTTGAGGATGCGAACACCCTGTTCCTTGAGCGGAACAATGGCCGCCTCTGCAACCTTCGTGAAGATGCGGGGCAACAGGGCCAGCCCGAAGGGTAGGACTTTGTACTGATATGCCCGACCCTCGAACGCAAACCGTAGAAAGGGTCTGTGACGAGGCAGAATCGAGACATGAAAGTACGCGTCCTTCAGGTCGATCGCTGCAAACCAATCCTGGGGACGGATGCATTCGAAAATGCGCTTCTGCGTAAGCATCTTGAACGGCAGCCTGAGAAGGGACCGGTTCAGGACACGCAGATCCAGGATTGGCCGTAGCCCACCGCCCTTCTTGGGTACAATGAAGTAGGGGCTGGAGAACCCTGACTCCATATCGGCTGGAGGGACCGGCTTGACTGCATCTTTCGCCAGGAGGACAGCAATCTCCGCCCAGAGAACAGGTGCATTGTCCAGGGACACATGAGTGTAATGGACACCCCTGAACACCGGGGGACGCCGGGCGAACTGAATCGCATAGCCGAGTCTGATAGTACGAATGAACCAGCGGGACGGGCTGGGGAGCGCTATCCAGGCTTCCAGACACCGAGCCAGCGGGACCAAATGCACCACAGACGTACCGGGCGTGGGGCAGCGAGATAGAGTGCTGGGACCCGACTCGGACGGCATAGCGGCCCGTAGTGGGGTCAGACTCTGCAAGGTAGCAGTGTGAATGGGAGACGGCACATGGGAGGCGGCCTCGACCAACACACTGGGACCTGCTGGCGAAGTGAGAGGGGGCTGAGAGTGGCGAGGCGGGGCTTCGCGCACTGCCAGCCGCGACCTCTTGGGACCTGTAGAGTTAGAAAACAGTTCTACTTCGTGGGTACCGCTGGACTCCGGAGAGCCAGCGGTGGAACAACCAAAATTCTCCACCCGGCCCTCCTCCGGGGAGGGAGCGATGCGGGCATCGTCTCCCGAAGAACTGTTTACCTCCAGGTCACCCGTTTCTCCAGGACCGCTTCTCGCTAGCCAACTGGCTTGGCTGCGGGCCGAGCGGGCTGGATTTTAGGCCAGCTTGTGAGATGAGAGCATCGAGAAAGCGTACTTAGACGATGACACACCTCTGCAAGGCTAGCCAGGGGTGTTTCCGGACCACCATGGTGGACATTGTCTGGCCAGGGGCCTGCGCTATGACTTACATCATGCGTAGCTCAACCCCGACTCAGAACTACCCATATGCGATGAGTGCTTTGGCCTTCCAAAGACTTGCCGGGGGCCAAGACCCATGCAGGGCAGAGGTGGTGTGCCCGTAGCACTGCCACCCCACCACAGAGGGTAGTGAGAGAGAAAAAACTTAATGCAGATTATGACCCTTTTGGCGTTCCATATTTGGCACCAGAAAAGGCTTCCAAACTGCCAAGTTTTTCATGCACGTCCGGGCTAAAGACAGGGGGCGGGGCAAGGCGAGTACGCGTCGCACCACACCCCCAGGGGCCCGGGAAAGCATGGTCGTTAACTCTGAATCTGATTCAGCATGAGCACATCACAACCGTGGGACGCTCAGCCTCCTCTTCCTGTCCAGAGCCCAACAACCCTCTCTCCAATGTAGCAGTCGACATCTGATCCTCTGCTGGAGCCCTGACTAAGATGCTAGGTCCCCCATGAGAAGGACCAGCAATCCACCCAGAAGCTACCAGCCATGTGGGACAGTGAACATGGCCGTCTAACTGAACGACACGGCGCTGAGCGCCGACATGGCCATGTTATTACCAAACATAAACCACCCACGAACACAGTCACAACATGTTTGCGATGCATTAGAGGAGTGGGGGGCCCACGGAGATTGGCTCGGCGGGTATTGCCCCACTGTGATCCTCTGGTCACCCTGGCTTATTCACCAAAAGTAGTACTTTTCTGATTCAGAAAGAGAAACTAGATCGGGGAATAGGTGAGGGGACTCCACCTCATTTGAGGCACTCGAGTCTCGACCACGCATCTAGAGCGCCGAACAACGCGCAGGGTTGCCATGGCAACGCGCGCTGTCAGCCGGCAGCTCGACGGCACAAGCCCTTACGAGAAAGGCAAGACGAACAACGCGCCGACGTGGGCATGCTCTCTTTTTTACAAGAGAACATGAACCACCCACAAACACAGTCTCAGCACACTAAGCAGACATGAGAGAAAGTGATTGTGGCCGTCAGTGAGGATAGGAAACGACCGCCTCCAGAAACGCACAGACAGAATGACGTCTTGAAAAAGACGCAGTGTCTGTCTGTGAAGCTCTTTTAGAGGCTCTTGTTCTTTGTGCCGAAGCACACAGGGAACAGCCGCGATGTGACTGCAGGTACACTTTTCACTCCCTGAGTCACAGACACAGAGGAACCGGCCCAAATCGCAAACCAAAACGGGGCAAATAATGCTGTGAAAACAGCAGTTGAAAGCTGTATAACAGCTCAAGAAGCTCACTCTGGGAAGCTCGCGGCCTCGCTGTAAGGTGCCATAAAGCCAGCACTGTAGAACAAAAGCTCTTCAAAGGCTTGCGAAGTCACTCTCAGACTAATAGCAGGAACACACAGGTTGGCTCCGAAACGAAAGACAGAGTGTGATTGCATCTGCTCCCCTATTTATACCACCTGGCGGGGGCGGTGCGCATTATGCAAATATCGCACGCCAACTTCATTGGCTTGTTGTAGTTCACTCGAAGCTGATAGGGCTCTCTAGCGATATCCCAATTCGTCGGTCACTACTGACGTACGTCGAACGTGACCGACTGAAAGGGAACATTTTTTTTAGCATGTAAGATGTTTTTAAAGTGTTTTCACTAGACAACACAAGAGGACACTCAAAATGCAGTCATAAACATTAAACCTACTTTTCCTGTTTCAGCCATTGATCAGTATCCCGCTACAAGTTCAAATGTATGCTTTAGCTATGGGTTGTCCTCATCAAACCTGAATAGTATCTTTTCAAAGGGTCACCTGTGGCCATTTTAGTGCTTTCAGATGTCAGGACTGACTCTGCATTGTTTGGTATAATAAGACTTTCCATCGAGCGACTCATGTCACTGCCTCAGAGCTTGTTCCTTTTGAAAAAGTCTTGAAAGCACATTAGAGGAAAAGACCTGCGGGGGAACAGCATTTTGTTCTTTATGTTTTATGTAATCAGACAAGGAGATTCAGGATGAGACATGCCCCACCCCCAACCCCCCACTCCCCCCCCCCCCCTTTTTTTAAGAGAGATAAAGTGGGGTGGTTAACGCAGTACGGTTAGCTCACATCCCAGTGGGAGCTAAAAGCACTGTCAAATTATTTCGCTGTCTGCTTTAAACATCAAAAGGATGTAGCATGGTAAAGAGATAGGTTGCAGCTTGACCAGAATTGTTTATAAAGGACGTGATGCCAATGAACTCTTTAAAACTTGATCACAGACAATCATGTAGGAGAAATGCCAATTTTTTTTCTCCAAATGAATTCTCTCCAAACTTCTCTTAAAAGTCTTAAAAGTACATTTCCTGATTATTTGTGGAATCTGTCCATCTTCAGAGGCGTCCAATAAGAAGTCGAAGGGCAGTCAAGGGACAATCCAGCGCAGTCAGGAGACGGGAATGGCTGTGGAATTGCAGAGGAATATGAGTCGTCAACCCAGCCGAGAATCCAACAACGGAAGCATGAACAGCTACAACTCAGAGGGCAGGTAAGTTTCCTTCTCATGCATTATTAGATTATATATTTTTTTTATACTTTTAAATTTATGTAGCCTATCCACCCATGAGAACAGGTTTTTTTTTAGTATAGACACTGCATTGGTCACGTACTTCTCCAAACATCTGTTACGCGTTCTCTAAAACAACATGGAAAAATTTGTTCTTATCTTTTCATACCAATTGCTAGTTCTTGTATGTACATGCCTGTTCCAAAGCAAGGGTCAGCTGGAGCAATTTCCTGTTCCTGTATTTACAATAATCCAACATAATTTTACACTTTCTGTTTTTTTTCCATTCTGAAATGTCCCATCTTAAACAAGGATTATTGTCTAGAAATAGCAGCCTCCTTAAGTGCCATTCCTGTTAGCCTGACAACAGTCAGTCAGGCATTGCCATTATGGATAAAAATGTAAACATGCTTTAGGTTTGTGGGAACAAAATGTCTGCATACAAACCCACATACTTTGGGTACACTGATCATTAAAAAAGACTAATTAAACAGAATTTTATTTCCAAAACATCCCATTACTAGATTTTTTATTTATTATTATTATTATTTTTTTATTTTATTTTTTTTTTATGAATCTGCTATAAGTCAGAAAGAACAACACCTACAACACCTTATTTTATTACAATGTTTGTCTTGGTCAGTCCAATTTTTCCAGCAGTTCGAGTCGAGACTCAGTTCAGTGACTTCCTGGATGGACTGGGCCCTGCTCAACTAGTTGGTCGACAAACCCTAGCCACACCAGCAATTGGTAAGATTTTTTATCTTTTTAAAAAATCGTTCTCCCTTGTAGCATCCAATCCTTATCCCATTTGCTGTAAATCGTTTACAATTTTTAATTCCGTTATATGTAACTGATTGTGATTAATTGGATTATCTACACAAGCAACTGCATACTGTATATACATATTAGCCAAGAACTAATATAATTTAAAGGGTTAGTTCACCCAAAAATGAAAATTGTCATTTATTACTCACCCTCATGTCGTTCCATACCCGTAAGACCTTCGTTCATCTTCCGAACACAAATTAAAATATTTTTGATAAAATCTGATGGCTCAGTGAGGCCTCCATTGCCAGCAAGATAATTAACACTTTCAGATGTCCAGAAAGCTACTAAGGACATATTTAAAACAGTTCATGTGACTACAGTGGTTCAACCTTAATATTATAAAGCATCGAGAATACTTTTTGTGCGCCAAAAAAAAAACTAAATAATGACTTTATTCAACAATATCTAGTGATAGGCCGATTTCAAAACACTGTTTCATGAAGCTTCGAAGCTTTACGAATCTTTTGTTTCGAATCAGTGGTTTGGATCGCATACCAAACTGCCAAAGTCACGTGAACTATTGAAATTTCGAAATCACGTGACTTTGGTACTCCAAACCACTGATTCGAAACAAAAGATTCATAAAGCTTCGAAGCAGTGTTTTGAAATCTGCCATCACTGGATATTGTTGAAAAGTCGTTATTTTGTTTTTTTTGGTGCTCAAAAAGTATTCATGTCGCTTTTCTAATATTAAGGTTGAACCACTGTAGTCACATGAACTGTACTAAATATGTTTTTAGTACCTTTCTGGGCATCTGAAAGTGTTAATTATCTTGCTGGCAATGGAGGCCTCACTGAGCCATCAGATTTTATCAAAAATATCTTAATTCGTGTTCCGAAGATGAACAAAGGTCTTACGGGTGTGGAACAACATGAGGGCGAGTAATAAATGACATTATTTTTATTTTTGGGTGAACTAACCCTTTAAGGCATCATGTTATCGAGGCAGACAAATGAAAAGACAATACCGTGCAAAAATTTGCTTTAGAATTTACTTTATTTCCGTATCATTGAACAAGCAATCACGTTTTTCAGTCTTTATAAGATAGACTGTTCGCGTTGGATGCATTTTAGTGATCCATCTATGCTATTTTTTAATCATCAGTCTGTCATATGGACATGTTTGACCACTTATACTAAATACAATACATTAAATTTACATCCCTAATTTACTTACTTCAGTTCAAAATACAAAAACTGCCTCGGGAAATTGCAGTATGTTTTTTTTTGCATGAATCATTTAAATAAGTCTATTAAGCAAATGTACCATTTAAATAAATTTGCCATTTTTAGTGGTTGGTTTTATTTGCATATTCTGTGATATCCAGGTGACATTCAGATTGGCATGGTGAATAAGAAAGGCCAGCTGGAGGTGGAGGTGATAAGAGCACGAGGTCTCATCCAAAAACCAGGATCCAAATCACTCCCTGGTGAGTCCTTTCTGCTCTACTCTGAACTCATTGCTTGTAAATCAAACTCCATATGTATCATATTATTCAGCCACATAACCCATCAAGCAGTTCTAGGTGATACAGAACACAGCCAAATTTATCAGAGCTAGTCATACTTGATATGTTCAGTAAAGTCAGTAGCATGCATTGTGTTAATACCTGCCTAATTTGATCCATTCTATTCAATCAAAGCTCCATATGTCAAAGTCTATCTTCTACACAATGGGGCGTATGTAGCTAAGAAGAAAACAAAAATTGCACGCAAGACACTCGACCCGCTGTACCAGCAAGCACTGCAGTTTGAAGAAAGTCCACAGGGTAAAGTGTTACAAGTGAGTCATGAGTCTTATTTGTCTTTTTTTTCTACATTTAGTTTCTATTTGCAGATCCTGAGATTCAATCCACTAGATGAGGCAGTTTAAAACTTCTGTGAGAAAATGTCATTGAAGCCCTCCAGGGCTGCATGAAAAAGAAAATTGTCTAGTTTAAATATATCACATTGGTGAGATTAGATATTATTAACTTTGATTTCGTGACCTGAGAGTTCCAACCACTGATGAATTAATAAACAATCTGTTGATTTCATCCTATTAGGTAATTGTCTGGGGAGATTATGGGCGAATGGACCACAAATCCTTCATGGGAGTTGCACAAATCCTACTAGAGGAGCTGGACCTCTCCAGCAATGTCATTGGCTGGTACAAACTTTTCCCGCCTTCTTCCCTAGTCGACCCAACTCTTGCCTCTCTAACTCGACGTGCTTCTCAGACATCCCTGGACAGTTCACCGGCACCTGCGGGGGTTCGATCGTAGTGGACTAACAATGTAAAGCACAGTCAATACAAGCTGAGAGACAACGGGACAACAATAAGAGCCAGGCAGAAAATGCGATGAAACAACACAAAGCTTTGTTAAAATCTGACAATCACTCCTGTGACTTTGTTTTTATGTTTTCCTCTTTGTGGGTAGCCCGTGTTCTGCCAAATTTGTTTGTTCTAAACAAAGTTGTCTGTTTCTCTCACTGTTTGTTGCGTGAGACTTAGGGCTGTTTAGCACACTATAGCACGTGGGAAGCACCGCTTTGGGGTGACATAGAAAGCAGGGTGATATTCAGTCAAGTCTTCATTAAAGAAATGTACGTTAGCTAGTTTTTAACAGAGCATCAGAATGTATCAACCCAAAAACAAAGGTGACCTCTGACCAAGGGATTGTGGGGCCTCAGCCGAGGCCCTGTCTAAACCCTATTTGTACTGAAAGTCAAAGGTCAGGCACTGGAAAGATGTAGGGCGTCCCCTGGGGAGGTTGTCTGGAAGGGCAGGGCCTTTCTTGGTGCCTAAACCTGGAGGACCCAAAGCCATGGTTCATATCCTCCAAAAAGGTTCCACTGTTTTCAATGCTTGTGACAGCTAGCAGAGGCCACTCTCTTCTAGAAGTTATTTTTTATTTGTTTGATTTTATTATTATTTTTTTTCACACCTCTGGCACGTTTTATGAAATTCAAGAGGTTTGTGTAGAGTGTGCTGTGAAAATGACAGGAAATGCTAAAAATGAGATTGAAGACAACGTATCTGGAAAAATACACATTTCTTTGCACAGTATACATTTTTATTTAAAGTTAACTTAAACTATTACATTATCCTACAGTACGTTGCAATACATCATCTTATTCAGTGAATTCAATCCGATTTGTAGCACTTATCATTAAATGCTATTAAAAAGTATATATTTAGTTAATGAAAAAAAAAACACTATGTACCAAGATAAACATATTTATGTACGTGTACGTTTTCTAATTTAGGGTCTTTGGTAAAGGAAATCTGTACAATTATGTTTTCATCTGTTAAGTAAATCTTGATACATAGAGTTTTTTGGACACTAAACTAACTTTTTAACTTTGTTTGATGGTAAGTGTTTGCTTAGACGTACATTTTCCTTTTTAATGTATGTGGTTTAGCAAAAGCCACTTTCAAATTATACCACCCTGAGATCTCACGATTGACTCAAGCTCTTCAACAAGCCCTTGCACATATGTCTTTATTTTAAATTAAAATGCAAGCACAAAAGCTTGATTTTTTTAAATGAGATGAGAGAAAAAAATGCAAATTCCTCTTGTGTCTCTGTAAATGTTGAAGTGACCAATCAGATTTTACCATCACAAACATAAACCCCAATCATCTATCAGGCCACTGGCCCCTCCCTCCAGTGCGGTGGAGCAGCATGACTCGGATCAGTTCCCAGCTGCATGCACATTTTTGTAAAACAGACTACACAAATGTTAAAAAGTAACAGAAATAGATATGTGTTAGTTCAACATACTGTAGGCCAGCTTGTATGTTGCATGTACTGTACAGTTTGCTTGTACTTGAATATAAGAGATAAACCAAGAAAAAGAAGCCATTTGCTTTCACTCAGACTTTTCAGATCAGCTAAAAAAAAAAAACTAGTCCATATCCTCCATTCGGTGCTGAATGTTGCAACATTTATTTATTTTTTTTTTTCTTCAAGTTTTCTTTTTAGTCTTTTATATCCCTTTGGGGAAATGTGCTGTACTGTAACACTGAACAAAAGCTAACCTCCCTATTGTTTTACAGATTTTACTGAATCATAATTTACCTCAAAACCACAGAAATTAACCTATAAAATGTGTATACATCCCATCAAGTTACTCAAGAGTATACCGATATCAAAACAGAAAATGTAAAAAATATATCATACATACATAACAGTATCCATGTTAAATATAAATGTAGATGCACAGAGACTAATTAGCGCATGTGTTGTAAATATGAGATAACCATGTGGTTAAGCCATATTTGCAAAGGGGCCAAGGCTTTCTTTTGAGAACAACCATCCCAATATGGGACCGCTGAGCGGACACATTTTTTTTATCATATGGGTCCAAATCTAGAGCTCTCACTGTCACTTTTAGAGGGCCGAACCACTCCGCTCTGAAGCTGTAGCCAGATCGTCATTTTCTCTGTGCTTTCGAGCCAAATTCTTCACCTTAAAAAATCAGAAAAAAAATTTGATTGTTTTTGTTCATGAGAGACAGGTTTTTATTTTACTTTGATCAGTATTCTTGGGTAGAGGGGAAAAACAATGCTGACTGTTTACAACTTCTAGTATGTGTTTCACTGAGATGATGAAAAAGAAAAAGTATTCACTGCAACATTTCTGTTTGTATACAGGTGTGGCTCATACGATGTGTATGTTTTATATTTAAAAAAGAAAAAGAAAAAAGTTAATTTTTATTATTTCCAAATAAAAAAAAGTGTGTGGAAGAAATTTTCAACCCAATGTATATGTTCTTTTCTTTTTCATTTAACTTGTTATCCATTAACAGTGGTTAGACAAACAAACCTCAGCCCCATATTATATTATCCCAGATTTGAGATACATTAGAGTTTGAAAATAAATAATTGTAATCACTGCTTTTGACCTGCTCTTAAACTTCAGACATTTCCGAACATAAATTCAATCATGTAATAGTGCATTCCTATAGTGTTGGCTGACATCTTTTAAGATTTGATTGAGGAACAATAACATCTGTATGCAATCTGGCTTGTATGACCTCATCTAGACCCTCCTATGATGGAATTAGCTATCTGAGAATCACAGGAAGTTTCCATCTATTTCCCACCCACTAATCATGTTTATCTAGGCTTCATGGTTTATAAGTACAATAGCAAAAAAACAAAACAAACATATAACACATATGTCATATAAACATAACATATATGTGAGTGGAAAGAATAAATATAGGAACATACTGTATACATAGAGAAAGCAAAGCCTCATATGACACACCACCCAACTTACAGCTAGCTAAATGTACTGTAGGCTATAAAACACAGAAAAAAGCAATTCGTCATTCTTCATAATTTAATTTATATATAACATATATAATACATTTGCAGAATTCAGAACATCAGGTGTCTGATGTAAAAACCTTGCCACGCTCATATCACGATTTATAGATAATAAATGCTGCAAACACCTGTGGATTATGTGGACTGCTCAGAACATAAGCACTTTTGGTAACACTTTAGAATAAGGTTCATTAGTTAAGATTAGTATACTAAATCTTGTTAACATTAGATAATGCACTGTGAACTAACATGAACAAACAATGAACAGCTGTAATTCATTAACTAACGTTAACAAAGATTAGTAAATACAGTAACAAATGTATTGCTCATGGTTAGTTCATGTTAGTTAATACATTAACTAATGTTTAACTAATGAAACTTACTGTAAAGTGTATCGCACTTTTTGGTTGCTGTGAACAAAGTGACAAACTGAACCGAATGATCAGCTGCCATTTATACACATTTAGATTACATTTCCTATTTGATATCATTATCCAAAAATGTAAAAAAAAAAAAATCTTAATTTAAGATGTATATAGCACAACTTTTGGATTATTTTTCCCCCATTACATTACATTTTATTACTTTCTACATTTAAAGATACAGTGTGTACATTTTAGCGGCATCTAGCGGTGAGATTGCAAATTGCAATATAGAGAAGATACGGTTGCCAACACAGGACAAATATGTCGTTGTCTGAGACCACAGAGGGTAGCTAGTCAAGCAAACGCGCTCTGTAGAGCAGTTTGTCCGTTTAGGGCTACTGTAGAAACATGCCGGTGCAAAATGGTGACTTAACATGTAAAGGCAAGAACACACCAAGCCGACGCCGACGAACTAGTGGCAACGAAAGCAGACTGCGGGGTTGGCTCACGTTGGCAGCGTCTGGGTCCAAAGTTGCCCTGACACACTACACTGACGCTCGACAGCCGTTCTGCGCCTGCGTAAGATGAAATGCCTTTCCGTACCAGCAGGTGGCAGTAGCTGAACAGCCAATCAGAATGATCAGATGGCCCGACTGACCGACAAGCTCCGACGCCGATTCAACATGTCGAATCGACCGAAAAAAATCAGTCGAAGACCAACTTCAGTCGACAGTGCGGAACACACTGAGAAAACTTAGTCGGCCGACGAAACAAAAACTGCCTGACGGCCGACCATTGGCTTGGTGTGTTCCTGCCTTAAGGGGACCCACGGTATATGTAGATAGAAATGGCTTATTCTAAGGCAATAAAAACATAACGGTTCATTATGTAAGGTCTTTATACATCACTGAAAACATAGTTATGTACAGTATCTCACAGAAGTGAGTACACCCCTCACACTTTTGTAAATTTTTTAGACAACACTGAAGAAATGACACTTTGCTACAATGTAAAGTAGTGAGTGTACAGCTTGTATAATAGTGTAAATTTGCTGTCCCCTCAAAATAACTCAACACATAGCCATTAATGTCTAAACCGCTGGCCACAAAAGTGAGTACACCCCTAAGTAAAAAATGTCCAAATTGGGCCCAATTAGCCATTTTCTCTCCCCGGTGTCATGTGACTTGTTAGTGTTACAATGTCTCAGGTGTGAATGGGGAGCAGGTGTGTTAAATTTGGTGTTATTGCTCTCACTCTCTCATACTGGTCACTGGAAGTTCAACATGGCACCTCATGGCAAAGAACTCTCTGAGGATCTGAAAAAAAGAATTGTTGCTCTACATAAAGGTGGCGTAGGCTATAAGAAGATTGCCAAGACCCTGAATCTGAGCTGCAGCACGGTGGCCAAGACCATACAGCGGTTTAACAGGACAGGTTCCACTCAGAACAGGCCTCGCCATGGTCAACCAAAGAAGTTGAGTGCACATGCTCAGCGTCATATCCAGAGGTTGTGTTTGGGAAATAGACGTATGAGTGCTGCCAGCATTGCTGCAGAGGTTGAAAGGGTGCGGGGTCAGCCTGTCAGTACTCAGACCATATGCCGCACACTGTATCAAATTGGTCTGCATGGCTGTCATCCCAGAAGGAAGCCTCTTCTAAAGATGATGCACAAGAAAGCCCGCAAACAGTTTGCTGAAGACAAGCAGACTAAGGACATGGATTACTGGAACCATGTCCTGTGATCTAATGAGACCAAAATAAACTTATTTGGTTCAGATGGTGTCAAGCGTGTGTGGCGGCAACCAGCTGAGACAAGTGTGTCTTGCCTACAGTCAAGCATGGTGGTGGGAGTGTCATGGTCTGGGGCTGCATGAGTGCTGCCGGCACTGGGGAGCTACAGTTCATTGAGGGAACCATGAATGCCAACATGTACTGTGATATACTGAAGCAGAGCATGATTCCCTCCCTTCGGAGACTGGGCCACAGGGCAGTGTTCCAACATGATAACGACCCCAAACACACCTCCAAGACGACCACTGCCTTGCTAAAGAATGTCTCCAGACCTAAACCCTATTGAGCATCTGTGGGGCATCCTCAAACGGAAGGTGGAGGAGCGCAAGGTCTCTAACATCCACCAGCTCCTTGATGTCATCATGGAGGAGTGGAAGAGGACTCCAGTGGCAACCTGTGAAGCTCTGGTGAACTCCATGCCCAAGAGGGTTAAGGCAGTGCTGGAAAATAATGGTAGCCACACAAAATATTGACACTTTGGGCCCAATTTGGATATTTTCACTTAGGGGTGTATTCACTTTTGTGGCCAGCGGTTTAGACTTTAATGGCTGTGTGTTGAGTTATTTTGAGGGGACAGCAAATTTACACTGTTATACAAGCTGTACACTCACTACTTTACATTGTAGCAAAGTGTCATTTCTTCAGTGTTGTCACATGAAAAGATATAATAAAATATTTACAAAAATGTGAGGGGTGTACTCACTTCTGTGAGATACTGTATATTATATTGCACTTCTGTCAATAGATCCTCCCAAAAATTTACCCATTGCACCTTTAAAGTCACCATGAAACAAAAATTATTTTATGGAATATTGCAATATTTATTACCTGTTCACATCTTTTTATTTATTTTATTTATTTATCTATTTATTTATTTTTTTGTCATTCATGTATCTTCTAATCTTTATTTAAAATAGCAGCCTCTAGCAACAACATCTGTTCTCTGATGATGATGTATTTACTGTTACGAGGGCAGGACAACCAGCAATATAGCAAACCACAACGATCCAACAATCCAATCAATTGTTGATGGACAAAATCAAGTCCCGCTCTACATTTTTTCTTGTTTAAGAAGCCATCTCACTCAGATATACGTCACAATAGGGACGAAAAGGCAATTGCAACTTCCATAATGCCAAATTTAAAGAGCAAAAATATTAAAGGTAACATTCAAATTAGATAATTGTTTTGGCCAATATTGAAATAAATTAATTGTTCAAATTTGTAACATTTAAGACACAACTTGGACCAATAGAAATGAGGCTTGCCCCAAATGCCTGAATAAACTGGAATTTTAGTCTTTGGTGTATTAAGGGGTTTGAATTGGGTATTTGAAACCAACATACAAAACCACTGCTGGAGAAATCAGTGTAATAGGACTTTGACTCTAAACTTAGTTACAACAGAGATACAACACGTGTAATAACTTTGTACAAAGTTATTAAGTAACTAAGTGTAACTAAGTGTGACAATTAGTCTTGCTCAGTCCTATTGCCATACCAATGCTGACTGCATTGTCGCCGTGTAAGTTCTCCTTACTCACCAGCAGAGGGCAGACGTTTGTTATAATTCTTCAGAGAATCAGCGCTGTGGATAATCATGATCTCAGCATCATGTCAGGACATGTTTTGTTTGCAATGCTCAGACTTAACCCTGCGGTAAATAAAGAATTAATCAAATACAAATAATTTGGACTTGGACATAATTTTAGACCGTAGATTTTAAAGTTAATTAACAGCGAGAACTAGCCCTAACTAACTCTAAAATGAAGAACCAAAAAAGCCCACGTCATGCTACCTCAAACAGAGATACTGTAGGCCTAGTACACGTAGCCAGACCTCATTAATGTACTTAGGCTACCATTTAGGCTATAAAACTCCGCCTAAAGCAAAAAGTAACAATGTGCAATTCATAGCTGACCTAACCTAGCCTATATTGTCCATAGTCTTCTATGTTGCAGTGCATCATGATTTCATGTCCTTTCCTGCCGCCTCGCAAGCTTGCGTCACAGCAATTAGCCTGATACATGTCTCTGTGTTCAGCCAATGACCCCAGTGCTCCACTCGTGACTGATAGCAAGTGATGGTGGTGGTGGTTGAAACAAGAGAGGTCATGGCAAGCAGGAGTGATTTCCAGTGTAGTCTTTACTGGATCATTTTCTCAAGATTCTCACAATATAAAATACAGAGAATGAGTTTCATTAACACCAGTCCTGTAGCACGCAGATGGTGAGGTGTATATTTCTATTCTTAGCCCTTGATGAGCCAGAAAGAATGTGAGTCTGAGGGTAATTATGCCTCTAATGTAGCCGATTGGAACTCCATCGCATACTTTTTTCATTTTTGCTAGATCCTGAGTTATTGAATGTAAGGTTGAGAAGCAAATGGAATGCAGCCCAAAATGAGCCAAATGATCACTCATCAAAAATGACATAAGAAAAGAAGGGAGCTTTAATTTAATTTTGAGAATTACAGAAATGTGTCTAGATTCTGATTGTGCTGATGTGAGTCATGGAACAATGTTAAAAGGTTTTTGGTGTTAAATTGCTTTTGATAGAAATATTTTTTGGTGCAAAAAAAAAAAAAAAAAAAACGGAATGGAATGGAATGGAATGGAATGGAACAACTGAATTTGGTTTCATCATCCTGGTAACGCTCTTAATTGTGTAATATATTTAGCCTACATGGAACAAATCCAGCACAATATGTTGCTTACTGTAGCACACAATATGCTTACTAATTCTGAACCCAGCCCCTCACTGCAGAACACTCGAGATCCAGGGGGTGGAGTCGGGTAGGTTAAGAGATATGTAAAGTGGGAGGAGTTGGATCAAGATCCAGGGGTGGAGATGGGTAGGTTTAGATCCAGGGGTGGAGACGGTAGGTTTAGGGCTAAGTAAAGTGGGAGGAGTTGGATCAAGATCCAGGGGTGGAGATGGGTAGGTTTAGATCCAGGGGGCGGAGACGGGTAGGTTTAGGGCTAAGTAAAGTGGGAGGAGTTGGATCAAGATCCAGGGGGTGGAGATGGGTAGGTTTAGATCCAGGGGGCGGAGACGGGTAGGTTTAGGGCTAAGTAAAGTGGGAGGAGTTGGATCTAGATCCAACCCCACCCCTTGGATCTTGTGTTCTGCAGTGAGAACCGCAAGAAGGCGCTTTGAACAGAAAATTAGAGGAAGCACGTGGCCAGAAGAAGAACACACAGCCACCGTTTCCCCCATCAGTGACAGCTGCAAAGGATTCATAACGGAATCTTTAACTGAATCTCTAACGGTGAATCTTTAACTGAATCTCTAACTGAATCTCTAACTGAAAGCCAATTAAATTGATGGAAGAATCCTTAATACAAACGCCGTATTGCAGCCACTTGTTTCTGATTTACACTTTTTCGTGTACTTGGGTTAAATATGTTGGTCTGCAGCTGATTAAACTTTGTTTCTCCCTCTTAAGCACTAGTTGAGCAGCGACTCAGACATGACAGTTAAACTCAAGAGCATCTTATTTGAGAATCAAATAGACTCAAGTTACTCTTTTGCATATTACTAACGATGGCGGAATTCCCAAAGATAAAAAGATAAGCATGTAGCCAATTTTTTTTTTTTTTTTTTTTTTTCCTCACAGATGGATCGTTATGATACAGCAGGAGATCAGAGTAACTGTAGGGGAGGGCGAGCATGCCCACACAGAAAACACAGTGTTCGTGTGGATTTTTATTTTGGGTTCAGTCACATGGGCTGTCTGACAGTTAGCCTATACTACGGAGGCTCTGGATAAAAGGGAAAATGTGATAGCCTAAATATTTAGCAGAGCCTTCATTTAAAAAAGAAAACTTTATAATTAATATTCAGTTTTATTTAGAGTGCAAATTATGCAATCAATTATACAACGCTACCATTTCTATAGCATTTATGGGGCTCAATTTGTTGACTTTAGTCTCGCGCAAATGTCTTTTGAAAGAGCCGACATATATATATATATATATATATAATGTTGCTATGGTTACCTCCTCAGGCGAACACGATTTCTGATGTATTCTGAAATGAAACGAACGTTTAAAAACGCTGAAACGTTCCTTATGTAACCTAATATGCAGAAACAAACTTTACAAGACTCTCGTCCATTAGTTTGCTTTGACATTTAAAGGGTTAAAGCACTGACTAGGCTACACAGCTCATCTTAATAATTCGCATTCGTTTTTCTTTACTTTTTTATCACGATGATTCCTGAAAGGTTGCCTTGTGGTGTGTCATTGGAGGCACTGTATCTGTAGCCTATAACTAGGAAATACGATTTGTTCATGTCCATGTCGATTTCAAGAACGAGTTGTTATGCAAATAAACATTTGACTGTGTAAACCCATGGATGAATCTTCAACCGTCAGCTTTATCAGCAGTCTGCGAAACACTGAACTTCTCATGTCCATGTCATTATTTAATGAATTACCAGAAGCTTGAGAATACCGTAGGCTCGCGTCGCAAGCAGGCGCTGATTTGGGAATATGTACATTATTATTACGGTAGCGCGTTATATGCGCCCTAGCATGAGCACGCAGAGTGGCACAGTTGATTTCCTGTGCGCAGTAACGCCAAGCGTGTGAGTGGAGCAACATCAAAAGAGCGCGCGCTGGAGTAACACGAGCTGCACACGCAAGACTCAACTGCAGAAATATTTAGTCACTTTGACTGGCTTTTCTTGTGAGTCAGCGCCAACAGTGACTTTACACACTTCCCATTTACTGAAGTGTGTTCATACCAGCAGCGAAGAAAGTGGCGTTCGCGCGTCAATGGTAAATTGTATATTTTGAGTCTTTTTGACATTTCGCGTTGGTAGTTTCTTGGCTCTCCCGTTGCATCTACCAGAGATATAACAATACGCATGCCACGCGTATTTGGGACCGTGTTGGTGATGCCATGCCCCGCAACCACAGCGGAGATGAGGCCGGCTCCGGCCTCTGGATGAACACCTCTCCTGGGCACCACGCCGAAAGTTACGGATTGGATAATGTGGAATGTGGTAATAGAATGAAGAACAATTGTTCACGGCCAGGGGACGGCCTGTTGTCCGCATCTAATGCCGGCACAGGTGCATCAGGCACGGAAAGAGACCGGGGGAAGCAGGGCGCTCGGCTGAGTCTGCTCGGGAAGCCTCTGGTGTACGGCGCGCAAAGCGGCCGAAGAAACGCGCGCTACCGGAGGTTTCAGAACTACCTGTACAACGTGCTGGAGAGACCCAGATCCTGGGCTTTTATCTACCACGCTTTTGTGTAAGTGCTGCGTTTGTTAAAAGTGTGCTTGTGTGATATGCAAAGCGTTGCTCATTTTTTCAAAGTTTTCCAGCTAAAAAACGTACCTGTTGCTTTTTAAGATTTGTCCGTACTATTGCCACGTATGAAAGGAAACGTCTCTGGGATGTGGGATATGTAGAAGCCTGTATGTTTGATATAAGCGAAAATTCAGAGAACAAGATGTGGAATGAAATAGTAAATTACACATTTCTCTTAAGGAGAATATAATATTCGCCTTTAACTTCATGTTGTGTTTATTATTCTGCCTTTTATTCTGAGAGTAATGAGAACAGCAGAGCATGTTCAGCTGACAGACTACACAGAAAACATCACTGCATCAAAAAGGTTGTATTGTTCTTTGGGGATTGGGTCTTGAATTTTCAAGTCAAGGCAGGAATTGAAAAACCTGGCATGCTAAATGTTCATTCAGAATAAGACTGATAGTTTGATTAGTATGTGCTCTGATGGGGAAGCCTTGAAAGACTTCAAGAGCTTCTCATGTGTTAGACACTAATGAACACACTCAGCAGGCACAAACAGACACACAAATAGGAACAATTTAGAAAAATAAATGGGTCTTTGAAATGAACATTTTTATGTTGTTCCAAACCTATGACTTTCTTAACTGGAACACAAACTGAGAAGTTGTCCTGGTTACTCTTTTCCGCACAGTTAGAATGAATTGTGGACAGGAGCTTCCAGTATCATGGAAGGTGGTCCTGTTTATCTGCTATATTCCAAGTCTTCATTCATGAAACGGACAGATTTGGTTCACAAGTTTAACTTAATGGCTTCCACTGAAGGGGAAGATATTCAGTGTTTAACAACGTACATTTAAACTATTCCTCACACATAGCTTTTCTATTACTCCAGAAGACTTGGAATATCAAAACAGGTTTAGAATGATCTAAGGGTAATTGAGCTTGCATCAGGGAGTTTAACTTTATTTAGATTCAGTCAAGAAGAGTGTTTTTTCAGTTATGCTTTTTCATCTTAAATTTCTTCAAGGCACAAATAGATGAGAAGTGACCCAGGTTTATGTCATGGTCAGTCAAATTGCGTCATCTACCATCTCTTCTTCTAAAGAGATCTAATTAATCGTTTAAATGTGAAAAGCCTGGTCCATGCCGTTTTCAATGTCATTTGATGGCATGAGGTTTTGTGCAAATCTTGTGTCCATGCACAGCCTGCTAAAAGACAAGGACAGGCTTCAACACCTGCACATATTATCTAACACTTTAAGGAGGAGCTCTTATTTTCATTCCTTCAGTGATTTGTTTATTCTTGCAGTTGCTTATATATTCTCCCATGATGAAGTCAGTTTGATTTTAGGATTATTAATTTAATTAATTTCACTTAGTGTTGCATTTTTTTATCCCCAGATGAGCTTTTTATTAGGTTGGGGAGTTGAGGCAGGCTACATTACTGTTTCCTCTGTCTTGTTGTTGTGTGTTATTCTAGTGTTGGGGCAAGTCCTAATACAATTCATTCCTCACCAAGTGTTCTTTGCAAGCCCAAACACCACGTTCTTCAGATAATGAAGGATAATAAAGAGGAGGTCTGTTATGAGAGTGTATGAGAGATGTAAGGCTTTTGCCAAAAATAGTGGTATTACTGATGTTTGCGATAAGGATTAATATATTGGTCTACATCAGGGAATATTTTGAGTATTATTAATTATTTTTAAACAGGCCTCCTATTTACATTTTTTATTTTACATTATAGTATCTTATGATATTGTTTTCTGTCAGATCTATTTTGTGAATGGTTCACAGAAAAGTTGTCTTGTTGGCATCAGTTTTGTATATTTTTTCACTGATTTTACAAACAACTTCTTAAAAACATTGCTACCTATTTAGAAATGGTAAGTGAAGTAATTTCTTGGTCCTGCATTTTTCACTATAGAATGCCTGCAATTTTGTGTAAATTATAATATCAGGTCAATATGCAAAGAACATGAAATATATTTTTCATTTAAAAATGGTTCTTCATTTATGAGGTTCTCCAGGGTGAATCTGAATGTTAATTAACAGTATTATTTAGTAAAGTATATTGAGCAGAAGCAGAAGTTACTTTAGAGAAGTCACACCGTGTATAAACTTTCTCCCTCTTTCAAAAACCTCTCCTTTAACTGTTGCCCTCACGAGACATCCTTGGGACGAAACTTGGGTGTGCGACTTTCCGGGTTACTCAGGAAACCCTTCTTCCATACTACCAGCATATTAGGAGCTTGGGTCACAGCTGTCTAAATGCTCTGGCTATGCTATTGATAGTTATAGGTGCATTTGAGCTCCACTGGATTAACTGTGGTTTATCACTGCTTATATATTACTAAGAGAGAGAGAGAGAGGAATGGAAACTCAAAGAATTAAGTCAAAACCATTCAACAATCTAAGCAGATGTCTTAAAGGGTTAGTTCACCCAGAAATGAAATTCTGTCATTTATTACTCACCCTCATGTTGTTCCACATCCGTAAGACCTTCGTTCATCTTTGGAACACAAATCAAGATATTTTTGATGAAATCCGAGAGTTTTTTTTTTTAATCCCCTATAGAAAGTAATGTAATTACCATATTTAAAAAAAATTTAAATTTTAAAAAAAATTTACTACTCCTGAAAAGTAGTAAAGACATTGTTAAAATAGTCAATGTGACTACAGTGGTTCAACCTTAATGTTATGAAGCGACAAGAATACTTTTTGTGCACAAAAACAAAACAAAAATAATGTTGACTATTTTAACGATATCTTTACTACTTTTCTGGACCTTGAATATGGTAATTCTATGGGGGATAAAAAAACTATATTGTGTTCCGAAGATGAACAAATGTTTTACGGGTTTGGAACGACATGAGGGTGAGTAATTAATGACAGAAATTTCATTTTTGGATGAACTAACCCTTTAAAGGTGCATTTCAAAAATGAGCATCACTGTAATACAACACTGTGGTTCTCATTTAACCTTAAATGGGATAAAATAGAAGTTATTCTTACAAACCTTTACGCAAGCTGTGTCACACCATTGCAACTTTGCATTGCATTGCAAAAAAAAATATTACATTACACAAAACCCCAATCTTCCCAGAATTGTCACCTTCTACTTCCTTCTGCCTGATGCTTTTCAGCAAATGCTTGGCCCCGAAGCCTCATAAAAGTGTGGCACTTTAAGGTGATTGACAGCTGCTAGATGAGAAAGAGTCAGCAGGCATTTAAAAGGAAAGTGACAGAGGCCATATTGCCCTTATTTGTGTCAGTCAGGCAGAGAGCAGTCTCTTTCTGAGGGGCTTTTAGAAATGGTGCTCACAATATCATTCTAATTGAAAGAACTTAAAGAAAGTGCAGCATTATTCTGCATTTGGCTGGTCTATGGAGTGACACCATTTTCCCATTGTTTGGAGAACATAAGACTTGACAAATGTTTAAAAAAAACCCTGTTAACCATTTTTGTTTTCACTTTGGCACTGGTATTTCCAGCCATTTCAGGCATGTGATAAGTTAACCCTTTGCTGTGTACGATCACACCGGTGTGATCTAGGTTGGTCCCTAGTCGAATAATGTTTATCTTCAGTGAGCCAATAGTAAATTCGAAACGCTATTTATGTTTCAACTTGTTCCAACAAGTTTAATGGTGCAACGGAAAAAATATTTAGTAGCGCGTAAGTTGCCCCTTTACGTCGCAACTAGGCTAAGTTGTAACTTACGTACAACTAGTGTAACCAACCCCTGGAAAGTACGATCAGAACGATGATCAACTACTAAATTCAAATCTACTTTTGCACTTTGACTAGTGCTGAGCCAGGGAAATACTCACGTAGCACTTATCATATGTCATAACTGTTGTGTTTTCAACCACACAATGTTTATTTTAGGTTTCAGACATTTAAAAACACATAAGTGTACTAGTAAAAATACTTATAGTTTGTCAAATACTGATGTCTATGGAAGCAGAAAATCAATGGAAAATAATCATAAAAAAAAAACCCTTTCAAAATAATTTGACGATGTGTTTTATTCATGTCAGAAACGTATTGCGTAGGTAATTATAAAGTTTACTCTGTTCTTCTCCCATTTCAACTTCACCAGCCACTAACTTTCAAGTCTTTCTGAAGGATGCATGAATTACCTGTTGTAAATCCAACAGACTCTGATTCTGTGCATTGCAGTGTAAACGAACTGATCAAATAACATGATTATTATAAATGTGAGACAAATTACATATATTTGAGAATCAGAATATCAGATATTAGATCAAGTTTTTGAATATTTTGAATGAAAAAGAAAAAAAGAAGTAAAAGTCATACAACAGTCATTAAGTGTCACTGTGGTTGAGGTGTGTCAAGTTTGAGGTGTCTCGATGTAAACAGAAATGTGATACATTCTGAAATAGTGGTCACCTTAAAAAAATGACTTTAGTGTGTAACTAAAGTCAAATAAAACACCATTTCATGAGTCATATCTTAAGTCTGTAGGTGGAGTTGTTATTCACCTTTTAGTGGCTAAATGCTGCTCTTTTTTTTGCTGTAACATCTTACCGTACTCTTCCCACACACACACACAGAGACTTGCACACATATACCACATTACTCATATGCAGATCACTGTGTCACCATTTTCTCTATACAGCTGTTTTCTAGACAGGTAATGCATATTTTTGCTAATGCAGTAAAAGCCAACACTGGGCCTAAATTACTCATTGTATAGACAAAAGACTTCTTCTGAAATTATCCCTTTAAAGTCAACGTGAACTACAATTCGCAATCCACTTTTATCAATAATGTGATGGATTTCAAAGTGAAATGGTATTCAATGAGAATAAATGTAGGGCAGGAATGAATTGGATTGTTAAAAAGCGAGAGTTCTACACCAGAAAACAGCTAGACCGAATATGAATTTGCTAAAGCAATGCCTAAAAAGCAAAAATGCTATTGGTTAGCATTTTTGCAATAGCTGTGATGGACTGACCATCCAGGGTGTTTTCCTCTGGGATAGGCTCGGCTCCAGTATCCCCGTGACCCTACATAGGACAAGCAGTTTGGAAATTGTACATGAAAGTAATATATTTAATATAATTTTGACTTTGTTGCCAAAAGAACATGTGAGAGAGTTCTCTTCTTTTTCCTTTAACATACAGGAAATAAAGTCTCAGAGAGTCAAACTAAAAGTCAGTGAAAGTGACAGTGAGATGAAAGGGAAGGTATTTTGGCCATTGAACTCAGTTTTACATCACACTGAACAGGCAGACAGTTAGACACACATTTAAGGTTTTAGAAGACGTGTCTGACAGACACGTGCACTCTTACACACTCATCTCAAACACTCCAGAGACAGGAAGCTGCCGGTCACATTGTGAAACCGCTCTCTGCTGCTTGAGGACTTGTAGAAGTCTACCCATACTTTACCCATGCACACTCAGTCTGTACTTCTCCTTCTCACTATGAACTTCCTTTTAATAGACAAAAACATACACAATGAGTTGCACCAATGCACCAATAAAGATCACAGTTTTAGTAAATGAGGCATTCTGAATTTTCTGTGTTTTCCCCAGTGTCTCCGGGCTGCCCCCACTGTGGAATATATTTATCACAACAAAAGCCTATTGCAGGTGTAGTATCTGAGCCAAGAAGAGATACAGTCAGAGGAACTTTCTGCAGCTGGTTCAGATGAATCATATAAAAACAATGCATAAATGTTCTCTTTCTTTCTCGGTATGTCTCTGTCTATTGAAATATACAAATTTGAATTACGGAAGATCACAATGCTGTTTTTTAATTCAGGGGCTTAGATTTGGTTTGATGGCTGTGCTGCAGTATTGTGTCCACTTGTGACAGATACATTTTACTCTGGCAACCAAACAAAATGCAGTAGTTATATTGTGAAAGGAATGGCATGAAAATAAGTCTTTATTAATCAATAATCTGCCATTTGTGTGAAAAGGAATGCAAGTCGTTAGTGTTTTACTGCCTGTAGTGTTTATTTAATCTGGAAACTTTCCAATGAATCTATGTTGGAAAAAAACACTATGCTAGTTGATGAACAAAATGAGGACAGGAGTCTATGGGGCTTAGGGTTTGAATGGAATAGGGTTTGTGCAAAAAACATCTAAGAGGTGTAAACTTATTAGATAGGGTGACCAGACAATCCCTATTTTTAAAGACCTGTTCCCGACTGGACTTCTCCTCAAATGTCCCTTGTGAAACAACACTTAACACTTAATGTGCTAGATATGCCATAGCCCACAGCGAAATAACACTTAATGTGCTAATGTGCTTACAAACAGTATATCATTGCATACAGTTTGTCATTTCATCTTTGTTTTGAGTTTTAGAAAAAAAGAATATATATATATATATATATACACACACACATACATACACTACCAGTCAAAAGATTGGAATCGGTAAGATTTTTAATGTTTTTAAAAGAAGTTTCGTCTGCTCACCAAGGCTGCATTTATTTAATTAAAAATACAGTAAAAACAGTAATATTGTGAAATATTACTACAATTTAAAATAACTGTTTTCTGTTTGATTATATTTTATAAAGTAATTTATTCCGGTGATCAAAGCTGAATTTTCAGCATCATTACTCCAGTCTTCAGTGTCACATGATCCTTCAGAAATCATTCTAATATTCTAATTTCCTGCTCAAGAAACATTTATGATTATTATCCATGTTGAAAACAGTTGTGTACTTTTTTTCAGGATTCCTTGATGAATAGAAAGTTCAAAAGAACAGCATTTATCTGAAATACAAAGCTTTTGTAACATTATACACTACCGCTCAAAAGTTTGGGGTCAGTGAGAATTTTTATTTTTATTTTTTTGAAAAGAAATTAAAGAAATTAATACTTTTATTCAGCAAGGATGCAAAAGTGATAGTAAAAACATTTATAATGTTATAAAAGATTATATTTCAAATAAATGCTGTTCTTTTGAACTTTCTATTCATAAAATAATCCTGAAAAAAAAAATTTTGTACAATTGTACACAATAAATGTTTCTTGAGCAGCAGATCAGCATATTAGAATGATTTCTGAAGGATCATGTGACACTGAAGACTGGAGTAATGATGCTGAAAATTCAGCTATGATCACAGGAATAAATTACTTTATAAAATATATTCAAACAGAAAACAGTTATTTTAAATTGTAATAATATTTCACAATATTACTGTTTTTACTGTATTTTTAATTAAATAAATGCAGCCTTGGTGAGCAGACGAAACTTCTTTTAAAAACATTAAATATATATATATACACACATATTTTTGTGTGTGTGTGTGTGATTTGTGAGGACACAAATTTGTATAAGGACATGGTATTACAATGGTATTACGACGTAAACATGAAATATGAGGACATTTCATGAGTCCTCATATGTAAAATAGCTATAAAAACATACTAAACAATGTTTTATTAAAAATGTAAAAATGCAGAATGTTTTCTGTGATGGGTAGGTTTAGGGGTAGGGGTAGTGTAGAATGTACAGTTTGTAGAGTATAAAACCATTACGCTTATGGAATGTCCTCACTTTTATAGCATAACAAACCTGTGTGTGTGTGTGTGTACTGACCACTGACTTTAGATATGAAGCGTGCAATTGAATAAATGCTTTAGTGTATATATGTGTGTATGTATTGGGTGTGAGTGTGAAATGAGAGACAGAGAGAGAGCCTTGTTTGCATGTTTCCAAATGAAAGAACCTCTCTTACCAGCTCTGGCTTGTCGTTTCCACTAGGTCTAATCCAACCCCCGATATCTTCCAAAATAAACAATCCAGCGTTAACACACTTTTTTTTTCACCTTTACTGCTGCCATGTTACTTGTGGAGATTTATAGATGGAAAAATAAGCATACATCTGATGTATGTGTCTGATTAAAAATTTCTTGTATTAAATTATGTGCTCAGAAGAGTCTTCATAAATATTTGGTTAATAATGGTTTAGATGCCAAAAATGGCAGTTTATGAAATGTGATTTTTTTTTTTCATGAGATAAAATGCATAATCATGTACATGTGTCTGCTTTGAATTCATAATTGAAATATGCCCATGTTCTCAGATAGTGGGCCTTTGTTGACCTTCTGTATTTCTTTTGATTTATTTGTGATGATGAAGTTTGAAGTCAGAGGGCAGCACATATTTAAGGCCTTTCTCTGTGAAAGTGAACCAGTCTTAGAGGTCAGTCATAGTTCCCAGAGTGGTTCTCAGGTCTGATCTAATCCTCCTTTGCCCTCTTCTCTTGCTCTTAACCAGT
The DNA here is from genome assembly GCA_037950665.1 of Hypophthalmichthys nobilis. Classification (NCBI taxonomy): domain Eukaryota; kingdom Metazoa; phylum Chordata; class Actinopteri; order Cypriniformes; family Xenocyprididae; genus Hypophthalmichthys; species Hypophthalmichthys nobilis. Next base: position 22,099,315 of record CM075480.1, on the reverse strand, counting down.
GAGAAAGAACAGGCCTTAGCATGTTTCTGTAATGCGGTACATGATGCGAGCCAACCAAAACTTGATCTTAATTGTCCTCCTGGAAGTACGGAAAATTTGCTAGGAATTCCTAACTAATATTGTAGCATGTGTCTGTGTTTGTGTGAATGGGAAAAGTGTGAGTTAACCATTCCAAGATTGCAGTGCATAAAAATCATGTAAGTCACATTCAATTAAGTTTTCTTTCGAGCAGACTGCAGACACACTTAAAGGTCAATACTTTCTCCCATCACAGAGTTATACAAAAGCCATTTGTAACTTGGTTCCCCAGAAGATCAAAGACACTAAAGCTCTTTGGTGTGGTGTAACTAACATGCAGAACCATAGGGAAATAAATAAAAACAGGGTCCACTGCAAACCCTCATGACTGTGTGTTATGGTCATGTGTTATTATGTGTTAAGGCAATGCTAGTTCAGGTTGTAAAATGTCATGTGGTATGACTCTCCAAATACCCAGTGATACAAGGCACAATATGTAACTTTTCGCTTTTCTGCTAGAGGTCGCTTATCCAAAACAAAGGTGTAGCTTGATGACACCTTGATTTTGCGGAATCACGGGATTTGTTGTCTTCACGTCTACAGCCGGTGGAAAAGAATCCGTTGAGACTTGGGCAGAAATCATATTCATGGATGAGCTAATGTATTAAAGATTTATTAACATTATTGTGGTATGAAGCAGGGTGTGACTGAAAGGCATTGGAGCGGAATGAGGCCGCTGGAGCTATTGCTGATGAGAGACGAGCACGACATGTCTCGAGCATTATTATGACGTAGACGACCTTCTGGTCATGCGTATGTGGGGGTATGACATATTTTTTTTTATCATATTATTAGATACTTTTGTGTGTTGAAAGTTGTTATAATGCTGTACGTTCATTCGGCGGCTGCTATGAGACACTCGTTGCACACTGCAGTAAGCTAGATCGATATTAGTCATGGTAAAACATGGTACTCGCGGTAAATCAAGAAAACGAGATTTAAACAATAAGACTTACTGTGTTGAGCTATGTAACAATGATCAGTTTTCTGTCGATGAATATATACAAACAGTTGCTCACCTGTCTAATAAAACATATAATATATTAAAGTGTCTTTGGTGTTTCCATGGTTTCTACAAAATAAAACCGGAAATTGAGGGTAACGCGGGTATGATGTCATTGATAGATGACGCACGGACACAGTCCGTGTCCTGGTTAAAATTGCTTATTTCTCTGGATTTAAACATTCTTGGAAACATTTGGGATAATGTAAGTACACAAGTCAACAAAATATATAACACTGTTCTAGTGGTTTTTGGATATTTTAATCCAAAAATCTTACACATTGCGCTTTTAAAAACACTGCTGAAAATAATCATTAAAATGTGTACATTCACATGTATTCAAAGTGTAAGGTAGGCTAAATATGTTATTATTTTTAATTAATGGTTGACATGATATTTTTAGAGTAATTAAAACTTTTCTTGATTTTAAGATCATATGTATACATGAATACAAAGAGAATATTTATAAGAACTTGGCATCTCAAATTTATTCATAGGCCCATTTGGTGCAGTTGCTGATATTTATATGGCCAAAAAGTAAGAAATTCTGACAGCTTGTAATGTAAATCAATGAGATTAATATAACAGACAACTTACATAACATGCATATAAAATAACAGTTTTTAATATATCACTCAATAAAATGGATTAGTAAGATGATATTTAATTATTAACATAATCTAAAAGTTATTCTTAAATTTACTTTCAAAAATCAGTTAAGTTTAAAATGAAAGTAGTCAAATCTTGTTACACGACATGAAGGGGGGCATAGAATTATACTACAAGGCCTTTTTTTTTTTTTACTTGCTACAAAGTATAAACTCAATCAGAGGGCAGAAGTAGTAGATCAAATGTGAAACAGTAGGCTTTATAGGTTTTTTTTTTTTTTTTTTTTTTTTTTAAATTAGAACATTTAAAATATTTTTCCTTTTCTTTGTCATTGACAATACCTGTCAACATCTTTGCGTATTTACCCTAAACCGGGATTAGTAGGTCTCTACAAACAATGTGCTGGTTGTAGAGCAGTGGCCACTCTGCCAACTGGCCTGCCATGAGACATCAACATCCAATAACGTTCCTCCAAACACACACACACACACACGCAGAGCGTTACAGTCATAAATCAGTTACAAAGACAAAATGTGTATGTTTTTTTAAAGGGTCTAGTAAGCATTGTGTCCATTTGACCCTGATCAAAGAGCAACATGCAGCTGTGAGTGTTGTCTCTCATTGCTGCCGTGTGTTGAATATTGTGACTTTACGACTATAGAGTACCTCAGAGATGACGTGTTTTTGTAGGCAAAACCCGGAAGCGAGTTAGCATTTTAGGACTTCCGGTTCCATCGCCCTAAAGTCAAAGGGTTTTTTGAATGGGTTTTTGCTAAAATGCCTGAAATAAGGTCTGTGGTTAACAAAGCCTCTAAATATTTTCACATTTTGATCTATGACATAAAACACACCAGTTATAACCCGCTTGTGATTTTTTTTAAACCTATATTGTGTCTTAAAAACGGTGGTTGCTAAAAGGGACTACTTCCTTTGGCGGGGACTTTAGACGTTATCATGACAAACAGGACATTTGGACAGCATTTCTCATGAAAAAGTGGATAAGTATTCATACACAGCGCAGATCATAATCAGCAAGCATGTTTTTAAATAAAGTTGATTTTTAAATAAAGTTTGAGGAAGCTTGGTGGTGGTGACGTTGATCCGCGACCATGATGTGCTGTAGTCCGTTTATATCCTACTGTTAGCTTTTTATATCTGACGACTTTATTTAGGCTTCAAAATGTATAAATGTTGTGTTAACTTGTAAAGATTATCTTGATAGACAAAACGTGTAAGTGTCATAACCCTTTGTTAAACACAGAGCTTATTTTTGCGATTTTCCAAAAGTCTATGGGAAAAATGCATAGGCTTTCGATCGAGGGAACCTGTGCGCCGCGAACTTCCGGGTTGGCCTACAAAAACACGTCATCCCTGAGGTACTCTATTAAATCATTGAGACAGATTTTTGTTGATGGCTTTGTAATTTTTGTATTTTAGTATAAATGATTTTAAGCTGTTATTTTGTGATCTAATTGAATTGTGATCTTGGCCTTTTGTAAGTAATGGAAAAAATATGGAAAGTATGGAAAGGTTATATGTATAGATTCAAAGTTCAAATAAGTTTCCATCAGCCCCTGGTGCTTTTTTTTCATTATTATTATTATTATTATTATTATTTTAATTAAATAATTTAATTAAAGAATAAAGTTATGGGAAATTAAAATTGATAATTGTATAAAACAATGTTCATTGTGTGTGACTGAATAAGTTTTCACAATCATTTTGTTCAGTGTTTTCAAATATGTCCTCTTACTGCTCCTATGTCACGTCAAATTCTTCATATCTCAGCATGGACAGCTCCTGATTCCCCTTTCATATCCCCACTTCCTGTACCCTCCCCCATGCTGTTCCTCCCCTTTCTCCTCAGTTTACTCTGGCCCAGCCTTGACTGTTCCCAGGTCAGCGTTAATTATCTTCAAACCCTCAGTCTGCATTAAAGTCATGCCATGCGACAGGCCCAGGCGTCAGCCACTTCCGTCTTAGCTTCACACAATCTGAAAGAACTGGGTTGCCAGTGAGCCCTTAATTGCCTCTGAAATACTGTGGCTCGATTTGCAATAAAAATTGTGGCTTTTTCCCCACTACTGTCATATAAAGTGTCCTTCATATATGCTAGTATAAGATGGAATTGGTCTGGGTTCTCCCCGTTGTGTTTTACTGTCCAATTGTCTTTGCAGTCTCTGGGAAATTCAGTCATGGAAATGATTGTCAGTAAGACAGACTTCTTGGTATTGAAGTGTTTTTGGTGATATCATCAGCTTCCATTTCTTCAGCTGTATTGCATTAATTTGACTAATTGGGGAAGATTTATAGATATAACTGATCAATAACATTCCTATACTCAGTTTAATTACAGTTTTACATTTCATTTTTTTATTTTCATAATTTATTTTATACGTTTTAATAAAAAACTATATTTTTGCATAAAATATATCATGAAATGATGAAAAACAGTGAGACACAACAACATAGGTTTATGTTCAATGATAAATTAAATTAAATCGTGTTAACTGCTGGTATCAGTAAGCTGAAACGCTGCAGAAATCATCAAACAAGAATAACAAATTAAAAGCAAACTTTATTATTAGAGAGCAAACACATTGCTTTTATATAAAGTACAGTAAGCAAAGAAATAGGGGAGATTCACCTTGCACAAAGCTCCCTGTTATCTGACTGGTTTAGCTGTTTGCAGAAGTAGAAAAAGTCCCTGAAACCCTGTTATCATTTACTGACCTTTTTTTTTTTTTTTTTTGCCTTTTCCTGTTGACTTCTATCAGTTCTTGACATATAGCACGGATATGTGCCTTCACCAGTCTTACACTGTTCTACAACTGGCTCCTGCCTTTCCCTGTGGTCTTTATCTTATTCCAAGCTCTGTACAGATCACTTTACCTCACAGCCTTGTATTGCCTTAAGTTTTTGATCTGAAAATTGGCTGTGGGTGTTTAGTGCCTTGATTCCATTTTCCCTGCTGAAATAAAAATAGCTTAAACAAGTTATATTTGCTGGTCTTAGCTGCTTTAAACTGCTTAAGCTAGCAAGGTGGTTCTCCCAGTTCCTCTAAAACCATAAAACCAAACTAGCCTGACCAACTAAGACCAGAGGAATCACTAGACCCTTCACTCTTAAAAATAAAGGTTCCAAACGGGGGTTTTCACAGCAATGCCATAGAACATTATATGTAACAAAACTTGCAAAAGTCTTCTATTGTGTGTCAACTATGAAGCAGCTCTTTATTGCTTATGTGACTCTGTACTGCATGTAAAGACAATTATAGCCTATTAATATATCCATGAGAGTATCAAAAAAAAAGTATCAAAATATGGGGAAACTTTTTTGATGGGGGGTTGGATGGCGGACTGTGCCCCATAGGCTGAAAATCTAGAAATGCTCCTGGCTACAACCAGCAAATGACCTTAGGAATCAATCAGGAATCAGTGCCATAGCAGTCAGTGAATCATTCAACACCCTCCGTTCCACCTGCTTCTACAGGGGCTTCTTCAGTTTCATTCCAGTCTACAGCCTAATCCACCCCAGCTCATGTTATGACCACTAGGGAAATCAGACAGTTCTCTTAGTCACTGTACAGGAAGATAGTGTGTCATTGTTTTGGCTAGCATGCTAGAATTTCTTCCTGATAATTAAAATGTAATGCCTTTCTAAAATGGATGTTTTGTTCAGGATTGCATATACATCTATGCTAAGAGTCATCTGCCACCGTCCTCCATCGCCTGCTCCTGCATTGCAAGTAGTTCCATGAGCTTTAGCACTCTAAAGCTAGGATTATTTTCGTACAATGTTACATGCTAATGTAACCTTAGCCCTTTCAATCAAACACTGGAAAGGAAGTATCCAGTTAGATGAAAGAGAATAAACAGCAGTTTGGGGTCCCAGATTGAATAAGTATGACACAAGAGGTTCTTAGAAATAAAACTACTAATAATTTAAAGTAGTTAAACTACAGTCAAGTTGCCCATTTGAAAAGCTGCAGCTACAATGCTAACTAGCTAAAAATATTGAGGCTGCATAAGGGAAAATTATCTTTTTAAATTTATAACTATCCAATGACATTCTGTTTCATTCTAGTTAATCAGTTCACTTACTGTAAATGAACCGCATATGGCATATACTGTATAACAAACTGTTTAGTTCATTGTTGCTGATGTTTTTGATAAATAAGGATATATTTGAGATGTTCTAGATTGAGTTAGTTACTTTGACAACACAAATGAATACTATAATTTTAATAGAAATCATGTAGAGGTGGAGATGTGGTGAAGGGAAGAATTTCCTCAGAAGTGATGTAATCGGTAACCTGTGCATTGTGATTGACAGAAATAAATTAAAATTAATTATTTTGAAAAACTGTCTTTTTTATCATCACTTGCTGTGTGCTTTACTTTTGGGTTCACACAGATTTGCAAGATAGAATGGATGACAAATAAATCTCTCTCTCTCTCTCTCTCTCTCTCTCTTCTTTTTGCACTATCCATGGCCAAACAGCTGCTGACAACAGGGTGTAATCACAGACAAGCAGCCAAGAGGCAATTTGAAGCCTAATGAATAAAATGCTTTTTATTCTCACTCCATGTCTCTACATGGGAAATAGCTTTTAAAGCAGTCATGGTTTAGTATCTTGACAATCATAGCATTATTCATCTGTGGTATGCCTGTAGGTTTAGAACAGAGTTTTGTCACCATAAATGGATAAAAAAAGTATTTTTGTTTATTTTTTATTTTTCAGCTTCCCTTATGCTGTTTGATTTAATATTTAATTACCTATTACATCCCTGCATGCTCTCTCATAGTTTTTTATTTTTTTATTATTTCTTGTCAGAACCTGCTTTGGAAATGTTTGGATAGCATTAACTTCATGTTATCTTGATTCTTTGCTCCTTGAACTTGTGCATAGCTCTAAACAAATGTTAGAAACAATGCTATCTCACGACCAATTTGTACGTATTTTACGAGGTGGCTAATTCGTATGAATTCATACAATTTGTCTAAACCCCAGTGACGGGTAGGTTTAGGGGCGGGGTTAGGGGTAGGTCATTCGTACGAGTGGCAACTCGTAAAATATGTATGATTTAGCAAAAAACGTACTAATTTGTATGAGTGAGGTTGTAAGAATTCGTATAAATTAGCCACCTTGTAAAATATGTACAAATTAACTTGAGATGGTGGTTAGAAAAGAACATAAAATGATAACACTGCTAAAGATTTTCACAACTTTGTGACTTGGTAAAGTTTACTCAGAATCATTAATTTAACAATCATGTGTGCCAAAAAACAAACAAACAAAAAAACATTTATATCTTTATATCTCTATGATATTTCATTTGCACGTGGTCAGTCCAATTGAGATGCACCTTCTGCATATCATTTGCTTTAAAGAGATAGTTTAACCAAAACTGTCATTTAAAACTTATATGAAAGCCAAACAGCATGGTGATTTTGTGTTGGGTGGTACTGTATGTATCATACAATGGTAGAAGTCAACTGTTTTTACAAATTATCTCTGTGGCACAATTTTAAAAATCTAAAATCAGGTAATGTATGACAGATGCTTTCAGTTTGTATCTTGGTTTTGATACATCGTTTAGACACCATACAGCTCATAGAGTGACTCATACAATCATATTTTTAATGTATTTTAATGTATGTAAAATCCAAGTTATTTTTAAAATTGCTATCAAAAAATACATTACTTCACATTTATGTATAATAAACAAACAAACTTATATATACACACACTCACCAAAAAATGCAAATTAGGTTGTAATTTGAACCCATGTAAATAAAAGCAATACCACTATGGCTAATATTTCATAATAAATACATTTCTAATAATATTAGTATGACTGCCACTGGTGACCCTTTAAAAAATAAAGGTGTATGACCCTGTTTGTACTCAGTCATCAAATGTGTGTTCACTGTTCTTCACACATTGTCTCAGTCACTCCTAGTTTTTGCTGTCTCACAAACAACTTGGTCCTTTATTGCACCATTATGTTTCTGAAAGAGTCACTGTAATTGAATTTGAGAGAAATTAACTGCTTTACTACATTCATAAATACTTGGCATGTTGTAAAGGCATCTCTCATGAATCACTTTACTTTATTTGTTTGCCTGGATGTGAAATAAATGGCCCCACAAACCCGTTGTACTGGTAATGGCCAAACAACTGGTTCTGTAGATTTTAATAATGTCAGTATAAAAAGCTTTGGTTAGGGGTGTGTTCTAGACCCCTCAAAACCACACAAACACTCCCTCTCCCTCTTTCTACCCCTCAATCTCTCCCTTTTTTAACTTTTTCACCTGTTGTGTTTGGATGTCAGTCAGAGTCACACAAGTTTTGCATTCCCAAAATCTTCTGGAAGGGCTAATTCAGAGAGTTAGCAATGCTAATGTTTCAATGGCTGTGTTCACAAAGCTTTTTGGCTTTTTTTATACAAGATCAGTTCTGACCATCTGATGCAATTACTGTGGTAAATTCTTGAAATATGACAAACAAAATTTCCATAATTTATAATATTTGAAGACAACAATGAAAGCAAAGAACTGAAACCCACTGGTTGATGCATTTTATTTATTTTACTATGTTTTTGAGGTTGTTTATGTCATTAAACTTTTTATGAAGAACAAGCCCTTACTCCCTCTGTTGAAGTCTTTACGTTATTACTGGCTTGTTTTTCATGAAGTTGTGGTTTCAGATGAGAAAATGATTTAATAAAAAGTGTTACAACAGTGCTGCTGGGAGTAACTTTATTTCTTCATGATTGGGTGGAGACTTGAACAAAGAAAGAAACACTGTGTTTCTAAAATGATTTGAAGAACATTTGTCAACATTGGCATTCACACTGGTGGTTGCACGCACCCCTTCCTGCTGCTTTTCCTCCCATGATGCGCACACACACACACACACTCACTCACTCACACACACACAAGTTTGTTTTGCTATCAAAGTGAGGGCATCCCATAGGCGTAATGGTTTATATACTGTACAAACTGTACATTCTATCCCCCTACACTACCCCACCCCTAAACCTACCCATCACAGAAAACATTCTGCACTTTTACATTTTTAATAAAACATTGTTTAGTATGTTTTTAAAGCTATTTTAAATATGGGGACTCATGAAATGTCCTCATATTTCATGTTTACGTCATAATGCCTGTGTAATACCCATGTCATTATACAAATTAGTGTCCTCATAAATCACAAAAATGCGCGCGCACAAACACAGTATCAGGTTTCCATGTTTTATGGGGACTCTCCATAGAGATAATGATTTTTATACTGTACAAACTGTATATTGTATTCCCTAACCCTAGCCCTACTCCTAAACACAACCCTCACAGAAAACTTTCTGCATTTTTACAAAAAAGAAAAAATACCCATTATTTAGGGTGTGTTCGCACTTGTAGTTAGGTTCTCTTGGTTCTTTTGGTCAGGATTAAAAAACAGTTAGGTACAGTGTACTTATTGAGTTCATATTGTATTGCAAAACACTTTTGCTGCTATTTTGCTTGCTATTGGTTGGATACGGGTAAGGTTAGGGACAGGTTTGGCAGTATGGGTAGGTTTAAGGGTAGGGTAAGAAAGGGTCAACAGTGTAATCATAGATGTAATTATAAATTAATTACAGCAGTAATTACATGCAGATGTTTTTTTTTTAAGTACAATATAAACATGTATATAGAACAATAAGTGCATTGTATCAAATGATTAATTTAAATGTTATTACATAGTAGTTAAAGACACAAAGTGGAACCAGATGAGTTATGTAATTTTTTTTTAATCTACTTAATTACATGATGTGATGATTAATTAATCTAATTAATCGCAAATTAATCTTGCATCAAATGTGGCTGAGAAATTACAAGCAAAAGGTAATTTAAAGTCATTGTGTTAAATGAGAAAAAGCATTAAATAGACATTACAAATAGTGGCTTTAGAAAGAAAATATTTTATTTGATTCAACATAGAATTTATTACACGTAAACTTTAAGGCTACAACGGCCATGATTGTTTTTCAGAAGCAAGATATATTTACAGACCAAAACAGTTTGTTTACCAATATCCTTCAAAATATCTTCCTTTATGCTCCGCAAAAGAAAGAAAGTCATACAGGTTTGAAACATCATGAGGGTGAATAAATGTAAATAAACAGAATTTTCATTTTTAGGCAAGCTATCCTTTTTTTATGAGGTGATAAAAGAAACTAAAATTGCTAGTAGGTGGGGGTAAATGTCATTCATTCATTCGATTCAATCAACGGCTGATTCATTCAGGAATGAAGTAAACGTCTCTCTTTATGAATGGGCCATTGAATCATTGGTTCATCTGACTGATTCAGGCAAAACACGGATTCATTCAGAATCTAAACAGCACTGCGTGTTGCTCAGAAAGGCACAACAGTTCTGCTCTGGCTTTACAGGTAAAATATTTGTTGGCAAAATTGAGCAACAACAGGCATTATTATTATATCGTGTCTAAAATATAACACAATATTAACTTCTTATTTACTGAACTGTTAAATAAAATCAATATCACATTCGCAACTTGTGCTATTTGGGACAAAAAACAGCTCTCGTGTGATATTGCGCTCGTTACTCGTGTGCTTACTGTGTCATATGATATAAATATAAGACAAAAACTCATACAGGGCTACATTACGCAGTGAGTTGTTGCCCTGCCTCATGTTCGTCACCAGTCGACTGTATGAAATGTAAGATGACCTAGACAGGGTGGGTGCGTTAATGCGTTAAATCATTCTATTTGTGTTATTTTTCCATAACTAAATAATTAAATGCATTAAATTGATAGCCCTACTCTCAATAAAATAATATAACAGTAAAATGTAAATAAATAGTCATTTTTTTCACAACTTTAAAGTGACATCACTGATGAAGAACATGGATAATCATTGTCAAATATTTTCACTAATTGATTTTATTAGTTGATGCAGCCTTAGAATAGTATATATCACATCACATGATCCCTGACAGTCATGAAGATGCAGTTGTTAAAGTCCTGTTTCAAGGCACTGATTTAGAGATCGCCGCAGCAAATTAACAGCCACTGTTAAGAAGGAGCTTTCATTCCTAATTACAGAGAGACACCCAGCCAGAGTAGGCGGAGGGACAGAGAGACAGAGAGGGTGTTTGTTTGAGAGAGAGAGAGGTACTGGAAGGATGGCATGAGACTGGCAGAGATCAAAAATATTCCTGACCTCGTCATTGGCTGGAGGCCAAACATGTGATCATGTGACAGCAGCTGCAGGGGCACCTCCAGCACTACAGCTCTCACACTGCTTCCTGCTCTCAATCTCCACTTTCTTTTTTGTGCCCTTTATCTTTTGCAGTTCTTTTCTCTTATCTGAACTTTAAACTACTTTAAGTATCGTGCTCTTTATTTCTCTTTCTCTCTGTTTTTGTTTCTTGCTTCACTCTCTTCTGCGTTCGCTCCTTAGCTCTCACTTCTCATCTGTACCTTTTTGTTTCCTCTCTTTTTATATACAGGTTCTTGCAACCCTCCATCCTTCTGCTCTTCCCTGATGTCTTAGTTTTTAGGCCCATAACAATTGTTTACACCATGAATAGAGAACAGTTGTTCATTCATAGTGATGTAATAGTTATTACCTAATGTTTTTCTTCTGTTAGTGTCGGTTTACACCCCTTGAATGACTGACACAAAGATGTGCAACTGAATAGCCCACCTCAGCTTGCTTTTAAATGGTAACTTAGGAGCTGTGTCTGTAAGGGATCCTCATCTAGCCTCTCTGTAATTTGAAAACTGGTTCTAGTCCTCTAATTTGTTTTCCAGGACTGGTGATTTTTGTCATAACAGCATTAGACACAACTATGTTACACTATATTAAAGTATCAGCTGTATCATACTGCAGCAAAGTATCATACTCTTAGATCAGCACGATAACCTTGTGCTTATGGCTGAATCCAGCTGTGTTGATATTCTGTGCAGCACACAAGCTTATGTGATTTTGCGTGATTAATATTCATTTTATTGTTTATCTGCAGCTCTTAATCAAATACAAACTGCATAAAACTTTAAATATTGCTCAGTGGCTGAGAATTCTGATTGAAGTATCCTTTAAAAAAATACTTCTAATGTCTCTTTCGGAAGTGTGTGTGCAGGCGGCCTCGTGTTTATGTTTGTGTGTGAGGTAATACATGATTATCCCCCGAGAACTGATTTATCTGGAAACCAGGATCTGAAATGAAGCAGAAAATTTTCTCAATGTGTTTCCATGTTTGTTACCTTAGTGAGCTGATGAGCTTATTGTTCTAGATCTGTTTCTTTACATTGTGCTTATATCAGCAGTCGGCAGGCAGAGCATGATGATGGAGAATCACAACTGTCCTCAGAAACATCATCAAGCACTGACCGGAACGGACACCCTGTTCCCTCCGCCGCTGAATGAAACTCATAGTCAGCACAGAAATGCTCCGCTATTACTGTACATGAATGATAGAATGGAATAGAATGAATGAAAACATGAATGAAAGGATAAATCAATGACTAGCCCGGGCTTGTGCTTTAGCTGCATATCAGTGTGAAAGCTCACATTGTTTCTTTACCATATGCACTGATTGAGTTAAAATTTTAATTATCTAGACATTCTCTAGAATGTTTATTTGTTGCGAGAAAAAAATGAATTCATTAAAAGTTACTAGGCAACCAGTAGTAGGAATGCCAATTAGCAACCTAACCACCAACCACCGGCGACATGCAGCGACAAAGTTGCTGGTGGTTTGAACAGGCCTTTAGTGTACTTTCCACTACCTAAAAAATGCCTGTATGTATGTTAGAAACTTGAGTGTTCAGCACAAAGGTACAAGCACTGATAATTATAGTTATTTAACTGTGCAAACAATCATAGATTAAAGGTGATTTGTAGCCGTGATTTTATTTTGTTAAAATGAGGATCGACACACTTGAGTGAGTTTTAAACTTTCTGAAAATGAATTCCAGATAAATGATTAACCCCTTGAGATGCACCCCTCCACCCCCGCCCCCGCCTTGAGCCCAAACCGTGAAAATAACATAATTGAACTCAAATGGTTTTCTTTTTTAAACCCATACTCCCTTTGGAGTATGTGCATAGTTTTCAGATAAACATTATGTCCAAGCAGTAATTCAATATATATTTATATCATTTCACAATGGAACACCTCTTTTTAGTTTTATTTTATTTGTTTGGAGTCCCTTAATCTCTAATGTCCCTATCATTTACTCTTCAATTTAAACATTAGTCTTATGCTAACAAAATTAAATTTGTATTTGAGAGACACTGTTAAAACACCAATTCTCTTCAATATTTTCGACCTTTTAATCGCTCTCTCTCTTTCTTTTTCTCGATCTGCTTTGTCCTTATATAATGTTACACTCTTGTTTTTCCCTCCAAAAAATATCAATATGACTCACTCATCTGTTAGCTATGAGGCCATTATACCTTATTATCAATCTATGATGGCTAACCTTATCCCTTTCTATGAATGCAGAATTGCATCTAGCGCATATATTTGAGCATGTGTTTGTCTGTGAGTGTTGGTGGGTGTGTGTATGTGTGCTTAGCAACCCTCTATTATTCGTGATTGTTTGCTATGAAGGAGACATTTTTTGAAAATGTCACTCAGATTTTGGCTGTCATTGCATTTGAATAGGCTGTTATGTAAAATGCACTGGGATGTGAGCTAAAGTGGCACTTAAATGGGGAAATTGCACATTTTATATGTATGTGAGGGAAAGAGGCTGTGGTGAATACTGTATACATAAAAAAACAGCCTCAATGTCACATACTCACCTCCCATAATTGAGTTATTGGGAGAAAAGAGAACATCAAGCCTAATCAAGTAGCATATGAAGCAAAAATACTTCCATTTAATAAAGGGCATTGTGGAAAAAAAAAAAAAGAAAAGAAAAAAAAGGTGTATGTGTGTGTGTGTGTATAGTTCTCTGTATAGTTTGCATGTATAGTTCTCTAAAGCATTTAAATTGCTCACAGAGTTTTAGTATCATTATTCAAATGCTAAAAAAGCATAAGTACATGTCTCTTGTTTTGTGCCAGGAGGTGTATCTGACAAGTGCAATTACAAAGCAATCACTTTTGCTGTCAAATGTAGAGAACATTTAGGGGTATACTAGCATATTTATAACCACATGAAACAAGCACTATGAGGAACAATGCAATTTTGCCCAGAATGCTAGTAGCAACTCTAAACCAAATAGCCTTAAGTAAATTCATTTTGATGTCAATGAACATTGTCTTGTGTAATACAGTGCTGATGTTATGTTGTTATTATGATGTTATTTGAGACCATATGCAGTTTAGATTTCAGTCTGTTGAGTATTTGAGCTAGATTTAGCCAACAGTCCCTACAAGGAAAATGGCTTGATAAAAAAAATAACAAATGACCTTATAAACTGACCTCTTCACTTAAGCAGACGCAGATGCACTTAACATTATTCTTCTTTTGGATCTCAGCTCTGCTTTTGACACTGTCTGCACTTCACTGGGTAACATCATATTTGAAGGGTAGTCATCAGTTTATTTCTATACAGAATTACAAATCTACTGCCGCTGTCACATGTGGCGTTCCTCAGGGTTCGGTGTTAGGACCACTTATTTTTAAATTCTACATGTGTCGTCATGGCCTTAGCTTTCACGGCTCTGGTCATGACAATCAAATCTATATCAGTTATACGCCTCATCAACCTTTACATTTTTCCTCCATCTCTTTTTTTGCTTTTTGTGTCTAATGTTTTCTGATTTGTTGTGAAAATTGCCCTGTAAAGCAATCACGCATACAATCAGCATCATTTTTTTACAAATCAAATCAATAGAATCGAAATTGAAAACAATACAAATCAGTGGAAAGTCCCCTCCACGACAGTAAAATGTGTGTGTGTGTGTGTGTGTGTGTGTTTGCTGTATTCACGTGTCATGTGGTAATATGCTGTCTCTAATTGTACTACTGTGTAGCTGTCTGTTAAGAAGGGAGAAAAAGACAAAGACAGATAGAGACCCTAAGGCAGTAATAACATCTGTGGCCATCTTGAGCCCTCTCAGCTGCCCACACGACTCAACTGTACACACACACACACACACACACATTTCTGAGCCTGGCATGAAGACAGATGCATCTGTAGAACTGTTGGACATGAACGCCAAATAATAAACCATAGAATATCACAATATGTGACTAGTATGACAAGTAATACTGTTGTTAAAAATACCATTTTCAGTGGTTTACTGTAAACTATGCCTTGAGGAATGCTGCACAGTATTTCAGCTGAAACATTAATGACATAGCTCAGTCAAAGAATGTTTATTTGATGGGATAAATAGTATTTCTTTCACCGTGTGAAGCAGATATGCAGAGTCAGGGGTCATATCATGAGGAATCAAAATTCCCTTTAAATAGCTTAATATAAATATAAGAGAGATGGTGGGAAATTATCATAAAAAAATCATAACATTTTGGTGAAAACAGGTGTAATACAATGGCGATTGTAAGTGATTTTGTGCTTGCATGAGCTTGTGAAGCTTAGAATGAACCTTATGCTCTCCTCACCCACACATACTGATTCTCATAGAATTTCCTGCTAGTTCCACTGGTGATAAAATGTCTCTTCTACACACTTGCAAACAGTTTTATTTCTCTTCATTTTGCATTTTTTCTCTTTTTTTAAAAAAAATATCCAGTGGCTTAAATGTGTTCAAGCATGAAATAAGTGTTTGTTTGCTTTGCTGCCCCACAGGCACCCACGTGGTGGGCAAATAGAGGGTATATTTCTTTGGTGCAGTAGTGACTTTTGCATTCAATCAAAAGATCTCATGACCCATGATGTGTTGTAGTTTTGTTTGCTCCTCATAACTGAGCTGGTGCTTTAGAAGGTTTGTGTGAAGCATCACTCCGGACAAATTAGTTGTTACGTAAAGGTTTAAAGTTGTTATGCTGACTTTCAGTTGAATAGAAATGAAGTTCAGTCAGATGAGATAAGTTGAAGAAAGTTACTGAGAGCAAAGCTGAAATAAGTTGAATTGAATTCAACTGTGAATTTGATTGACCATGAATTTATTTGTACTGACTACCGAGTATTCTATTCTATACAATTATTATTGCAGTTGATACATGGACAGACTTTTTCAGAGTTGAGTGAAAAATTTTCTTATATACCTTGCATACTGCTCTGCTAGTTTAGGACTAAAGGTGCGATCACATTTATTACCGTTGTTCATTGAATTTCAGTGGTCAAAATCCAGTAATTTTTCCAGTAATTCAAGTTGACCAAGAGAAAACTGCTTGCTTCAAAGATGACTTATGTGTTTCATACATCAGACAATAGACCTTATTCAGAGCAGCACTATGACAGGTATGAAAGCGAGGCTGTAAGGTATAGACTTACTGTAAAAAAACTCCAAGATCAGAGTTTTTTGTCTACTGAAATTTCTTGGAAAGATATTTTTGCAGTGTTTTGTCAGCAGAACAATCCAAAAACACATTAAATAACAGTACAACCCACTTAAGAGTTGTATGTCTATCCCTCACAGCCTTGCTTTAAAAATCAAAGATGGTGTTGCTGTGAATAAGATCTATATGGATTGTTTTGTGATTTTGAGATTACACCTTACAGTTTTTTTCAACTGCTTATGCTCAAAATTCTTACTTGTCACACAATTTCTGAAACCTGACACTCAAACACCAGAACCATACACCAAATCTGCAAAACCATACACTAATTCTTGGCCTTCGACTCAGTTTTCAATTTCATAAAACACTTTTTGCAAAACACAACACACAATTCTCTATGTAACACAAAAATCTAACAGGAAGTATCTTGATTTCCTATTTTCAAACACAAGCATTGTTTCTGTCTAACTACACATGGTTGATGTATTTCTTTTCTTTCGTACTGTGTAATACTGTATTCACAACCATAAATGCTTACAGTAAAAAAAAATAATAGTTTGGTTTCAATCTTGCTTTCGTGTTTACAGTGAATTTTTCAACATCTCTCTGCCAATTACTTTCAATCTTGTACAGAGATGTACATAGGAGCTCATGAAAGAAGAGCTTTAGGTTTTTAATAACTGTGTATATATGATATATCCAAAAATAGAATTTTAATGCAAAGGTGTTTGAAATGTAAGACAAATGTTTGCTTTTGAGATGTGTTTGTGATATTTTGAATGCAGTGCTTCATTTTGCAAGAGATGTGAGGCATTTTGCGTTTTGTGTGTGCAATTCTTGGATTTTTGTGTAAAGTTTTAGAAAAAAAAGGCAAAGTTTTGAATTGAAAATGTGTGTAAGCAGTTGAAAAAAAACTGTAATAGCTACAGTTTTCTTGCAGTTAGCAGTTCCATTAAAATACAGGTAACAGTTTGGCTTTGACATAATGACATTTATTCCTCACTTTAAATATAAGGACTAAAAATACATTGCCATCAGCTGCTTTGCAGGCCACATTTAACTATTAACACTTGAGGGACCACATACTGTATAAAATCTAGGGTTTCTGTGCATCTGTGCTGTGCTGTAAAGTCAGGGCTCTTCAACAGGAGTTTATTTGTCAGAAGAATGGAATTTATGTCAAATAAACCATTCACAGCAACCTCTCTGAGCAAAGAAAATGCACAAATGCTATCAGTTAAAAACACACACACACACACACACACACAGACTCTTTTCTCCCTCGCTTCTTTAAACACACACACACACACACACACACACACACACACACGCTCACTCACTCACTCACACACACATTGAAGACACTTCCTCCTTATAACAAAATAGATTTGTATTATGCAACACCCACACATGTCTATAAGCACAAGTCAACATTTTTCCTCCTCAGGTGCTATAACAGTCCACACACAAAAACACACACACACACACACCCACCCACACACACACACACACACACATACACACACATAACCACTTAGTCTCTCTCCTTTCCATTCCTTATGCCACAAGGCACTCTCTTTCATTCACTAGCAGTTCGCTTCACTATAGTCTGTCTCACGCTCATGTCTGCAGGCACTCAGGAATTACATTGTCTCAGCTCATCTGCTAAAATGCTTTCAACCTTGGGTCACAAAAAAATGCTCCAGCACTGAAAATGAAGAAGTGAATATATTGTAGTGCCTTCATTTACTTTATTTCTGTGAATTGTGGCAAGTATGTGCTTTGTCAACTGCAATCCTGCTAAAAATTACCTTAATATGTTGACTGTTTTCATGTTTTCATTATGAGATTTGTGTGTTAAGCTGGTATCTGCATGGCCTTTACTGTTGGTTGTTGGTCATGGTGCACCTGTTCTCTTCTAACAGATCGAAATTTTTCTTTAGAGAGACACTGGACACATGTGTTTCTCTCTCTCTCTGTCTCTCGTGTGTGTGTGTGTGTGTCTATAAGGGGTTTTGTGGTGTACAGGAATGAGAACTTGATCCCTCTTTTAATGGGAGATCCTCAGTAGCTTCTGGTGCAGCTGATACACAAACACGTATGCTCTTACAAGCTCTCACAGTCTCTGGCACGGCAACGCAGCATGTTGGGAAACTGTAATAAGTTAAAATATGAGATTAGTGGTCTTAAGAGAATTAACTACTCAAAATAACAGTTGTGTTTTTGCATGATGTACCTGTATTTAAATGCACATATCTAGGGATATAAATGGCCTGAGTGGATTTGAAGTTTCTTTAGTTGTGGCATGTCATGGTCAACAGTAATTTCGTTCCGGTTAAAAGATCCCTCGCTTCTCGCACAGGGGCTCTGTCATGGATTAAATTAGATATTGCCAGTTGGAGTGATTATATGGAGGAAATGACCTCTTTCCTTCTGCTTACTGTATAGCAGGACAAGATTTTAGCAAAAGACTTAATTTCTCTAAATGAGTTAAGGGAATAATTCATCTAAAAATTAAGATTCTGTTTACTCACTCATGTCGTTCCAAACCTGTATAACTTTTCTCTTTTTCTGTAGAACACAATAGAAGATATTTGAAGAATATACAATAATAGTCAATGGGGTCCATAAGTTTCATGCTTCAAAAAGGACACGTGACATGGCAATGACAATTAATGCCATACAATATTGATGTGTCGCTCTGTATACACGAGTTGATCAATGATTTCATTTGATTTCAGAGTGAATAACCACCTAAAATTGGTCTGTTCATCATACAAAATGATCGTATTGCTTTAGAACATGACTTTTACACTACCTTTGGATACCACTGGCTTTCATTGTATGGACAAAAACATCTGAAATATCTTCCAATATCTTTGTGTTTGTGTGTGTGTGTGTGTGTTTTGCAAAAGAAAGAAAATCATCTAAGCTTGGAAAGACATAAGGGTGAGAAAGCAATGACAGAATTTTCACAATTCTTAATTTTTATAGTTTGATGTTGGTATAGCAGTTGTTCAACAATCTGTGACAGCCGTACAAGGTGGCTTTTTGTCTTGCAGAAGACATGCTGTTTACAGCGATACTTGGTGCATTTAATTATAAGCTCTTCACTAATCTTGGCCTGCCGCATACTCTGCCAGCTGAGGCATCAGACAACCAAACAACACAATGTGAGGCTCGAGGGAAAAAAAGGGTTGCCTTGACAAAATAACCAGATTAAACATTAAAGACCAAGTCAGCACTTTCTTATTCAATGGATGTTCATTCTGTTCATATTTTAGAGCTAGATCAGCAGACTGCATTCACTCTTTCAGGAAGGTTGTGGTTAAGAATGTTTTATAACAGCTGCAGACCCTTATACTGTGTCTGCAAGCGAGTGGTACAAACTACTAAATCTACACTGCAAGCACTGCAAGTATTTAGCTCTGTGGATTATAACAGCATTCTTCTGGTTTTCATTGCAGATGGGGAATCAGGATCATAGACAGTAATAAATTATATATATATATATATATATAAAATAGTTTATTATACTGTATACTTCAGTTTAGTGTGTATGTTGGTAAATTTTATTATTAGATTACTAATTTACAATTACTTTACAATTGCTTACAATTGCTATATAGACCAGGGGCGCCTGCAGGATTTTATCTCAGGGTGTGCACAGAACTAGCACACCCCCTTTTTTTTCTTCTTCTTCTTCTTTTTTTTTTTTCGTCCGCAAAAAGTGATTAAATCTATTATTGCATTGGTGGGAACTATCTCATGCTGTACAAATCAACTGATCAGTCTTTTTCCTGTTCACACACTTAGAAAATTTGATGCACTGACTGCACCCTGATGTGCTTGTGTAGATAGATGATCTCTGAGTGTCTTTGTCTTAAAATGTGCAGATTGTTTTCAGAGAAACATGTGATTAACGAAAAACGAAGCCTCACTTTCTTTCCAGTCACGTAAAATCTTCACTTTGCGTATCGGAATATTTGAACCCAGACCATACTCTACATGAATATGAAAGTTCAGTTAAAGTCTATTTACTAACATTTTAAATATATAAGCCTGTAGCATATTACATTATCATATGTTCTGTCATATAACCAGTATAAAAACAATAAAATAACAGCACAATTTACTTGCCTCAAACAACTCAGTAGGTATTATTATAATTATTGTTTTTGTTGTTACATTTAATTTATTGCCACACTTTAATATGTGAATTATATTATCAGAAAACTAATTATTGTTATATAGCTCAACACGTTTAGTCTTATTGTTTAAATCTAATTTTCTTGATTTTTTGCGAAGTAGCTAACATAGCAGAATAAGATGCAGCTTTATCTTTAGTAACAGTAATACAGCATTTTCTCCATCATACAGTACGTTTTAAAATTAATTTCATGCCATTTATCAACACAAGCCATCCAACATTTATTATGATATTCTAAAATCGATCTATCTTACTGCAGTATGCAACAAGTGTCTCACAGCAGCCACCGAGCGAACGCACAGAGTAATGTTACAACATCATTTTCAACACTCTCAAATGTATATAATGTGATAAACAGAGCTGCGTTGCCTCATACTCATGACCGGAAAAGTGGCGCATGCGACTGCAGCACAATAAAAGTTCCGCTGCTCACGGCGCGTGTTGCACAATCGCTCCAGCGACCTCGTTCAGCTCCCACAACACTCGGTCCTGCTCTGCTTCATACTACAGTAACGTTAATAATCTCATCCATGGACATGATTTCTACCCGAGTCCTATCCCGATTATTTTCCACCGTCTGTGAGGTGAAGACCACATGTCCCAAGATTCCGCGCTCAAACTTGGCGTCATTAAGCTACGCCTTTGTTTTGAATAGGCCTCTAGCAGACAGAAAATCCTACATATTGCACCTTTAATGGATAAAACAACGGAGCTGCGCACTCAGGTTTATGGCTGCTGTAAATTTTACCTGCCACAAGATGGCACTGTTTTCGAACACTCTTGATGCTTTGAAACTTTTCCTGAAATCTTTAGAGAAAAGCTTCAAAGATTTAAGGCCTTTTTGCAAATGTTTCAGTCGAATTTAGCTGTTTTAGAGAGCGTTTACTCATTTTGAGCCTGTTTTTAAACATTAACTATCTGTAATGTCATTTTTCATGTGTGAAAAAAGCGACGAAACTAAACTAGCCAATCAGATTTCTTTTCACCCATATCCCCCACACTCACCCATGCACGCACATACACACATTTGACTTTACAACACACAAACGCACACCTTTATTTATTCTCATTAGGGCCCGAGCACTGATGGTGTGAGGACCCTATTGTAATTGCTCAGTCAGTTTTTCTTCTTCACCGAAATGAATCGCATTTTTGAGGGCCTAAATGCTCAAACTCATGAAACTTTGCACACGTGGTGAACATTTACATCTGATATGGGTTTCAGAATTAGGTGTGGCAAAATGGCTCGATAGTGCCACCTACAAAATTTCAATTAAGCGCCCTTCGCTCTACGTTTCACGTACAGGTATGAAATTCGTTAGATACATGTAACAGCCCAATACCTACGAAAAAGCCCCTGGGTGCAAAATCTGTAAACCCTACAGGAAGTGAGATATTTTGAGTTTTCTCTGCAAAATTTTTGCAGTTTTTGCCATTTCCAGATGTTGTACATTAACAAACTCCTCCTAGAGCTTTAATCAGATCAACATCATATTTGGTCAGTCTAATCTAAAGGCCTTTGCAACGTTAAATTGCGAAGATCTAGAGTTTTCACTAAAGGGCGTGTCCGTGGCGGCCTGACAAAGTTTGATGTTTCGCCTTGAAGTTGTTGTAACTCTGGTATATAGTGTCCCATCTGCCCCAAATTTCACATGTTTGATAAGAGTCCTGGCCTGAAGACATTTACATGGCAATATTCAGTTACAATCATAGCGCCACCTGCGGGCAACAGGAAATGACATGTTTTACACTGTGATTAACTCCTCATGGAGATTTAACCAGAACCACATCATACATGGTCAGTCTAATCTTGAGGCCTTAGCGATGTTAAATTGCAAAGAACTTGCGTTTTTGTTGAAGGGCATGTCTGTGGCGGCCTGACAAAGTCTGATGTTTCGCCATGAAACAGGAAGCTGTTGTAACTCAGGCATACAATGTCCGTTCTGCCCCAAACTTCACATGTGTGATGAGAGTCCTGGTCTAAAGACATCTATGCCAATATTCAGTTAGTCATAGCGCCACCAGCTGGCAACAGGAAATGGCATGCTTTACACTGTAATTCACTCGCAGAAACATATTTCAATATGCCACGAAGTGCCAAACATGCTACAAACACATTAAATCATGCAACACTTGGCTAAGTGCTCATGTATGCAATTAATGCCATGAAACAGGAAGTTGTTGTAACTCATACAATGGCATACAATGTCCGATCTGCTCCACACTTGATAATAGTCCTGGCCTGAAGACATCTACATGGCAATATTCAGTTACAGTCAAAGCACCACCTGTTGGCTGCAGGAAGTGTGGCACTTTGAAATGACTTTGCCATAAGATGGGAATTAGGATCATAGACAGTAATAATATATATATATATATATATATATATATATATATATATATATATATATATATAAAAGTTTATTATACTGTATACTTCAGTTTAGTGTGTATGTTGGTAAATTTTACTATTAGATTACTAATTTACAATTACTTAACAATTGCTTACAATTGCTATATAGACCAGGGGCGCCTGCAGGATTTTATCTCAGGGTGTGCACAGAACTAGCACACCCCCTTTTTTTCTTCTTCTTCTTTTTTTTTTTCGTCCGCAAAAAGTGATTAAATCTATTATTGCATTGGTGGGAACTATCTCATGCTGTACAAATCAACTGATCGGTCTTTTTCCTGTTCACACACTTAGAAAATTTGATGCACTGACTGCACCCTGATGTGCTTGTGTAGATAGATGATCTCTGAGTGTCTTTGTCTTAAAATGTGCAGATTGTTTTCAGAGAAACATGTGATTAACGAAAAACGAAGCCTCACTTTCTTTCCAGTCACGTGAAATCTTCACTTTGCGTGTCGGAATATTTGAACCCAGACCATACTCTACATGAATATGAAAGTTCAGTTAAAGTCTATTTACTAACATTTTAAATATATAAGCCTGTAGCATATTACATTATCATATGTTCTGTCATATAACCAGTATAAAAACAATAAAATAACAGCACAATTTACTTGCCTCAAACAACTCAGTAGGTATTATTATAATTATTGTTTTTGTTGTTACATTTAATTTATTGCCACACTTTAATATATGAATTATATTATCAGAAAACTAATTATTGTTATATAGCTCAACACGTTTAGTCTTATTGTTTAAATCTAATTTTCTTGATTTTTTGCGAAGTAGCTAACATAGCATAATCAGATGCAGCTTTATTTTTAGTAACAGTAATACAGCATTTTCTCCATCATACAATACGTTTTAAAATTAATTTCATGCCATTTATCAACACAAGCCATCCAACATTTATTATGATATTCTAAAATCGATCTATCTTACTGCAGTGTGCAACAAGTGTCTCACAGCAGCCACCGAGCGAACGCACAGAGTAATGTTACAACATCATTTTCAACACTCTCAAATGTATATAATGTGATAAACAGAGCTGTGTTACCTCATACTCATGACCGGAAAAGTGGCGCATGCGACTGCAGCACAATAAAAGTTCCGCTGTTCACGGCGCGTGTTGCACAATCGCTCCAGCGACCTCGTTCAGCTCCCACAACACTCGGTCCTGCTCTGCTTCATACTACAGTAACGTTAATAATCGCATCCATGAACATGATTTCTACCCGAGTCCTATCCCGATTATTTTCCACCGTCTGTGAGGTGAAGACCACATGTCCCAAGATTCCGCGCTCAAACTTGGCGTCATTAAGCTACGCCTTTGTTTTGAATAGGCCTCTAGCAGACAGAAAATCCTACATATTGCACCTTTAATGGATAAAACAACGGAGCTGCGCACTCAGGTTTATGGCTGCTGTAAATTTTACCTGCCACAAGATGGCACTGTTTTCGAACACTCTTGATGCTTTGAAACTTTTCCTGAAATCTTTAGAGAAAAGCTTCAAAGATTTAAGGCCTTTTTGCAAATGTTTCAGTCGAATTTAGCTGTTTTAGAGAGCGTTTACTCATTTTGAGCCTGTTTTTAAACATTAACTATCTGTAATGTCATTTTTCATGTGTGAAAAAAGCGACGAAACTAAACTAGCCAATCAGATTTCTTTTCACCCATATCCCCCACACCCACCCATGCACGCACATACACACATTTGACTTTACAACACACAAACGCACACCTTTATTTATTCTCATTAGGGCCCGAGCACTGATGGTGTGAGGACCCTATTGTAATTGCTCAGTCAGTTTTTCTTCTTCACCGAAATGAATCGCATTTTTGAGGGCCTAAATGCTCAAACTCATGAAACTTTGCACACGTGGTGAACATTTACATCTGATATGGGTTTCAGAATTAGGTGTGGCAAAATGGCTCGATAGTGCCACCTACAAAATTTCAATTAAGCGCCCTTCGCTCTACGTTTCACGTACAGGTATGAAATTCGTTAGATACATGTAACAGCCCAATACCTACAAAAAAGCCCCCGGGTGCAAAATCTGTAAACCCTACAGGAAGTGAGATATTTTGAGTTTTCTCTGCAAAATCTTTGCAGTTTTTGCCATTTCCAGATGTTGTACATTAACAAACTCCTCCTAGAGCTTTAATCAGATCAACATCATATTTGGTCAGTCTAATCTAAAGGCCTTTGCAACGTTAAATTGTGAAGATCTAGAGTTTTCACTAAAGGGCGTGTCCGTGGCGGCCTGACAAAGTTTGATGTTTCGCCATGAAACAGGAAGTTGTTGTAACTCTGGTATATAGTGTCCGATCTGCCCCAAAGTTCACATGTTTGATAAGAGTCCTGGCCTGAAGACATTTACATGGCAATATTCAGTTACAATCATAGCGCCACCTGCGGGCAACAGGAAATTACATGTTTTACACTGTGATTAACTCCTCATGGAGATTTAACCAGAACCACATTATACATGGTCAGTCTAATCTTGAGGCCTTAGCGATGTTAAATTGCAGAGAACTTGCATTTTTGTTGAAGGGCATGTCTGTGGCGGCCTGACAAAGTCTGATGTTTCGCCATGAAACAGGAAGCTGTTGTAACTCAGGCATACAATGTCCGTTCTGCCCCAAACTTCACATGTGTGATGAGAGTCCTGGTCTAAAGACATCTCTATGCCAATATTCAGTTAGTCATAGCGCCACCAGCTGGCAACAGGAAATGGCATGCTTTACACTGTAATTCACTCGCAGAAACATATTTCAATATGCCACGAAGTGCCAAACATGCTACAAACACATTAAATCATGCAACACTTGGCTAAGTGCTCATGTATGCAATTAATGCCATGAAACAGGAAGTTGTTGCAACTCATACAATGGCATACAATGTCCGATCTGCTCCACACTTGATAATAGTCCTGGCCTGAAGACATCTACATGGCAATATTCAGTTACAGTCAAAGCGCCACCTGTTGGCTGCAGGAAGTGTGGCACTTTGAAATGACTTTGCCATAATTCTCCTGTATTTACTTGCTTATATGCATGTCGCCCACTGCTCGCTGTTTTCCTAAGGCTAACAGGTGGCAGTGAGCCCGGGTGCAAGGGCCCTTTCATCGCTGCGTGCAGCTTTAATTCTCTCTTGCTTTCTTAATGTTATGAGTGCACGCAGATAGATTTTAATAATAAATTTAAAAATTATGTAAAAAATAAAATAAAAACGGCATTAATTAGCTCCCTCTCATGGTACGCACAGTGCGTACAGCCGTATGGCTGCAGGTGCCACTGATATAGACGATGCTCAGTGAAATAAACTCTCTGATTTGGAAAATAAACTTGAGAACTGTAACCTTCTTTTAGGAGTCTATCACAAATCAGACAGCAAGTAAAATCCACAACAATTATGATACAGTATGATAGGTGGGCTTGAAACAAACAAACAAAAAATATTAATTTAATTCCCTTTTAAATGTTTTTTTGTGACGTTTTGACTTTTATCATTGTTTATGAATAAGCAAATATATTATGATTTTTTTGGGAAAATTACTACCATCGCTTTCCTCCATTGAAGATTTAAGCATTTAGGATGTGTACTGGTATTAACAATATACACTATAAGAATGTTTTACCAATACTCAGATTAACTTTAGAGTTTTATTATCCACAATACACAGTTTTGTTTGCCAAATTTGGTGAAAATTGGTTAAATGGAGCTATTACTGTTAAAAAAAAAAAAAAATGCATCTGTCAGTTCACTTGCATGTGTTAGATCCGTGGATCTTGATCTTTCCAGTATGGTTCTTTTCTCTGACTGACAGTAAAGTGTTATTTTCTCTAAAACACTTTCGGATATCAGCTCTGAAACTGCATGATAATAGCATCTTAGATACTTATTTTAGATCTGATAATGTTTCTGACAGATATTACTGCTCATTATTTCTTCCTCTGCAATTCAGAGTGATTAGGGAATCAGACGAAGGTCCAGTAGGTGGGCTCATATTAGAGGACATCTGTACATGCCAGGGTTGTTGGCACAGCAGGTGCTGGAATTCTCCAGCAGGCGCATGGAGAGGCAGTGCCTTGGGTTCTAGCAGACTGCTGCCACCCTTGTTTTGTTTATGCTGTTGTGCCAGTTCACACACACTGATACACAATGAAAAATGATTATGTTGAAGATGAGCTCTGTATCTGCTGCGTCTGTGTGTGTTTGAGTTTGAGTTTGTGTGCGTTGTGGCCTCGGGCTGATAACAATTTTCAGAGCCTGTTTGCCCAGCTCTTGCTCTCTCCCTTTTTCTCGTCCTTCCTTCTTCTTTTAATATCCCTTTAAAAGGCTGACAAAACATAAACACCCTTCATTTAACACAATTTCGACTCATCTTCAGCCTAATTTCTGTACTGGGAACAGTTTGAAACTTTTCCATATAACACTTATAAACAAATAAGCAGTTCAGAAACACTGGTCTTGGATCAGTCAGGAAATAAAGAAAACAAATCATTTGGTCTTCTTGCGTAATGATGCATCCCATTTGCGCACTGTGGCTCTCAAAGAGAGTGTTATGAAATACATTCATCCTAAAGATGAAATGCTGGGCCCTGGAAGAACCTGATAACTGTAGTGGTTGTAGTGAAGAATATGCCGTCAGAGCTGCTGTTATGACTGTATTAATGTCGTAACTTTTTACTTTTTTTCAGTGATTTAAAAGAAAGCAAATAGCTGCTCTGGTGCAGCAAAAGTATTCTCCTGCCTGCACTCAGGGATTTATGAAGACTAAGCCTAAAAAATGTATATGTGGGCATGTGCTTGCTTGTGAGCATTTCTTTGTGTGTGTGTGTGTGTGTGTGTGCGTGCATTTAATGACATATCAGGACAGGAATTTGTATAATGACATGGGTATGACATAGGTATTAGGTTTAGGTGTAGGGTTGGTGTAGGGCAATATAAAATACGGTTTGTACAGTATAAAAACCATTACACCTATGGAATGTCCTCAATTCACAAAAACAAACGTGTGTGTGTGTGTATTTGTGTGTGTGTGTGTGTGTGTGTGTGTGATTTTCATATCTGTGTTCAGCAATGAGCAGCTTAAAAAGGGAATGAAGCCAAAACCACACTTACACTTTTTTTTCATAAGTTCATGGGTATTACTTTCTATGAACTGATAACAGAGAGAGATCTCAGAGCACATAGGCGGCTATGGGGGTTGCCTGCAGCAGTTGTCAGAGGTTATAAGTGTTGTAAAAGGGTTTGAACCTGGAGCTTCACTCACCAGAATAGTGATGCAGGAAAATCCAGAAAAGCTTTTATCAGCTGTTATTGGTGCTTTCACACATTTGATTTTAGACATATTGAAATAAAATTATTTTTTCATCAAATAAACAACAAGAATGATGAAGGTTAGCTTTTCCAGTCCTCCAGAGATTTGCATGGTAAGAAAAAATGTTATAAGGTTTAAACAAGGTTAAAAATGAATTGTGTAACACTTTACTTTACAGTGTCTTTGTTAAACATGTTACATGCAGAGGTCAAATTGTAAAAAAAAAAAAAAAATCAAGGGGGATGGTAACCTTATGATAACCTTACATAATAGGCATTTCTCGATGTGTTTTCTTATGAAACATCATCAGTCGGTGCCCAAATACTGTTCAATTCAAAGTTCAAATCTAGTCAAGTACAGTTCAAATCCCCAGATGTGTTCTTTCTCCACCCCTTTTATCATGGATGCATCAAGATGTGATTTGTGTGAACTTTGGTATCCCAGAATGCATCTCGCACCAATCAGCAAGCGTCAATGACGGAGGAGAAAACCTGCATAATTTTAAAAATACTACTGCCATTGTGTCACGAAATGTAGTTTTATAGTCCCTGTGTGGTGGAAATCAAGTTTTTAATGCTGTTTATATGTCTATGTGGTGCTTTTAATATGCTTTAAAACAAACCATGTGCGAATTCATGAGTCAACACCATTGGTGAGTATTTTCTCCTTAAAACTGCAGTGAAAAAACTGCAGTCTCAAACCCACGGTTTGAAATCGCTGGTGTCTGTGACGTCACAAACTACCTTGTAACCAATCACATCAATGTGCCGGCGGGCTTTAGCATATCATTTACGGTGAGTGAACTAGGAGGGGAGTCTTGAGAGGAGCCACGTTATCCCGGTGTATTTTTCTGTTGATATGAAAAATCGGGTAGATTTAGCAATATGGCGGGTGTATGATGTATATTACGATGTTATGATGAACTATATGCCTTTCTACACTGATGTTCTGAGTTGTTCAAAGCATTTGTAAGGATGCTGATTTTTAGAAGGCAGCTGTGTGACTCTGACATGGCGAACGGGAACATGGTTTGTGTAACATTACTAACACATTATTAGCTGTTTAATAACATAGTCAAGCAAAATACTAATCATATTAATTACTGTTATGTGTCCGACATTGTAAAGAGCGATACCATTGTGCAGCGTTTACCTCAGTTAGTTGACCGAGTGGATCTCTGAGCTGGCATGAGCCAGTGGAGGCGGGGCTAATTTACATATTCATTGATCCTCATATACTAAATGAGGCAAGGGTGTAGAGTTACGTTCAAGCTATTTTAAGGCATGAACAAATTTTTTTCACAGGAAAATCAAAGATGAAAGATGAGTTTTAAGGGATACAATTATTGACTACAGGGGAACTTTAAAAGATTTTCAAGCGAAAACATGTAGTTGTTTAAAGCTCAAATCTGCAGTTTATTTATAAAGATAGTTCTGATTTGAAAATTTGCTCAGACGTTTTCAGAGTTGTGAGATCCAGGCGATCACCGGGTATGATGTACCCCGCCAAGAACAGCCTTACCTCGGCAAGTCCTTCTGAAATTTGCCAGATTTCCACTTGCTCTGATGTCTCTATAATGGTGAAATATAAGATATTGTAACAGAAAGAGTGAGAGTGTGTGTGACAGAGGAGCCTGGTGACACCATGACAGATTTAATTCATCTTGTGTATATCTAATGGGCAATCGTTGTTCACATGAATCTATTATTTATTCCAGGGTATATATTTTTGGTAGAGGGCAAAGTTTATATATATATATATATATATATATATACCATTGTACTAGAATGCTGACTTTGTACTTTTGACTGAATTGTTTGCTTTTCTTTATTTCCTATTGTATAAGCTTCTTATGCTTTATACTTTTATAATGGCTATTATTGTTCATTAAAACTGACATTTAACAAAAAGAGACAGGGTTGTGTTTTATGTCATATTTCATTTTATTATACATATACAGTAAAGATAATCAGAGTACATGTTAATGTTACATTTTTTTTAAACGAAAATGAAAAGAGGCAGCTTTTTAAAGCCATTTAGAAAGAAAATCTCACAGTGTGTTTTGACCTTTAAAAAGGCTATTATATACACTCTGGATTAGTTCGACCACAGGAAGTTGATGGCACAAGCTGCTTATAACAGATGTAGCCAATAAAAAGCAATATCTTTAGGATTTCTGATGTATTTACTTTCTAGAGCCTCTTCTGGATCTTTCAACTCATTTCTCTCTCTCGTTCTTCTTATTCCTTTATCTTTCCCTTGCTGCCATGAAATATTTGTTTCCATCCAGCCACTTTCGTCATTCGGCACATCAGTAAAAGTCACTAAGGCTCTCATTCTTCTTTTCTGTCTCCTCTCATTTTCTAGCAGAGAAGGACAAATAGCCTCTGACTAAGGCCTCCCTTATACCTTTGAACCGTAGGGATATGTAGAAAAGTAATATTGTATAATGTGTTATAAAATATCAGCCAACAGGAGAGCATCTTTTATTGCCTTTCTTTCTCTCCTTCCACCCCACCTCCTTTTCTTCTTGTATCATAACTTCACTAAGAGTGAAAATAAAAGGATAACTTTGAACAATTACCCTACCACATTAAACTGCACACACACACCATGCAGACACATACTCTCACCCCCACTTGTCCGTAAGTGGAAAATTGTCTCTGACAGGCTGTAACCCTCCACCTTGGTTAGCTTTTAGAGTGGTCATAAAAGTTTACACACTGCAGCTAATCTTGGTAGCACTTGTTTTCCATTGTAAAAAAAAAGAAAAAAAGATTTGAAAATGGCTGCAGGAGATGCAAATAAGCCAAAAGCCCCATTGTAATTCACTGAATGTTATCAATCAGTGTGACCAAGTCTCATCATATGGACAACAGAATAATGGAGTATATAAAACAACAGTCATGGCTCAGCAGAGTTTACCTCGGTCGTGAAACACAAACAGGCAGTTATTTTTGGAATGATCCACCTACAAGAGCATTTAGAGTGAGGTATAATAAGAGGCAATGTGTATAAATGTCTTGTTTAGAAAGTGATGGCCTGAAATAAATCAGCTCCAGACATAGAGTCTGTGTGTGTGACTCTGCACTCCTACCTTCCCTTCAGTGCATAAAGGTGTCATTCAGACCAGAGCGAATCTTAGTTGTGTTTGCGTGTGTGAGAGTCTGCATCCATGGTCTGCTGTTTATATAATCATCACCGCAAAAGATTAGACTCAGGCAGCTCTATTTATGTTTCAAAAGTAGACTTATTTATTATGTAAACCTTGTAAGCAGCACCCTGCCATCTTAAGACTATACAACCAAAATTATGCAAGATCAGTAGCCAGTTAAACAGCATTGTCTAAAAAACACTCGTATTCAATAATGTTGCGGTGACCAACAAAATGCAGTTTATTTAGAGGTGACATATCATGGAAAACAGGCTCATTGTTTTTTTTTAAATGTAAAAGTATATTTATGTTGTGTAACAAACACAATACAAAGCTAGCTCCCTCTCTAGTCCAAATGAAAGATGGTGATTGGTCAATTGCAGCATTCTGTTGTCAAATATTTAGTATAATGACCACTAAGCTGTATAGTTGTTGTCTATTTGCAAACATCTTCAACCCTGTGCTAGTTTATCATAGTACTTTGTGGTCTCTTTCTTCTCACATAAAACAATAATTTTACTCAGATCAACATTTCATGGCCCTTTATTTATTTACTTGCTAACTAGCCGTGTAATTAGCAGGATAATGTGCTGTTAGCCAGTCATTATGGCAAAATAAACTTCTTCAGGATGTCACAAGATCACCTGGGTTTTATTTTGCGACTCTAGTGGGTTGACTGTGAATTATCCTTTATAGAACTAGCAGAACATGAACATATGACCACTCAAGATACAATAACTTGGCTTGCTCTGATGAACAACATGTACATGTTGGAAGACTGTGGATAACCAGTCAGAACAGAATTAATTACATATAGAAGTCTTAAAGGTACAGTAAAAAAGGTACAAATACAAACAAACAAAAGTTAAATCTAAAGGTGTGGTATAGTATGGCATGTATGAAGCACAGCTTACACAGAAGTCACTTTCAAACCAAGCAGATTGCTATAGTAAATGCAGCAAATTGGTGGCAAACTTGGACCAGTTGCGAAATCTGCGTGGGATGATCTTTTTTGTCCTTGCACAAAATTCCCAATCACATGGATTTCTATTTAAATCGCTGGATTTTGCCCACAAAAATTTGCTGAACAATGGTAAATGATCACACTCTAAGGGTCATAAGGAGGGTGGAAATGGTCAGACTGCTTTGGATTGTGAAAAAGAACAAGTATGGCCTCATTGAGCTACTTACTGAAAAAGAAACTGTCCACACATACTAGCTCTAGCCAGTGGAAATGTATACGACAGACATACATCCAAATAGCTTTGCAGTTCCTATGGAAAATACATCTAAAGAGGATTAGGAGAAGGCAGGCTGTCTCTCACTGTCATTCTCTATTTGCCTTTTTTCCATCACTTTTCTCTCTCTCTCTCTCACTCTCTGGATGTGGCCTCAGCACGGTCCATATATTTTTATTAGTCTAAATGGTAGACTCTGGTCTTGCGTCCTCTGCCTATTTTTGGCCACTGTAATGGACCCTCATTAGCCACTGTATTAGCGCACATAAGTGAATCAATTGGTAGGGCAGATGCACAGCAAACATGTGTAGAAACTCCCAGCTTGCTTGCAGGATTGATGGTGTAGCAAATGTGTTGGTCACCTAATATCTGTGGGGGATATGACCTCTGTATGTCATTCCTGATGTCAGCCTCTTGAATTACAGTATATTCTCTGTAATATAGCTATTCAGTCATGACATCAATTTGTAGGCAGCTACTTTGCTATGAGTTCCTTCCAGAATTTCCTATGAGTTTTTAGAATACCTGTTTTCAATTTTAAAGAGACTTTCACATTTTGTTGTATAATATAAAATATTCTTCAAAAGGTTTTTTTTTTTTTTTTTTTTTTTTTTTGACACTGCTGTGATTTTGTTTGTTTCTTTTAAATGTAAGTTTAGCGTTTTAATTAAAATTGTTAATATAGCTCAATTTAAATAATTAAACCTACATCCTTGTCAATGTACGTTTAAAACGCAGTCGCTTTTAAATGCGACTTTGTGTAATTAATGTTGTACAGTACATTAATAATTCTCTTCATGTAATGCTAACAACACACAATCTAATTGTATTCCTAAATGGAAAACCTGTGTTTTAAAAACCCATTCATGTGGACATTTTATTTGTATTTTTGCATTTAGCAGACACAAAGCGACTTGCAACAGAGAAGCATAAGCAGTTCGTGACAGAGCCAACAGAGACAACCCCCCCCGTTCTGTCCCTTGATTTAATTTAGAACAACAAACTGAACAGCTGTATTATCCTGTATAGCTTTATTGAAGTACAATAATGTTCTACAAAATCATCTTGTCGCTGTGTTCTGAACCAGCTGTTCTGCTTCCTAGGTAATTAAATGAAACCCCTCTGAACTTTTTCCAATATGAAGCCCCCATATTACAGCATATTACACACAAACTCACTGGTTTCAGACATCGTCACTCAAGCGTTATTGTATTTACATGCTAAATTAGTCTCTAACTCTGAAACTATGAAGATGGATTAACACGTCTATCATATATATATCAATGTATACTGCCATTCACAATAATTTTCTCTACCGATTGATGCTGAATAGTGTGCATATAGGGTGTAACAAAGTGTACAACAGTGTCCAAAATTAACACTAAACATCAAGCGCCAAATGTGAGTACAATTTGGAGTTACTGGTCACTTGAAACTGCAACATAA
Organism: Hypophthalmichthys nobilis; assembly: GCA_037950665.1. Lineage (NCBI taxonomy): Eukaryota > Metazoa > Chordata > Actinopteri > Cypriniformes > Xenocyprididae > Hypophthalmichthys > Hypophthalmichthys nobilis. The sequence goes on along the minus strand of CM075480.1, from coordinate 22,065,400 downwards.
TGCACGATTTGCACAAGTACCAAAAACAATAGTATGACCCTTGCTGAGTATCTGAATCAAAAACACACAATCGCTCTACTCAAGTGACTGTCTAATGACAATGTAGCCAACAGTGCAGTATTTAAGTGATTGCACTCCATTACTAAAGTATTATTTCAGGGCCATTTGCACTTTTTCTTAAGTATTACTGAAACAGAGTACTTGTACTTTTTCCTCAATTAGATCTCCAAAGTATTCACTCAAAAATGAAAATTCTGTCATCATTTACTAACCTTCATTTTGTTCCAAACTTGTATGACTTTCTATGCAGAACACAAAAGAAGACATTTTGAAGAATGTTGGTAACCAAACAGTTTTACCATTGAATGGAGGAAGAAAAAAACAAACATAACACAGCTACTAAACAAACTAAACAAATCAAAACACAGAGACATTTCTCAGAATATCTTCTTTAATGTTCCACAGAAGAAAATCAGTCATACAGGTTTGGAACAACACGAGGGTAAGTAAATTAATAACAGAAGTTTCATTTTTGGATGAACTATCCCTGTAAGGTCTAAATCAAATGTAAGAAGTAAAAAGTTTATTTATGCAGGTCATCATGGCTTTCTTCCTTTTGTCCATTTTAATGAACTGACTCATTAAATTCTCAGTAAATCCAAATTTCAAATTACACTTCGAACTGAACTTTTAAAGCTAGTGATGAACATTTCAACTTTTTTTTTTTTCTTTTTTACAGAAATATGGCCATTGTATCAAAGTTTTGGCTAGATACTTTGAGTAAAATGTTGACAACCATACTTAAAGGAATAATTATCTTCTTTTGTGTTCCACAGAAGAAAAACAGTCATACAGAGTTGGAATGACATGAGGGGGAGTAAATGATGACAGAATTTTCATTTTTGGTTGAATTAACCCTTTAACTATAATTTCTCAGGCTGACATATTTTCAAAATTGACTAGTTGGTGGGTTTCCTGAATGCCAAGCCAATGACTAGTCAAATGAAGTAGTAGGGTGATTTTAGGTTAACCTGCACCTGACTAACTGTTGCAACTTGCACGTATTTTAACAACCTTTACTTCAGTGGAACATTGATATGTTCATCTATTACTGATAGAATGTATTTAGAATTGCTTATAATTTATCAAGAAATTAGTTTTTCCTTGTGAACTCCATGTGGATGGCAACATATGTAATATACTGCTCACATTAAGCCACCAAGCAAGCATATCAGTGTGTGTTTTTTTTTTTTTTAATAAAAGATAGCATTTTGAAAATAAGACCATATAATGCTATGCTTAAAAACCTTATAGAATAGTGTAACAACATGCAGGGAGAGCCAGTACTGAATTTATCCATTAGCTTTCCCTAATGGCCTTCTGTTTGGGTGAGAACTATGGCTCACATGGAAATTGCACTCATTTCCTCGGCTCCTTCCTCCCCTGTTTAAAAAAACATCTCTTCTAATCTCTGCAGTCCTCAGACTGGATACCAGCGTCTGGTGTCTGGCAGTCATTGTTATTGTCATTGGTATCTCATTAATTGTATATTGATGTGAGGTTTTTGGCTGGTTAAAGAAATATTACAACCCCAATACAAGTTAAGCTCAATGAAAAGCAATTATGGTATAATGTTGAATGTTGGGGGAAAAAATCTCAGACTTCCTTTTCTGTAAAACGCTAAATTTGAGGTAACACTGGGGTACTTGGAAGAAAAGGGGGCCATTTTGTATTTATGGTGTTAAAATTGTGCAATTAGATATAACGTCACACAAAAAAAGATGAGTATGTATTCATATTAATTTTCAGTTACACTTTAAGGTGTCTTTGTTACATTGTAATTATACATTTAAGTACTGAGTAATATTAAGTAACTACATGTACTTACTATGGGTTAGGATAAGGGTTTGGTTTTGGGTGAGTTGCATGTAATTATGCATAATTTATAGTTATTACTACATTAACTACATGTAATATATGTAACAATGACATTGTAAAATAAAGTCTTCCTAATTTTCATATTAGCATACATTATTTATGTCTGGTAATTACTTTTGAAACAGCGAGTATTTTACAATTGATGAATTAGCCTCATTCACTTCCATTGCATCAGTTGTGCTTGTACTGAGCACAGAATATTCCTTTAAAATACACTTTCATAAAGACGGTACTTGGATTTCCCAGCCCCAATGATCATGTGTTGTGCCTGTATGTGCGTGTCTCTCTCCTCTCTGCCCTCTCGCCTGTGGAGATACTAAATAAACTATAATGACGCAATCTGCCTGTACTGCTCTTTTCCTCTCACTCTATCTATCTCTCTCTCGCTCACTCTCTCTTTCTCTCTCTGTGTCTCTGTATGTGTGTGTGTGTTTCTCTTATTCTTCTCCTTTTATCAGTCAGTTAATTTGCCTCCTATTTTTCTCTGCCCTTTCACAGCTCCAAACAAAGCAAATATGGAAATGTCATCGTCAGGATATTTTTAATTTGTTGACTGTATGTGGTTTGTAATTTTCACGTTTTGTCATTTCTCCCTGATGTTCATTTACATCAGCACCATTAGCATGATTATCATACAGAAATTCCGTAGAACAGAAGGATAATTACATCTTTACCCAGGTAAATTACCGTTGTGTCCTGCTTCTCTCTGTCTGTACACAGGAAATGATGCATTCATGAGCATGTAGCAAGGGACTGGTTTTGATCAGATTTTCTACAGAACAATCCAATGCGGTACCAAAATCATTTCTCATACATATGTAAACATATCTAAAGACCAATCTAACATTAAAATGTATTAATTGTATTAAACTCAAAACAATGTTTATCCTCGCTGTAAGTGAACTAGTATTTAGAGCCTGGTCTCATTAGAAAAACGTACCTGTGGGAACGTTTTCTGTAGTGCACTCTAAGAAAATATGCCCCAATGTACTGCATTGAAGGAATTTTCCTTATTGATTTTTCACACTTTTCTATAGAACTTAATGTAAAAGGTTGTGGTTATTTTCTGCCCCAGGATATTATCCGTTTTTCTATGGATTTTTTTCTTATAGTGTGGGTCGTATTGTCTTTTACCTTGCATAGTTTTCTGGGATGAGGGTATGTCATGCAATCTGTCCCTATTGGCATCTGGCTAATTTGGCTAGCTTCTACCAAGTGACAGATGAATTTGCATCACAGTACCATAGAGGTCTTTGATGTCAACAACAAAAACACGGGAAGCATTTTCTCCTGCCTTTTAAAAATTGATAAGGCTATTTTTTTTACTATTCTAGCTGATTGTGCATATTTATATTGTTAGTTGCTGTTTATTATTATTTTTCTTTGCTGCTCACGGTCCATCAATTGAGATTCACTGGATTATGTTTTTTATGTATTGGCTGTTATTAAAGTGTAAATTCATGCAAGTGTATTATTAGTGATTGTAGTGTTGAGTTCATGGATGACAAAAAACCAATCATATCCAGCTTCCTATCTTCCTAAGTCAAACTGTAATTAAGCAAAATTATTTTTAGGTGAAATTCTAGGCTAAGAAACAGAACGATGCAATATAGTATATTATCCCAAAACTTCTCATGATTGTACTGATGGAAGAATTTGAGAGTTTGTCTAAGAAAATACAGATTTAATAATCATAAATATTTTATGGTGTACTGAATATACAAAAATAACAATAGTTATATTATGTTCACTGTTTTCATTATGAAATAGATTAATTGAAATTCATATCTGTTTTGTTTAGTGACAAATAAAATGTCAAAATAAAACAATATTTTATTGACAGCCAGTTGTCTAATAAAATAAGCACATAATAAATCCAGTTCTATGATTTGTTCCATGATTACTTTGATAAATAACAAATAAAATATCAAATTATAGCAAAATATATCTTGTTATTTAACTAGATATGCTTAAGATCCATGTGAAGTTGATATGTGAGGTATTAAAGGTATTAAAATTTCAAAACACTCTACAAGTACTTATTGCTTTCTATATATGCCTGACTCTTCGTGTGAGAGTATGTTTTATACGTGAGTATGTCCTCTGGTATTTCAGTGTAGACACATGCTAATCCCAATTAGTGCTGGGTTAGCTTGAGGACAAGGAATGGCACATACCAATTGTTCATGGACAAAGTCAACCTGACAAATGCTGTTCATACACACACGCATAGCTCTCCTCTGTTAGTCCATGTGTGCTGGGACCAACAGCTGCTGTCCCCAGGCAGTCATACAGGAAGAGCTCTTGCGCGCTAATACACAAGCCACTGGCACAGGGCAGAATGGCCACTTAATTCCATGTGGTGACATGAGAGATAAAGAAGAGGAAAATGTTAAGGCACAAAATCCAGTAATCATGTTTTGTTTAGCACATGCTTTTGTTATTTTATTGCCCCCAGTGTGATCTGAGTGAACCTGACAATCTTTTCATGTCCAAGTATGCATGGAAGTGTGTGTGTGTGTGTGTGTCTGTGTGTGTGTGTTTTGGGTGGGTGGTTGGGTAGGTCGAATTTCCTATTAGAATTAACACCTGCTGCCAGTAGACATTCATTCCAGGCAACAGACATTTACAATAATGACTGTTTGTGAGTGTGTGTGTGTGTGTGTGTGTGTACGTCTTTATAAAACTGCTGCATAGAGGAAGTTATTGTACTGGTTGATTAGTTACAGAAGCTGCTGAATGAGGCTTCTAATTGGAAGTCTCTCATCTCTGTTATCTTTCAGTTATGGGAATTCTTATATGTATGCAGTATTTTAAACTCCGCTTTAACAGACTTTTCTTTTCATGTTTTGAATTTCCCAAAGTCAGTCATTTGTTTTACTGATTTATGTATTCATTTGTTTGTATAATTTGTAATTTAGTGGATTTGCATCTTTTACTGTACCTTCCGGTGATTTAAATATTTTAGCTGATGTCACTAAACAGATCATTCAGCATGTAAATTAGTTAATTTATAGGCTTTTTTTTTGTTTATTTGGTCACACTTAAACTACTATGTACTTACATTAAAAGTTACTTTTTTTTTCATGAAAACATTAAACCAAAGGTTCAATTAGATTCAGATTAGATTTAAGATAGTTCAGTTTTTCTCAGGTCAGAAGAACTGTTTGACCAGGTCAGAGGTCTTGTACCCTTGATTGGTATTGATAGGAAACCGTCTACTTTCTGCCTTTTTTATTGAGTGTTGAAGATGTTCTGCAGGATGTTCCTCACTGTAACTGTAATATGTTAGAAGTGGTGGTTTATATAGTGCTGTGTGCTGAGGTTTTGTGGATACAAATGTGTCAAATGAAATGGAGTTAATTTTCATACTAGTCTAAAAATGACACTTTTATGTAGCAGCTACAATTATTCATTAGTCTTTTCATGGAAATGTTTAGAAGAAAGTGCTATTTTTCAGTGCCATACACAAAATGTTCTAATAAAATTTAATTAGAAGGACACAACACACAACATATGGTCTTTTCCACAGCGCTCGGGATTTTAATTTTATTACTTTTTCATTATGTTTCTTTTTCCTCATTCCATCTAAAAAAGAAAATTAAATGCAAAGTCTTTTTTCCCTTTGCTCTCTGCTAATCACATTATATTTAAAAAAGAAAAAAGTGCTTTTACAGACACTGACATTCTGGATTTCTTTCCCCTCCTTAATTCTGAGTCAAGGAATTTTATTAATGGAAAATTTTGGAGGGGGTTAGGTTTTCCAAAGCCTTTATGGACCGTCACTTTTTAGCAATGCTACTGTGTCTGCATCTGGGCTCTTACATACACACACACATCACACACACGCACACATTGGATTTTCATGTTTTATGGGGACTTTCCATAGGCATAATGTTTTTATTGCATTGTGGCGGTGCGAAAGTTCCGTGAACCTTCCGGACGTCCATGCTCATATCTGGTAGGAAACAATTAGGTGTAAATTATAAAAGGGAAGTAAAACTTGGAGAGAGGAAGTGGAGTGTTCGAGGGAGGAAAGAGAATCGACTTACCTGAAAACTCAGTTCCTGCTCTTCCGTGACGATGTGGCTAACACAAGCGTGATCGAACCAGCGCTTTACTCCTAACACTGGTTGCAGAGCAATGGCGTGCCGTTTTCCCTGCAGAAGAGTGCTCAGGTATTTCTTCTCCCTGCAAGTCCTCTGAAACCCTCAAACTCCTCTGAAGTCATTCCCAAAACAACACACACACACACACACACTCACCACCACAACAACACACACACTAGCCCACACAGTCACGCATTCACGTCTGTACTTTTGTGTATCGCCCGATTGGCGTATTGTCTTTTGACAACCTTGGGAACGTTTGAGAAAGTTGTTTATTTAATTTGTTTGCTTCGCTCCTGTTTTTTTTTTTTTTTTTTTTTTTTTTTTTAACTGCCGTTAACAAGCATTCACAGACTGACTTTATATTTTCTCATACTGTTTTTTATTTTTTTCTCCTCTCTCTATTGTGAGTTGAAAATTGTGATTTGTTGTGAAAAATGCTGATTTTTTTCCTGATAAAAAAATCCTGATTGCTTGATTTTGAAAATATATTCAACTGATCTGCATCCAGTTTTATGTCATGATTTAAAGTGGTGTATTTTCCTTAATTTTATGCAACTGTTGGTATATTTTGTACCTGGTGATAGGTTGAATCCTATCTGGCACCCAAATTTAATATAATTTAGTTAAAAATTTAAACGATTATTTTTGGATGGGCCGCCACCGTTACAGCATGACTACGAATGTGGTATTGCGTGTATACAACAGTTCCACGGCACAAGTGTGTAAATAAATAAGAAACATCGACAGGGTGTCTTAAAAAAACCCTCTTGTGTGAGGAACTACTTCCTTCCTCCATGGCCCAAGCCTCCGTTACTAATTTGAAACGTCACTTTAGAACTAGCAACAAAGGAACGCTTAGTTGCTTCATTGAAGTTAAAAGCTATTATGTAAGGGGTAATCCATGACTAGCTGTGTATTGAACGATTTTAATGCATGACGTGGAGGCAAAGAACCACACGACGTGAAGCGGAGTGCATTCAAATAATTTAATGCACAGCTAGCCATGGATTATCCTGCTTATACCATGGTCGTTTGCCCGCATTGTCAACTTAAATCTGTTATTGATGTTTGCAGCTCAATATTTGTGTTTTGCCAGTGAGCTAAGAAAGGTTAAATTGCAAGAGGATTATTTTATTTTTTTTTTTACTGCATGTTTCTTTTTATCCCGTTTTTTTCTTTGTAATGCTATTTTGGCTAGGTCAAGTCACATAATTGGACTGGTCTTCCATCAGTTTGCTCAGGAAATTGAAATTGCAAGTTGTTTCTTCCAGAGCAAACCATAGTGTATAAGAGCGTGTTGGTCGTGCAGGGCAGCAGAACATTTCCTACAAAATGCTCTCGCCATTATCCAGTCCAATCCGCACTGCTGTTGAAGTGGACTTTAAAAGACTGTATCTCTCCCTCATTCTTTTTAAGATTATTTTTCAAAAGGGTTATCCTGAAAATATAGTACATAAAGGTATATAAATGCAAAGCTATACTCCCTACAACTTACGCACAAAGACAAGGAATTCGGCACAAGAGAAATGTATGCACACACATGCAGGTACAATGCAGGGTAAATAACACCTGTCAGTGAAGAGCAGGAGGAAAGAGAGATTGATGAAAGAAAGAGAGGTGTACAGGAAAAGAGAAAGCTGAGAGCATGCATGTGTAAGAGGGAGGAGGAACAGATGACTGTCGCAACTCTCATAAGCCAGATTTTCACATGTTGATCCCTCTGTCTCGCGTGTTTCTTTGTGTTTGTCTATAGTTATAATACACATATGCCTAGTTCTGATATGAAACTCTAGATGGCGCAGGCTGATCCTTAATGCAAACTGATGATATTCTCAGTGTTAACTACTTGGTAAAAGCTGATTGGTTCATGTCACATTTGCAGCCAGTCAGGGTTGGGCAAAAATACATCAAAATGTATTTTAAAATACCAAATACCTTGATTTTAAGTGTATCAAAATAAACTACAAAATACAGCAGCCACACCATGTATCAAAATAAACTACTGTATTTTTGTATTTTAAAAATACTAAAAAATACTTTTACAAGGGAGCATGAAATTTCTTCACAAACCTTCCATCAATTGGCCTATTTGATCTATCCCTTCACCATTACACTGACTCAGTTGATTAAGTAAATAATGTTTGATAGCTTTTCTCTGCCTGAGTCATGCAATGAATCTGACATATGCAACTAGTTAAAGGCACAATATGTACAGTAGGATTTTTGGATTACAATATCCAAAAATCACTAGAACAATGTTATATATTTTGTTGACTTGTGTACTTACATTATCCCAAATGTTTCCAAGAAAGTTTAAATCCAGAGAAATAAGCAATTTTAACCAGGACACGGACTGTGTCCATGTGTTGCCTATCAATGACATCATACCCTCAATTTCCGTTTGTTTTATTAGACAGATGAGGAACTGTTTGGATTCATTCATCGACTGAAAACTAATCATGTTATATAGCTTCTTGTTTAAATCTCGTTTTCTTGATTTACCGTGAGTACCATGTTTTACCATGACTAATATTGATCTATCTTACTGCAGTGTGCAACAAGTATCTCATAGCAGCCGCCAAGCGATTGCACAGAGTAGCATTATAACAACTTTCAACACACAAATGTATCTAATATGATAAACAGTGCTGCATTACCCCACATACGCTAGACCAAAAAAAGCAGAAGCGGCGACTGTGGCATAATAAAAGTTGCTCTCGAGACATGTCTCACTCGTCTCTCTTTAGCTATCTCTCCAGCGGTCTCGTTCAGCTCCAACATCACTCGCCCTGCTCTGCTTCAGTAACGTTAATAATCTCAACCATGAACATGATTTCTGCCTGAGTCCCATCCCGATTCTTTTCCACTGGCTGTAGACATGAAGATAACACCTCCCATGATTCCACAAAAACAAGGATAAGCGACCTATAGAGGCGAAAATTTACATACTGTGGCTTTAACAGATCAAATAATCACATATCCCTGTGACCTCCCAGATGAAGGTTAGTTTTAAAGTAACCAACAGTTTAATATTTAACATTTTGCGAATGACCATTAATTGTATCATAATTTAGTTACTTGGTATTTGGTAACGAAGGGCCTACTTTGCATCAGCAAAACTGACTCAATGACAAACAAGTCATTCATAAGAAGACAACTGATGGCACCTGTATTCATAGCATAGTTTTCTAACTAATTAATCAATTGATTGTTAATCATAAATATATGGGGCTGTTGCTCGGTATAATAGTTTTCAAGAACATTATGTAAATTGGTAAACTATTTAGCCTAGGCTACTAAAACGAACACCAAAGCTTAACATCTGTTCTGATCTCAACAAGTCTGGGCAAACCACTGAGTACGCACCAATCAGAGGGTGCATTTTTATGATGTCATCATGTAGACTTATTACAAAGTATTTTACAGTATTTTAAAACTACAAAAATACAAAACACTAAAGTATTTTGATACAAAATACAAAGCCATTTTTATCAACCCTATCAAATGCTATTTTGTATTTGAAATACATGTATCATAAATACTGCCCATCCCTGCAGCCAATGACCTTGCTGCTCACAACATTTAAATGGCTGCTTAGCATTCACTATAGCATTCCGCTGAAACCCTCCACCTTCCCCAGCTCCACCTGTATAGATCTGCTATGGGTAATTTTGTATATACAATTTATGCAGCAGCAGTATGTCTTGCATACGCACAGTAGCGTATCAGCGTATGTATTAGCAGTTTCTGTACTTGCTCTGCAGCAGCAGCAATAATCTACAACTACAGTAATAATCAACAGCAGCTGCAGGTCCACCAAGACCAAATACTTTAACATTGTCATACCATGTTAAAACAGTTTTTAGCTGTTTCCCTGCCATTGACGAATTTTCCCAGCAATCCATGTTTTCTGTGTTATATGGTAGGGGGTACTATTGCACATCTTCTGAAATAGTACAGTATCTCCGGATCCTAAAACAAGTGAAGAAGCAGCAGAAACAAGTGATAGAAGATTGCTTACACACATGTAAGCTAACGCTATCATAAACATTCAGCAGTATAAAAATCAAAACTGCCTGACATTACCGAATTAGTTCACCCAAAAAATTTAATTTCTGTCATTAATTACTCACCGTCATGTCCTCTCAAACCCGTTAGACCTTCGTTTGTCTTCGGAACACAAATTAAGATATTTTTGATGAAATCTGAGGGTATCTGATCCACACATAGGCAGCAACGATATTGCACCTTTTGAGGTCCAGAAAGGTACTAAATACAACGTTAAATCTGGCGACGTGACTACAGAGGTTCAACCTTGATATTATGAAGCAACGCAATATTAAGGTTTCTTCATAATATTAAGGTTGAACCACTGTAGTCACTGCCTATGTGTGGATCAGATACTTACTATACAAAATAATATTTGAACAAAATTGTTTCTATGGAGAGTGTTATTTGCTTTTAGACTAACAAAAGAGGTTTAAACCAGAAACCATGATTTTTGATTAGGCCGAAATAAAAATGCACTTTAAGTAAATTACATGGTCTTTCACTTTTTTCAGTGTAGGTTTTGTGGTGGATTGTGGATTTTTTTATAATTGGACTACTGGGAAAACATAGTTCTAAGGGCTAGAACTGCACCACAGGAGGACAGATATTGAGAAAGATTGTGACAATGACAGAGGAAAGAGGAAAAAGAAAGGGAGAAAAGATGAAAGGAAGAGAGAGTGTCTGTGACAGATGGGCAGAGTTTTCGTAGACCTCATTGTGACCTTTACATCTGTGTTAAGAGTCTCTGCGGGAGTTCAGATGGGATGGACCCATTCAGTAACAGCCACCCTCCTCTGAAACAACCCCCCAAATAAACAAACACATACTGTACACATACACATCCATTCACTGATCTTTCACATTAAATAACAGGCCTATAAACTAGATGACAAAGCAAAGAAGATGAGGTAGTAACTGACATCTGATATGATATTCGTTTTTAGCAGACTGTCCTCCCAAATAAATGACCCTATAAGTCGTTTTTTCAAGCACCTATACGTTTTAAAGCCCTCTAGCTGGCGTAAAAATAATGACAGCGTCATGTTTTGTCTGTCATCATGAAATGACAAATGACCATCGTTGGATTTTTTACACTGTTCCTTACCCACTATTTCTCCTATTTCCATTTAGCAAAACTCATTTTTTTTTATTAACGACTAAACCTACCCTCAGTGATTTATAGTGCATATACACTTCATGAGCACATGCGTTCCCTGGGATCGAACCCACGGTCGCATGATCGCATATTGTTGTATATTGCAATGCTCTACCATTTGAGCTACGCAAAACCCGAAACATGATGCAGATAAAAGGGTACAATGCATTAAAATGAAAGTCTCCTGTTGTCGGTAGGGGTGCAACTTTAGCAAACGCACCCATGGGTCGTATTTCAGGGAAGTGACAGACGACCTATATGGGCGTATTGGTTGGAGAACATGTTGGTTTTTAGTCCTGTAGCTTGTAGAAGAGCATGGTGTTACTTTAAAGGTTGTTGGTTCGATTCCCAGGGAACACACATACTGATAAAATGGAACTTGAATATAATTGCTTTGCTTATGATATGCCAAAAATTAATAAAAGGTAAATATAAATATACTTCAATAAATGTTTCACAGAATAATGAAAATTCTGTAATAGTTTACTGTACTGTCATGTCATTCCAAATCTGTGATGACTATGTCAGCTGTGGAACACAAATGGAGAAATTCTGAAGAATGTGTACTGATTGCATGAAAAAATTGGTCCATGTGAAATTATATATTCTATAACTTAAAAAACACTTGGAATATATGAAAGGTAGAGTCCCCATTTATCATTTATTTTAATTGCATACACTACCGCGCAAAAGTTTTGGGTTGTTAAAACTCTAATGTTTCTAAAGAAGTCTCTTATGCTCACCAAGGATGCATTTATTGATTTATTTTTTAAGATTTATTTATTGAATTTTCACAAGAATAGAGAGACAATCAATCAAAATGAATAAAAAAAATTTGGTAACAGTTTAATACAGGGAACACATATAAACTATGAACTACAACTTTTCCCTCAATAAGCTCCTAATTTACTGCTTATTAATAGTTAGTAAGTGGTTGTTAAGTTTAGGTATTGGGTAGGAATGTAGAATAAGGTCATGCAGAATAAGGCATTAATATGTGCTTAATAAGTACTAATAGATAGCCAACATTCTAGTAATATGCATGCTAATAAGCAACTATGTAAAAAGACCCTAAAATAAAGTGTTACCGGAAATTTGTATTGTTGTGTATTGTGTGCTGTTGTAACCCAACTAACAGGTTGAGTACAGTCTAAAATATATTACAACAGAATCGTATGTAATAATACAGACATAGGCCAACACAATACAAGCTTTAATTAAGTCCAAGAAGTGAAGGGGAGCAACAACAAACAAACAACCTAACAAACAAACAAATAAATAAAAAGGAAAATCAAGTCATGCACATAGTAAATAATGTGTGATACTAACTTGACAATACAAGTACTCAACTGGGAAAAACAAAAATAATAGTGCAGTGTAGACGGGCTAATTTACTTTCAGACCAGTGGACGATGTGGACTACTTTACACTGTAAACTCCATGGTGAGCACAAACAGATAACTTATGAACATGTTTCAAAACCGACTGCCATGTCTCTATCTTCATGTTAAGATCCCTAGCCCAAGTAATCTGCACACTGTCAGAAGCCAAGGGATGGGATGTGAATAAGGTGTTATATATCGTTGAGATGGCCATTCTTAGATAAGGATTAATACCAGAAATAGTATCATCCAGGGTAGAGAGCGGGATCTTGGGGAACAGAGTATCTGAAAAAATGGAACCTTGGTAAGTTACGAATGGCTTAATGGAAAAGCCTTATCAATGAAAGAGGGATGAAAGAAGGGGTTAAAGTGTACTGGGCGTAAAAGAAGTGTTGACTTTAAAGTAAAATGGCAAAAATATTATTACAATTTAAAATAGCTGTTTCTTATTTTAATATATTTTAAAATGTAATTTATTGCTGTGATTGCAAAGCTGAATTTTCAGCAGCCCTTACTCATTCAGTGTTTAGCATCACATGATCCTTCAGAAATATTTCTAATAATCTGATTTGGTGCACAAGAGACATTTATTATTATCAGTGTTGAAAACATTTGTGCTGCTTAATATTCTTGTGCAAACTGTGATACTTTTTTTTCAGGATTATTTGATGAATATAAATTTCAAAAGAACCACATTTATCTGAAATTCATTTTCTTAACGATGTAAAAGACTTTGCTGTCGATTTTGATCAAATTAATGTGTCTTTGCTGATTGAAAGTATTCAGTTTTTTGAATGGTAGTGTAAGAGCAACCAGTAAATTCTCAAAAATTTCTCCATTTGTAATACAGGTTTGAAATGACATGAGTATAAGCAAATGATGACGTAATTTTCAATTCTGGATGAACTAATCATTTATGATTACAACTGATCACCGATAGCACTCACAACGTAATATAAAAGTGTGTCCATGTGTGAGCAAGTCAGGTCTGGTGGATACACATTATACAGCAGAGCTTTAACTGCAAGGTTCTCCATGGCAACAGAAAGCCCTGCATCTGCTACATTGCAGATTTGAGAATTTTGAGCACCACTACACCAGCAGCATCTTCTCAGTGTTTAATGCTTATGTGGAAATGATAGTAAGTCATTAATACATCCATTTTAGTTTCATGGAGGATCACCATCATCGGTTTGAACCCTGACACAGAACTGATCCTAGAACAGCATGAATCTATGACTGCTACAAACAAACTGAGAGCCTATATAGTATGATGTGTCTCAGACTTGCTGTAATAGATAAAGATTTCAATGTCCCCTGATAAATAATTTATAATGTACGACCAGACGGATGAGTATTCTTTCTTAGCTTGAGGTTTCTGAGGAACTGCCTCACTATCTTGTAGTTTTACAAATCACGATTGTCAATCATTAGTAATCATTTATGAGTGTCAGTGAGGGTTGATACAGATATGAAGGATGAGGATGAAGAATGAGGCAGACTTCAGGTTTGTTTAACAGGATCAGGGCACAAGAACAGCAGCAGAACGTGAAATGTGTATTCAGCTGGCTAATGTGACAATGAGATCATAAAGCAATGGCTTCCAGATGCATCCACAGATCTTTACAACAGATCTACCTTTATGGATTTTGCAGAAACAGGTTAGTTGGAGACAGATGTTTGACAAATGC